>CM024798.1:21272493-22482493 GCA_014281875.1 Nibea albiflora | reverse complement strand
AGTCTGTGATTTCTCACCTCCAGATGCACTGGGTTAAATGTTAAATAAGTACTGCACATGAAGATAATAACACTTAATTAGAGCAGTTAGGTAATTTCCTCATCACCTATTTATTTGTGTGGATTGACGGTGATTTCAAACTCTTGCAGCAGCACAAATCTTGTAAACACAACCCAAGAGTTGGATTAGTTTCAAGGGTATCAGTGTCCAAGTGAAGTTACCTGAGCTCGACTGCCATTATGTCATTTTTCACCCTGCTTCACGAGAAGAAAAGGCAGCTGCAGCCTTTGTCATCCCGCCACCTCCTTCTTCCCCGTGGAGAAGAAAGTGTGATGATCCATCTTTTGGGATTAAACAAGCAGGAAGCCAAAATCCCCTGCTATCACCTCCCTACACGACTTTATTCAACTTCTCAAGGCTTGTTCTGCTCAAGTTAATCGCTGCTTCTGGAGGAGAGGGAAGCAAGCAAAACATTTTAGAGATGGTGGAGATTTTATGTTAAGAAAAAAAGTGGGTGCATTAGGAGGAAAGAGAAAGGAATAAAAATAGCTGAACAGAGCGAAAGAGAAAGAACGGTACAGTCTGAAACAGTCTATACAAGCAATTCAGCAGCGCCATATTCAGCAAAAAAACACCCCCAAATAAGAAAAGATGCACTTAAATGCATTACAACACAATTTAAACACACGATATTGATTCTGTCTTCTGTTGACCAAAGAGCTGAGATACCCAGCTTTCATTGCATCTAATCCTAAAAGTGCCTGTAAAGGTTGTGAATCTCAACTTACCTGCGTGTGAAGGAAGAAAGCGGGATGGTGAGACAGAAGGAGGCCCACGGTGTCGTCAAACCTGATCACTTTCTGCTGGGTTCCCCTCACTGGTTTCTGTTGCATGTTCTTAGCAAGACGGCGCCGCTTTCCTGCTCCTCTAGCTGTTCGGTGTGAGGTGTGGGTGAGCGAGGAGGGGGGAGCATGTGTGAAAAGAGAGGAGGCACAAAAAGGGGAGGGGAAGACCAAGGGGGAAGGAGGGAGGGATGAAGGGAGGGAGGGAGGGGTATGATGGGACAGGTGTGGAATTTACACACCCTGCTGGTAGCGCACACTATTGGCATATTTGGCTCAGTGTGATGACTCACCCTCTTATGGTGGAAGTGAGAGAAAATGTGGGTTTGTGAGTGATAGGGAGACACAAACTGAAATATAAACTGGATAAACTGTCTGCAGGATGTGTCACTGTTCGAGTCAGGAATAGCCCTGAACTTTAGTCTTAACTTTTTAGTCTAAAATATATGTTTCATTCGTGCCTAGGACAACTATATCTGAGCACAGGAAACACAGAGAAGCAACCTGATTAGCCCCGGAGGACATGTACATGTTGTGGATATATTAAGTTTCACAGTCAAGATATTCCCATCGCACCTTTAAAGCAACCAATCACTATGTTTCTAAGGTGGGGGGGGTAAGAGAGTTCTCAGATGAATGAATCCTAAATGAAAGTGTTTTTTTAATATCTATTGTCTGGCCTTAATGGTCTGCTGCTGTCCTATACATTTCTCTTTGGTGAACTAATCCCATGTGCAGATTCAAACCAACAATGAATTGATTGCACTAACACGAATTCCCTGTGTCGCTTAAGCCTGATATAGATTATTCCTCTGTGCTATAGAGCTCCATTGTTGTCTTCAAAACACATAAATTAAGCGCACCGTTACGCTGGGTGACTTCATTATAATGGAACACGGTCACTGTAGGTTTGAGTCGAACAACAGAACTACAGAACCAAGCGTGTATGAATTCGCATCAGAAAATAGCCCCCAAAAATAACTCTGCTCACCCGTTCTCGGAAACTAAATCTATAATAAATCTATAAAATGAAACTATATATTTGAGACCCATTTATTAAAGCACAAGTCTGTAGGATTTAGTGGCATCTAGTGAGGTAGTCATCTCACCTTTTCTTTTCAACAACAACGTTGGCTGCAAAACCTGCACAGAATACGAATGGCCTTAAATAAAGCCAGTATCTAGTTTGTCCATTCAGGGCTACGACTCTACATGGAAGGGGACCTGTGGTAGATATAAAAGTCTCATTCTGAGGTAACAAAACGAGAACAATTCTTATTTAATGGTGGTTATTGCACTGTATATATTCAATTTCTGCTTAGCCCTTAAATCTTACATACCGGACCTTTAAGGTTTATGTCTTCATTAGGACTTCGGGATGGAAGCTGGGGGTTGGTTTTGGTCTTTTCAAAGAGGGTTTGTTGAAAGAAAAGTATCAATCCAGGAAGAGTCCATAAGTAAATATATTATAAGTATAAGTGTATAAGTATAATATAAGATTAACCCTCTAAGATTCAGAGTATTTTTGTTTTGTGTTTGACAAACACATCTGGTAAGTTATTATTTCTTGAGAAAACTCTGTCCAGTTGTAACAAAGTAGAGGAAATGAGACATGTTCACCCTCCATCACACGTGGGCCCTCATGTCAGTCACCATACCCTCCGTGTACGTTCTGGCCTTTCTCTCTCCATTAGGATGATTGTTTTGATTTGACGGGCTGCAACGTGATACGTTGCGCCTCCATACATAGTTGGTACTTGTCGCCATCGCTCTACAGCAGGGCAGCGGGCCTGGAAAAAAAAAACAAAAAAAAACATAACATGGAGGCTGTCTCGAGTTGTTTTTCTCTCCTCGCCTTTTAAGAGCACTCTGCAGCGAGCTCCTCTCTGGCCCCTAATGCACCCGGTCCATTTAGCAAAGCAGAGCTGTGAAACCCAAGATCACAGGCATGGTCAAAAACAATTTCACCCTCTGATTGAGCCAATATCCACTTTACATTTTGAGGAGAAACAGCAATCTGATACGTGTTACTGTACATACAAGATCTGCATTTTGTAATCTGTTAGTGAAATGTGATTCAACGCACTTGTCACCGGTCAAAATATATAAAATATCTGCACGTGAAACCTCAGAAATGTTTTATTATTTTGCCGGATACCTCACATCCTCTGCTTGACTTTGTAACCTCAGCTGCTAAATACACAAACTTATTAGTATGACACAGAAAACAAACATTTTCTCAGCTAACTATTTCTCCGGGGTCAATGTTTTGTAGCGAGCATCAAGAGATGAGGCGGCTTCTCTGTGAAACCAGATCCAGTCTCGAGTGATGGGCAGTGCATGGCAGCGAGTCCTGGACGCATTAGCCCAGGCTAATGGGCTAGCTGGCTCCGAGAGGCCTGACTGTCCATTATGTGCTGCCACGGCTGGGGGAGTTTGAAGGTAAACTGCTTTTGACTGCTCTGATGTCCAACGAGCCTCTTAACTCTCACATCATTACTGTCTCTGATATTTAAATTTACAAACAAACTTGAAGCAGACGTAGGATGAATTGTTTACTGGCAATCTGTCTGTCGGCCTGTTGAGTTTAATTGAATTGGGGGTAGATAGATAAATAGAAAGATAGATAGATAGAGACACAGATGCACAGCAGCAATAAAATGATGTAACTATATACTTTAATGGAGATATGACTCAATGCCTTATATATATACTGTATATATGGATGTCAAGCAGCAGGCTCGACCAACGTCCGATCTCGACGATCCGTGAGAACCATGCGAGATGAGACAGCACTGGTCCTACAGCAGCATGACTAAGGGAAGCTCCAACGACAAGTAAAGTCTTAAAAAGTGTTGATGGTGTCTGCCTGCCGAATGCAAACTGGGAGTTTGTCTCACAGAAGAGGAGTTGATAGCTGAAAGCTCTGGCTCCTGTTCTACTTTCAGAGACTAAAGGAACCACGTTGAACCCTGCATTGTATTCTAGTGGGGTAATAAGGTCCATAAGCTCTTCAAGATATGATGACCCCTGACCACGAAGAGCTTTGTAGGTGAGCAGAAGTCTGTCTGTCTACCTACAGCCACTGCTAAATAATATACAGCAGCCCGCTTGAAGATGAAAAGAACCAGACAGGCACTTTGAATGAATTCTACCTAATCTGTCATTTTTATGTAATTTGACATTCACGGAAAATAGCTGGCACGAATCTGAGTGAAATGTTCTCTGCCTCGCTGAAAAGGTGATCGTTAATGCTTTGATTGAAGGTGGATAATGAGGGCAGTTTTCTGTCCTTGCAGCGAGGTTCAGGACATTTTGGCACCGGTTCTCGAGTTAAGCGTAGCGCGGGGGGGGGTATCCACGTGATGAATAGCTCTTTAAGTTGAGAGAAGTAGATTGATCTGTATCCTCCTGCTGCATGTAAAGCCAACACACGTTTTGGAGGGAGGGAGTAACGGAAAAGAAAGAGAGAGAGAGAGGCTGCAGGTTTTTTTTTTTTTGGTTTTTTTTTTATGTATACTGCAGGACTTTGGAGGATGTGCCATAGAGGGTGCTGTTGCATTAATCAAATCTGGAGGTGATAAATGCATGAATAAGACTTTTGGCAGCCAAGAATGAGAATGAAGGACAGTGTTTTAGTGGAAGGAAAGGTTGTTTCAATCTGCAGGATTATTCATAACATCATCCACGAAACAGCCGAGCGTCATAACATCTGTGTTTGCTTACAGGTATGTTGTTTTAGGGTTTAACAGATATCATTGCAACACTTTGAAGAACAAACGTTTAAATGAAAAAGGGCAGAAAAGGTGAAAAATGAAACATTTTCTGACGCGCTGTTTGCAGGAATAATTTATTCCTGTAAACGGATGACTTTGCAAAACTGTCAAGGATCATGGGTGCCACCTATTGATCATGTTGAGAATTTAATCTCTTTCAGAGATGCACAAGATCATTTCAATCAGTTTCATACCTGCTTGGTTAAATAATGAAAGTCAAGCTCAGTTTAATGTTCTTCACGCTCCTTCAGCTCGGCAGCTGCAGAATGTGTGACACCTCGATGTCCTCTCAGCGGGACCAGCAGACAGAAAAGGAGAACGACATCTGTGTATAATGGCCGGGCGACCTTTGGCTCTGATACGGGTTGTCAGGAATCAGTGACACTTGCATACCAAGCTGTCAGGTCGGCTGCACGGCCTCTCCCTGCGCCTCTGTGGTGCGAGCGGTATCACACAGGAAATGCAAAGGAGCTAATTATGTTGAGTAAGTCTGAAGTGCCTCACTCCAAAACGAGTGTCTCAGTTTGAAAGGATATAAATATTCATCCAAATGATCTGTTCAGAGGAAGTCACTCTCTGCTGTTTTCAAACAACTTACTCTTGTGTGAAGGTCTAGCTGAGGTTTGTTAAACTGATACTTAAAGGTCCAGTTTGTCAGATTTAGGAGGCTTTTACAGAATATGGCAGAAACATAACATGCACAACTATGCTATAATAATTACCATACAAATACAAATAGTACAAATATCCTCATACATCCAGGACTGTGTATCATCGTTCTCAGATATAGCTACGTGGATGAAAGCACTCCATCTCCAGCTATCTCTTGCCCCTGCTTGCCCCGAGTCATGATTGATGACTGGTAACCTTCTCTGATCACGTTGCCTTGGTTGCCCGGTCGTGCAGCTTCGCTGTTCATAACAAAAAAAAATCAGGTTTTACCTGACTCAAAATGCTAACCAGGCTGTGATCATCTAACGGGCCTCCAGATTAGGGGCGTCCCTCACTACCTTCAAAAACCTCCTGAAGACCCAGCTCTTACTTCGTGCCTCCTCTCCTAGTACAACCAGAACACATTTTTGCATTAAAGTCACAGGAAGTGATGCAATGCATGTGCCGTCTAATAGCAAGGCCTCTAACACTTCATTACCACAGATAAAAGCAAAGTGGCTGTCACGCCATTAGCAATTGAATTTAATGTTTAGCACCTCCACACTCCACAATCTCCATTTCTTTTATGCACTGGCAAAACATCAACAGCACACTCCAGAATCAAGTGTTATTAGCGTGTATTCTCATTTTGAAAGTACACCTCATTACAAAAAACAAAATGTTCCACCCATGATGATTTTAATTACAATAATTTCAACACTTTTTTTCCAGGATCAAGTAAAAATCCTTCGAACAGTGTCGATGCTCACCAGAATGGCTGCTACAACAAGCTGCTTTCATGCAAAGTGTTTAGCAGAGCTGATGTTCGTCATCCAAAAGCTCTTTTTTTTTTATATGGGAAGCATTGTTCTGACTGAGGCCAGCTGCTCATGGACAATGGCAGAAAAAAAAGGATTTCATTTATTTTTCAGGCACACAGCGAGAGTTGTTGTGGTGTGGATGGCAGTGAAACGGTGGTGCATAAACACGCTGTCACACTCTTTGTGCTGTTTTTCATACTTTTATAATAGTTTCTTTTTGAACTACACATATTCGGGCTGCTCTTTGTGTTTTTGTGCGATGCCACATCATTTCCAACAAACTCTGAGAAAGAAGTCATCTGCAATCTTCCTCTGCAATGTTTTCTCTGATGTAACTCGTCTGCAGCAGCAGCTTCTCTCTCTCTGCTTTCGTTATCTATTATGTCATCCTCATATTATTTGGAAATGTGTGGGTGGGTCTGTTTCTGTCGGTGGGTGTGCAGGGGATGAACATTTTTATTATTTACTCATGGTTTATTTTATTTTGTTCATATTCGTTGAGTTTACAATGTATGAAAGTAACTTTGATCTGATATTATACGTGCATTAGAGTGTTTCTAGTTTCATGTTAACTGCTGCATTAAAGAAAGATTGAAGTATGAGCAATGTGGCAGTTGTCGAGTAAGTCCTTGTCTCTGATTGCCTGTTCCTGCTCTGTTTCTACAGTCCCAGTCTGGACTTGAACAGGACTGGACCTGAGTTTGAAAGTCGCCTCAGATGATCTTCACTACAGTTTTGAATAACAATGATTTAGAGGACAAAAAAAGACTCAGCTCTTGCAGACAATGCTATATGAGAGCTGCAGGCACTAAATAAGTCACTGCCACTTAGGAAAATAAGAGAGGTCGCATAGCTGCAGCCAAGATTGAACGTTGTGTCAGCACAGTGTGTTAAACCACACTCCCAGGCTTGGCTGTTTCTGGTGCTGGTTCAACCAAGGTCTTGCAGGAGTGCCCATCTTTTTTATTGGCTGTTTACAAAGCATAAAAACCCCCGTCTCCACACCTCCATTGACCATCACAAGCTCCTCTAAAGCTAAGGCTACAAGAGTACATCTTTGGAAACTTAAAACGAGGTCACAAGGCCCTTTTAATGATGTTCGATCTATGTTGGCACGTTTCTCCTCAGATTAGACGTGAAACAAGTAATGGTCTTGCCAGTACTGCTCTCAAGTGTCTCCACGGTGCATCAGAAGATGATTTTTCTTTGCCATCTGCTGTACATTTCCATTATCTACGCACAAAAAAGACACCGAGAGATGCTTGAAACATCCACAAAGGAAAAGCACTTCCATTTCTTCAGACTAAGCTTTTGTCAGAGTCATTATTTGACGCAGATGCGAGAAGCAAATGATGATTTTTGACGTTAACTGGTTACCTTGGATGATTTTGCACATTATCATAACGGATGTGGAGTTAAACACAAAGGATAGCGATCGGCTGTCGCTTTGATTTCTCTCTTGGTGCGCTGCTTTAAGTGCACTGCTTTTCATCTGAAATAGAAAAATATGAAGGCTGGAGGCTTCGCAGTTTATGTTAAAAGGCGGAGAATAAATGATTCAGATTTTGTTTGTGGGTAAACATGAGATATGACTCTGAATAAACGGACAGCCATGAACTTATAGGTCAGGAGAATGCCAAAATTGAACATTTCATGCACTGTCCTGTTGCAGCTATATTAAAACCAAATGTTAAACCTGTAGGAGGTTTGTAAAAACAAGAAAATGAAGAACAGGACTAATATTTCCTGCTTTGTATGTATTACAGCATGGATGTTTGCAGTAATTATAACTCGCCTACATTTGAGAACGAGTTAATCAAATCTGAATGAGGTAGGTCTTCTGAGTTTAATGAACGGAGCCTCCAATTCCCCAGATGTTACGTGATCAGTTTTAAATATCTGATACAGGATTATGTAAATACACCAGTGGTTTCCAAAGTCTTTGACTTGTGAACCACTGAAATAAAATGAAAAAAACATCATCAGGGGTTACATATGTCTGTTGGTTCATGATTTTTAGTAAAACCTTCAAGTAATTGACAAGAAATAATGCAAAGAATGTTAAATCAGAAACATCGATCCGTCTTCTCCAGCTGCTCGTCTTCATGAGGGTCACACAGAGACAAACAACCATTTACACCTACGGGCAATTTAGAGTTACCAATTAACCTCAATGTCTTTGACTGTGGGAGGTACCTGGAGAGAGAGACTCTAGATGGAAAGGTCCTAGTCGGGGTTCTTGCTGTAAGGCGACAGTGCTAACCATGTCAGACACTGTAAATATACCGTAGCATAACATTGCTTTTTTGGGCTTTAGAGATGACATTTGTAATTAGTTGGTTCATCACTTTGGTCCAGAAAGTTCTCAACAACCGTTAGACAGAGGATCTGACAGTTTTGTGAAACATTCATGCTTCCCAGATGATGAATCCTAATGTCTGAGGTGGTTGCCTGACATTTCCTCTGTCGCCACAATGACACGCGAGATAAATATGATGAGGTAGCGTCATCTATCTATAAATGAAGGGGCAGTGACCTGCAGGTCCTGCAACCCAAATTACGGATCAAAATTCATGTTAATTAATGTTAAACATGACTTTGATGATGACTTCACATCATCAGGTTTGGTTTAAACCCGTAAAACTGATGTCAGCCTCAGCTGTACTGTGTGCTCAGTGCAAATTAGTAAATGCTAACATGCTTACACTCTGAATGTCGTAAATATTAAACCTGTTGAACGTCAGCATGTTATTGTGAGCGTGTTAATTGATGATGAAGACGCTTTTATTGCCTCTCAAACGCAAACTGCTTCACAACCTACTGCAATGTGCCACTTTGCTGTAACATTTTTAAAGATCTTTGTTCGTGGTCTATTTTTTGTATAAGCGTCCTTGAAAGCCCGGATACTGACCTTCACAGCGATGCCTCGATGATGTCTTTTCTATATATCAAAGCGGGAATATCTACTCAGGTAATTTGTCACAAAATCTTCAGAAATTCTTCAGTACTACATTCTTGCATTCATAATTAGAAAGTTAAAATATGATTTTAATATTGTATATATACATGTACGTAATTGTACCTTGACAGCTCATGCAAAAACTTTTGTCTGCACTGTGTGACTTCAGTTTGATCCACTTTTTATATTTATCCAAGTTAACAGCACTTACACGTAAATGCAAGAGTAAAAATATGTAAGTACTAGTTTCGGTACTCTAAGTACAGCACCCTGTAACGGTGTATTTATACAAGGATACTGAATACTACAAAATGACCATACAGTCAATGGACTTTGGCAGTGCTCATTTCAAATTTTCTGCACTGGACTAATGACCAAAGGCTTTGGCATCGAGTTGTTTAATGAACAATGTAAATTGGGCTTATCTGGGTCAGCGCATGTTACCGCTGCGGGTCATGTCTGAGTGAAAAAGAAGTTTGACTGTCTGTTCCTGTTTTAGAATCAGTGTCTCAGGCTGCAAGACGACGCCGGGCCAGACTTTTGTGACCCAGACGGATGTGTTCATGGTGCCACAGCGCTCAGTTCCCGGATAAAAACCAAAGGTAAGTGCCAGCCATGTCAACAGGATGTTTTTGTTTTTCTTTGTTATGTCATTGCGTGGCCGCTGGCTGTGGTTTTAGTGTTTGTGTCTGGACTTGCAAACACTTTCTTGACATCTTGGACTTGTATTTGTCTTGACCTCTGGACATTTCTGGATGTTGTCATGACTTTTTAGCAACATGGCTCTGTGGTGTACGTCTTTAGGTCCACCACTATGATCCAGGCTGAAATATCCCAACAGCTATGCTATGAAAACTCATTTAGCTCAAAACTCTGGAACTTAGTGGCCTTGCAGAGCTACTAATGTACTTTTACTTCCCCTGATCCATCTTTGTTCACTTCAGCCCTACAAGCAGTTTTAGTTGTTAAACCATGTAATGGTCCTTTAAGCATTGATTTTTTTTTTAGAACTCTCCAGACTGATCTCCATCTTTGTTCATCCTTTTTAGAGATCCCATTTTAATTTGACATGAGGAAATATGTACCACTTATCACTCGGAGGAGAATTTGCTCTGCTTTGAGCCTTGACGTGGTCTCAACACGTGGTTTCCTCTTCAGCTCACATGGACCTGGTCTTAGAACTGGCTTACACTCGTCTGAGGCAGTCTTAACTACAGACGTGCCCTTGGATTTGCTGTAACGTGTCCTTTTGTGCTGTCAGTGGAGAGCTGATAACCCCCCCCCCATCTATACCTGCTATATATCTCTCTTTCCTCCTTGTCACAAAGAGCGAAACCAGGTGAACACAAGCGTTTTTTTTTCCTGTCGTCTTTTTGCCGTCACGGCAAGTGCAATCTCACGCCAGCAGGGCAAAAATGAATCACTTCATTCCCATTTTCTTACTGTCAGCCATGGCAACAGCTTTCTGTGAGCCAACTCAGCTGTGCTTCTCAAGGCAACGCTCGCTCTCCCTTCGTCATTATCCCGTCCATTAGTGCTGCTTGCCATTGTTATTTGGGTCCCAGGCCTTCTTTTAACAGTAGACTCCCTTGTAGTGTCCTTGATACACGCCAGATACGGACAAATTTGCTCCGGCACCCTGAGGTCTTTTACGCTTTGTGTGCAAATTCACCGTCTGAGCAATTTACCGTGAGAGAATTTGCATGTAATAATAAGTGACCATGTGAAATAGTCTCAAGGACTAAGAGCTATAGATTTTATTTTAATTATAATGAAGATGTACTGACTAAAGTTTCTCTTTTGACAGTTGTTTTCCAACCTTGCACAAAGAATAGAAGAATAAAATCAGTCTGTTTCTTTTGCCCTTTGAAGCAAGAACACATTCAGTCTCTCTGCTTCCAGCGTCACACTAAAACCACTTTGTTCTCTCACAAAAACTCAAGGACTAACTTATCTCATGAATTGCATGACGCAGCGTTTCTGTGGCACCATGATGCAACTGGATTTCCTGGCTTGGAAATGGGAATTGTTTCATAATCCTCTTTGGAACAACCTACCCATTGTGTTCCCAAAAAGCACGACATGCACCGACACATCGAGCACTTGATATAAGATATGACCTCACTGGGTTTTAGATCTCACATGGTCTTCTGTAAAATAGGCTCGACGCTGTCACTAGTTACTACCCCACGGTGGAGAAATCACTTTTGACTGCCCACTCTCTCTTGCCTGAGTGAGTCCAATCTCACTTCAAACGTCTTTTTTGACATTAAGCACCTTTTAAAATGCAACTAAGAAGGTGAATTGACTTAATTTGTGTGATTTTTCGCCCGTTTTTGACACTTTCAGTACGCCATCGCTCAGTATTACTCTATTTCCTCTTACCATAAAAAGAATATAATCTAATTTCAGGGCTAGATGAAAATCTTGCTGTTTCATGGTGGCATGATGTCTCCTCAGGAAAGCAATAATTTACTCACAATAGGAGATCGTTTGGGAGAGAAATTAGATTGACCTCATCTACAGATGCAGGAACTCTTCATCCTCATTAAAGCACCCTGACTGTGCAAAATATCAGGGATACTCTGTCTCTCTCTTGATTTCTTGATAAACGACATGAAAGCAGATAAAAGCCATTATCCATCATTGATTTTCTATATGAAAGTCGTAGCAGCTTTTAGGGAGAAGGTGTAGATAAAGAGACTCCCTCATATTTTATACATTCAGCGGACGTTAAAGCACTGACGCAAGCAGCCGCACGAAGGACATGCCTATTTCTTTTTAGCTTGAATATGCAGTGTTATAATTAACGGGAACTTGAAATACTCATGTGGTCTGTTAGCTCTAAAGTTCACGGAAGCACACCCTGATATCCATATCATAGAGAACTCATTAAACACACTGTATGTGTGCGCTGGTGTGATATGTGAGTCACTTTTTCATATCAAGAAATGACACATGCATCACTGTCACCACCTGCCAGCTCAAGTTTGCTCCATTATACTAAGAAAGGTTAAAACAGTCCTCCACAGATCAGGATGAGTTTCAAGGTTTTCTTGAAGAGTTGTAAGTCGTGTTTGGTGAAATGTTACACACTTTTCTTAAAGTTCTCGTACAGTTTATACCGAGACAGACAGATTGGGACAAGAAAGATGTTATTTGAACACCTTGGCTCTTCCAACATGATCAGCTGCTCCATAAGCTTTGTTTCCTTTAGGTTCAGCTTCTGGTGATGCTTGCATACCAACTGATCTGGTCTTTTTTTTTGTTGTTGTTGCGCCTTTAAGGTAATTATAATTAATATAAAATCAATAAATGCACTGAGAGCCAGTTTAATGAGGCTAAAACTAGCCTACACGGTACGGCCATGTCGCAGAAGAAACATTAATCATATCACATTCACTACCTCCTGCAAGCTAATGCACAAATACAAACAATTTGCATATTGTGTGCCATATGTGAGACACTTGGGTCAGTAAATATCTGGGCCTGTGCATCTGCAGGAGGGTAAAACAGGCCACACGCCATCTGACACATCCCAGACTCCACGTTGAGCTCTTGTTATTGACTCATTTAGAAGTATCCATATGTGTTAATTAGGTCGTCTTGACCCTGGTGAGGACAGGACAGACAGGGCGAATGGGAGAGTCGTGAAGTGCGGCTTCAATTCTCTTCTTTGTGGGTGCCCTCGAGTCGTGCAGCGAAGCGGGGAGGCGGGCGGGCGGGCCAACACAAAACAGTGTGATGTAAGAGCTGCACAAGCTGGGAACTGAAGTAACACTCACGCATACTACACCCATATATATGTGTATGTGTGCGGACAGGATGACAGCTCCAAGCTTTGATATTCCTTTTGTAGATTTCATGGACATGCCCATGGAACCAACAACGGAGAACCACTGAGATTAAGATGACAAGCTTAGGTGTTGCTCTGTCTCCACTCATCTATCCATCTGTCCAGATTGTTTATATGCACATATATGTATGAGACAGATATAGTGGAAGTGCAGTGCATATATATATTTAGGGGTAGAAATTATCCCAAATTGTCCTACTCAGGTGGAAAATATTGCAAATATGCAAATATTTTGCTTATCTTAAGGGAAAAAAGAGTTTGTTGTTGTTGTTTTCATAAGTGAACAATGACGCAATGCCAAAAAGGTTGAAAGGACACAGACAACTATAATAAATATATAAATAAATAAATAAATAAATAAAGTAGAGCCAGATTGCTCTTCTTTCTCGGCTGACTGGCTGACTGTTTGCTGCGGGTGGCTCCTCATCCACCGGCCATTTTACAATGGGCTCGGTTTCAGACTCTGTGTTTTGTGAGAGGCTGCAAAATGTGCTGAGACTGTGTTTATAAAGATGATTGAACATTAGAGGTCACCGATATATAGAAACTGTCAACCATCACAATCTGTCAAGTGGTTTATACCTGTACTGTGATTCAGTCCCTTTAATTTCTGTGTGTGTGTGTTACATTGTTGTGAGGACAGATTTTTGTGATGAGGTATTTTATTCACTTGCAGCTGAAGTTTTGCAGAATTAAGAGCACAGCTGCTTTGATCGACAAGTGAGTGCCATCGTAGATGGCTTGTTTGAGCAACGAGGCATCATTCAGCCCGCTCACGGTCCACCTCTTTGCCCGCCGGACTGTCAAGATGGCGACGACCAGAGCCACCACGCTCTGAACTTTAAAACGCCTCTTCAGAAACCTGAGGGTGACGTCACAGAGACTTTATCCAGGTTTTAAACTGCCTGTGGTTTAATGCGTCACTCTCACCGCTCTCATAGATGTCAGGCTCCAAAATCAGACTGTACAGCACCGAATTGCTGGTGAACGGAGTGGAAACAATGGAGTCGGAGGAGACCAAAACAGAGCAGGTTGGCAGGTTAGCTGTATCAACTAACTTTCTAAGTTAGTAATATGTTAGCGTTGTCTTCACAGCTTGTTTCCACTGCCCCCAAGTGGCCAAAAATGTATTAGATTGTAGATTTAACTCCATTTTACAGTTACTATTATCACAGTCTACTACAATAATATCACTATCGAGGATTTTATCCACATCTCCCACCTTCAGTGTGCATTAAATTTAAATTAGTACCAACCTTTTCCTGCAACATTCTCCCAGATGTGCACATCCTCTCCCTCCTGTGAGGCTATATATATGTACGTTAATGTAAAGTCACTCCAGCTGTGTTTCATTTATAACAACAATGTTTCCCAGCAGCTGGTACTGGGCTGCTCATCCTCCTGCTGGGATGGATGAATCTCTCTTCATCCTCCTTTAGCTGTTTTTCTCAGTAGTTTTTCCCCCTCTCTCTTTTCTATTAACAACCCATTGTTTTCCAAGCTCCAGTTATTTTCTTTGAAAATAAACTCAGCGCTGTCCTCAGTAGATGTGGATTAAGAGCCGCAACACAGGCGAGTTATTCTATTTTGGAAAGAGAGAGAGAGGGAGATCTTTGATTGCTCATCCTGCTTTTCTAATTTTGAGTTGTATGTTCCTTTTATCTGGAGATTATCTTCATCTATAGTGAACATCATGATGGATTTAACATGGCTTGGACACACGGGTCGACTTTTCTGACAGTGAGCCGCTCAAAGTGGCTTTTAAACACCATTGTGCGGACCTGACAGGAAGAAGGGTGCATACTTTTCAGTACAGTGCTACTATAATGTACTTGCTTGCCTCAGCAAAGTGGAGTTTCGCTCAACTGTTGAGGTGTAATCACTTGAAGCGAGACAATGACAGAGTGGGAATGACAGCAGAGGCAAAGGACAAAGAGGGGAAGGGATTGGCGGGGAAAGAGGGAGAAAAAAGCAGATACAGAATGGTGAAAAAATGTTCTCCTCGTACAAAGGCAGTGACTCTGTCTCCTTGACTCAGAATGCTGTCTACTCCCTCGTCTGTGTATGTTAGAAACCCCACCTCCCCCAGTGCTTCTCTCCTCCCCTCCCCTCCCCTCCTCTCTCAGTCTTCAGCCAAGGAATCCCAGGCAGCGTTTAATTGCAGAGTGCAAAGGCTTTAGTTGGACTAATGAGCTCTAGCACCGGAGCTCGGACTCTTTCGGGCACTCTCTTGAGAAGACAGAAACCACATATGGAGTCCTTTACCGGAGGAGCCTCACGGGGCGGCTGGATTTTAGGTGGAGGGGAGAGGAGGAATTCATAAATTCAGGTACAGACGACTATGTGAGAGAATATACCAGAGGCAAGAGACGAGAGTAAGAGGTGGAGAAAGAGAGGAGAGCGGCAGAGGGGAGGGGAGGAAACGGGAAATACACAGCCAGAGAGAGAGAAAGAGAGAGAGAGAGAGAGAGAGAGAGAGAGAGAGAGAGAGAGAAAGAGAGAGAGCGAGAGAGAGAGAGAGAGACTAGAAGCTTGCAGCAGCAAATGAGACAGAACAACGAGGCGGGAGAGGTAGAAAGAGAGACAGAGAGGGAGGGAGGTGGAGAGGGGCCCCGTGTAGGAGAGAGAGGGCTACAGGGTGAGGAAGAAGAAGAAGGAGTGGAGAAAAAGTTAGCAGAAGTAGGAGAAAGAAGGTTCACAGGAAAGAAAAGAACAGGACGCAGAGGTTAACAACCACAGGAGGAGAAGAGGAAGGAGAAAGAAGAAGAAGAAGAAGAAGTAGAAGAAGAAAAAGAAGTAGAAGAAGAAGAAAGGGAAACAACAGACAGGAAGGAAGGGGAGGGAGAAGTCTTGGGTAGAGAGGAGAAAAAAAAAGAAAAGAGCTGAAGAAAAGTTTTCTTGTGGGAAGACACAGATGAGGAAAACAGAGCGAGTGAATGACTGGGCTAGAGAGAGCAGGGACGGGAGGAAACCAGTTGTTTTCTAAGGCGTTTTCCACACAAGCCTCTGGACTTCTTTGGACATGTACACAGAAGGCGCACAAACAACGGGACACCACCGATTTCTTCAGCACATCAACACCAACTCCCACCCCTGCCCCTGCCAGCACTGCGTCCACTATGAGCAGCAGCCATCGTACGGCCATCACGGTGGGCCGGGATACCAACCAGCATCAGCCAGGCAGACAGACCGCCCATCTCTGGACTGCAGGAGAGACATCCAGGCTCCTCGGGTTAAAGATGTAGGAGGGAGCGCTTTCGTAGTGGACAGAGTAGAGAGAAGCGGTCATCGCAGCCCACAGAGGAGGCCTGTGTTCATAGGGCCCGGCCCTTACAGTCAGTCGGATGACTTGAGCCAAGTTTACCCCTGGGAATTGAACCCTGCCCAGTGGAGCTACCCACCGGAGCCTGGGGTGAGACACTACCCGTCTGTCATAGAACAGTGTGGCTGTGTGGTGCGCAGCGACACCAGGGCACACCCCTTTAACGCCGGAATACCACATCCTCTACCCCATCTTCAGGTCAAAGGTCAAGGGTACAGGCACAGGAAGACTGTCAGGCATGTCTCTGTGGATGAGGAGGAGGAAGCTTGCGGATGCGCCGCTGAGAACTCTCATTTGGACCAACACAATTCACATCTGAGTCATTCACACAAGCCGAACGGCCACTGTGGACCGAGGCCTGTGTTCTTTGAGGGAGGGGAGGAAAGAGATAGCCATCAGGACCGGGGCAGACTGAAGGGTGGATCAGAGGAGGGCTGTAATGGACGCGAGGGCTCTCACAAAGGTTTCTTCCCCACTGAAGTCCCACAGAAACACTTGAATCAAAGCAGACAGAAGGGGCCCTGCGCCCCTCCCTCTGGCATCACCAGCCTAGAGCCCTCCAAACTGCAGACAGCCAACGACCAGCACCTTCGGCAGGGCGCGGAGGTGGTGAAGCAGAAGAGGAGGCAGGATTTGGTGAGGGATCAAATCAGACAAGTGGTGACAGATCTGGAGGATGTGTTGGGGGGTTTGAAGCAAGTTCACGTGGAGATGAAAGAGGTAGGAGGGTCTATCATTAAAGATGTTTATGCGTAGATCACGGGTCTAAACACGAAGGTCTGCGTCAGGTGCAGCCTTTCATCAGTGCACCCTCGGATATTGTGACATTTGAAATGATTCATACGAAGCTCAGTTTGACACAGGTTGCGTATCTGTGGGTGCATGTTCCTGAGTGCATATCAATACGTGTGTGTGTGTGTGTGTGTGTGTGTGTGCGTCTGCATTGTTTGTGACTCACTCATCGTCTCTTTCTGAAGCCGTGATTGAGAACAATTTGCTCTGACCTTTTGCAGAATGCTGCCAAAATTGGCAGCGTTCCGGTGAGCACATTAAAAAGCCTGGCTTCAAGCTGTTACTAAATTTTACCTTGCTCTTACAGTATTCCATTTTGCATGCATGCAGCGGTGAGATGGCATTGATTCACAGCCGAATGCATCCGCGTAAGACCGCTGTACTGAGGCGACGTTACCGATGACTGTGAAGATAAACCAGCTTTGATGGTTAAACTGATGAGCATTGCTTCAGTCAGAGACGCACTTGTGATTATAAATCCACTCTGGCAGTGCTGAAAGAAGTACTTTTAGTTAGGAACAATTAAAATAGCCCATACTAAGTTGAAGTCCTGCTTTTAAATCATACCTAAGTCATTCATTCATGAAAAATGCTCTGATACTGATATTTAATCACACATGACATCATTACATCTGGCTGAAGTGGAGCTATACTGTTAGATACAGTGCTGTAGATACTTTATATTCAGTTAGTGTTCCCAGTCATGGTGTCAGGGTCCATCCGAATGGTCACAAGATAAATCTGAGGTGTGTGAGATGATGTACAGGCTCTCTCTCTCTTTAATCTCTGTTCATACATTTTTTGTGAAGTACTGGAGAGTTTTATGTCTTCGATTTTAAGAAGGGAAATGTCTCTTTGGTGGAACGACTCATCTAAAATGTAGCAAGGAGTCCCAGCTATACCAAAAAACGTTCAGAACCACTGCTCTGAAAATCTGAAAAAGTAACCGATGACCGTAGCTGTCAGAGACGTGCAGTTGAGTATATTTCCCTGAACTGTAGTACAAGGTAGAATTAAATCTTCAGTAACGTCATTTCTTTCCACAACTGCAGTTTGGACAGGTACCAACTCTCTTTATTGTCATTCAGGTGGTCGAGCAGATCGATCGTCTCACAGCCAGTATCGACCTCAGTGAGGAGGCGCCCTGCATCACTCAAGGGCCGTCCAGTAACTTTCACGGCCCGATTCATCCAGGTGACCCGAGGCTGGCCCCGCTGCCCAATCATAAAACTGCTCCGGTCCAGGTGCTGCAACACATCGACGAAGACCGCATCATCTTGAGAACTAACTCCCCCTCCCCCGTTCACATGGCGTCGGTTGTCAAAACCAGCCACTTCATCCCACCCAACCACATTAAGGACGTCAACCACGAGAGGCCAGGCGTGAACGGCCACCTGCCTCACCAGTATCCCCACAGAGACTCCAACCACATCGGGCAAACTCATCCGGAGCCCCACCCACAGAGCCTGGACCCTAAGGTCATTATCGGTAACAGCACCTCCAGTTTAAGGACTCAGAAACCTCCTCTGTACCCTCAAAACGGGCGATGTGGGAAGGGCCCGTACCTGCCTCCCAAGCCTGTGAGGACCAGTGCCTACCCCGGGAGAGGCCGCCTGAACACCAGCATGGTGTGAAGGAGGAGGGGGGTGGTCTGCCCCAGTGCCATGGGGGCCTGAAACATGAGACCCTGCTGCAGCGAGTGGAGGTCAGAGTGGGACCAGGCAGGGGAACAACTCATGGTAAGTTCAGACACACCAGGTCGTTTTTTTCCTCCTTCTTCTGTTACCGTGTTGATGTTTCTGTCAGCGCTCACAGCTGATGACGTTTGCTGTGTTTACTGGCAGCGTAGTTTTCAAAGTCAGTAAATGAATAGCAGTGTTCCTCCCTACTACAAAAAAGGGTTTATGTGGTGTTTGATGTGTGCGTGTGTGTGTGTGTGATGTCTGTGTGTGGGCGGCAGCGGCGGCGGTGGAAGGGGGCGTAATGTGTCTGCTTTTGTTGATGTCACATGATTTCCCAGTCTTCACTACACTGCAAAATGTGTCTGTCTTGGCAAGGGAAACGAAGGAAACGAGTGTTTATTCTCCAGGTTGGGTTACACATGTGGTCAGAATCAGCCAGCAGGGTGAGAAAATCTCACTTGCAGAAGTGAAATTCAACTTTTTTTGAGGAGATTTGAGGAATTTCTGATGTTGATTTTTCTGATTTTTCTGTTTGTTATTGCATTTTGTTTTTACATTTTTAAAACACAACGGTGAAAATACGTTTTTTCAAGCAGCTTTAAAACTCATCCGATTTGGATATTTTCACTCTTTAATCGCTTGCATCTGAAGTCAGACAGGAGTTTAAAATCTCAAGACAGACTTCTTTTTACAGTGCAACTTTAGTCACCACTTAGACTTGGCAGGAGCTCAGATGTTTCTGGCTAAGGAAGACCCCACAACCACTTGACTCCAATCATGTGACACAAAAGAGGCGTCATTATATTTACAGGATGATCATAGCTCTGACTCAGGATTGTCATGATTTACTGCGAGGGGGGTTTGATGAGGAAGAGCTAAGCCTTTCTTCTTGTGCCACAGTCAGATGTATCATTACTGACTGTGAACTAGAAGCAGACTTAATAACAAGATGACATCTGTGAAAAATTCCCTCCAGCAGAGGGGAAAACGCGACACATTAAACATTAAGCAGACGCAGATTAAAAGCCCACCTTTACAGATGCTGCAGAGGCAGATGTGCGTGTTTCTGCACTTCCCTCTTGTGCAGACTATGCGTAACTGCAATCTATTTTTCTGGCCTCTCCGTGTTGGGCAAGCGCAATCTGGTTTTAATCATAAAACCTCTTGGCCACGTGCCAGAACAGAGTGAGGCAAACTCTTGGTATATTTGTGACGTCCATATAAACATAAGCACCGCTGCACGACAAAGCGGCTCTCCACATTGTGCTGCAGAAAGACAGAGAGAGAGAGAGAGAGAGAGAGAGAGAGAGAGAGAGAGAAGCTGCAGCTTCAGGTCGAGGCTGGCAGCCAATGAACGGGGGGGGTGGGGGGTCAGAAAAGTGCACAAGCCTTCATTTTCATTGTGAGATAAACGTTTAATTAGTTGTAAGTGTGATGTAGCCTTTCTGTTGAACACCATCCTTTATTTTCTCTTTCACAGCCTCTCAAAGCACAGATGCTGTTGACATTTTAAAGGCCTGAATCATCCGAATTAGTCACCCAGAGCAGGTTCAATGTTAAAAGGGCTAACACAGACAGATTTTGTGCTAAGCAAACGCAGCCATACCCACCCCACACACACACACACACAGGCTTATGGGCACTCTGTTATACCATTGTTCTTCTGCAAACCTTAAACCAAAGACCAAGTCTTACATCAATCTATCCAAACACCCCCTTTTGTTTGTTGTTGTCAAAGGATTCACATTTGTTTCTTCTAATGTGGCTGTTAGTCATCATGGGCACCGTGATCACACACAGATAATATAACACGGGGCACAAATCTGGACATGAAGAATCACGTCAATAATAAAAGGAATGAATAAAATCCTCACAAGAGTCCCGTGCTCCTACCCGAGATAAACTGTACTTTCAAGGTCTAAAACTCACATCTACACAAAGTTATAAGTACAACACACACACACACACATTTATACTTTTAGGCTTGTGAGGACTCTCATTGTTCCGCTGCAAACCCTGACCCTTAGTAATCTGCTCTAACTAATCTGACATTAACCCTAAAACCAAGCCTTACATCAAACACTCCTTTTGTCTTGCGTTCAGTGGATTCCCATCAGCTTCTTCTAATGTGGTTGTTAGTCATCGTGGGGAGCGTGATTAGGTCCAAACAACATGGGACAAAAGTCTGGACATTCACCCATTTTCTGTAACCGCTTATCCTTATCGGGGGGGGGGTGGAGCCGATCCAGGCGAGATGGGGACACTGGACTGAGATTTACACTCACATCACACCTACGGGCAATTTAGAGTCACCAATTAACCCGTTAAGTGCACGTCTTCAGACTGTGGGAGGAAGCTGGAGTACCCGGAGAGAACCCATGCACACACGGGAAGAACCGGGAACAGTTCTAACCACTGCACCACTGTGCTGCCCTTAAAATGAATTAAAAAATAAAATGAATTCATTAAAGTCATCACAAGTCGGTGTTCTTATCAGAGAGAGACAAACTGTACTTTAATCCTCATTGACATAATACCAAAACCTTAACCTTAATCTAAGTCTTAATATTTTATTGATGGTTGTAATAAGATAAGCATTAGCTGAATGTGTATAAATAGTATAATTGCTCTCATGTGACAGCAGGAGGTTAGAAGAGATCGCTGTTCTTCAGGAGACAGATCAAAAGCTTCATCCTGTACTGTTGTTGCCAGACGTGGACGGGGACTGTCGCTGGAAGCTGCCTTTTTTTACTCCGTTATCACATTTAGAGAAGACTCGTAATGAGTAGATTACTGTCTCAAAAAAAGACAAAAGATAAAGCGCTTATATCTTTTTAGTCATGTTCTTGTGTGTTACTACCCACCCGAGTGCCCATAAATACATACAAAGTGGACGTGGTAAAACTAATCAGCTTAACACAAGATTCCTGTGTAACCCAGGGGAAGAATAACAAAGACAGGTTTAAAAAGATGATTACAAATTTGGACATTTCTATCAGAACCAGGCTGGATTACTAACCTGGAAAACTGGGCAACTGCTCTGTCCACCAGTCCCAGACCCGCAGGGACCCAAACAGCCCAGGCGTGTGTGTGTGTGGTTTGTTTATTTATTTACTTGGATGAACTCGAATGATAATGAGTCCTGTGTTGAAATCAGTACTGCGTTTGAGTCTGTTCTTGATAAAAAATAAACATGTTAGGGCACTGAGAGTCTATTATTTCATGATTTTATACTTCTATTTTTTTTTTATTTAACTTATTTTTTGATTGTTTTATCTGTTTTTCACTCTTCTCCAGCTCGTTTTTACACAGCGTGTTCATATGCTTTGTGTTTTATCTGCACAACCGGCAGCAGATTGAGGAATGAGGCTGTCAGTGGTCATCCACAGCTCATCTTTCACGCTTCTGGGTTAATCTGGCCTTAATTACAATTATATATTTTACGTGCAAAGACGATGACTACCACAAGTGTCGTCTCTCTCAAGGTCTAAAACTGACAGAACTTCACTATGACAGAAGTACACAAACACACACACACACACAGCTCTTACCGCGACAAAACAATAAAAGCTGGTTTACACTGCTCCTCCACAAGTGTGGCAACATGACTCACAAGGACAAACACGCTGCTTCGCTTTCAGTACAGTGCAGACTAACACAGTAGTTCTTTGGATTTGTCAATGACGTTGTGAGAGAAGCACAGTTTGTACGTGCCATGCTTGACTGGGGGGGAAGCGAGTGAATCTGAGTGCGCTGAGCTGTTTTTTGTCTTCCTTTTTCACGTTTCCAGCAGGAGCTGATGCCACTGAGACAAGCTGTCAGCCGGTGGAAACAGAGCATCGCCTGAAGATGGGGGTATTTCCAAGGGGAAAACTCCCCCAAGAGTCAACCCAGCGACTGGATGTCACACAGGCACAGAAGCATGGAGAGGTGGCAGTCAAGCTTTTTGCTGTTTACCGGTGATGTAGTGGCAAAAAACGAGAGGGATAAACTGTGAACTGCTACTCAACAACCACACATAGAAACATAGAAGTATCTTTAATTTATTTGTACTATTTTTTATTGCAAAGAAGTCTATTTTCAGGCAGCTTACACCATTTGGGATACTACCTAACCTAAAGTATGCTATATTAAGATTTATATCATCTGAACTACAGATAGTTTCCATATAAAGAGTTTAGACTCAGCTACGTGGTTGTTACAGTAGGTCAGAAGAAAAGGAGAAAGGAAAGTTGGATTAAATCGCAATACAATAAATTCTGCTGCACTTTTCTCATACAAATCAATCGGATGTCTCAATTTCCGAACTCTAGAGATGTTGCATTGACCGCTGAATGTCCTACTTTGGAATATGAAATGAAATAAATGACGCCAGCATTTCATCGCCCCCGAGTCTGGAAAATGATTTATGCATCCGCAGTGTCTGATAGAAGGATCCCGAACGGTTGTGGAAGCCGTAGAAATACTTCTTAGGCTGAACTGGAGATGGCAGTGTGTGATCTCTCATGGCCTTATTCTGTCAGGACGCCCGCTGCTGCATCCAGGTCCAGTCAGGCCAACAGTCTGCGTCTCTGTTTGTTTAAATCTTGTCTGAGACTTTCACCACTTTGCTCTCAGAGGCTCTTGCTGCTGTCAGAGCGCACCGCTTCCCCTCTTTGACAATAACTACAATCCATTCACCTCACACAACATCCATCCCTCGGCCTCTCCGTCTCTCTTTCTGTGCTGACGGAGAGCCGCGGTGACAGATGGAGGGTGACGCGTGCAAACTGTTTACTGTCGTGGCCACTTTGTCACTCTCTGTCTGTGTCGGCCAGCCTGTAGCGGCGTAGAGTAATTGTGCTGTGAGGCTGTGATAAGCTGCTGAAGGTTACATAGATGGGCGAGGTCAAGTGCCAGAGGCCATTATTGCTCATTCAAAATGTTTTGAGCATCCAATTTTATCTTGATTTGATGATAAACCAGGCCTGCAATTAAGATGATTATCTGTTAATACGTCCTTTTAAAAAAAAGTAATCATTGATAAGGAAATATCAGGAAATAGTGATAAATCCTAATCGCACTTTTCCAGAGTTCAACGTGACACCAAATACCTCAAACCAGAGCCAAATCCAGCAGCTGCCCCTGAGGACGCTGCCCTCTTACTGTCGAGCACTGCCACTGCATGCATGCAGGTTTTAACAGACAAGTCATTTGGTCCAAACACCCAAGCTGCAGACTTACACATGAAACATAATTATTCATCTTCAGTCACTTGAGGCTCTCTGTGATTGTGACTTTAAGCTCAAATGATAAAAAAGTGCTTTTCTATTATTTGTTTCAACATCGGATTAATGAATCATAAGTTCAGCATTGTATCCCCTAAAATCTGTTTTCTTCCCTGAACAATGACTAAATACTTTAATAGCTTAGTCATGAACTGTGTCAGACTATTTTCCATATTCCAGATACACTCGTCTTCCTATTCACAGGAGAGGTCTGTTTTGGCAGTAAGATAAAAGTGTGTTTTTCAAAAGACCTTTCTTTCAACTCTTCTATTTGACTAAAATCTAACTTTTAAAACAAGTGTCTCATGGTTACGACGCCGTATGAATACCAAGTTGCAAAACAGCCATCAATCCTCAGCATCTGACTCAAAGGTCTGCATGCCTCTCCGATAATGTCTGCCGCACCTAAAACCTGGTGGGCTTTGAGAAAGGCCACGTCTTGGCCCGCCGTCCAAGGCTATGAATCTTGTCAGACAGAAAGCACACCGGCTGAGCCGTTGGCCTTGCCGGCTTTGTAAATACTGGAGTGACTCTGGAATGTCAGACAGAGATTTTGACCAAGAACAACACCAACTCACAGTATTGGCACCTCCCGTTCGTCTCATCTACCTAAAAATAGCAGGTTGATGCTGTTAATATGAGAGGTGTTCTGTTCAGTACTGTTTCCTGGTCCACTTTGGTTCTGGATTGTAAAAAGTACAGCGTGCTGAACAGCTGCAGTCTCAGAGACTATGACATGGTCATGAACAACAGCCAGGTGCTAAAACACAGACAGTTAGAGAGGTGATGACATGGTCTAACTGATTACATAAAAATTAACTACATTATATAAAATACTGATATATTGCTTCATTAATAGAAAAATAGAAATGAGTCAATAAATTGACCATACCATTATATAGCTTATTGTAGATGGTTTTCATGCATTTCGTGGTCACGGTAGGGAGGTGAGGGTAAAACAAGGGAGTTGCAATTCACAACTACACCACTAGACGGCACAAAATCCTGAATACGGCTCCTTTAAAGTTAAATTCACTGCTGTATATGTGTATATCATTATCTGTGAGCTTAAATAAGTTAATATTATACATTACTTTACTTGTAGATGAACATAAAACTAAGAAAATACCATAAATACGTTGGTATTTTTGTGATTTAACAAATTATTTTGGGGGGGAGTTGAGGTGAAGCAACTGGAGGACGCCAGAGGGAAAACCAGAAAACATTTTCTCCATAAAATATGATCCACTTTCACCAAAATCAGTGAAATCGTTGGTTAGCGCCGTAAAAAGTTACGTACTTCCCACAGGTCATCGTACCTGGAGCAAAAAGTTACATAGTGCAAGAGCAGACACCTTAATCGCCTGATTATAAGCCAGGTAATATTATTACAATCACGTCATAATGATTTAAAATCTGTTGTTTTATGGTAGAAGAGTTACAGAACGGAGCTTTTAACAGAAAAGTCCAAGTAACACAAGCGCAGTTCACTGTTAACTGGAATTAATTTTTATTGTTTGTTGCCACAAAATGAGAAACGTTCTATCAAAACAGCTTCACATTGGCTGTTATGAATGGTGTTTCCCTTCCCCGGGCGTTTTAAAGAGAACAAAGCAACCAAAACAATGAACACAAGTGTGTGCAGAGCTGAAGATCTTGCGTTAAGACGATCCCTACAAATACCACCCAGGTCACAATACCACCCAGCATGAAAGAGAGACATAATTCATCCTCAGCCCGGCACACAATGCAGTTTTCACACACAGTTTACGACACTGGTTGTGTAAGTGACCCGGGGTGAGGAAGTAGCCCGGTGTGTCTGCCCTACACGCCCTCGTCGCTCTACGGCTGACCTCAGCACTGTTCTTAATCTCAACGGGATGACAGAACTGCTGAGGAATTTCTCTGCTCTCTGCCTAAACTAACCTGTCAAGATGCTCTCATTTACCCTGAGCAAGTTCCTCTGTTACGTGCTCGCCGGCTCTCACGTGGCCTGAGCTTTGTTGGAATATGACCTGCAAATACCAAACCCTGGCCTCGGTAACCTCTCCAAACACTGCCCACCTACGTGCAGATGCATCCGGAAAATGTCTCTCCTTGCCACAGTATGTCCAGTGTAGGCTGCAGGCATATGGCAGAACCCATCCCCTCCTCACCTTACCTACCTGTACGCTGGGTTGTGTTTGTTGAAAGCCAGATGAGAGGTGCCAGTTTTTTTTTTCTCTCTCTTTAGCTTTTGCCAACACTGTTCTGTGCTTGTGTTAGGCTAACAAGAGCCTGCATCCAGATGTTGGTATGAAGCTCCACAGCTGAGCAAACAGTCGCTGTCTTCTCTACAGCATGACATGTTTAAAATGACATGCTCGTCCAAAAAGGAGGAGACCAGCTGAGTTCTGAGGAAGACAGTCGGCCAAACACTCATCACCTGATCGGGCAGCTTAAAGTTCAACACCCCTTGAATTTTTGTTGGCTGTGGGGATGGCGATGTTGGTCTGACTTATAAGTGAGTGAAAACACAATGTCAAGAGCGTGCAAGGTTAGTAAAAGGGTGTTAGAAATCCCGCAGCGTCTTCAATTTTACACAATTGGTGTTGACTTTATTGGAAGGGATGAACATTGTTTTTAGTCGGGACGTTTGTGAAGGCAATACCTGTCTGTCAGTCGGTGCACCACGTTGGTCCAGACTGAAATATTCCAACAAGTGCTGGATGTTTTCCACGAAATTTTGTTCAGACTTTAATGGTTCCCAGAGGATGAAGTCTAATCACTTTGTTGATCCTCTTGACATTTTTATCTTGACCAGTATAGGATGGATCACTGTGAAATTAAGCGCACATATTTACGTTTCCCTCAGAATGAATAGTGTAATAATTCGAGATCCGTTGACTTTGACTTGCGCCATCATCGGGTCGGTTTTTAAATTCATCCAAGACTTTAATTTCTGTCCAAATACCCGCAAAAAACTAATGACATTGCCATCAGCTGCTTTGTTTTTAGTGCTAAAGTTAGCATGCTAACAACAGCATGTTAACATTATCATTGTTAGCGTGCCAGCGTGCTAATGTTAGCACTCAGAGCTGATTGCATGGCTGCAGACTGAGATCTAGACTTCATTAACAGTGCAGTGATTCCTTTGAAATAGTCGCTGTCTTGTAAATATTGTCCTGAAAATTCCTAGACAGACAGAAACGGAGTTGACTGAAAAGGAGTCGGGGGGATTTTCCAGACACTCTCAATAACATAGACAATCTATTCTGGCAGACGAGCGCCTTGGCAACTTCCAACGTAAACCATTTCAATTGCGCTTAATCTCCCCGCTTCGCTGCTTTCTTAAGCTAAAACTGAGCTCTGTTTCGTTGTGAACATCTGTGCATTTAACAGTGCATACATTGTCTGGAGCCTGCATGTTTTCCAGTACATCAGTCAAAACTGTTCACGATAAATATATACATATGAATCATATAGTATATAAAGCTTGTTTAACAAAGTGATTTGTTCAAGGAAAAAAGATCTTTGAATCAGGTGAAGCACCATCCCAGACTGAATTCAGTCCACGCAGGTTTAGTGCTCCTCCTGTCAATCTTTTCTGTTTGAAACAGTCTAGTGCTTGCTGCAAAAACACATTTGTCCTTGTTAAAAACATCTTTGAATGACTCTCCGGCGGGTTGTGTCAGTCCTCCCACTCAGACAAAATATCCCAGTGCAGTTAAAGCGTCTGTCATCCTCGAGCATTCCCGAAGGACGTGAATGAAGCCACGACACGCTGAATTCTGGGCCAGGAAGAAGTCTTCTACAGCGGGTGACAGACATGCACAGGGGAGCAGAGGAGCGAGAGCGAGAAAAGGCCTCCATTCATGGTGCTCTGGCTGTGTTTTAGTAGATATGGCACGGCTGTATAAGATCCTGTGGGTTGTGTCTTCACAGAAGCCTGTCAGCAAACATGCCGCCAGCGTCTGCCTGCAGCCCTGTTTGTCTCTGAGGCCACGATCTGCACGCTTCACTCAAAGTAAAAGTCCTCCATTCAACAGAGGACGAGGACGAAATACTGATTGAACAAGACACTTTTGTCCACCTAGCATACTGGATTTAAAACTGTTAAAGCAACTATTCCCTAAGGGTCGATGGTATTTTTATAATAACAAAGGAATGCAACTCAAATGCAGAAAAAATTCTCCATAAATGAACTGGAACAAGTTTGATATTCTGACATTTAAGAAGAAGAAAGGATGCCTGTGGTTATCAATTAAACACGAATCAGCAAGAAATGTTACAATAATAAACTCCTCTCTCCTCTCGCCATCTTTATTGCATTAAATCCAACATACCGACAGAAAATAATAAGGCGTTCAAGGTTTTAGCAACATAAACAGTTTCACACGTTTTTCATTCACTCACACAAACACACACACACACACACACACTCCAAATATCCTTTAGTATTTGACATAAAATGAGATAGTTGCAGTTTGTTAATGTGACCACAGAGTGGTTATTAAAGGATAAGTCTGCTCATATTCTGGATGTTTCCTCAACACATGAAAAGACCAACACGGGAAATACATTTATGCTCCTGACATGTGTTATCTGTTTATCCATAGGCTGATATATCTTATCCCTCTGCGCCCGTACAAAAGCTATTATGAGCTGTATTATTTCACTTAAATATTCCTTCATTATCATAAACATGATCTACTCTACACTGACTTGTATATCTAAAAAGGCTGCTGAACGTAGGCCCGAATGTATTCACTCGAGTAACATTTGCAAATAAAACTTTACAGCCCAGAAAATTTAGAAGATTTAGTATTTTCAAGAAGTGAAACTATAAATCTGTGACCTGTTTTTGAAGATTTATGTCTTCAGTAGGAACCGCTGGGTTGGGACTGAGAGCCACAGAGCAGGTGTTGAAGTAGGACGGTACTGAGTGACGCACTACATGTTGGATTTGGTCTTTGCTTGAGATTTAACAAAACTAAATAACAAAAATACAGAAAATTTTATCCTTTAAATAGAAACTGTAAAAAATAACAGCAAAAACACAAAGCAGAAAAAGACGACACGAGGCAACAAAACACACATTTCAAGCAGTAAACCAGCTTTCAAGAAATAAATGTATATGCAAATAAAAAAAATCTTATTGTTATGAATCATGGCACATTTGTAGAAGTACATAATCAAGTAAATCTGATGATCTCACCAGTTTAATGTACCAGATTGGTGTAAACGTGTGCATTTATTTCCAGTAAATGCAACATAAACTAGCACAGTTGTCATTCAACGCTTTACCAATTGCACTTTGTGTTAGTCGCTGTACAGTACGGGGAGAGATGTTTGCTGTAAGTAAAGTAAAACTCCGGCAGATGGAAGATTTCAACCCCTGAAAAATGGAAAGAAAGGAGACATGAAGCAGACGTAGATCTCAGATACTTTCAGCCTCTAAACTCTGAAGATGTTTCAAATGTTTCAACAGACACTCGTACAGTACCTTGTTACTCGACAGTGGTGTGTCTGAACATAGACTCCTGTGTATGTGATATCACATCTCACTATGTTGTTGCTGAAGTCTGACTCCATGACGTGGAAATTGGGATTGACGGTAACCTGAAAGAAAAAGAACGGTTCGAACATCTCTGCAGGCAGGTAAGTTAAATCCCCGAGTTGATCTAAAGTTAATATGACACGTGTTACCTTTAAGATATAGTTTCCTGGAGGTACATCAGTGATGTCAATCCACTGACAGTCGATGTTGGCAGCGTAGACGTCATGACATCCCGGGCTCAGTCCCTGAGAACACAACCCAACCCCCCCAAGTGTGGTTTAAAGCTCAGACTCAGGCTCTTTAGACGACTTTGACTAGTATTTTCCTACAAGTGCTGCAAATGAAGCAAATTTGAGTTTTAGTTATACAAACAGTTCTTTGGAAGCAAAGCTGTTACAAGAAACCAGCGCTGCAAAGCCAGAATCACAGAGCCCAGACAACAGATATAATAAATATTCCTATGTCCTCAGGATGTTTTTTTTTTATTGGCATACAGTGGAGTTTTACTCATAAAAACATTTCTCAGAAGTGGATCTGGAGGATCAGCAAAAAACTTCCCCCCCAAAAGTAAAAGTAAAAGAGTAACTGTGAAACCCTGATCCTCGCTAAATACACTACGCATTGTTTCACGAAATAAATAAAAAATAAATATATCTTTGGATTGCTGAGTCATTCTTTAAAGGGCCACTCCACTGATTTTACATCTGAAGAAAGTGACCTTCGTGAATAATCTTGGCTCTCCAATAAAAATTAGGATTGTGTGTTTGAACGTTGAAACTAAGCAGGCACGGTCTGACAAAGATCATATCATTTAAAAAAAAGAGTTGGATCCAGTATTCTGGATCTAAAAATCAGGATGTCTCGGGCCTCTGCTGCCAAGATATTCATTCTGACCATTTTTTTTGACAGTTTAACCACTACATTATAAAGTGCCTCACTATATTACATCAGCTACTGTTCTCCAGATCATACCTCAAATCATAGCTCTGTGTGGTCATCTCCTGGTATTTCGTCTAAGGTGACTTAGCAGAAAAAAACCCCCAGCATGGGCGCTTCGATTCGATTGACAGGTAGGTGCCGTTACAGGTGGCTTGTTTGAGCAACCAGGCTTCGTTCGGCCCGTCTCAGGTCCACCTCTTTGCCTATTTTTAGCCGGTTAAGAGGGAGGACTGCCACATTTTGAGCATCAAAAAGGCCCTGGGTGACGCCGTGGATACGATGTCCATTGTTTACACTGTCAGTGATTTATGTCAGCCAAAATGTCGCTCTCCCGTTAAACAAAGAGGGATCCTGGATCAAGGCTAGATACCGGACAGGAACTTCTAACTTCCAGGTGTTTTTCAGCTTTTAACTTGTTACATATTTAGTACATGTTCACCAATCTTTAGTGGGGCGGCCTGTGTTTTTGTGTGAACTCGTGTGCTAAACTCATCTTTTTGTTGAGGTATCTGTTGCTTCATAGGGACTTTTTGACTGATTTGGAAACACTTAGAGATTTTTTTAGGGTTGCTGTTTGTTTTCTTGGTTTTTTTTTTTAGAAAATATTTGAGATTGTGTTTTTTTTTTTTGTTTGTCTTCATTTTGTGCCGATAGAGAGTTCTGCTTCGGTTATATTTATTTGTTGGTTTGAACAGCATCCACTCACCCTTTGTAGCTATCCTCGGCTCTTTGTGTTATTAATCCAAATAACTTTGTTTTACCAAGTACATCTGGTTATTGTTCTGTCCTCACAAGCTGGCATGTAACGCTCTCTCTTGTAGAAGAAGCTTTAATCTTGATCAGATTGCCTGATTGATTAAAGGTTATAGAACATGTTCACACTTATGTTACCTGTGTATGAGACGTGCAGGCGTAGCGCCGCCTGAATCCGGGATCACAGCTGGTGTCCTCCAAGCAGAAACTGGCCTTGTGTCCCTCGGCCACTTTACGGCCAGTGACAACGTCCAGCAGGTCGTAGTTGCTGAAGGCGTCCATGCTGTGGTAATGTCTGTGAGGGTGTAGAACACAACACAATAGAATAAAAGCTTCTTTCTTGGCTCAAACCTGGTTCGGGAATGCCGTTAAGACCACAAGTTCATGTTCTTGCATGAATTTTGAGGGCGCAGCATCATATCAGAACTCAGTGGAGCCAATCACAACATTTAAATCACGTGAGGTCATCTCACTTGGAGGCTGTGTAAACTCACTGGTGACAGCTGTGCCAGTCCCACTGATATCTCGGCTTGACTGGGAGGAAGTCGCTGGTGCCTTGGTTCTTCACTTTCTGGGGGAACCGCAGGAGGACTCTAAAGTCGATGTCTCTCACGGCAGGTCCATAAGCCGACCTTGGATGGATCACAGGGGAAACGGGCATAAGCTGGGTTGGAAAGTGCAACTGGCTGAGCTCCCGGGGTCTAGTTTTCTTAAAAGTAACGGAGTGCAAAGGGTTTGTTCCATTGTGCTTAATGCTTTTGGGAAAACCAACCCAGAACATTTACGTCTTGGCAGGACATCATGTTGGAGGATCACTGCTCCATAATAAGATCAAACAGTTTTTGTAACTCTATCAGCGCAACAGTCACCGTGCCACGTTGAAAAGTTGGACCGATATGACTGTGATGTATCCTAAAACAAGCAAAAAATGTGCAAAAACAAGAAAATTCATCTTCATTGAGAAGTAAGAAATGAGCGTGTGTGCGTGTGAGAGCGTATGTTGGGCGTGTGTGTGTCTGCCTCGGTGTCTACGTGCTGAAGAAGTGAATCACTTTTGGCACCACGGATTACCTGGCCAGACAGTTCTCCTCAGCAGCACAGCGGAGAGCATACATCTGCATGCGCTGGACATAGGCACCTGCTTGGATGGCATATGGGTCTGGCACAAGGTCTGGCAGTCCTGAGAGACGAGACCAGAGACCAGAGATCAGAGATCAGAGGAGAATCCAGGTTTTTCTTCTTCTTCTTTTTTTTTTTTTTAATAATCATAATTCTGAGATCTTAATATTGCCAGTTTATTCATGCATGAGAACAATTCACTGAAACACGTAGATGATGTCCAGGCTGAAAATGAGAGCAGCTGTTTGTGTTTGTTGGCATAATTTAAAGTGTTTTACATTCCTGAGCTGTCAGCCTGGAATTCAGAGCCCAAATACAAATTTCCCCCCCTTTTTTCTCTCCCTGACTCTGCAAACTGGCTTCAAAGTGTCTGATTTAAAACCTAATTTTCTTTCATATAATGGGTTATTTTTTTACACCCTGTCCATTTCCTCCAAAGTGACTCACCCACTGGACCATCATTTCAATTCACGCCAATTATGGAGCCTAAGCTCACTCCATATGATTGAGACACTTTACTTACCATTCTGGAAATATCTTGTTCCATATCCTGTGCCAGGCGGACGGCGGGCCACTGACCTCCCTCTTGTGGGATATGGGTTGTAGAAAACAGAATTCCTGTGATTTTTAAACGGGTTTCGAGGGTCGTCGTTAACCATCTCCTCGTTTGAAATTTCCTCACCCGGTGTAGGAACCTCAGATTCCCTTACCGGAGTTGAGGGATATCCTGACATGGAGTGATCCGTCTGCGCGGGCTGTTGGTGTTGCCCACCGGGCCCCGGTTCTCCTCCTCTGGTGTGCAGTGCAGTAGCATCCACATTGGCCACTCTTCTTCGGCCTTGGAGATCTGTGAAACTCCCCGCTGCAGAGGAGTCGATGGTGTTGGTGTGTTCGGGGTTCAAGTGTCGTGCGCCCGGCTGCTGTCTGGTCCCTGACGCACGACCATTAAACGGCACATATTGTCTAACAGGCTGTCCTGGCGCAATAGATCCAGGCTCTACACCGTGATCAGTCCTGAACTGTCTGGACTCAGTCTGGCCGGTTCTTACAATCGTCGTTGCTCTGTTTGGTATTTGGCTCCTGGTGGCATCCCTCCTGCTGCTCATATAAACTCTCGACTGGCTTCTGGACCGAACCGGAGCCTGGTACTCAGATCCAGTGGTGATTAAACTATAAACCTGCCCGTTGTTCTCCCACTGAATCCGTTGTCGCCAAGGGCCAGCTGTGCGCTGCTGCTGCCCAAAGAAGAGAGGAATTAGTCCTTGGAAAAAGTATAAAAATAAAAGTGACCATTTTGCCATTGCAGTGATGCTACAAAAACACAATTCCCTCCTGTAAGTCAGTGATGAATCAGATCATGAGATGAATTGCGCGCACAGATGTTGCTTTGTGGGAAGTGGATGAAAAGCAGAACCACATATCAGTTCTCAGGAGGACTGAGAGGAGACAGAAGAGGAGGGCTGGAGCCTTTTTTTTCTGGTCATTTATCGAATTCAGCCCAGTTTCTTACGCAAAGTCAAACTTTCTAGCAAAAAGAATTAACCCATGCCTTGCCGTGGTTAAGTTGTGTTACCCAAGACTTACAGAGGGACGTTTGCTGAGTAAACTTTACGCGCGGGTGTGAGCTGAAGTCATCTAAATGTTCTTTTCTTTTCTTCCAAGAACCAGTGCGCCCAGTAAAGGAAAAACATTTCACTGGAAGATGAAACTTTGATGAGAATTAGCTGAAAACGAAATAATATCAATATTTAATTCATTTTCACGTTACTCCACATTAATGAGCAGCTATCAGATGGAGGTTTTTAGCCCCGTGACATTGTGCAACAAATGCGTAAAGGCTGCACAAGATGCGGCACTAAACCGCCACCACACGGCGGCAGGCTGCCTCTGTGCTACCATCCTGCAGACACTGGCGCTCTCCAGGAGCCTTTTTATCACCAGCCTGAGAGAATCTGCAGGTCCACAAAGAAAAACGCCTTTTATTGAATACTGTAACAGTGCATATATATGTCAAAATATTATATATAACAACCAATTATTTTAATTCATTCATTAATTTTGGCGATTCTCTATCAGTCTATCCACTCAGGTTTCAATCAGGGCATCATCATTCATCCACTGATTGACACATTGAAACAGCTTTGTCACATCCATCTTTAACTGGAGCTCAGTCAGCACAGTCAACACTCAATAAAGCAACACTTAGATTATAACTTCAGCATCTTCTTTGCACAGAATGTCTCACTGTTGTTAAATACATTTCTACGGAAGCCCTAAGCAGTCATACATTCATACATTTACAATCCATTTTTTTGTGATAAAGACTTGCTTTCATTTGTTTTATTCATGTCATTATGCCGAAATAACAAACGTCTGTCAACATAGTATCATTATGTTTTCTCAAGATTTCAAAATCATTTTGTTGGTGTCTCAGGAAAACAATGTTTGCTCAGCTTTAGATCACTAGAAAACAGATGAAATCAGCGTGTTATGTTGTCGCATTTCTGATAAATATTAGTATAGTATATAACGAGCTGTGCGTGAAAGGCTAAAGTGTTATGAATGTTAAGTATTCAGATCATTTACTTCAGTAAAATACCACAGTGTAAAAATACTCTGTTATGAGTACAAGTCATGTGTTCCTTAAGTAGGTCCAGCTACTTTATACTCTGCTGGTTAGTTTAATCTGTTATTATAGATTAAACCACAATTTATTAGTTGTATATTATACTTCAGATTAAATAAAGTAAAAATACCTTAAAGTTTACTTAGCTACATTCCACCACTGATTTCTGACAAGCTGATCTCATAAAGTGTTTGAAGCTGGCTGCTGTCAGTTCGACTCTGCCCAAGACTATCATCAACACCACTATAAGTTTTTCAGGTAAGGAACTTAGGTGGTAAAAAAGGGGGAATATACAGACTCCAAGTCTTGCAGAGCTCTGTGTTTGTCACCTCTCAGATGAAGTGCCAAATAGGGCATCAAGATGGTGAGCCTGCATACTTTTCTATTCTTAGACAAAGAAACCGTGCCCCGGTCCAAAGTCCGGCCCCCGCCCTGCTCTCTGCTGCACTCCAGATTTATAAGAGCCGCAGATCCTCGGCACTGGTTTGGCACAAGACTTCCCGAGCAGGACATGTAACCCACAAAATTTAGCCAGTAAGTATTAATGTTGAATTGAGTCTTTCTTGTGTGTCTGACCTGAAAGTAAACAAATCACAACAAATGTTGCCACAAAAAAACTAATCTTTACTGTAAGTTAGGAGTGCTTGGAAATAAAATAAACAGTTTCTGGTTGTTTTCTTGGTACACCTACAGCAGCAGCAGCAGCAGCAGCAGATCTTTCCCCGTGTGAAAGACTAATTCTTTTACGCTTTGAATATATCTTATCCCATGAATCTAGGTATCCAGGGCTGCTCACAGCTTTGCTTCTTGTGAGATTTAACGAAGATGATGGTCTTAAAATGGTTTTACCACAAGAAAACTTCCCCACAAGGAATATACCTGTTGTCTTCCCCTGAGGCCTCACACTGCCAGTCTGAGGAGTTTACAACTAAATCATAGATCCAGAGGGTTTACCACAGATCATGGGGAGACAATACAGGTGAGCTGCTGAAAGAAATGTTTGAACAAAAATAAAAATGCTTACACTGTGTTGTGGGACACTGTGCGGACATTTAGTGCCCCCCTGAAAACTGTTGATTTTACAAGAGTTAAAAAAGAAATGTCTAATAAATGATGAATTATTTGACAACTGCGGGGCGCTGCAGATCCTCGGGTTTCTTTTGAAACATGTCCTGCTTATCATTGATTAACATTTGCCCAAATCGGCGTGGTCAGCTCTCCTCATGTTTCAGCCTTTGAGCAACACGCTGCCGTATCTTCTTCACGTTTTGGTCGATATACACGTGACAAATTTCTGTTGAGAGCACTTAATATGTGAGCTATTAAAGGAGCTCCAATCAGTGAACCCTTAACCTAAACTTAAGTGTTAATACCTTGTGATGTTAAGGGTTTATCTCGCCATTTAAGCGTCACCGAGCCAATGTGAGGAGTGAGATTTATCCACAGTTCTTGGATATTCTGATCAAACATAATTATTTGATCAGAATAAATGGGTTAGTTTAAGTTTGTGTTAGTTTTTAACGTGCATTACACTGTATGTGATATTTAGTTTTGTTCAGTGTCGGTTAAACTTCTTAAGCTTAAGCTTCTCTCTTGAAATCTGTTTTATGGAGGGTTATAAATATCATGAAATTAAAGTCTGGCAGTTCTTTTAGAAGAGAATATACAACCGAAGGAACTGATGCCACATTCACAAATAAAATCAAATTAAAAAAGCCAAATCAAATCTAAAATAAACTAATAAAAACATAATTTTTCAAAAGAGGTCACTGAGGATTAATGTTGTGTAACAACCTCCTTCTTCTCTGAGAGCGTGAGAATATGTAAACACGAAATACAGACGTCATTTATGTCTTTGTTATAGATGATAATCGAGAGTTTCTTATTCACTCTGTGGCCTTTTGAATGAACGACGAAGACGTGGACAGCCTGTTCTTTTATTACAAAACAGGCTCTCTATTTAGCCTTTATGAGCAGTGTATTCACATGCAATAAACGGTGTGTAACACACAGTTTTATGCCATACAAATGATCATTTCTGACAAACATAGCACATTAAAAACACTAAATGTGCTCTTATATCTGCTTCTAACTACATCATAGTCTGTTATAAACCTTTTGTTAAGTGCATATATATATTTCTAATAATGCTAAAGTTAAGAATGAACTCAGTTCACATATGTTTAGTCACAGCGTGGCTGCCATAAATATTCCTGTCGTTCATCCGGTGGCATAACCACAACTGTTCACATGCCTCACTCATACTGGGAGTCTGTACAGCATGTGACAGCCGCTCATCTCCTGTGTCCCTGCCTCTCGACCCATACATGGGCGCCCCCAGCTGTACTTTTGGGGGTTGCCATGGCGGCGGGTGACGTGGGACCGCATGAGCGTTCTCACCTTACTCACCCGGCTGGTGGCGTGTGGAGACTGGCCCCCTGAGTCAGGCCAGGCTCTGGAGTGTAAGTGTGGGTGTGTAGGTCAGTAATTGGCTGTGCACTTGTTAAATATACTCCCAAGGCACTTAGCCTAAATATAAACTGACAGACCAGCTACCCTCTGCTCCAGGCCAACTGTTGGCATGTAAAGACCGCCAGAAACGTATCACAAGACCCTGAACACCCCCCCTCCTAACACACCCAGCCAGGTCTTGGGACAGAGCTGGCAGGTGTGCAGTGTGAGGGAGGCTATACGATCAGAAAAGGGAGATTCAGAAAAAGCCTGAAGATTTGTAGGTATATAAAGCTCGGTCTATAAACCCTTTGATGTCTTAGTCATGGCTGCCGGTTTATGCCGTGTAATCAGCTTTAGATAAGAAATACAGCCCTCAAGGCTACCACATAATTCAGCGGGATTTGATCTTGAAATATCAATAAAAGTGAAAAATTTACAGCTCTCTGTTTGCCGCGTATGTCTGTGGTGCAGAGGTGTGTGAGGGCAGAGCAACACGGCTGACCTTTGAAAGGACGTTTGACCTTTCGGAGACTTGATAACCCGCCAGTGAAAAGCGTAAGCACTTTAACTCCATGTCGTGATTAAGGTGATCGCCACTAAAGCTGTCATCAACGTGGAGATTCTTGCTCCTTTATTCCGCAAAGCAACCAGCTGGAAATAATTATTTCGTGTTGCTGGACAATCATCCGAACAACCGGCAGTGCATTCAGAGTCGAGAGAAACAGAAATATGATGCAGATATTCTCACAACCAATGAGCTACCGATCACCCTTTTTATATATTTTATTATTCAATCAGTGCTAAGATTCCTCTTAGGAAACAGTAAAAGTCACTGCTACGTGACACCCAAAGCATAAAGAGGATGTCTGGAGACGTTATATTTTTACAAGACCTCTTTCATTCGTATGGTTTGGCATTAAAAATTCAGTTCTGGCTACTCAAGTGGATAATTAAAAAATGAAGTGCTCCAGCGTGTTTTCATATTTATAGGGATCATAATGTTTAAAATCACAGTTTTTATCTGCCGGAAACTGCGATAGTTCACCTGTTGTCTTTCAGAGAAAAAACACTTTTATTGAGGCTTCTTTTATCTCTCCTGATAAAGAGTTTCATTCATGAGCTGCAGGATGTTATCGGTTGGTGTTTGTGCTGTAAAACGTGAGGTTTGAGATTCTTAACGGGAACTTTTTACGTGCATTTGAGTGTGTGAAATGCAAAAAGAAAAGACAGGAGACATTGAGTGGATTCAGTTGTTTCATTAAGTTACGAGACACAAATCCTTCCTCCAGAAGGTACTGTCATACTTTCACATACAGACAAGATCAGAGTTCAGATCTGTCCCTGATGTTAAACACTGGGCAGTCCAGAGGTGGCTTAATCTTTTAGAAAAAAAAAGTTACACAGGATTATACAAAACACAACGCTTCTGCTGTTAGTTCTTAATAAGTTACAGGATTAACTATTTACAAATCAGGCTAGAAGTACAGAACTGGTGTTACACATCATGATATTTACAAGTCTATACACAAATCCATTGTTGTCCCCGTGTTGCTGCAGAGGGAAAGGAGAGAAAGGAGAGAAGTCAGTCACTCTGAATCAAACAATTATCAGCGATCTGTCCGTGAAAACGTCTTAAACTGTACCTATGAGTTGTTCAGCAGGGAGTTCTGTACGCTTTCGTACACCTTGTTGTAGATATCATCCTTCGATGTCATCCCGTCAAGGTACTCTGTCCAGAAAAAGACAACAAGAGTTAAATCTCCAACGTCAGGGATGTGGTTAGAGAGACGGAGCAGCATGTAAAGACTTTTGTCGTACCTATTCTGCTACAGTTGTTGTCCATCTCCTTCCTGTGTTTCAAGTACATTGGCCAGACGTGGCCGTCGAACAGGTCTGGGGGGTCAGGGACTGTGTATGTCCTTGTACTGCAGAAAAACAACCCATGAAGTCACACTGAAGCCTGTAAGACCTTCGTCTAAGAGCAAGTTGTCTCTCTAAGAGCTTCTTACCTTCTTCTCTTTTTGCACTCCTCATAAGGAATGGAAATGTAGAAACATTTGTCATAGATGTCAATAAGAGGCCTGCAGGGGGGAACCCAGGGTCGGATTAGTGGTCAAGAGGCATGTAGGTTAAAGCTTGTGTGGAAAAAAGTAAGAAGGCAAGATGACCCACTTGTAGTTGTAGATGAGGAAGCCCTCCACGATGAGAATGTGGATACCTTTATCGGCGTCCTCGGCTTCAGGTGACAGGCTGACACCGTGCGAGCGTGCAAACTTTACCGGGTTCTCCTGCCAGCCCTTCACGGTGCTGACCATCGCCTCCATGTCCAGGGCAGTGATCACTGATACAGAACAAGGAGAGAACAGAGAAGAGCAGGCTTCACCACACAAGCAACAAACGCACCACACCAATGTCCTTTAACACACATCAATCACGCCTAGTGAATGTCTGTAGCATTCACACAATAAGATGATAGAAAATCACAAAGTTTAGGATTGATTGGTTACCAAAAACTGAAGAAATGTGCAGGAAAGAAAAAGTACATTACTGCATGGTTTTCCTACGTGAAATCCATTCTTACCATCCCACTGTCTAAAGCCGTCCTCCCCGACTTCTATTTGATCGGGTTTCTGAAATAACAGTCACCAACAAAACATTGCTGCAACCTAGTAATCAGTCGGAGCTGATCACACCTGGACAGGACAAGTCAAGGACTCGTCTCCACCAAAAGTAGCGCACGGTGACACGGTGCGGTTTAAATGTTCTTCCCACTGTTGCGCTTGCAAAATATCGATTGATTGACCTCTTTTAAAATCAGAGCTGCGCTGGTAACGTGTTTTTAAAGATGGAACTTGTCTAGCTCATTTAGCTTAAACTGTCTCGCACTCCTTTCTATAAAAGAAACTAAAAAAAAACGTCCGGATCGCGATTTTGAAATGACGATTTCGATTTTTTCGCAATACCGCTGCCCTCGACGACACCTCTGATGTATTGCTAGCAGTAAAGCTTACGATGACTTTAAGTTACTCTGATTTTAAGGACAATTGGTCATGGGTGATCAAATGTCCTCCGCTGTCCCTGAAAGCAGCACGAAAAGATGCATGTGGTAGAGGTAAAACTCTTCTGGCTTCTTTAAAGTCAAATGAGGTTCATGGTCATATATGTATATATATATAAAAAGAAAGAGCTGGTTGCAGAATTTTGCAACATGTTTGGACAAAGTCTGACTTTAAGTGGGGACGTTCAGCCCTTTCATTGGCTGTCCAGGAGACAATCAGCCAGATGTATTACTAGGCTACTGAGATGACAGGACATCTTCAAGTCAGACTGGCGGGTTATTTCTGAGCTCAAGGGCAAATTTAACATAGCACATGAAACAAAAATCAACAAATAATACTTACATTCACTTAACATTAATGCATTCAAATAGTTACTGTAGCTTTAAACTAAACATTTAGTGATTCAAATGTCAAAAGCTCAAAAGAAAGGCGACTCTAATTTAACGTACCTTGAAAAAGTCATCCTGATGCACCACACAACAGTTGGGTAATGTCTTTAGTAGTCTATTTGTCAAAGTGGTCTTCCCACCGTTGGTCACTCTGAAATTAAAAACACATTTCATGTCACGCTGATGAGTTACACGCTAGTTTAAGTGCTAGATAAATCCCCTGAATGAGACTCACCCTCCAATGCCGATGATGAACTTCATTTTCGCTTCTGTGTGTTGGTCACCTCTGGAATTCAGTAAATAAAAGAAGGGAACCAAGCCAAGCCAAACAAACTATCAAAGGCTTCCTTTAGAAAAACCTTTCCTTCTTCTCTCCGCCACAGATGTTCCCCCCTTTTACTACTTCATTGATAGACAATCTCTTTGCCGGGCATATAAAGGATTTTGCTCCAGCGTCAGAGCCTCAGACCAATCGGCCCCCTTTTCTTGCAGCCAATGAGCCGCTGCTTTACAGCTGCACTGGACCAATGGGAAGGGGACTTAGGAGCCTCACATTTGCATGAAAGCGGATCCAAAATCTTCCACCTGCCCAAGGGGGCCAGTGGACTCTGACCAAGCAAATGCATGACAAATCCTACACCCATCAGTTATTGGAGTATAATACAGAAATGGCGATGGGGCTAAGCTGTGAAACACAAAATTAATTCTCTGTTTGGACAGAGCCACGGTCACACGTGGAGTCCCAGAGAGGGAACCGCTCTAGAGTAGTGATGCTGATAGGTCAGAGCTTGTGAAATCGTTATTTCCTCTTAATATTTGAGATGAACATGATTCAAGAGGCTCAAAATCCTTTAGCCTGAGGAGCAATATGTGATTTAAGTGCAGACAACATTTGTCAAAAGATACTTTTTGAACACAATCGATCATTATGATTTGCTGTAATGAATGAGTGTAAAAGTAACATCCTGTTACTGAAACATCTGCATCACAGCTCGGAGAAAAACTTCATTTATTTGGATGTTTTAGAGGAAAAAGTTTCCATGCTCGGACGACTCTGGGTGGCTCAAAACCAGAAGCACTATATTTAGTTGGCTGTTGTGTGTCTGCCTGCTGCGTCACGCATATTTCTGATGCAACCAGCTGAAGTACATGGCCACCGGCCATGTGGCCACAGTCTTTCGAGTCATGGATACAACTTTGATAACACAGACAGGTCTATTTCTTTGAACCGCAGCTTATCAGCCCCGGCGGTTACACACCTCTCCGGATGCGTGCGGCCTAATCTTGCGTTCATGTTGTTTGCACAGCGTTTGAACAAATACCTTCGCTGCTTATTCTGAATGTGTGAAAGAGGTGAACTTTGAGTCCCGAGGCAGTGAGAGCACGTGGTTTCACCTTTCACTGCCATGACAAACCTGGATATATAGTGATGCCTGTTAACACCATAACATGATGATTTCTTTAACCGCTTGTGTTCTGCAGATTTGATGTGTTGTAGTGTCGGCGAACAGGAAATGATTGAAGACATTTGGATTACAAAACCGTCCCACATAGACTCGGACATTCTGTAGGGCAGCAGGTCATGTGTCCTTCGCCATGCAAAGCATGTGGTGCACATACTTTTTCCTTCTTAGATGACAGACAAACTTTATCGGCAGTTTGGTATATAATTGTGTTACTTTTCACAGTTTGACTTCAATATTCACTCTGTAAGTTGTTAAAACTAATTATGCTCATGGGCGAAACTGCAGGGATAATGTCAAATTGCCTACAGTTACAGGCTTTAAGGTATAAAGTGACATTTTAATGTACTTGCAGAGACTTACGTCAAAACCCTGCCGGGAATATCTCTGTCACATCAAGGCTGTAACCCAGCTGGGAGTGTTTTGTCCACCAGACTTGCTCAGTTTTGGTCATTTTTTTCCTGGTTTATGTGCTTCTAAATATGAAAATATGCTACGTAGGTCGAAATTCATAGAACAGACTGTGGCAGTCCTGGTTTGAAACACAATGATCCGGCTTGGCTTTTAGAGAGAAGAGTGACTTTCATATTTGTGTGCTGATTGTGAAGATTAGCTTAGCTTAGCATAAAGACTGGAAGCGGGGGGAAAACAGCTAGCCTAAAGTTGAAAGTCTACCAAAAGCTCATTAACATCTCCTGGATGTTGGTTGTTGAGCTGGTCCACTTGAGCTTAAAATAAGAAGAAACTTCCCAGACTTGTTGGAGTTGATAAATGAATTCATTGTTTTTAAATGTGATGTAATTCTCTTAATGTATTTATTTGTAATTTAGCCAGTAAAAGTCACTGCACAGCATTACAGTAAAACTTCATACTTAGAAACACTTGTGTGTAAATGACTTTCATACCGGCCTCGCCAACAACAGATGAGAAACGTTGCCATCAGTAATAACTACACTGACAGCACAGAGCTGTTAGTCATGACTAAATCACATTTTTTTAAGTGCTGCTGTTGGCTGAAAGCTGCATTTGAATTATTTTTTGTTCACGCTACAGAGAATCTGAATCCAGTCCAAACCTTCCTGTCACAACCGATCAATGCAGACTAAATATTACAGGAAACTATTTTTAAAAATTATGAGAAACCATCTGCATTAAAATAAGACATATTGTGGTGACAGGGACCTGGAGAAGTGCAACAATACACATAATATAACTATTGCATTTGGATGCAGAGTCCAATTAGTTATTTCTCACAGCTTCCCGTCCCTGTTGCATGTTAGACTATAAAAGGTAATGATAAAAATGTGGAGGGGAGGCAGTACAGCTTATTACGGGTTATTTATTGTGGTAACGCGGTACCTTGTGATCACAGTAATGTTGCATATAAAAATAAAGACAGGTCACTTCAGGAGTGTGTCAGATGACACAAAGGACATCAACCGAGTTGGCCAGCACACACATAAATCATAATTATGCCCATTAATAACTCACGAGGAGGAACAGTCTGTGAAGGAACAATCTGGATCAGAGTTGAACATGCAATAAAAAAGATGAAAATATCAACAGTTATGTTCGTTAGCGAGGTCGTCCTTGACTGCTCTGTTAGGTAACAAATCACGAAGAGACAAAAGCTGGTTTTAGTTCACTCGTTTATTTTATTTTTTTACAAACAGTAAATGGCACATTTTTCATAAATAACACTTTTAGCAACTCTGTTTAAATATAATGAATTTTATCTGTAACAATTTATCCTTTCCGTCTTGTAAAAGTACCTTTGGAAACATTAAAAACCGACAAATGCAACAGAGACAGAAGGGTTATAAACAAGCATGCCACCTGCATATCAAACTCTGGAAAACTGAAACACGTTGCTTGCATTAGTAAACATCTACTGGAGGTCTAAGAAGAACAATTATCATTGCACATTATTTTTCAGTAAACAGCCATGAAACCAAAACAACACCCATGCCATATCAAAATCCAAATTTACCTTTCTCAAAAATATATATGTACAAGTATGTACATGCGGAGACTTTGTGCTTCATCCAAGTCCTTCATATCTCATTTATATAGCTGAAGTCATGCTATAGATAAAGCTCAACTGGACATGCGTGGAGCTGACTTGATTTAACGTAGTCTTCTAATGCTTTGGTGTAAGTTTTAGTTAAGAAGCAGGCAAGTCACTGAAGATACTGTTTTTGAGAAGTGATTGTCTTGTCAGGAGTGATGGTGACGGTGCAGGCATTTTCATGAATGAATGTTCCCCCACTGGTTCTTCAGTTTTAAAACTCTGTAATGCAAACAGAGACAGATGCTTATGCACGTCCAGAAAATCCAGTATTTCTAATATAATGCTTAAATTTGTCAGTAGGCATCCACAAAATCTAAACTAAATCCAACCTGACATATATCAAGTTTGCCTATTTATTTTCCCCCCGCTTCCTCCCTTGGCATTTAGTTAGTAGATGGTGCCTGTGTCCATTCCTGGGATGTCAGCCAGTCCTTCAGCTGATAGCTTCTTTGATATATGGAGGCTCTGATAGGAATGGTCAGCAGCACAGGACAGCACAGAAGGAGGGGGGGGGGGTTTCTAAAATAACCTCACCCACCCCAGCCACACGCCGATCTGCTGCGGTGGGTATTTCCCCCCAATTTCAGAAGCGGTGGATCAATTTGCCAGAGCTCGTCTGTGGAACTCATTAAAAATAGAATCGATCGGCTGTGTGCGGACACTCTTAAAGAGATGAGCAGCTGTGCTTTACATAACACGGCGTACGGGGAGGTGGAATATGATGTTTGAGGATCAGCTAACATTTCTGGGAGTCACACGCAGAATGATTTAAAGTGTAACATGACTTAGCAAAAGAAACACAAGATTGTTTCTTTACTTTTATTACTTCTTATGCAACATTTGCGTCTTCGTCAGAGTCACAAACAACAAAAGTGATTGATTAAACAAACAAGTGTGTGTTTCAGTTTCCTCCTGGGGAACTTCTGTCAGTTATTCTCTTGATTAATCAATCGTCCATAAAGCACGCCCTTCATAATAAGAGCTCAAACATTAAACCTCAAAATTAAAAGAGCTGCACATCTTTTTAAGAGAAGGTCTGAGTCTCATTCTGCTCGTGGTCGGTCTCATTTGACTCAGTCTGATACTGTAAATTGGATCTCGGAGGCCCTTAGGATCTTTGGCCAGACACTCCAGACAGGCCAGCGTCCAACATTTGGTTGATTTACTGTATTGCTTCTCTTTAGGAGTACATAAGTATGTGTGTGCGCACAGAAGACAATATTTCCATGTATGTGTATGAGATTAGTTACAAGGGGGTTGACATTACAAACCAGGCTGGATGCAGTTGGTGGAAAGGTAGTTAAGTCAATGAGAACTCTTACCTTAATGTCAGATGTCACGGCCAACGTCTGCTATCATTGACTTTGGCCTGGAAATGACAGATTAAAGTTAAGTAAATATAAATGTTTTGCTTGGTCATGTAGCCCATATTCGGTTGTACATCTACGTGGCTGCGGAGGTAACTCACGCTTAATAAAGTGATGATGCACAGATTTGATTTCGTGTCACATTTTCTTGACACTTATGCAAGCAGCAGCCTCGTTTCAGTAAAGAACTGCTGTGTGTGTGTAATGTTTCAGACCTCTAGCAGGCACCAGCTTCACATGTGAGGGTAAGACATGGTAGCACTGTGGTGAAAAAAAACCCTTTGATTCATCCAAAAATGGCAGCGGACTGTATGTGCTGCAAAATGAGGTCACCTTTCTTTAGGCGGTGTTGAGTTGGTCTGCTGCTGCTCTTGCTCGAGTCTGTAACATGACAGGGAAATATTAATCATCCTACTAAGATGCAGCAAAAAGAGACTTCATTAAAACCCTTTTTTAAAAAATAATTAAATCTGTTTCTCACCTTTCCCTTTGGGCTCTTATCTTCTCGTCATCATACCTTTAAAAAAAGAGAGTAGAAACCTCAGGCTGATGTGTCATTACATGAACAAAATTCTCACCGGTGGCACCAAAAAGACAAAAATTCACTGCAGCATGAGTCAATATATTATTTCTGCTTCAGCTTTCTGTCTTTAAATATTCACCGCAGTGCTTACCAAAGCCTGGTTATGACCCTATTGAACGTCACGCACAGTTTGCTTCACTGTTTAGCTGCACACGGCTTGGCTTAAAGACTTATTGCATACCAATAACATACACAGCTTCATGCACAGTTTGGCTCAGGTTTAGTTCAATCACTGTACTGTCAGGATCCTTTCAACATCGGATTACTGTAAGCAATAAATAGACGTGTGTCTCAACAGTGACCCTTGGTGGTTCAGAGTACTTACTGCAACACGCACTCGGGGATCTGCACATGCTCCATGGGGATGATTTGACTGAGTTCCTGCAAGGTGTGAACGTAGCGGATCTTATCGATGAACTTCACACTGCAGGAAACATCAACAACATGCAGATTATTCTCCCAAATGATCTGGAATCTGAAAACTCTTGCCTCTCCAGCTGACATTATTAGTCTGAATCTACATGCAACTGGATCACTGTGTGCCTCCCTGATTTATCTTCTCTCTGTTTATTAGATCTGCTTGGAGAAGCCAGTATGTAACTCAAAGGACAGACTGATGGACTATAAACATCAGTGAGGGTATCGTCACCTGATGAAAGGTCTCGAGATGGCCAGGACGGTGCGGATGAACCACGTTGGGTGAGCGATGATGAGACACTTGAGATTCTTCCTCAGTCTGCAGGCGACATTCACATTTAAAGTTTACATTCTTGACTCACTTCACACCCGAGCTGTTATATGATATTTTGCTGGCCTTACTTCCTGTCGATCATCTGGTAGCATCTCTTCAGCCAGCTGATGCCGGGCATCTTCCTGCGAGGGGTCGCCCCGTTCATGTAAATGATCATGTAATCTTCTGCCACCAGCAGCTCCAGGCTGCTCATGACGTATCTGAGGACAGAACAAACAAGCTTAGACAAGACTCAGCCCAGGGACATGTGCTTCTTTCATGTTAATAATCCTTTCAAACATAATTACACACGCATGTTGCATAGTAACATTTTCCCCGGTCATGTCCTCTGATCAATTACAAAGCAGAAAAAAAGAATAAAGCAGAGGAATGAGGTCATGAAGAGGCTCATCGTAAAAAGAAGAGGCCTTACAGGAAAAGATTCTCCATGATGTATGTGTAGTCCTCACAGTTGCTGTCAGGGAGGTAGCAAGCTGCAAACACGATGATGGCGTTCAGACCTTCACCATAGTAACCTGAAGGAGGAGACAGACACATCCACTTACAAAAAAGGGAAACAATCAAGGTACAACGCGACATTGGGGCATGTTAGTGCAGCAGTAAGTAGTGACAGTTGTAGAAGGGGGTAGATTTAGCATGTCCAGTTGCTGGTAGGCAGGTAGGAAGTCCCAAGTGACACTTTGGCACTTGGTGTGCCCCACCTCTCACCCAAAGTCAGCTGGGATAGATTCTAGTTGAGGATGAGCTGTTGGATGGATCATCAATAAATCACTGCAATCTGCCTGTTTCTGATGGAAATCTACAACTCACAAACTCTCTATAGAAACATGCTCAAACTTTACGTAGCCTGTAGGCTATGTAAGCTGATCCAGAGATCTGGATCACTCTTTGTGAGTGTTGAAAAGAGCCGTGGACTGTGATTACTGTCAGCAGCATGAATTATGTGAATTCATTATCATTGGGAATGTATTATAACTCACTATATTGAAATTTATTTCTTGCCTTTTCCCTGATGGTCGGAATAAATCACTGAATTAGTTGTTGAGAGGATGAAAGGGATGAAAGTTGGCAACACTGTGGAAGTGAACATGCGACACAGCGTAGAGCTTGTGCTGGCGCCAGCTCACATTTTGTTATTTAAAGTACACATGTCCTCACTAACCTCCATGTGTGACCACCCTCAGGTACGGTCTGATGACCTGCATGTCGATTCGCTGCTCCTGGTCACCGATGATCACTGTTCGCCACAGACGCCCAGACGAGTCTCTCTCCTCTTCGCTTTCACCCGGGAGACGTTTGGCAGTGGCCACAGGAGTGTCATCTGGACACGAGGTGACAAAAAAGAAATGTTTGAGTCAGCCTGTTAAACCATCCTTCCATTGCTTGCACAGCTTCCACATCATCACAGACTGTTTCCTACAGGTTGTGGACAAAATAAAGGGAACACCTGATCACATTCCTCAATATAATACAAAATAGAGCAACAACACAAAAATATACTGTTTTTTTGGCTGTGGATGAGTAAGTATCTATTTAGTATGTATTTGACAGTTGGCATAGGCTTAGTCTTGGTTAGGCTTAGGCATCTTACTATCGTCTGACCTTCCCACTCCAGCTCGTTGCTGTTATTGATAAACTCCAGTGAGTCCGTCTCATCGGGGGTCTCGATGTCATCCACGTTGATGTCCAGGTCGTCGGGCGTTTCCAGGAAGTCGTCAGAGAGCACCGACCCCTCGCTCTGATCCAGGGAGAGGTTCATGTCAGGGGCGACCAGAGTGCGACGCTTACGCTGGGCCATGGACTCACCCACATTCAGCGAGGTGGGAGGATCTGGACAGGCAGGCCAGGAGCGTTTAGATACAGCAAATACATATTCAATGCTGTGTGTTTATATTACTTACTAGTTCTGTTGTCAGTGAGGCCGCACGAGGAATCTCCATCCTCTGGAAGTGGCCTGCAGAGAATGACATGAATGCACAGTATAAATGACACACAGAGGAATTATAGTCTCTCTTTGGCTGATTGTTTTCAAGTTAATGATTGTTTTTGTCTTTTTATGGATGCTAGTTAAAAGCATTAACATTTCAAATAGATTGCTGTCATATAAAAATGAAAATTAAACTCTAAAGTACGAGCAGCATTTTCACTCTTAGCCTTTTGTTCCTGGAAGTGCCTCTATTGTGATTTAACTACAGTGTGTCCTTGGAAACAATACGTGTTGTTCGAGAAAGCAACACCAATAATTACCAACTCCCCTCTGACATTATAATAAGACAGCTAAACCCTCAGCGTGGCGGGGACCAAGAAGGCCAGATTATAGTCGATAGCACTCACGCAACACATCGTGTACACAGACAGAGACATTAACACAGACATTCATGCACAGACAAACACACCCTGAAACAACCACAAGTATGGGCTCGCTGATGGAGCTGCTGGAATAATTGCTGTTATTATGTTGTCAGCGGCTCTGTAGACGTACGTTAAAGAAAAGCACCAACGGATATTCAAGAGCGGATTAAACGCTGGAGAGAAACAATTTGCAGTTTAACGGCACTCCTAAACGTTTCACTGAACGCCTGCCACTGTGCCGACTGTGAAACACGCAGAGGTAAAAACTGTGCAGACACTCCAGTTACTCCTTCTCTTATGTGATTTCATCGTTTGCACACAGATAGATGTCAAAAACATGTGTTACACGCTGTGTAAAAATGTGTTATGAATACGCAGTGGATGTCTTGAATATTCAGTCTCCTCTGCTCATTTTTCACCAACACATTCCCTCTGGCTGAATATTTTTCCATCTCTGGACACTGTGACGTGTTTGACTTCTCCCCCCCCCCCCCCCTCTTTAAGCTGACAGCTATTTTGTTCACTGGCATGATACAAACTCATCACATAACACGTGATTTACATCAAGGAAAGAACACACCTGCTGCCTTTCAGCCTTCAACACGTGTGGCTAACTTTCCATCATAGCTGGCCGGGTTTGCATACACTCTCTCTCTCTCTCTCTCTCTCTCTCTCTCTCTCTCTCTCTCTCTCTCTCTCTCTCTCTCTCTCTCTCTCTCTCTCTCACACACACACACACACACACTCAGACACACTCAGACACACAGGATTACCTGGGGAAGTCCTCATCCTGCCACTCATCCTTAACCTCCATGCTGTCCATCCGTAAAGTGGCTTCTGCCGTACCCATCCTCTGGCGGGGAGGACGAGTTCCTTCAGCTCACTGCGGTTGACGAACAGATAAAACAATGTCATTCAGAAGGAAGGAAGTGTGAAAACCTTGTTAAAACACTTTGCCACTACAGACTTCAGACTTCTGACAGAAAGTCGGTGTTAGAAACTCAAAAGGTGTGGAGTTTGAAAGACGTGGGTGTTTACCAGACAGGGAGGGTTTAAGGGAAGAAATCATCCAAATGCAACATGGGAAATGTAGGATTCAGTGTTTTTGGAGCTTGGTAGAAAAATGTGGATATGTTAGTCACTTGATTCAATTTCAACCATCTCTCCCACAAGTTTTGCTGGAGTTTTGATTGCTGGAGAGCCACTTAAATAACCAACATATCCACAATATATAGCTTTTAGTAGGTGTAATTAAGTGCACTGGAAATTCTCCAGTTTCTACAAAAACGACTCTGCCACGACTCTTTCTTGTATAATTGTGTCGTAATAAATTAAAAATGAGCTAAGCTAAGCTCCTTTCTCTGCATCCTGAGGGAAAGAGACAAAAATAAAACAACACATTGCTCACGCATCCCCTCAAGGCGATCCAAACGAATCATACATGCCGTCACAGATGGTGATCTGAGCTTTCATATTTTACATAATCAAATCAGAAATGACTGAAGTCTCCATCCAACATTGCATGACTCTTTTTTTTTTTCCTGTCATGTGACGTAAGGCTTTACAGTGTCTCGTGTTTAGCTTTTGCAGTGAACATCATATGGGAGTCCCGTGTCAGGGGGGGAACAACCTCCCTACATCACTGTCCCAGAAAGAGCTGCATGCTACAGCAGACGTTAGCACGGTCCATTTGTCCACTGGGACGTCACTGATGTGTTATTGAGAGACAGATCAGAGCCTGAACTGGAGAAAAAAAGAGGCTCTGTGTCTACATTTGACTCTGAAGGATGGAGGAGAACGTGTTTACACTCTTTGATGTGGCCTTGACGGGGAACTCCTTAAACGCCACCTCCTTCTGATCTCACGCACTCAAACAGATAGATCATTTCTCCCAGAATGCAGTGTGACAAAGCTGAGCTGCCCTCGCGCTGAACTGCTGTACACACAGTGATGTTGCTGTACGGCACGTGTTCGTTAGGGATTTGAGTCCAGATGGCAGGGCAGCCTTCATTTCCCAAACACTGTCTCGTGAGCTGTTCAACGCGCGGTGCGTAACGAAACCAAACACCTCTTAATCTGTCACAGAAATGGAAGGCTAATAGCCAAATAGAACATGACTATTGTTTCCTCCTCTGCAGTATGAAATCATTTACATGGCCTGAAGCTCAAAGATACACATCAATGAAGCTACTGATGATAAAATCCAAGGAAATTACGATGAGTACAGCCTCTTTAAACTTGTCTGATAGCAATTTACAGACACGAGGACGGTGATGTATTTCTCTATAAATGTTTATGCAATAATCAAAGTTCAATTTACGAGCTTAACACTGTGAAGATAATTTGCTTTGACTGACCAAACAAGCCAGCAGCTGTTATTAGATTAAGAGCTCAGAGAAATACAAACATCCTCTGTGAAATGACAAAAAAATGTCTGAAAACTTGGCGTGTGTCCATGCAGGTTACTTCTGTTAAAAAGCTGATTGAGGAATTACATTTTCAGGGTGTGTGTCACGACTCCCACCCTCTCCTCATCTGACAAACAGAAACAGACACCGTCTCGGCAATTTGAATGACAAACAGCAGCAGGATGAAACAAAACATTCAAAATCATGTCACCGAGAGAGAAAAGCGCTTTGCCCAGGCAGGGGTACTCACATACTGTAATTAGGAAGACTTCCTCTTCGCCGTTTTGAAATCTTTTCTTCCTCCTCTTTAAATCTACCTGAGCAGAGCGAGGCTCGTCATCTGTTTACGTCTGCAGGTGGGACACTCGTGTGCTCAGGAGGTTCTGGCTGTGTTCTGATGGAGGCTGAGAGACAAATCGTGTCCTCCTGTAAAGAGGAGAACGGTGAGGGGAGAAGAGTCAGGGTCATCACACAGAAAATGCCATCCTGCTCTCATCACTTCCTCTCAGAGTCAGACCCCGTGCTGCTTTTTAGAGAAAAGAAAAGCATAATCCTGGCTTGCTTTTAGCTCGTCTCATGACGCTCACCATCTCTCTCGGTTACTTCTGCTGAATCCCTCTCTTCCACCCACCACCCCAGGCTCTATAATCCTGCTGTGATGATGTCACCCGTATGGGTGCTGTGTTATGGTGGTTATGTAATAACACCTGCCTACCTTCTCTTTGTTTCTCCCCGCGTTGCCTGGAGTCAGAATCAGCTGCTTATCTTCTGCTCACGTTCAGTCCATTTTGCATCCATGCTTCAACATGTTTTCATCCTCCCGTGAGCTGGAAAAGACGGACGGATCTACTTCACCGCTTGTTCCCTGGCAACAGCATTTTCCTCCCTCACATACAGCCTCTCTCTCTCTCTCTCTCTCTCTCTCTTTGCTTTTTCTCACCATCTCTTTTACGCTCTCTCGCTCCTGGTGAAACCCCTCCTCCACGTGAGTTTCCCCTCCCTTTCTCTTGCTCGCTGGCTCTGACGCTCACTCCCCCTCCTCCTCCCCCTCTCTTTCTCTTTCCCTCCTGCTCTACACACAGCTGCACTGAGCTCTGGGCGGTGAGTGCAATGTCAGAGAGATGCCACTGACATCGCCCGGAGGGAGCAGCCACAGTTTCCTATTCTTCTCCTGTCATTGGCTGAAGGTAGAATAATGCATTTCGGGTGCGTTTACAGTTTTCTATTAATAACGCTACTTTGCACAGCTCTGAAACACTGCGACATGCCCAGACTTGTGATAAAAATAATGTTTTTCCCAGAGATCCTGTACAGTTCAGACACAAACTGTACTTGAATGTACAGAAGACAGCTTTAGCAGTTTAAGAACAATATTTGGATGACTAACTGTAATTGATAAATTAATCATTTGCCTGATTTCCAAGAAAGGCTTATCTAGCTTTAAACTGTTTTGCTTATCTTCTTTTGATTATTAATTAAGTTCCACGCCCACATTATATTTTCATAAATTGTGGTACTGTGTAATATTTATAAGCTCTTTATGTGTTTGCAATTGTCCATGTCCAACTGGGTCACTGACATATTTCTCTTGTCTTTCATGTTGACTTTTCTGCCACCAGATGGTGACAGACTGCTCAGTTACAACAAAGGAAACAGTGTGCCGCTTTTCTCATGGTTAGACTGATGTCATGTCCTCATGTAAGGCCTGTGTTATATATTTTATACGGTTGGTATATTTAGCATCATAATACTGTTGTTTCAATGAGGTCAGTAAGAGCAGCCAGGTTTGATGATAACAATTAGGCACCGTGAAGGCAAGATACTTTGGTAAAAACTCATGGCAGCAACAGAAAACATAACAGACGGTGAATTCATTGTTTTGAGTCAGTGTTTAATTTGCCGTGTATTTGCTGATCCACCAACCAGCTTTTAGTGAGAAATCCTTTTGTCTCTTTAAGATAAATTAAGATGATTAATTATTGTACCAGTTGTTAAAGCAGTGATACGTGTTGACGTTGAGCCTCATGAAGATCAGAGCTGAAACCCCTGAAGCTCATGTCTGGACAGATGCTGTACTACACCCACGCCGATACAGTCGCCGAGCACGTTGGTGGTAGTCCTTAGACGATCCCTGTCGGCAAACATGCAAACAACCAGATCTGAGGTTTTAATAAGAGCTCTGTGAGTGTGACTTTCAAAATGTTAATATACAGGATACTTTTAGGGTGAAAGTTAAGCATGTAACAGGTGAAAAATCAAACATTATACACAGGCACGAACTTTACCCTAACCTAAATCTGTAAAAAAAAAACTGATAATGCTAGCAGCATGTACACTTACAGAATCCAGTCAAAAATCAAGAGCAGTGAGATGTCTTCAGAGGGCAGTCCAACTGACACCAACACAATCACCATGGATACAAAGCCAGCCTGTGGGATGCCTGCTGCACCGGTGCTTGCAGCTGTGACAATCAAACTGAACCAGGGAAAACAGGGACAGTTCTGTGATGCTTTATTGGTGTATAAGAACAGTGCTCTCATGATTGTGCCAAAGTGACAAAGAAATTTACCAACATGAGCTTCAAGACATGAATTTATAAAAATGTATAAAAGTGTTAAGCTCAGCGTCTTTGGAACGTACCTGAGGACAATGATCTGACCCAGGTTAAACTCAATATTATTAACCTGGGCAATGAATAAAGCAGCTACAGCTTCATAGAGCGCCGCACCATCCATGTTCATTGTGGCACCAATAGGCAGCATGAAGCGTGCCACTTTGTCCATGTAGTGATATTTCTCCATACAGTGGAGGGTAACAGGCAGCGTTGCAGAACTGTGAAGAAGAAGAAGCCCAGATAATGTCACTTTTAGTTACAATCAAAGCATAATTTCAATTATAAACCTAAAACCATGACATATAGTGTATTAAATACTAAAATCAACACTATAGACTCACCTGGAAGACGTCCCAAAGGCAGTGGTGAGTGCCTGGAGCAGACCGCCCATAAACCTGAAGGGATTCTTACGTGTAACCATGAAATAGATGAGGGGCAGCGTGAAGAAGCTGTGGATTAGTAGGCCAGTGATCACAGTGAGACAATACATGGCAACTTCACGACCTGTCTCTCCGGTGTCTGTCATCTTCACAATCTGTCCTGCCATCAGGAAGAAGGTTCCCACCGGAGAATACCTGTGAAAGAACAGCAAGGTGCCGACATGTGCCAAAACCTGGTCGCAAACAGGAATAAAGCATGCACTTACCAGATGACTATGTTGACCAAACGCATGATGGTTTTATTCAGGCAGTCAAAGAAATCCCTCAGAGGTTTGCCTTCAGTCTCCATCCTGCCCAGCATGAGGCCAAAGGCAACACAGAAGACCAGCAGACCCAAAAGATTGAGTCCATCTGAGGTGCCCGGCACTGGTACTCTGTCATCTACCAGGAATGTTGTTAAGATTATGAAATATTGAATCAACGTAAAGGACACTAGGACGAACATTTGGTTACAATCACAAAAGAAATCTCACTGTTTTCACTGGTCTCTGTCATATTGATGACACCTCGACTCTCTCTGGAATAAACTGTTTTATACTGCACGAAGAGCACAAGCAAAGATTTGTTAATATGAAAGTGTCAGGATGAAAAATACAACAAATAACTACAGATCTTACCTTTCTGAGACAAGCCTCCACCAGATTTGAAGGAATCATGTTTCTGTGAATCAAAAAGACAGACACAGATTAGATGTTTTAACTGTGTCAGAACACGTTTTCTGAAATCCATGCTGAAAAAAACACTTGTTAGATTTGAATACACACCTGATGAGATCTAGAAAGGAGTCCACTGTCTGCACAGCCTCTGCATCACCACTAGAGGACACCGAGGCAGTCCTGGATGATTTCCCCGGTTGGATAAGAAGAGCTAAGGTGATGCCAGTAAATGCAGCAATAACGGTGGTGACCATGTAAAACCCGAGGGCCCTTAGCCCAATTTTCCCATGAGCCTTTCTGTCCACAGATGACATTCCTGAAATATAAAGATGTGACTGTTATAACACATTAAACTAACCTGGTTAGTTATTTGTCTCTGTGTGTCAACCCAGTTCATCACTTGTGAAAATTATACCTGAAATTCAGTTTAACCAAGCTGAAGTGTGGATCTAACCTGTAATCAGACTGGAGATGATGAGAGGAAGCACCAACATCTGCAGGATTCTCATCAGCACTTCTCCAGGAAAGATTAAATATTTCATGTCCCTGGCTGACAGATTAATGTGCCGCAGAGCAAAGCCCAGACCAATCCCTCAGAGAAACACAAACATAAGTCAGCAAGTTAGTGGGTCTATCAAAGGGTGCGCTCAAAATACCAAATAAGCCCAAACGAGGTTATATATTAATACAACTCACGAAAGTAGCAGGTCGCAGTTTGAATTCACAATAGTACGATAGATTTAAAGATAAACTTTTCTGAGAGAACAATTACCGAATGCAACAGCGGCCATTGTAAGAACAACAAAAGCATTCCTCTTAAAAAATGCCAAGACATTAGATCCATTCTGGGATGAAGATCCGAGACCTGAGAGCTTACGTATTTCCTGAGGTTCTGTGACCTCTACCGAGTCCAACTCAGGCAGATATTTCATAGCTAGTCTCAGAAAGAAGACATGGAGAGAAAACATGAAAGCAGGTTAAAATAGTGAAATCTAACCTTTAAAAATGACTATGAGAAGTTAATTTTAACAGAAACATTACACTGTCCTCAGTTATGTGATAGAAAAAGAAAGATCACCTTTAAAATGTGATTCCTTAAACAGTCTTTACAGCTGCACGTCCAAGTCCACAGCATGGCCAGCAGTGTGAAAGTCCAGCTTTGGCTTCACCACATTAATCATCAGCTTTGTGTCTCCTGAGTCGAGTCAGGTGCAAATTTAATTCAGAAGTGTCAGCAAAAAGACAATGATTAATAAAATAACAAAACATTTTTATATGTTGCTCATGCTTAAATAAAATCATCATATTTGCCAGTTTTAAGATGAAACTGAACTTTCAGTGATGCTTACAGACCTTGGCACAAATGCTTCAGTCCATATAGTGAATCATCTGAAGTGTAAAAGCCTACTGCATGGAAACTAGCACTGAGTGCATGATTGCAGCAACATGGCTGGCTGTGACAAGCCACACACAAAGCATGAAACAGTACAGCACTAACAAATGCACAAAATTATACCTATTGCATGATAAGATACTCTGTGATCAGTGAAACTTCAGCCTGCGTGACAATGGAAACAGCTTTAACACTGTTCTCGGTGCCGATGATGACCTCCACAGTCATCTTGAATGGATTGTAGTGAATTATCAAAATCACCATCTGTATGTTCAAAGATAGGCTGAATACCACAGCATGTTTTGATCCCCAGCAACAAGCAGGTGCTGCATTCATTTGTGGGTTTATGTTTAATATAACATTCTCAGACACTAGTATCATTTATCTCTAGTGCTGCTGACATGACCGGTGAGAGCTCACTGTTCAGTCACATCCTTATCAGAAAACTCAACTCCAAGAAGTGACAGTGATCAGGCACTGGACACTAAAACTTATTTATTTTCCCTTCATAAAATATTACATATTATTAAAGACATTTAGCTATCTCTTAAGTGATGTCGCACAGCAGGGCAACACCACGCAGGATCCAGTGGTCTGGTGCCTCCATGGTAGGCAACACCACCGCTGTGATGTAATTCAAGTCTGTGCGCCTTGGTTTCTTGTAGATGGGGCAGACGTACAGCTTAGGATCCATGGGCTCAGTGGAGTTGATGGCAAACATGTGGATGACGGGCAACGGTGTGAACAGCACTTTGGGTGAGGATTCGATGAGATGGGTGTTCTTCCTGTCCCAGCCGGCGCCGTCCAGGTATAGACCATAGACATAAACGCCCTCCTGTTGAGGAAAGGCAGTCAGTAACAAAATACCACTTGTGTTCACATCTCAGGATCAATACTTTACTGCAATGCCAGACCAAGTTTATCATGAATGTTAAGTCTAAGCTGAAGTAGTTTTCTGACTCACTGTAGGTGAGGATGTGATCTCCTCCCTTGCCTGCTTTAGTACTTTGTTGTGCAGGGTGACTGTGTCCAGAGCCCATCCTTTGTTTGCCCTCGTTACTTCCTGCCTCATGGCCGTCAGAAACCCTGCAAACGTTCCCAGGAAAGACATTTTTATTACAATTAAATCTGTCGGGATTAATATACTAATGTACCTTATTTAAAAACTGTTACTCACCCTGAGGGTTAAAGAAACCCGTCATCCAAAATGTTCTGGGTCTTCCTTCAAACACCCAGCTGTAGAACTGTTTGTTTCTCTCCAGAAGTTCTGTGAACCAAAAGCCCAGCGTGGATGACTCCCAGGAGATTTTCCTCCACAGGTTTGGCACACGGGCATCAAAAATATTGTCCAGGGCATCACGGAGGTTCTAGGAGTCAAGTACAGACAGATATAAAAACTGAATTTTGCACTTAATGAGGTAAATACACAAAATAAGGTGTTTTATATTCAAACAATGAAATATGAAAATCAAAATAAAGTCTGAACAGAACTGACCTCACTCATGATGATAGTACCATCAATGGCCAGCTTCAGGTCAGTCAGACTTGTGCGCACCACACCGATGATCCTTTGCATTCGATCCACCTCCTGACGTAGGAAGATGTTCATTGGGTTCAGAATTCCCATCTTCATCAGCATGGCTTTGACCTGAAACGATAAAAAAGTTGCAGTTCAGATTTTAGCTGGTGCACGAATTGGCGACTAATCAAAAATCGAACAAACTGACCTCGTGCGGTACGTAATTTGGGGGAAGTTTCTCCAACATGTCCTCTGCCATGTTGTAAACAATGGACTCTCGAGTTGCTCCTGATCCACCTCCACTTTCCTTGGGCTGGATATTTGTGATTGTGTCGAGCACTTCAGCAGATGTGTTCGTCTGATACCTAGCCAACATTAAAGCAAAGCATGAACACTATGACCGCAGTAGTACTACACACTACACAGCTGTATCACAAATAGTTTCAGGATGTTTCCTTACGTGATATCAGCATTAGGATGCAGCCCCAATGCTTGAGGTGAATCTATAGTGGGCAAGCTCTGAATGTATTCCATGTATTCCTCCACTGTCTTGCACACTGGAATTTTGTAGCCCGTGTAGAAGCAAAATGAGGGATCAAACATCTTCTTACTGAACCACACCTGTAATGAAAAACACCGTCCTCATGTACTGTAACATCAAATCAAACTACTGATCAAGGCGGTGAATGAAAACAAAGATTTGGTTATTACTCGTGCAAAACACTTGAGTAGGCGTTTGTCGTAGTCATCTGTAACCCTTCCTCCATATTGCACCTCAGCTAGCATGTATCGCACAGTTACCCAGGACACATCCTGCACGGAAAAAAAGCACGAAATGATGAGTGAGAGCAGACGATAAGAGGATCTTTAAAGTCAGGCCGCTGTTGCTGAATCCTCGCCTTCTTGGGGCCGCAATCATCCAAGTGTCTCTCAACAAACTCAACACTTGCGGTGAAATCAGCAGAGTTGAACTCGTACGGTATGTTCCAACCTAACGGCCCAAATTTGCGCCGTTCCTAAAAAAAAAAAAGAAGGAAGAAATAAAACACGTGATTACAAATTAAATCAAGTCAATGAGCATGAATTAATGTTCACTGTGTTACTGTTGTGAACATATTTTACAGTTTAAAAGACTGATGAACTTGGAATGGACGGTACCTGCACAGCAGTGTGGAGGAAGGCCACACTGTACAGCATGGGCTTCCACATGGGAAGGTTGCTGACTTCCAGCTGGTTCTGCGAAATTCCTGCAAATGTTCGCTTCAAGCCAGCGCGCACTCCCTGGGGTGGATCGTTCGTAAACTTGATAGAGGACTACGGATTGAGAGGAGAGAAACAACTGCTCTGGACCTGCACGTACTGTATATAGGTTCACCACAGTACTTGAACAGGTTAAGTCAGGTAATTACAAAACATAAAAGCTTTACAAAGTGTCACCTGTAGGAGTGTGATGGAGAACAGATTGTGTGGTTCTGTGGTGATCCACACCCTGAAAGTATCATGCATGGTCTCTGCTGTTGTGATAGTTTCTAGCAGCTCATCCATAAACTCCAGCCCCAGGTGGCAATTTTGCAGAAGGACCCAGCCTCCCTGTACATACAGGTCACACATCAGATGACACAGTCAGCCATGCCTTTAAAAATACTCATTCATAGAATGTAACTAAGAACACACACCTGTGACATTGATGTCTTAATATGCTTCCTTGCATGCACCTCTTGCCCTTGCCCCATGGATATAGCTCTGCATTCTGTGAGAGACGAGTGTAGTGAGATCATGACCAAAGTTAAAATGAGAAGCTCATAAAAGTTGTAGATTTAATACGTCAGAAAAGCTCACCAAGCTCAAGTCTCTTAGCAAGTGCTTCAATTTGCTCCGTGGGATCTGAGCCCATGGAGAGAAAGCATATTAGAGGGGTGCGAGGGTCACTCTCCTCCCATGTGCTGTGAAGGTTTAAGAGGACCGGCTCAGCAAACCTCATGCCCATGGACTGTGCTACATACTTTCTGGCTTGAGACAGGGTACGATCAGGGCACCAAGACCTGTGACATAAAGAGCATGTAAGAATATTCACTTCATACTGCGTATTTGAACACATACTGTAAGCAACACGACCGGCAGCAGGAGCTAACCTTATTAGCAAAAGTTTATGGAAGACATCGAGGGAGTTGTATTCTGGGATGACACCCTCCTCCGGGGCATCAAGATTGACCCACGCTTTCCAGGGTTTCCCGTTTTGAGACACCTGGCAAATATGTCAACATGAATAACTGAGAACACGTTAATGGAGGATTCACATGTATGATTCACGGAACGTCAGCTCGCCTGGTTTATGATGTTAGTGAACTCTCGCAATTTGCTGAGTTCCACCAAGTTCAGCCACACCATATCCAGGATCCAGCTGAAGGGCTTTGAGGGGCAGGTCTTCAGGTCAAGAGCTGCACCACCTAGTTGTATATTCAAAGAAGTCATCATGTTATAATATGCCATAAAAAGTGCATTAAATCTTTATGGCAGTGACAATTATCTTACCTTTAATAAGAATCTGAAATTCGTTGTGCTCTATTACTTTCTTCTGTAAGTCAATCTTGAGGGCCAGCAGGAGTGTGAAGATGAACTTGTGGTTTTCATACAGGCCTCTCACTGAGTATCTGAACACCTCGTAAGTCAGATGTTCAATGATGTTTGCAATTCGCTTTTGAGTTTTAGAGGACTTCTCTGACCTGTAAAAGCATATTCATTAGAGCATCAACTGTAAACAGAGCGAGTGACAGAGTGAGTGTGCAAAAATGTGACAAAATGACAAAGGCTGGCTGTGAGAGTGAGCAATGGTTAATTTAACTCAGAGTTAATTTGTAGCATAGTGTGGAATATAAGGTTCATAGTACAACAGCTGTCACAGCCTCATTCTTCAACTTTAAAAGTAAACAAACGCCAACATTGTTCAAAACATGCTTCTTCAATCAGTTTTGGTGAAAGCGTACCTTGCCAATGACAGGTCAAAGACTTTGAGGAACTGGCCCAGGGAAGTCTGGTACATGACGTTGACCATGCTCATTTCTGTGATGAGGAAGTAAAGGATGCTGCCCCGCGAGGCGACGGGACGATATTCTGCCTGAGCTTCATTGATCTTCAGCTCCGCTTGTGCTGCGACACTGAGCTTTGTGCTAACTTCAGCAGCAGTTTGCTTAGTTACAGTCAAAATGCTCATCATGGAGTCGTCATCAACCAAGGAACCTTCAATCGCACAAACAGAAACATGTCATTACTTTTAGAAATGTCCAGAAACTGTCATTGACCTACACTAGTAGCTAAAACAAAACTACCTTTTGTGCTGCTGAGTTTGTACAGCAAGTTGTCTTCCAACTCTTGCATCTTTCTCTTATTGGCAGTTACATCCTCAATTAGTTTCAATCTTTCTGCCTCTAGTTCCTGTTAAAAGAATTAGAGTAACTCTCAACTTAATAGTTTTAAAATTCATGTGCAGCCCAAGGCACAATCAATACTGCATAATGCTGTTATAACGAGGTAATACTGATAAAAAAGAAACATTGATTGAGCTAGCTGACAAAAAAATATGAATGGAAAAAATAGACACGTACATATTTCTCTGTAAGGATGACACGACCGAGCAGCTGGTTCTCCAGGCCCTTCATGTTAACGGTGAAATCAATGATCGATGTCTTGGCACTGACTTCTGGAGTGTATGCTGGATTAGGCAGTTTGGTGGTTATATAAAGCTGGAAGCCATCCATCACATTTACCTCTTTGTCTCCCACTTTAACCTATACAAAGACAAAAAGCCCCGTGCAGATTTTAAATCAACTCATAAAAGATCATCTCTTCTGATTTCCTCTATCTGCATCACATCATCACATTTACAGAGTTTCCCGATGGACAGTAAATGTGAACTGCTGCAATCTATAACTGCTGTTAGCCAATGTTGGCTTAGTTTGTCAGTCCGTCTGCCCAGACTGTGACCTCAGAGCTCCAGGGCAGTGTTAGCGTTCGTACCACAGGCGTGGGAAAAAGCGCCTTTTGCTGATAGGGAGCAGAGCTGGTGTCATGCCTGAACCGGAGCTGGGCACGTGGGCAACGTCACTGGACTTTAAGGACACATTTTACAGTTGTATTGTTAATTTCAAGTGGGTATTACATGATCTGACCTTGAAACTGGTCCCAGATTTAATGAAGTTTTTCTCAAGGACATTGTCAAGGGCCGGGTCCAGCTCCTCAGAAACATCTTCAATAAGCAGTGGGCGTCCCAGGGAAAGACAGTCTTCCAAATGAGTGCGAAAGAACTTGTGGTTGAGTGATGTCACCTGCAAGACAGATTACAGATTACTTCCATACTATGTGTTACCCAAACAACTAAACTGGGTGACAATGGCACGACTCCACTGTATTTCACTATGTACTTGGAATGAATTAGCCTTTTCTTTTTCCTTAATCCAAGCCTTTCCCTGAGTCTGGGGATCGATGAGGAGGGGATATCTTGTTGCTTTTGTGACGATGATTCCATTCTGCACTGATAAGTCATCTCCAGGGAGTCCCTGAAGGTTCCACTCACTTATCTTAAACATAAACAGGAGTGTGAATGTGTTTCATCACATGATTACTTCTCTTGTGCAGCAAATATTGAAGTAAAATGAAAAGTGAACAAAGTTCATGTTGTTCTTACAGTGGGAGGATCCACCAGGGCAGAAATGAGGTTGAGGTCTTCTGTGAAAGGGATTTTATGTTTCCTGAGCTCAGCCTTCCAGATGTCCTTCAACAACATGTCACGGAAAGTCTGGTTGAATGGCCCACAGTAAGACAAGAAGCCAGTGAGTTGGAGCACGTCACCGACAAGTCTGCCAGGAACAGAAACAGATGACCTTATTTAAGAGCTTTCCTGATCAATATGCTGCAAATCTACCCTGACAAAGCAAGCCTAACAAATGTCCCCCAATTTTTATGTGTACCTTAATAAATACAGTTTTACCTGTTGATTTGTAATTTAAATTCTTTGCTTTGCTCTATCCAGCGAACTTTTTCTCCACTAAGTCCATCAATAAGTTGGGATGCGGCCTGCATTTTATTCTTGCACATCTCAGCACCATCCAGCAAGTCCTGAAAAACAAAATATTATTATTATTATAAGTGTTTCATGAGATATAAGAAATGTTTTATAAGACTGAATCACACCTGTTTCTCTTTCATAGCATCATCACATTTGGCCTTCACTTTGTCAAACTCTGCTTGCTTTTCGTCCAGCTGAGCCTCAGCTTCACTCAGCTCAGTATTAGCCGCTTTCAGTCGGGTTTCCTGAATGAACAGGTTAGCCTGGACACAGATAAATGAGGAGAAAAGAGGTAAAGAAATTAACTATTGCTTTGAGCTAAAGGAACCATTCCGGCATTATTCACCTAAGGACATCTTAAAAACAGGCTGTTAACATAATATTACAGTTAAATAGTGATCTAAGCAAAATATCCATTAGCTGCCACGATGAAGATTATATTAACCTTGAGTGGCAGCACTTCTTTGTTGATGCCAAAGAATGTGGCCATAGCCCGGGTCCATGCCAGCAGACCAGCTACATTACCACACACTTTCTGGGCATTTTCCATTGTGTAATCCTCCATTTCAAAATATGGCTTCAGCAGTTCTACCATTTCCTCTGAAATTTGGTCCTTTGGGAACTGCTGGAGGGAAATCATGAAACCAGCTGCACTCATAAGCTAAAGAGCAGACAAGGGACATTTGGCAAAAGGGAGTTAGTAACTTGACAACAACATTGTCAACATGGCATAACATGCATAACTGTACAGACAGTCACATCTCTCTATATGGGTTCACAGAAAGTGTTTACAATGTGCTGGTTGTGAGTACCTTCAGTGCTTCTGACCATGATGGTTTAAGACAACCTCGTTCTGGATCAAGAGTGATACTGTCCAAATTCTTTTGGAATAAAATCAAGCAGCAGTCCATGATCCTCATGATCAAATGTGGAGGTTTGGCCAATTTTCTCACAGTGGCAATGTCAGCAGGCTTGATGGTCTGTAAAGATTTTTCAAGTAGATCATGATATGTACAATACAGCGAATGATCCAAATACACAAATATGTTCCGAGTGACACAAGTCTCACATTTAGTGCAGCTTCAGCATCTTCTAAAGCTGGCTTGGCAGCTTCCAGCTTCTTCTCTGCAATTGCTTTCTCTACCCCAATTTCATCCACAATTTTCTGGGCTTTATCCTTCACAACCTGGACCTCGTTCTTTACGATGGTAGCAGCTTCAGCACTGACCGTCACCTCTGCTACCACCTATATTAATGCAACAAGAATAAGAGTCTTTTATCCAGTTTTTCAGATTTCACAAAACCTGGGGCAGATATTCATACTACCGTGAAAAATATTTACATAAATCTCATTGACCAAATAATACAAAGTTTTTCTTCCTCTACATCAAAAGTTTGTGTGCATGGTTGTGGGAGACTGGAGCCTGTATTATTAATTTACCTTGTCAGCTTTGACAGATGCTACAGCCAGTTCTTTTTCCTTGACTTCAAGCTCTTTGGATAGTTGAGCCACAGACTTACTGGCCTCCATGAGTTTGTCCAACCCTGGAAATCATTAACACCTTTTAAAATCCTTTCCCTGAATAGAGTTACATGTCATTTTTTAATTTTTTGTGCCTTGCTGCTGAACTTTCTTACCAACATCCATGCGCTCTGCTAGTGTGTTGATATAGTTGTGTTTTTCACTGTACAGTGTTTTGTAACCATTTATAAAAGATAGGTAGGATTTAGGGGTGACATGAGTTCTTCTTCGAAATCTGAAAGATGAAACAGCACACAACTTTCATGTAGTTCAAGTTCATGTAAAATATGTCTCCAGTGTGAACTTAGATTTAATTTGCATGTTATACCTTTCAAAGTAGCTTTCACAGGTATCAGACACTTTGTCATGGTATGTACCCATGGTGGTCACCACAGAAGCCTTCACTTCATCAGAGCAAACCATTGGAAACTCTGATAAGAAATAGTTAGACACAGCCACCAGAGCCTCATTGGGCCAAGGTGTGAACCAGTCTATGGTGCAGCCAGATATCAACCCTGGAAACTTCATAGCTCTGGAGCGAAACTTCTGTCCCACCTGTCAAGGAGAGTAGAAGCAATAGAAATGAAAGGAGGATTTTTACTTACACAGGGACGCGTGTGTAATGTAACAGTTTATGATAAGCATAAATTGAATGCAGAGAAATATGAAGTAAACGAAGTATAACAAGTTTTAACCTACCGGTGAGAAGCAAAGAACTACATGCAGATTCTTTTTGGACCGGGATATGAAGTAGTCATAAAGATTGTCGAAAGTTGGAGGAACACGAGGAAACTCCTTTTTCATCACAGAGATGAGATTCTGGGTGATCTCTTGTATCTCGTCTTTCGCGAAAAGGTTGGAGACCTGCGCACAGTTAATCCAAAGTGAAGTAATCAGGACCTCTAACAGCTTTCCTTTGAGTATTTCTGAACTTTATTGTCTAAATGCAGATGGTTTGGGTGAGCATTGATTGGGGCTTCAAAGACATCAAACTTTTACTCACCTCTCCAGAAGAAAGAACATTGTTGAGGTACTCGAGGAAGGCTTCATCTTTTATTTCATTATCTGTAAAGATAAAGGTGATGCCTTTTCCCTCTGCCCCAGCTATTTTATACAACACTTTCAGGTCTTCCATGAAATTGTTTATGTTGTATGTTCTGATGAGAAAACAGAAGTGTAACAAACAAATCATCAGTACATTCTGTATAACATCCTGTAAAGATGAATGCAGTAAGACAAGCTAATTTTTCTGTCATTACTTTGTCAGTGTGATCTGAAAGATGCTGTATCCAGCTATGTATGATCCTAAGCGAGTCAGGCTCTGTTTCCCAGATCCTCCAACTCCCACAAGCAGAGCATTACCATTGTCAGTTCGAATGATTCGCGAGATCTATAGGAAGGAATCTCAAATAAATCAGGATTATCTATAGTTTGTTCTAAAGCTTGTGTATTTATACAGAATGACTATTAGTCTGACCTTAACAAGATGAGTCATGGCATCCGTGAAGAAAACCAAATCTAGGCTGGAGCCTCTCACAGTCTCATTGTGCTGGGACTGATACATTATCAGCTTTTCTGATAAAAACTCAAAACTTGGCACCTGGAGGAATGTTAGTTTGCTCAGATTACTGTGACAGTTGTGGACATCTACAATATCTTTCGTGCAATTGTTTAAATGCAAAATCTCAAACCAGTTCATAGATTTTGGGGGCATCAAAGCAGGCATCATCTTCTTCTTCTCCAGTGGGCTCAGGAGCATCTCGCAGGAAGTCCACAAAGTATGGCTCAGGATGAATTTCTGGGACAAGGTCAGGGTCAACGTGCTTTTGAATCACCCGAGTTACAGCCTCCTCAAACCACTCTCTATCCTCAGAGCAAATAAACCTATAGCAAAACGATGTTTCTGTTTGTCTTTTTGCCATTTCTTGTTGTATTCAAAAGTAGTTTTACTGTACGTAAGCACTGTACCTGTCAGCAATCACCCTTGTACATTCACTTTTGAAAAGAGCCAGGAGAGTGGGGATATCATTACACTCCTCGGACTTGATGTTTAACATTCCTTGCCAGATCCTGGACAGGTCTCTCAAATTGAAGATGTAGTGGAACTTGGATGGCGTAGGAAGCATTTTTACCTTTAATGTGAAATTATCAATTCAGGTCATGCTTTCATTAATAAATGAGTCCTTATAATCCATTTCACACCATTCTTCAGGGTTTACCTTTGTCCACTGCCATAGAATCCTCCCAGCAGAGACAAGACACTTCACCATATGTGAAATCTCGGGCATGAAGCCCCTGCATGTATGGAAATATCCACTGCCGATTACACCTGCATTAAAAAGGGTGTGAAAGAACAACTGAAGTGCTTCGACTTTAAATGAGCAGAAAAATGAATCATTTTAAAGACAGCTACCAAAGATTTTATCAATGGATGTGTTGGATGGCAGAGTACAGTTGAAGACTGTAAACTGTCTCTTCAGTCGTTGTGGGATGTCATTTCTCCCACCACCAGGGTGAATCATAGCAGCCAGTATCTGCACGTCTACAATATTGGTGAAGTCTCCTGGCTTGTCCAGATTGTACATGCCGTTCATTTCCATCATCTGGCGCACTATCTCATTGGTGATCTGGTTGGACAGTCATATATAGTAGTCAAACTGAAGATGACTAGACATTCAAACAGTCTTCTCTAATTTTTCTGTATACAGTACCTGATCTCCCCATTCATTGACAACAGGCATGTTGATATCATCAACGAAGACGGTCATCCTGCGTCCTCCTGGGGGTCCATAGGTGCTGCCAATTCTTTTCTCAATGTAGCTTTCCACTGTTCGCTGTAATAGAAAAAAAATGTTCAGCACTGTACAAAACCATGCATACACAACATGGTAAATATTCTACCTGGAACATTAGGGGTTCTGTCGCTGATGAGAAGTTTAGGGACTTGGACAGGTCTGTCTCTGGATCATATGTTTTTGTGTAGCTTTTTATCATCACTGTCTTAGCTGTCCCTTGTTCACCAATAAGCAGTACGGCCTATAAAACAATATTGATATTTTATAGCCAGGCCTTACATATGTTTTATTCTGAAAGGTATGTCTAAAAGAGACAAGCTTACTTTGCGTTGCTTGGCAATAGTCTCCAGCAGGAATGAGGTTCTTGTGTTATCCACATTTGGCACAAGGATAGAGGCATAGTCTGGCACGAGGTCAGTTGGATAGACATACTCCCCAACATGGTTATTCCAATGACACCATTCACCTGAACAGAAGGTGCCATACAGTTAGTCATGTGCACACGATTAACAAATACACAGCGGTATTTAATGTATAAAATGAGTATACCGTTTGGATTGACCATATACTCAAACATAGTCTCCCCTGGCTGTATGTGAGGCACATCAATGCTGCTTTCATGAGCTCTGATGTAAGCCTCCAGTTTGTCTCTATCCTCTAACTCCAAAAGGGCTCCCAGGCTCCACATCAGGCAGAAGACAAAGAGGCGTTCGAGTCGCTTGCTACCGGCTAAGACACCTGGGTCCTTGGTTGGGATGAGGCCCTCCAGCAGATTCACAGACTGTACATAGTATTAAGATAGTTCAGTGTTTCATGAAAGTTTAGAGCCACCATCTAATATCATCATCTAATTGTGTATACATACCTGCATTATGTAGTTGCATTCCAAAAGATCCATTTTGGGTTTAAGGTTCTGCCTCATAAATAGGTAGGCGTCCCCATATATCTTATTGTATAAACCCATAATGCTCTCTGCCTCTTGTGCACTGCGCTTGTGAGCCCATCCCTAGAACACAAAGCCAACATTCCACCTCAGCACTGAATTAGAAAGGAAACATTATTCGTTTCTTCAAACACTTTCTGCTTTGATGATTTGACAAAACAACTGTACCTGGAGTATGGGCTGCCAGCTAAGAGCTGAGGAGCTCATGAAGACCATGCCCACCCGGGACACAGTAGCAGGGGAGGCGTTATCCATGTTGTGCACCTCAAACACCAGCTTGCAGGATGGACTCATAGTGATGCGGTCACCATTAGCCAGGGTCAGTGTTTTGTTATCATCCAGCACAGAATTGAGGTTCTCAATCCATATAGCGTCTACGGGGCCATCCAACACGATCCATATGAACTCCCCTATAGTGTACACATTTTAAAGCCATCACAATTCGATCCTCGGGTAGTATAAGAACATTTTTATGATGATTTGTCACATAAATTTGGGAATATTAGTTTGGATGTGCACTAAACTTTGTGTGACAAACCTTTTTTGGCCTTAAGTGTCCTCCTCCACAGAGTGGAAAAGATCCCATCTGTCCAATCATTGGTAGCTGCATCAAGACGACCGAACATCTGTGGGGCCGTAATTGCTTTGGGGTTCATGCGCATCTCCCTGTGTGGGGTTCCACATTCACTCAAAGCTCGCATGAGAATGTTGATGACCGCGGTCTTCCCAGCTCCACTTGGGCCCAAAGTCATCAGGCCATGGCGCACTCGTGAAGCTTCATAAAGCTGTTAGTGACAGTAAGATATCAGTGAGGTACAATAACTTCCTCAGACATAAAAACACAACAGAAACTTCACATGTTGTTGTTTTTAAATGGTACCTGAACCAGCTTGAGATTCCATGGTGGGTGGTTGACAAGACCAGCATGTTCAACTTGATGGGCAACAGCAGCTTGAAGTTCAACATATGTACTCCCATCCAGCTGGATACCAGGGAACAGGTCATTGATCAAACTAAGGAAGAGGGGCTCATCCTCATCCACCTGAAACATACAGGAAGATTCACATACACAGTATCTGTTGATAAACTACAGTATTTCCATTATCCTTGATGGTCTACAGAGTTCCTGTCATACCAGTTTAGAAAGGTTCATGTCACGCAGCACTCTCATGACAGTGCTGGACTCTGTGTCATCTGGCCGTGCTCTTTTACAGGCCCCCAGTGTTCTCAACACAGACAGGATGTTCCTCAGGCCAAAATCATAGTGCACCTGGACACATAGGAGAGGTTGTGTCAGAAGGACAATTATCAAAGTTCAAAGTTATTAAGCACTGGCCACAACATTCTCACCTGTTTCGTAAGTTGTTCTTCACACAGTTTATAAAGGACAAAGAATTTCTGGGCTAAGATGACATTTTCATTGAATCCACAACTGGCTAGTTTGACTCTCATGATGATCTGCCAAAGACAACAGTGGAGAGGTGACGTCTGTTAGGACCAGAATATTACTTCACATATTACTTTACAGGAAAAGCACTCTTTGCCCACCTGTCGGTCTGGTACCATCATAGACACTGTCCTGAATTGCACTTTTAAGTTTTCAGGAAGTTCCTGGCGACCTGCATATCCAGGATTCTAGACATGGAATGACAACACATTTTCTAGAGTAGATTTTATATGTTCTATCTTGTTTCTTATGAAGATTCCTGTCCATCTCTGTATCCTACCATTGTGATAAACAGGCCAAACTCTGGATTCAGATCCACACAGTCTCCATCAGTAAAGATGAAAGTGCTTTTGTGTCTCTTGCGTGCCATCAGTACAATGTAGATCTGCTGAGCAGCAACAGAAAGCACCGGCAGGTCGATTCTGTTGAACTCATCAAAGCAGCCCCATGACCCTGACTGTGCAAGGCCTGCAAAAAGAATTCACCATAAGATAACTGGTATTGAACACTGATTCCACACTGCTGGATGAATTGTTTCATTGTCAGGGATACCTTTATATATCCTGCCAAGTCCTCTGAAGTCCATTTGGTCTGAGCAGTTGAACACCACCACATACTTGCCGAGGCAGCGACCCATGTCTTTAGTGGTCTCAGTCTTCCCGGTGCCAGCCGGCCCTGCGGGGGCACCTCCCATGCTCATCCCCAAAGCCTGGGACAGTGTGATGTAACACCTGCAGATAAAAATCAGTTCTGAAATTAAGAAATTAAACCCTGTGTGAAAATTTCAATTATCAAGTAACAAAATTGTCCTCCACAAGTCCTCTTTACTTGCCTGTCAGTCAGAGGGGTGATTACCAGACGGTCAGTGCAGCCTAGAAACTCATTCTGATAAATGAAGTCCACATTCGTGATGGACACAATGACCTGATCCAGGTCCTCCCTAAAGTAAAATCTGCTCTGCTTCAGCCATTCAAAGTCACTGACAGATTTTATACGCATTTTTACCTGAGGACAAAGTAGGAAGTCAATCTGAATGTGTTACATACACGACAATCAGTACTCAGTCAACAATTTGAAAGAATCCATGACATGAATAAAATTATTTCAAAGAACCTACTAGATCATTGAATATATCACTCTGGTGAACATGAATTGTGACGAGTGTCTCGTATTTGACTCTGTCAAATTTGCTCAGGTCGTAGGTGGTCTGTTTAATGAGTGCGCTGAGTATATTTAGGAATTTCTTTTTGGTAAAAGGCATAATGTCCTTGTCATATTCAGCATTTTGCAGTGCCTCTTCTGCATCTCTTGTCCAAAGCATCTGGATTCCCAGCAAGCCCACCTAAAAAAGAAATTAAAAGCATCTAATGAAATGAACCATCTAAATGTAACCTGAATATATGGGCTAATATACATTAGTTGTCATGCCATGCTGTACTAGTATTCACACCATAGGGTTATCATTTTTGTTATTTCACTACTGTAATCCCACCTGGGCTTGGAAATCGTTCAGGAAATTCAGAAGATTGAAGTCTTCATCATTGATCTCTAAATCTGAAGATTTGATAACAGAGTGTAAAGAAGCCTGCTGTTGTTTCAACAGCTCCCCCAGCCAGAGCTCCACTGCTCCCTGTGCAATGACAGGTCTGTCCAGCTGAAACAACAACACAAATATTTACTATGTTATATTATACGTGTGATCAGTCGAGAACAATTTTAAGGTCATTTTTGACAAACAAAACAAAATACAAAATGCTTTATTTCCATTTTGCAAATGTAGAATAACATTACAGTTACAATTTGCAAATGCAAGTAGTATAACATACCGGTAGTTTCTCCCCCTCTTGTGAAATAACAGCCAAAATCTTGTCATACTCTCTTTGATGAAACTCTGCTTCATTAACATTGTCAAACACGCCGAGTAGATGCGACTGAAAAAATATTAGTAGCTAAAATTAGTACAGTCGGTACTCTGAAAAGACAATCATAGGATTCATGTGCTAGATTTTTCATCTAAAAAAGCAGTCAAGAAAATGAAAATTCTCTGTCACAATATTAAGATATTCTGAAATATTTTGGCATGTTTTTGCAAGAGTTTGAAAAAAATATAAAACAAAACATGTATTTGTATATAAAGTGTCTAACCTGAATTGTGTGAGAATCGCTGGCTTGTCCAAGGATTTCTAAGAGGGCCGGATCAGACACAAAGAAGAACCGTGGAAACAGGAGCCTCTTTTTCTCAAGGTACCTGTTGAATTAGATCACATTATCCATCAAATTTAGCGGAAAAAACTATGGCCTGTGTCGTTCAGGGCTCCGTTTTATTATCCCAAATAAAATTTTAAAAAATGGAAATGGTTGAATGAAAAACATTAAAGCAAAAATATTTTAGAACCATTAAATACAAGTAGGAGGCTGGTTTGGAAAACACAGACAGGAAAAAATAGGTTCAGAATAAGTTCAGAATATTTGTTTGTTAATCTTTTTAGCCCCAGAGAAATTAAAAAAAAAAAAAACTTTACAAAGCTTTACCCTGCAAGAGATTTTTGACAGAACTCGAGCTGTTTCTGAAGATCTGGAAGGAGCTCTCCTAGAGTTGGATCACACACACAGCATTCCACCACATTTGGAACTTTTTGGGCTCGCTGCATGATCGTGATCCAGGACTTGTCAATGTTCTGAAAACGCTTTGCTTCCTACATTGGGAAAAAATAACATATTTTTTGTATTTTACTAAGGAAGGAAGAGCTCAACATTGCAATTTTAATAAGGTATAATAACTATACCTGTGGGAGGTCTTTGGCGATGTCGCCCCCAACAAACACAGCCTCCAAATAGATCCACAGGTTTTGCACAATAACCCACTGTTCAATCACATCAGATGACGTCGAAAGCTTTGAGACCCAATCCTGAATCTCTGCTTTGTAGTAGGCGCTGTATCTGTAAATGGCAGACAAGGACGCAAGTTTCAGTACAAGACACTGTGTGAGCAATGTCTGAAAGGATCTTAAATAATTAGAGCCAACATTATTTGCATCAATACTTAATTTTCCTCACTGAATTATCAGTTATAGTCACAACAGTCATGAAGCAGTATTTTTCATACTTTGTGTTAAATACTAATTTTGGTCAATGTCTTTGTGTCTCTGTGTTAGCTCTGTGGTACCTGTTGCTTAACAGTGACCCCAGCACCATCAGACTATCCTCCAGGATGGTAAGGATCTCTGTTGTATCTGCCCCTTTCAGCATCAGCTCTCCTCTATCCTTGAATGTCATCAAGCTCAAAGTCTGACTGGACCACACTTCTTTCACTTGTGACAACTTGGCCTCAATATCCTTCTCCTTCACAGCTGATATGCAGATGTCCTACAGTATGAATGCAAAAGAAGTCAAGCTTAGGATGGTGAACAAAACAATAAGATTAAATACTGTGGTGAGAAATTAGCACAATATTTAAGCACAAAATCCAAACTGCCAGCAAACCTCAATATCATCTTTGTACTTCAACAGAGGTGCTTCCATGATGTTCTCCAGTGTAAAGGTATCTGACTCCACTTCAAATTGGTGCCCAGTCAGGTCTGTGATTCGGCCCCAGTGCCTCATCATCATAGATTTGTTTGCCATCATCTCAAGCAGAGGGCAAGACTCACTGAAATCATCAATTGTCTTCTTCAGGTCTAGGAAGGCTTGCCATTCCTTCAGTCCTTTGGGTAGCTTTCGGCACCTAAAAACAGGAATAATCATTCATGGATATGTGTAAAAAAACACACAAACAGTTGTACTTTCTGTTTTTTATCTACATTTATATACCTAGAACTGTAACTTTTTTACGATTTAGATAATATTGTATTAAGTTTGGTAAAGTTTACATAATGGCTACTTCATATTAAAAATCACAGTACACAAAATGATTGTCTGCAACAGTAAGGTGAGGAGAGTTATAGAAATACTTAGTTTACCTGTTCTGAAATTCCAAAAGTTCTGAATTGATCTTCTCAATATCCACATCTGTCCACAGAATGCCATAGTACCCCCGAATCTTACTCATCACTGCATTATATAGGCCATAGAGTTTCTGTAGCAGATCAAGTTCTTTTCTGAGGTAATCATGGGAAATCACAGATCTATTAGTTGGAATTCATTAGAAAGCACCATAAAGTTTAACACTGTAACAAAGTATTCATAAAACTGTCATTGTTTTAATAATGTAGGGTAAACCCTTGAAGAGTGGTTACACACTTTTTCTTTTCGAGACAGTCATAATTTGTGACTGGCAAGCCAAGGAGCTGCTCCCCAGAGGTATATGTGTTGAAATTTCTCCACAGCTCTTCAAATCGAACCTGTTTAAAATAAATATGTATTAAAAAAACACACAACACTTCATCCACTGTGTCAGAAAAGCAAAGGTAGCCCTTGGAGGTGAGGTATTTAGCTAGTCGACATAAAGAAGAATTCATTTTTGGATTTTGATGTAACCCCTGTTGGACAGTAGTACTCTCCATCACATTTTCTTAAATCTTTCTTTTTTTACCTGAGTGATTGGATTTAAGTCATTGAAGTCTGTATTAAAGTGGGAAATCTTAAACTGAACTTTCAGTGTACCACATGCATGTAGTACATGCAGTACTGTATATGGCATTTCTGCTTGTTTAAATGCATTTTATATATCTAACAGTGACAAGTATGTAGGACTGTATTAAATAAATCTACAGTGTTACCTGAAAATTCCGTAGCCTGCAGCTGGCTTCTTGAGGAGCTATTCCCTCGACCATGGGGCCTTCCTAAAAAATAAAATGATACAAGAACTGATTAATACCTCAAATATGTTGACTGAAAACTGATTACACTTACACAGATTTGCAGATTACTTACTGAATCATATTCTTCTAAAAAAGTGTCAACGGCATTTTGAAAGATGGAAACTCCCTCCAGAAGGTTTTGTTTGAACATGGGCTGCATACGAACAAGCTCATATTGCACTGATCTCTGGGGAAATAGACAACAGAGATCAGTTACAGAAAATACATTATAAATTTCATAGCCCATAAAAAAATGCATAAATATAACAACACTTACAGCTCTGGTCTCAAGCTTTTTGAAGGACTGCCTCAGATTGCACACGTCCTCTGTTTCCCTTTTGGTCACCTCATCATATTTCGTCAAAATTTCATAGGCTTCCTGTAAAATATAATATTGTTATTATAACATGGTTATGTAACAGCTTGATAAATCAAACTGCATAACTACTAAAAGAAAAAGAATGTATGCAAATTTAATAAGCATACACACCTATAATAAAGTGTATAGATCAAAAATTTGATGGTGATGGAAATCACAATCATGGCAAACAGTCCTCAATAACTTTCACTAATAACGCCTCATTGGATCATGCAAAGCCAGCTCATTTTATGTACACACTTGCAGCCTATATCCTTAAATAAAATATTGTGGTGTTCATACCTCAATGGATATCAATGTCATATCAGTTTGTATTTCAGCATCCCGAAGTTTTGACAGGGCACCCATGGTATGATGCACATCTTCCAGATTAACCACAGGATGGGAAAGATGTTTGAAATATTTGTTAAAATTTATTTTACGGTCTATCATTATCTTCTTGTACTGCTGCCTCAGGTATTTGCACAACAGTTTCTTCCAGGCTTTGGCCTCAAGTCTCAAGGACGCCTTTAATGGTTCTGTGAAAAACAGATACATTTTGCAGTGTTTGAATTTGCATTACTGAAGTCCACTGTCTTAAAAAAGTTTATGTGATTGCTGACACATTACGGCTACCTTACCTGTTGACAATGCGGTAGTCCCCACAGCAATGATGGGTGTAATATCATCAATTTCTTGTTCAATTGCGTTGTAGTGCTGAATTTCAGATTTGATCTGGAGCAAGGATGGTTTGGTGTCCATGAATTCCTTAAAAAAAACATAATGCTACTGTTATAGGAAAAAATAAGTTAAGATTTTCTCTACAATTTAAAACAAGCAGGAACATGCAGGAAATCAAACCTTGACTTTGAGGTTCTTGTCCTCATTACAGAGCACTTTGAAATGATTGAACTGCTCTAGCACTTCAGTCACTGGTCCTTTCTGGGAGCTGATGGCTAATTTCAGAGTGACCACAACTTTTTTGATGTCCTTGTTTTCAACAATTCTTTGATGGAAATTCACTTTTCCTCCTAAATAATTCAATGAATAATTAAAATTAAAACCTTTTTAAAAGGCTGCATGTATATTGACTATACTCTTAAAACACAGAGATCTACAAATGAACAATTTAAGAACAACTTATTTAAAATCCACACATTACCTTTATTTTTTGTGGAATCTTGGCTATACTCCTGCTGCCATGAAACACCCTTGCTAACGTCCAACACCAACCTAATTAGTTGTTTTATGGTCTGTTGGATCTCATCTAAAGTCGGAGTCATTACCTGATAAACAAATATCAGCGAGTAAAACAAAATTTTCATACAGAATACAGATACAGAAGGGCTTCTAGATGAACCCTATCCCCTATAAGGTAATGTGAACTGGAATCAGTAGATGAAGAGTGGAAACTTACCACATCAGGTTTAACCATCTGGACTTCAGATTTGAATAGTGAGACCAGATGAGACTTCTCAAAAGCACTAAAATAAAGTGCGTTTGAGCAGTAGGAGATCATTTTTATTACATATTTATCTTAGATATTGGCCTTTTTCTTTTCTTCTTGACAAACACAGACACACTTACTTATTGTCACACATTCTCCTTTTCATGGTCTCCAGTGATAACTTGGTTGTTTTGGTCAGTGCTTCCAACACTCTTGCAGTGAAGTTTTCATAAAGCTTCCTAAACTCCTAGTAAAGTTAAGATTTTTATTCAAAACATTAAAACATTTGTTGATATGCTGGACACAAGAGCAATGTTTTGGTGTTACTAAGTAAACATACCCTTTCAAATTTGATCGCTTTCTCTCTACCCTTTCCCTCATCAGGGATCTCTGTCTCTCGCTCTCCTGACAATCTCTGGCCTAAGATGTTTTAAAAGGTCAAATAAAAAGGTAAACACACATACATTTATTAAAATTTTAGGTGCTCTATGACTGTTTGCAACACTCAGTACCGGAATTCCTGATGCTCAACACATGATCCAGCTCCTTCACTGCTTCTTTGACACGGCCACATTTGTAGTCCAATGTCTTTGTCTGCTCCTTACATAGAATCTAAAAAAAAGAGATATAATAAGATCTATGAATATCTTTTAACATTCATTGAAAAGACATTAATAATTGCTAAATAATAAAGTAAAATAGCTATGGGTGGACACCTCATTATGTTCAATCAGATCCTGCAGTGAAGACACGTGACACACTTCTGGGAGCTCAATCATCACAGTCTTTGAGATGTCTTCAAGGACCTCATCAATGTGTATCTCATAGATATCTTGCACCTGAAATAAGAAATATGGCAACTGGAAACATGGAACTTGAGCAACAGTATTTTTAGGAACCCATAACATAAGTTATTAATAATCATTCTGAACTAGGAATCAAACATAGTGGATGATTTTTTAAAAATCTTACCCAGAAGTTAATCTTCTACTTTCAACAGTAAATTATTATATCTGAAAAGGAGAGATTGCTCCGTGCTTTTATTCAGTACTATACCTTCTTTGTGATATGTTTGAGCTCAAACAAAGCAGTGTCAACATTTAGGAAGAATTTGTCTAGGAGGAGGGATGACCAGGTGTGCAACACTGACCCATGGCGAAGTGCAAATTCCACCTTTTAATTTATCAAAAACAAAGTCAATAAAAATTTGAAACAATAGAAGCAATGATAAATTTAACTATTTAAGATATGAAATCCATGAAAATATAAAATGTGACAAAAATGTGCTGTATTTACAAACAGCTTACATTTTTTATTTGTGAATCCATCAAGTGGGAACATTCCTCAGGTATGCTCGCACAAGCAGACTCATAATCTGCCAAAATGGTCTATGAAAAAGAAAGAAGGAATACAGATCATTTAATAATGACGTAACCCATCGATCTGTGAAAAACTATTCTGTGATTTACCTGTAGTCGGAGGTGATAAGTGTTTAATTTGTTTTCCGAACTGACCAGACACAAAGCCTGTTTTGGAACCTCCAAACCCATCTTCAACAAACACTTTGCCTCCCGAATGACCTCAGTGATTTTAGGGTCAAAGTTGGCGTAATATTTTTTAGTCTTTGGGTGACGAACCAGCAGTGTAACATTCCAGACTGTTATAAACAGAACAGTAACAGGGAGAAAGTATTTAAAATGGTTAACACAATCCTATGATGCAACACAACAAAGGAAAATGTTAGCCAGGGGGTGTATCAACATATTAAGTCAGAGCAAGAAAACTAACCGTAATCCAGTCTTGACACTTCTTCCATCCACACGCTGTGGTAAACACACTCGAACTTCATCAACGCTGCTGCAGTTAGATTGTACATTTTAACCACCTCTTGTCCCTCTGGGCTGCACAGGATGTCAGAGTTTTTCTGTTGATGACAGAAACATTCAATGTTCAAATATTTCAGGACAATAATTTGAGACAATACCTTTCAGTTGGAGAAATATAGGCTTACTTGAATGTATAATATGGGTTCCTCTATTTTTCTGTACAGGTGCCTGGCCCAAAAAATCCTTCCAGCCACAGGAGTCATATTTCTGCATAATGGGGGGTCATTGCTCTGTGTCTCATAGAGCTGCAAAGAAAATGTATTGATTTGATTGATTTGAGTGTCCATGTTTGACAATAATTTAACTGTATTTTCAGTACTCAAACATGAAAAAGGGATACCTTTTTCACGAACTCTATTTCTGTGGCATAATGCTGGAGAATGAGACCCAAGACTCTGGAAATTTCTGGGTCAAGACAGGGAATGTTCAGCCCCTGAAAACTACAAATAAAGAAACTTATAAGACCTGTGCTAGAGTATGAATACGATGCCAAATCATTCAGTTTAAATAATTACAATAGCATATGTTGCAATTATTACATTATGCCACTACACTAAATAAAATAAATAATACTGACCGTTTTAGTAGACACAGTGCTTGCTGGGATGAGATGATGTTTAAGAACCATGAACTCATAAATGCCACCAGCTGGTTCTGTAAATAGGGATACCCAAATAATAAAAGAGAGGGAGACAATAGAAGCTACACCACAGATTGCAAACACAAGAAAATGATACATACCTCTAAGTGGCTTATTTGAACCATGAACTTAGCAAAATCTGTTTCAAATTCATGTCCCCTTGGAGCTAGCATGTCATACTGTTTCCTTTTCATATTCATGGATACTGTGTGGAAATTTCTGGCCAGAACAGCAATGCCCTCAATATTTGATTTTCCGAGAGATTCAAATGTCTTGAAAACTGCAATTATTTGTGTGATCTACAAAAGAAAAATGCTTGTTATTACTTGTCAAGGCCTAGTGGTAAGAGTGGGTTTTAAATTAAAAAGGTTACTGAGGACTGCACCTTTTTCAGTTGTTTGCACAAGCTCTCAAACTTGCCAAAAATAAGATTCTCTGAAACCTCTAAGGGTTTCTTTACAAGGTTTTCAGCTGTCTGTTCCTGGAAGCAACTCTGATACTTCTGATACAAGCTGACACAATCCTGCCAGAAAAAAACATGAATGACAGGACGCATTACACACGATCATACGACCTCTGAACAAATCTGTGCTAAAACAAAATATTTAATTTTTGAGAATTTGGTTGATGGTAGAATGAGAACATTTAACAGGGCAAAATGTAGACCGGTAAAAGTACTGAACCAAAGAGAAGAAATATGCCTTTGAATAATGAATGAAGTTGATCTGTAGTATTAGTAGTAATACTGAAAATTTTTCAACATAGCTACAGGTGTGTGTCATCATCACCTGCATTTTCCTGATGAGGTCTTCAGGATCTTGGTCCCATATTTGCTGTGTGCCGTTGACTGTAATATATGATCTGCATGCTGTAATCATCTGATTTGTGACCTGGATTTTTTTTTTCAGGAATGAAATTAGTTTCATAAAGTGAACTGGACCCTAAGATTTCCTAAACTTATATTTTCCTGAGACCCGATACATCACACTTACACTGATGAACAGACGAGATATCTTTTCACTCGTATTGTAATACAGTGAAACGGAGTAAATATTTTGAATGACGTTGATGATGTTCGGCACGCTTTCCATTATGGTAACCTGAAATCACATCATATATATTTTTACATTATTTATATATAAGCCCTCTGTGGAAACAGTTATATTGCTATTAAATTATATTACAAACCAGCCTTAATACACGATGCAAAATCTTTTATAATACCACTAAACCCATTGACAAATCACAGTGTCCTAAACTCTGTCACCTCATAAACCACAGCTATCCTCTTCCAGAGATCCACTAGATGTCACTGCATCTAACATTTATAATTGACACCTGCTACACAGTCTGCATCTGAAATTGTTCACTCATTCACTTTACAGGGAAGTCTAGAGTATCCAGAGCCTTACTGTCAGTTCTGTAAAAATACATCTGCATTTATGCAATCTGTGATGCACAATGGTAGCTGTTACTGTTGTTGTTAGTTATCTGCTACTGTATGAAGGGTTTAATTGCCTTACTGTACAATGTCACCAGCACTACAAAATGAGTCACACATTTGTATGGAAGATTTGATGGAAATGTATGTATAGAATTATGAAACAGAGAGATTCTCATTCATCACTAACAGTTGCTACAACCTTTCCTCGGCATTCAAATCAAATCAAATCAAATTTTATTTGTATAACCCAAAGTCACAAAACACATTTTGCCTCAGAGGGCTTTACAATCTGTACAGGGAGTGACACCCTCTGTCCTTAGACCCTCGTCATCACATCAAATTATTCACACATACCGGGTCACTGTTGTAAAGAGGCTGACAGACTTTCTCCAGTGTGTTCAGGAATTTCACATTGTCTTTTGCCTCATTGACACAACTTGTTATCCTGTTATCCAACTCCTGCCACATCTGCATCAGTACATGATGCACAGAATCTTGGTTAATTTGCAGAATCATAATAACTATATCTCCATGTAAAAATATCACATAACATGCAAAGACAGACAAACCTGGTAAAACAATCTATAATAACTCTTTGTGTGTTACTTTGTTGAAGTCTAATATTCAAGCATCTGTACCTTCATTATCTTGGATTTGCTGATATGGAGCACCATCACCACTGCCTTACACTCCGGGCTTTTTATATGACTGATGATGGAGTTGAACCTTATAGACATTTTCTTCCAGTGGTCTAACTCAGTCAGTGGCCCACCAGTATCAACCCCTTTCCTCAGTTGATCACTTTCTAGCAGGATCTTATGATTATGGATACAAAGAGAGATTACAATTTACTTAGAGCAGCAATTCAACCAGCTCATCTACAATAAGACACATTCAGAAAATGATTTAACATTTTTTTCTAATCAGCACTTTACCAACCTTTTCGATTTGCTTATACCACTGCATGAGAATTTCCTCCATTTCATGCACCATGTCAATGTTGGCAGCTGCAACTTTCATGTCCTCAAGAGAGGCCAATTTAGAGAGGTCAACATCTGTGACTGTAGTCACGTGAATAACACTCTCATTGCACATCTGAGCGTCTGGGATACAAACAAGAAAGACAAAGTATAACCTACTACTTCATGGCCACTATTTGGTTCCAATAGTATCATTGTGGACAGATAATGCAACAAATTATCATCAAATTAAATGTCAAAGTGTGAAAATTATGCAACTAACAAGTGAAAAAAATGACTTACCCTTTAGGGTGTTAAGACAACGCTCTATGGTGTACTTGAAGTTCTTTTTAAGTTTTTCTCCATGTCTAGACTTCTCTAAGACACCCCAGTTTTGACCTGTTTCCAGAGCTGGTAGCACAAAGCTCAAGGCATTCAATGTTCCTTTCAGGAGGCCATCTCTGGCATCAATCATTTTAAAGAAGATTTCCTACACATCATCAAGAAAAGATCATCCATTCAATATCTACAATGATAACTTTTACTGTTACATATAACTATTACATACATACATATAACTATTATAACTAGCCACAGTGTGTTAATCACAGTGTGTTAATCACAGCCCTAAACGTACATATACATACACTTGACACATATAAGACTGTCTTACTTCATGGATGTTTTCAGAAGTGACAGGAATGTCCACTCTAGGCCGTGTGAAAGAGCAGCAAATGCCTGTCAGGCAGGTCTTGGACAAATCAGCTATGAACAGCCTCAATATTTGTTTTCCTTTGCTATTCCCGGGATTTGTGTGCCCAGACTCTGAAATGAAATCCAAATGAATTTTAATGATATGAAAACTGGAACAGACATGTAAAATAATTCACTGCTGATATCAAAAGTACTCGGTTTGAGTTTGAACATTGCCCAGTATGAGGGCAAATAGAATCCATTACATTTTATTAGACTTGGTTAAGACTAATGATACAAATTACTAACTATATCTAATTACTTTCTGAAGATGGAGCCATCCTGTCACATATAGTAATCAGATCCATGGATTATCAAATACACGTATCTGACCTATGAATAACCTGTGAATAACTTACTGCTAGAATTTAAATTATTCCAACTTGGCTGTTTTGCTTTTAGATTTAGATTTCTGATGTGTTAGCCAGCAACTAATAATCTTTCTACATTATGCCTACCTGTTGCTGGGACTTCACACTTTTGATAGAAAAAGGAAATGGTTTTACAACCTCCTTTTGCAAAGAAATTATCAAAAGCAGCCAGCTGTTGAGCACAGAGACAAAAATTAAACTTTTTAAGTACTGACATGTAACACAGGTGACATTAAATCAGCTTAAAAACAAAATGTGAAGTTGAAAAAAAAGAAAATTGTGGCTGCATGGAAAACCAAACTGTCCAAAACCACTGGGATGATTAATCACCTCTCTGATAAGACATTCTGTGCATTGTTTTTCAAAATACACGGACACAACTCACAGATGAAGAATCTGAAATAAATCCCTCCACTGCTGTTGGTTCCAAGGACAACCTCTCAGCCAGGATGTTAATCATGTACTTGTGTGCAGGGGTGAAGCGCTTATCTGGCTCTTCTCCCGTCTGTTTGCTTTGGCCCTGAGAGAGACAATGGTTGTAAATAGTAGTGTGCAGTTAAAAATGCTTTACCACACCATATATACATAGATTACATGGACTTGTTTACTTGTATTCTTGTATATACTTGTATGTAAGTCTTTGTGTGAAGGTGTTAAATCCATTTACCGGAGATTCATGATTGTTTGCCTTCGGATTAGGTGAATCCATCATGAAAAGCTCAGGCAAAATCACCTCCTACGGCTGAAATACTCTGTTCTGTTGTTTACCTTCTCTGGAATAAATAAAAGAAAACAGTTAGCCACCACTGCTGGAGATTCATGTGCGTTTTTCATGGAGCGTAACTGGTTGATCTAGCAAATACTTCCACTTCTATGAGGTTTTAATATATGTAAGCTAATAAATAAGTCTGTTTTTTTCATTTTTATTCAAGCTGACAAACAGGTATAACATATACCTGATGTTATTTTAACGTTGTATTAAAGTTACTTGTATGTGGGACGGGATATGATGCACCCTTCCCCATAAATAACCGTTAGCCACTAGCTAAGGCTAACACACTTGGTTGCCTAGTAACCGGTTAAATGTGCTAATGTTCAACTAGCATTAAAGCTAATGTAAGTGAACGTTGTGTCGGTATTAAAGTATCAGTTTTGCAAACACGCTCCAAGTTAATTCAAAGTTTAATAAAAGTAATTATAATTTGCTGTGATAGCTGTCAAATTACTTCCGGTTACAATGTTAGCATTAAGCTAGTTAACTGAAGCTAATGCTAGCGCTGACGTTGGAATGACGTTAGCCGCTAGTAAACTGATTAGCTGAGAGTTAACGTTTATTAATACTATAATTTCCGACCCTTACCTACACTCACCACCTGATATAGATGCCCTCAGGCCTCATTTTCTGTCTGTGTAGTTAGAAAAAGATGAAAAAAAAGATGAAAAAGATGTTTTTTTGTGACCGCTGACAGTGAAACGTTCGTCCAAATTTAGCCGACCAACTGTTACCGTTGCTTACTGTTGATCGTTGAGGGATGCCTCGCGACCTGTCCGTTACTGGCAGAGCTTCAAAACAAACTAACAAGCTGTGTGTGAGCAGGTTTTGGTTTGTTTTTGCTGCGTGGTCATGCGAGAACAGGTTTCACAACACAGTATCTGATCAAAACATGCCAGTTGCTCGACCACTTACCTGGCTGATCACTGTGTTTATATTCTTCACTTTGATTAACGTCACTTTTAAGTGTGTCTAATTGATTTTTTTCCGTGAGTGTTTTATCATTGCAATGCTTCTTTCATGCTTCTGATTAGGTGTCTTTTCAAATAGTGTTGTCAGTGTTGTTCACACATAACCAGCATCATCAAACCGGTTACATGGAGACGATATGATGAAGGTTGGCTGCTAGACATCTTTTACAAACTTATTTCATGTCCCAATGAGCTGGGGTGTGACCAATTAACAGTATAAAGAAGGATCCAAGAAGGATTTTTACTTTTATTTTTTCATATAGTTTTTTTCCCTTTCTAGTTAGTTTGACTATCCATTTATAGATTTAGCTGCTTGTTTTGTTTTTTACTTTTATTTTTATTTATTTTTTACTTTTAGTCGAATTTAATTGCATATAGTCTTTTTTTTTTATAGGTCTAATTTGAAGGACTGTTTACTGTGTATTTATCTGTTAATGGATGTTTCTATACATTAAGCCCTTCCGGTATTTCCTCACTGCAAAATGAGAAGATAGTGTTACCTCAGCTCGTTTTTTTGTTTGTAAAAGAGGATGTGGTGGGTGTGGGGCGTTGTTTCATTGTGTGGACACTTTGTGTTACATTTTGCTTGTATGCTTGTGTGTAATACAAATACAGTCTGATTTATTTATTGATCGGCTGGTCGATTGATTGACACGATGCCCAGTCATTCTTGGAGACAGTAGCCTTGTACATTCATTTTAGCCCCTTCATAATCTGCTTTGTTGTAATTAACACCCCCTGCTGGAGGGTTGCTATAACGACATGTCTAAATTATTTAAAACAACCACTGATCCTGGACCAGCCTCTGGGGACGACATATGTTTCGTGGTCTACTGTGATTGGTCCAAGCACACCATCTTGTTGTCCAATGAGAGGCAGACATCTGTTCGCTGGAGCGACTCTAAAATATTCTCTTCTCTTCCTTCTCCACAAGGTATTCACACTACTCAGCAAGGGCATCGTCAGCAGTGGCAAGCTGATCTGAGATGGGGAAAATGCAAGTGTTGGGTGTAGTTGCGGTGATATTGGCGGTGTACTGCGTCCATGCAAAGGTTTACTTTCGGGAGGAGTTTCTGGACGGTGGTAAGTTTGGCCTAACACTGACGTTAGTTGTACAGGAGGTTAATTCATTGCACGTTAGCTTGACTGTTAGCCAACGTTTATAAATATTTATCATCGAGAGTTTCTTTTCGGAAGCTTGTTCTCTTCACCAAACATGTTTTAACAGCTAGTTTGCAGCGAAAGAAATCAGTCATGTTACTTTATAGTTTTTTAAACTTCAAATGGGTTGTTAGGTGGCTAACTTTAGCAAGGCCCCAAAGCTAACACCCATACCCACACTGTAAGTTGCTCCTTATGCAGAATAAATGTTTAATCTGTGTTGGAATGTCGTCGTTTTGACTGTCAGACTAACATTAATGAATGAACAGCTGGCTAATATGGTTTTTGGGGAAGTAGCTTTGAAAGAGGTGTTGAACATTAGCAAACTTACTTGTCTTTTTTTGTTGTTGCTCAGATGAGTGGAGAAGTCGCTGGATAAACTCCAAACACAAATCTGACTATGGAGAGTGGAAGCTGACGGCCGGAAACTTTTATGGAGATGCAGAGAAAGACAAAGGTAATAAATCCGCTCTATAAATCAGGAATCACGTGTGTTTACTAAGAAGAACAGCTCTCTAAGTGTTGATCCTGCTGTATTCATTGTGGCTAAATAGCACCTGTCACCTGTGGCCCTGGTGTAAATATTGTCTTAAACAGCAACAATAACATTCGGTCTAACTTAAATTACCTCCACACCAAGAGAACCTGTTTCTAAATGAGCTAAAGATTTCCCTTTCACTTTCTTTTTCAGGTCTGCAGACAAGCCAGGATGCTCGTTTCTATGCTGCCTCTGCCCGTTTTGACCCTTTCAGCAACGAGGGCAAGCCTGTGGTCATTCAGTTTACAGTCAAGCATGAGCAAAAGATCGACTGTGGCGGTGGCTACGTGAAGGTCTTCCCCGCTGACTTGGAACAGACTGAGATGCATGGAGAATCCTCATACTACATAATGTTTGGTAAGTGATGATGTTCGTGCTAATGGGCAATACATTACATTATAATTCAATGGTTGTAATAACAGAAAAATGAATGTATTAAATTTATTTCATCCAGGCCCTGATATCTGTGGATACAGCACCAAGAAAGTCCATGTCATCTTCAATTACAAGGGCAAGAATCACCTCATCAAGAAAGAAATTAAGTGCAAGGTAATTCTGGTGTTTTTACATATGGAAAATAAATTATATTTTTCTTGTAATATACAAACATGCATAACCTCTGCACCAGTGGCTTAATCCAAGCACTTTCTGTCTCTTCTAGGATGATGAGCTGACCCACCTGTACACCCTCATCCTGAATCCAGATCAGACCTATGAGGTGAAGATTGACAACGAGAAGGTAGAATCTGGCAGTTTGGAGGAAGACTGGGACTTCCTGCCCCCTAAGAAAATTAAGGACCCCGAAGCCAAGAAGCCAGAGGACTGGGATGATCGTGCCAAGATTGATGATGCTGACGACACAAAGCCAGAGGTGAATAAACAAATTAGTATACTGAAGTAATCAGTTTAACCAACCTCATCTAGCTTAACATTTACTTTTATTCTGCTTTGCATCAGCTGAAATTGCTGTTCATGGGAACAGTGTTTTTCCTTCATTTCTTACATTCACAATTCCATCAGTTCAACCTCCATTTTGCGCTTATTTGTTCTTCTTTAGGACTGGGACAAACCCGAAAACATCCCAGACCCTGATGCCAAAAAGCCTGAAGATTGGGATGAGGATATGGACGGAGAGTGGGAGCCACCCATGATCCCCAACCCAGAGTACAAGGTAGGGGAAAGTGGGATCGTCATGGCTAAAGCTCACACTGTGTGGGATCTCTGCCTGATAAATGCTTAACGCTCACTCTACTAGTGCCCTTGCATTGATAAATACTTTGTGTGTGGCAGGGTGAATGGAAACCTAAGCAGATCGACAACCCCAACTACAAAGGAGCCTGGGTGCACCCTGAGATCGACAATCCTGAATACAGCCCTGATTCAAACATTTACAAGTTTGACAACATTGGTGTCATTGGTCTTGATCTCTGGCAGGTGAGAGAGCAGGAGATCATCTTTTTGTGTTAATGTTAGTGACGTAGTGATGCCTAAACTACACTGTAATGCTTTTTATCATTTTCATAGGTGAAATCTGGTACCATCTTTGATAACTTCGTGATCACAGACGATGTGAAGGAAGCAGATGACATTGCAAAGGAGACATGGGGTGTGACAAAGGTATGCTGGTGATTCGTTTTGTTCTTCATATTTTGTCATTTGTACAACACATGAAAGCGTTGCCGGTGAATTCATTATCTAAACTTCAACCACAGGAACCAGAGAGAAAAATGAAACAGGAGCAAGATGACCTGAAACGAAAAGAAGAGGAGGAGAAGAACAAAGAACAAGATACTGACGCTGCTGATGACGAGGACGACGATGAGGACGAGGATGAAGACATAGATGAGGAAGAGCCAAAGGAAGACATAGATGAGGCACTTTCAGACATGGAGGACGAGGACGTAAAGCCCAAAGATGAGCTTTGAGGAGGTGTGGCCAGAGATTTTGTCTGTCCCTCCTTTAGAAACTCTGTCCTTTATGTCCCAGGGGTATTGTGGCTGCTGTGCATCCTTTCCCTGAGATTTGGACACAACCCAACTTGGGGGGGGCAAATGTAGTGTAGGATGGCAAGTGGATGTTAATGAATTTAGTTTTTCTATCATTTTGGTCATGATATTACCCTGTTGCCCTTGAACTGCTGGATTGATTCTAAAGTTTTCCACCCATAAAGTCCATTCCTCATTTTGTAACAACAGAGAATAAGGAGGAGCTGACATCCAATGTTTTCTTGATTTTCTTGATTTACTTTATTTGCAGATTTCCCTTAACACAGTTAACCAGAAACTGGTTTAAAAAATACAAATAAGCCATTCAAGTTTTAGCTGTACTGTCCCCGATGGAAGGTTTCTGTTGCAACCTGGTGAAATATAAAATGCACACAACTGAACATACGATAGATAAACTGTAAGACTTAAATCACAAAATACAGACAGAAATCAAAACTGTGATGTAATGTAACTTATTTTGGTTGTCTGTGGCACTGACTTCTTTTCTTTTCCACACTCTTTAAGGCATAATTGAAGTGTTTAGACTGAACTTATCAAACTGTTTGTCTGCATTGAAATGGCATGAGTTCAACATGTCTTTGTGGTAATGTGATGGGACCTGCATAATATCCTGAAAATCTGGAAAAACAGATGGCGAGCCCCTGCTGTGATTCGTGACATCACTAAGGGTCACACACACACATATTTTTATTGGACAGAATGTTATTGATACCAAAGTTTTTATTAAAAGATTATAACCTTATCGCCTGGTCATCGTTTGTACTGCATATGCACTTGTTTGGAAGTGTGTGTGGTAAAAATGTAAATTGTCCGGTTCAGAGTGTTTTACATAATGAAAACAAAACCTGCTGTCCCAGCAGATGTATCATGGTAAAGGTGTCTCTGTGATCCCTGTTCAGTTTTCAGGAGGTTATTTTCTTTTGTGCCAGAAGACAAAGAGAAGTTTCTTTAACTGTAGGAATAAGAAACAGGTTTCCAGAGAGATTACATTATAAAAGGTTTTACTTGAGCAGAGGGAATACTAATACAAAACTTTTATAAAGCTCTGTGTCTCATTCACAGTTGCACTAATGAGCTAAGTTTCTGAAATCTCTTTCTTGGAGGGCAAGGTTTGAATGTGGTTCCTGATCTACCGGTTCCTCCCATTCTCTTTGAACTGTGTATGTCTCAGGTTCTGCACACAGCAGTATGCAAAATGCAGCTTCATCGCTGAGAGCCACTGAAACCAACCTGCAGGTGTACTCCTGATACTGGAAATCTACCCAAATCCAGGTTTATCACAGGCCAGGCCATATACTTGATAACTTATACCATGTGTGAGAAAATATCAGCATAAAAGTACAATCTTTAAAGTTCTCCCAACAAGACAGGGACTCAAGGTTTGGTAAAAACGGTTTATATTACAAAAAAAGGATGTTTTTTTCCTACATATTCCAGCAGCAGAAGTAGATATACAGGTTGGTTTCTGTGGCTCTGGGCAATAAAGCTGCCATTTTACGCCCTGCTGTGTTTAACATGATACAAACACACTTCAGAGAGAGTGAGAGGAACCGGTGGGTCAACAGGGACCATATCAAATAAATGATGTAGGCCTCTGGGATTCCCTGAGGGTCTGGGCCTTGAGACATTTGCAGACCTTTGCCTGTTAAGTTTTCCAACCTTGAGCTGTGGAAACCATTAAGAAAAGAGATACCTTACTAAAGAGTCATTTTCTGTATCTGTGGGTTTAGCCACTTCCCTTTAGGAGACCTGTGGCATGTCTCTATAGACCCTTTTCACTGCACCCATTTGACCTGAAATAGTAGGGCAAACACAGTTTCAGTGATACTAATTAAGGTATTATCAGCATCATCAGTCCTATGTTTTGATGTTGGTAAGACACACTTTCATGAAAATATCTTTCCACAACATTAGGTTATATTTATGTTTTTGATTTTTTTGTTTTACACTGAATTTCATGTGCATCTTTCCATATGAAATAAATGGAAATGTAGTATCCTACATATTAACTTATCTTAAAATTGTACATAATTATATAGTAATATGGTCATTCAATATATTATAATGTAGCCAAACAAATGTATTTAGCATCACATGCTGTTTAAATCTATAGAAATTATAGGTCCTTGACCACAGGTCCAGGTCCTGACCACAGGTCCAGGTCCTGACCACAGGTCCAGGTCCTTGACCATAGGTCCAGATCGTTGAACACAGGTCCAGTCTTTGAACACAGGTCTAGGTCCTGACCACAGGTCCAGGTCCTTGAACACAGGTCCAGGTCCTGACCACAGGTCCAGTTCCTGACCACAGGTCCAGGTCCTGACCACAGGTCCAGATCCTTGAACACAGGTCCAGGTCCTGACCACAGTTCCAGGTCCTGAACACAGGTCCAGGATTTGAACACAGGTCCAGATCCTTGAACACAGGTCCAGGTCCTGACCACAGTTCCAGGTCCTGAACACAGGTCCAGGCTTTGAACACAGGTCCAGATCCTTGAACACAGGTCCAGGTCCTGACCACAGTTCCAGGTCCTGAACACAGGTCCAGGCTTTGAACACAGGTCCAGATCCTTGAACACAGTTCCAGGTCCTGACCACAGGTCCAGGTCTTTGCACACCGACAGGAAACAGGCTTCCTCTGCATCTGTCGCCGCTCGTGCCCGCTCGGTTAAGGGGCGTGTGCGCACTCCCGAGACACCAGGAAATATGGCGGCGCTCATGACTCTCAGTCAGGTAACAACTCTGAATAGCTGAAGAAAAGTCATAAATTTGAACACTGGTCACCGTGGAGTGACAGCGACAGTCGTCGCACGTCTCTACCACGTTACTGGTGTATAAGTTTGGTGAATATCAGCGAGCGCGGCTGTGTTAGCGGCCTCTCGCTGTCAGCGATGGTTAGCTAGGTTAAGTCAGGATAGCAAAGTTATTGGAGAAGGAAGCTAATGTTGCCAGGAAAGTAACGTCAGCAGCGAGGATGGGAGTAATTAAATTAAAAACAGGACTAACTACTGGTTAAAACTGAACAAAAACAGCCCTTTAGTCAGCTAAGGTTAGCCATTAAGGCTGTGTTTATCTACTCCTTACGGGCTGAATGATTCACTGCCTGCTAACGTTAGACCTGTTTTCTGACAGCTGAGCTAATTTTGCTCATTTGTAGCTCAACTGTTGTTACTTTTCTCTCCTGTCTGCAGTTATCAAGTGGTTTCCCAGCCTATGAGACCTATTACAGACAGGTAAGTGATTTCCACTCCAGCTCCCCAAAGTGTTAATACAGCTAAATATGATCTGTCATGTGAAAATCAATGACTGAGCACAGTTATGTCTTCTGCAATCCACTTAGTGTTTTGTTATTGATTCTCTGTTGTAGCTGGATCCTGGAAACACGGGCAAAATATCGGCTGGAGATGCGGCTCAGTTCCTTAAGAAGTCAGGGCTGTCGGACAGTACACTGGGGAAGGTGGGTCAAAAACCTGCATACATATACACTAAAACACACTCATATATATATTTATCCGCTGGGTCATTAGCATCTAAACCTTTTTTTGTTCTTGTCATTTATTTTAGATTTGGGATTTGGCAGATTCAGAAAGAAAAGGCTATTTGGATAAGCGGGTAACGACAGCATTTTTCACAAGTTTTGCTACCGTCGGTTAAAAAACAGGTGACGTGTGCATGAAACGCCAGATTTGTTTTGAGTTCTTCCTCTTTTTTCGCAGGGTTTCTTCATAGCTTTGAGACTGGTGGCCTCAGCACAGGGTGGAAATGACATCAGCCTTAACAACCTCAATCAAACCTTAGCTGCTCCCAAATTTGTGAGTCATGAAATGACTGTCTAACAGCCCCCTAACTGAACATTGTAATGTCTAATGATGTGATAGAAGAACACGCTGGGTAGAGAAAAACTACTTCTGTTACTCAAATGAGAAATTAACATACACTGAATGCACACTGTTGTCTTCACACATTTTTACAGAAAGACACTAACAGCCCATCATTAAGTGCTTCAACTACAGGACCTGATGCACACTGGGCAATTAGGGTGAGTTGATGCCATTTCTCAAGAAAATTCTTGAGGGTATAAGAAAACCACTCTTGTCAGCACCTAAACTTTTGTTTTTCTTCCCCAGCCTGATGAAAAAGGGAAGTTTGAAGGCATCTTTGAGAGTCTGTCTCCTGTAAACGGTCTCCTCTCCGGTGATAAAGTCAGGCCCATTTTGATCAACTCCAAGCTACCTCTGGATGTGTTAGGAAAGGTGATATTACATTTCAGAGTGATGTGCCACATAAGCACTGTTATCATATCAGAGCAGCTAAATCTTCATTTACTTGTTGTTTCTGTAGATTTGGGACCTAAGTGATGTTGACAAAGATGGAAGCTTGGACAAAGATGAATTCACAGTGGTAAGCTGCCTTTTATTTCACTGTTGCTCCAGTGGCATTCTGTGAAGCTAATACTTGTTGTTGAATATTTTTTTATTCTTATATTACATCAAGAAATGATCTGCCATCCTCTTTTCTAGGCCATGCATCTCGTGTATCGAACCATGGAAAAGGAGCCTATCCCAGCTACATTACCTACTTCCCTCATCCCCCCTTCAAAAAGGAAGAAGTTTGCCAGTGGACTACCAGGTGCTGTGGCTGTGCTTCCTGCTCTCTCTGGGTTAATGGCTGGCCCCGCTCCTCTTAAGGATTCCCTGCGAAGCACTCCTCCTCTGGGCAGCACTACTCTTCTTAACACCAGTGCAGTCAACCTCTCTCCAAAACACTCCTTTAAATCCAGCTCACCGGTACGTCGCTTCACTTGTGTCTCTCTTCATGAAGTGCAAACACTGACACTCCCCCAGTGCTCTGACCTCATAGTAGCTAACATTAGCTAATACTACCTGTAGCTTGCAGCAGTAAACTGTCTCTCAGGAAACTCTGTAAATTACAGAGTCGAAGCGGAGCAGGCTGATGGTTTTTTTATGGTAGAAGAATGACACAATGTTGCTTTAATATCACATTATCATTATGAATACATGTCCTATATTACTATTAATCAAACTGATGTTCAGTGCATTTTTATACTCCATAGCTATGATTTGCTTTTCTGCATGAGGTTTTTAGACAGTATACAGCCTGTTTAGGTATCTAACATGTAACTAATATTGACCAAATGTCTTCGGGTGAGGCCTCCACCGCCCAGCTTTCTGCTGCTGTATTGTAAAGCTGTTTTGCATAAACTCTTTGGGGTTTAGTCAAATTTTATTACAATAGATTTGGCTGAGTTCTCCTCACAGAGAGACACAATCATATTCTAGGAGTGTGCATGAAGGAGGACAGCGACAACTGACATCTCTATCGGTCAATACTAATCATTGGCCAATGTATCCTGAAATGACCAGTTTGATTTGTTGGAACATCTTGCTGTCTTCTCTCGTGGTCTTGTGGTTAAACTTCAACCTGAACGCTCCTGTCCTCTCTTTAGTTTATCTGTGCCGCGCAGGTGTTTTCTTTAAAACTACAGACTGTAACTAACTAACTTTTTGAACAGTTACTCAGCCTCTTCCACCATCATTTGTTTTACCCTCATCAGTGGAGTGCCAGCATGAAAGTCTTGAAATGGTCTTGAAATAAAATCCAGAGACACGACTAGTAGAAATGCGGTCGATACTGAGAAGAGCCCGATCTCGAGTACTGCAGCACTGTAAATTTAGCGATAAAAATGACATAGTAAGTTTTATATTTCACTCATCATTCAAGTAAATAAAGTGTTAGTTCATTTTCACATATAATTCTACTAAAAGTTGATAATTGATGATATTGAGTTGTCACTTAATTTACTATTTTTTTCTTTATAAGTCTTCATGACGGCGGAAACAAGACTCACAGGATGTCATGCCTTGTTAATTTTATGTAGTTTCACACAGCTGTCTTTACTGAATCTTAAAAAAAAGAAGAAATAAAGCATGCTTGATTTATTGCTCAATGCAGTGTAGTTTAGTCAAGAACAATCTTAGGATCACTTTCTGAATGCTGTTGTCGAGTCATAAGCTGGAAAAAAAATGAATGAAATTAGGTTTACTTGCTCATACTGGGAATGTAGGCACACACCGGGCTCTGCCCTTGTGATACAAGGGCAGAGCCCGGTGTGTGCTGTACTGAAACCAGCATTTCATGTATTGATTCTTTTCTCTTGCTGATGGATGGACTTGTTCTTCCACATTGTTTTGAGCAGTGTGCACAGGCAAATGTGTTTCCCTGTGCTTTGGTAAAGCTGCAGGGATTTTTCACCCGTGACTTTTAGAGAAACAGGTTTCCTTCAAGAGGGAAAGAAACAAGACTCTGCACACACTTGTTCAGAGGTTATCTGACATGGCTCTCATGACACCTGTTGCGATTTCCTCGTCTTTGTTATTCATTAGGCCTCATCCCATCCCTGTTTCTCTCTCCTTTAATTACCATTTCCCCAGATATCTTCCACATATACTATCTAGTCAAGTCAAGTAAGTCTAAAATGTTGTCATTTGTTAATTCCAGCCGGCAGTGAACTGGGTCGTGCCGGTGGCTGACAGAGAACGATACGATGACATCTTCAAGAAAACCGACATCGACAATGACGGCCTGGTTAATGGAACTGAGGTCATTGAGATCTTCATGCTGTCCAGTCTCTCCCAGACTATGCTGGCGCAGATATGGTGAGAACACAGCTCATATTTTCTCATTGCTTTCACAACATTACAAACATCACAGCGGCCAGGAAAGGTAAAAAAGCATTTTCATTCTTAATTTACATTGTCAAGAAATAATGATGTCCTACAGAATCAGTCTTACTAGTGCATTTCATCTTACCTGGGCACCTAAATGATGCTGAATCCTCCAAACCGATGCATAGCTGGTCTCTTTAAGTTTGGGTTTATAGCTCCATCTGGTGGACAGTTCAAATCATTACGTCTTCTCCAGAACATAGAGCAACATAAGATGCAACAATGATTTGTTGTGCCAGATGCTAACCGTAACAGTGAATATTATTCCTCATAAAGAATACAGCATCTTGTTCTCTGAGTCCGGTTTCTCTCCCTCTTTTCAGGGGACTTGCTGACACTAAACAGACAGGCAAGCTGACCCGGGAGCAGTTCTCTCTGGCCATGTATCTGATCCAGCAGAAGGCCACTAAAGGCATAGACCCTCCGGCCACTCTAACACCAGACATGATACCTCCATCGGAAAGGACTACAGCTTCAGCGGCGGGTCCTGTGAGTCCTTACTTCAGCCGACTGCAATGCACTGCTTCATCTTTCACCGTCTTTATTTACTGAAATTTTTCCTATCTTCCAAATCTGTTTTGTTTCACTTGCACATGTACCTCCAGAGTCTTATGTTCTGCTGCCACTTTATGCATTTTAAGCGGCGAGAGCTGCTTTCTGTTTTCCAGCCTCGCATTTCTTTGTTTTTGCTCTGCTTTTGCTTTTTTGAGCTCTCTTCTATCCTGTCTAACAGGGCTATGCGGGGCTTATGTCTGCTGGGAGACCTGAACTCGCTGCACTTGCTAATATGCGCCGAGTGAGTAGTTGAGCTTTGCGTCACAAGGTGGCGCTTTTGTTCTGTCATATTCTGTCATACTCCATCTCAGTCTGAAGCACTAGGTGTAAACAGGAGCGTGTATTACTTTGTATTAACTTATTGGTTTCCAAGTTTATTTTCCCAACACAGCTGAACACAGAACTTCTTACATCTTGTCTATTCTTTGCAAAAGTTTTGTCATGTGTTGGATTTTCTCCAAATTTGTCTTTTCTAAGCCTCAACTTTGCTGAAGGCAAACACTGCCACCTGCTGCTGCTTCATCTTCAATGGTCTGCAACAGCAACCAATGTCAAGTAACGCCCAACCATAGTATAGTTAAAGCATGTGATTCTAGTAAAACAAGTGGTGACATTTACTTTACTTGTTGTTGGTGAATATAGAATATTATAGCAGATAGCGATGTTGTGCTTTGGCCAAAAAAACATCAAAATATTTTCAAGCCAAAGATGTGTTTGTAAAGGCAGGCTTCAGTCCGCTCATTAAAACAGACATCAAGCTGCTTAATCTGTGTGAGGAAAGAAAAAGGTTGCTCGTTTGTTCACATTGTGATCAGTAGACACGTCAGCAAACATTTTGGATTAGCTGCCTCAGGTGTCTAGGTTCAAATTTGACTACAAACAAACAAGCATCACTTATAAATACCTCTTGAGCCTTCCACATCAAAGAAAGTCTGATCGATTACGATTTATTATAAAGAGATTAAGGTCAAGAACAGGGTGAAAAATTAAGTAAGAGCTTTCAAAGAAATTCAGTGCAAATACATTCTCTTTTGTAATTCTTATGCAAGTACTATCATTACAAACAGATAGCTTTATTACACAGTTCCCTTTTTGAGGTTGGACATGGTAGCTAACGAAACAAATTTATGGGGAAATAGAAAGCGTAGCATAACTCTGACCAAAGTTTGTAAAAGAGAGGATTTTTCTGGAATACTGTGATTTTGAGACTCCTTGATTTGTCAAGAAGCTTCAGATGTTGAACGTTGACGTACTATATAAGTCAGGTTTCACTGGAGTGTTAAATTCTTTGTGTCTGTGTGCATTTCTTCTCATCCATGTATTGTCTGTAAGTCCTGCTCCCTCCCTAGCTGTGCGAGGTGGTTGTGTTTCCTTCCTGTGTCTTTTGTTTTGTTAGACGTGTCAGCATGGAGCTCCTCTCTCCCCCTGCGCTCCCATTTATGTCCCTTCAGCTCTCTCCCCCCCTTTTTTTTGTGTGTCCCCTTTCCCCGTTTGATAAACCCCCCTCTTGTCCCCATCTTTTTCACATCCATGTGGCCCCCGTCCTACCTGCCGTTGACACTCTGGTCTCACCTTCTGTCTGTTCCGTCATACATCCTCACCTCCTTTTTTTTCGCTTCCCCTCTCTCACTCCTCGTCTTTGTGTCTCGCCTCAGGACAGCACCAGCTCCACGGGGTCGGCCGAGCTGACAGGCATCAAAGAGCTGGATGACCTCAGCCAGGAAATAGCTCAGCTGCAGAGGTGAGCCCCTGCATTCTGAGTAGCAGGGGGATAACTTTGTTTCTCTTCCTCTAGAAAAAAAACCCCAAAAAACAAGGGGAGGTTGCGTTGAAGTGATGTTCAGCATCAAAGCTCAAAATATTTGATATATTTTTGTCAAATAATGTTGATCTTTATTTAGCTGTGTGCTCTTATTAGATTTTAGCTCTGGAGCCTTGCTTTGAGTCAGTCTGAGCCATTATTAACATGTGGATTCAATACTTGCAGTTATGCTAATATCTTAACTAGGTCATCTCACATTCTTTGAACGTTTAAATTAGAGTACTCTGCAGACCTGGAGACAGTATTTCAAATTATTAGGGTATGCTTGCACTGATACGCTGAGCAGTCTCTATTGTCACCAAGGTCATTGAAAGAATACTAATCAAATGGTTGCAACAGATACCTCACACACATCAAGGCTTCTGTCTCACATCATGCCAAAAGCAGTATATATACAACAAGTACTTTGAACCATTCTTTTGCCTCGAGTTTAGAACATCAGGACAGTTTATGCAGCGTCAAGTGAAGTGACAGATCGAGGGGAGAGTATCTCTTTTTGTGATTTCCGTTGTTTTTTTAAAGGTTGTTTAAAAAAAAAACAACCCATGAAATTCTTTCCAAATGACAGTTTCTCCTTTTTAGACTCAGCCAGCAGAGGCTTTCTTAGGAAGTAATAACAAAATGTTGTTTACTTACTCTTCTCCCATGTTTCACCGTGTTCACCTTTCAGGGAGAAATTTATCCTGGAGCAGGAGATCCGGGAAAAGGAGGAAGCCATCAGACATCAAAATAGTGACGTTCAGGTAAGAACAGCCTGAAAGTACATTCAGTGTGTTTACAAATGCGCAAGGCAAACTTATGAAGCCATTCAGACCGTTTTCTTAAGTGTTTAAGTCAACTTAATCACTGTAAAGTTAATGTGAACTCACTGGTCAAATTATACAATTCAGAGGTAAACTAGTTAATAGCTGAATAAAGATGATACTTGTAGCTGTACCATGTAAACAACTGTGTGTGTGTGTGTGTGTGTGTGTGTGTGTGTGTGTGTGTGTGTGTGTGTGTGTGTGTGTGTGTGTGTGTGTGTGTGTGTGTGTGTGTGTGTGTGTGTGTGTGTGTGTGTGTGTGTGTGTGTGTGTGTGTGTGCTTGGCGGACCCTCAGGACATGCAGAACAGCCTGGACAGGGAGAGCAGCAGCTTACAGGACCTGGAGTCGCAGAAGCAGGTCGCACAGGAACGTCTGGAGGAGATGGACCAGCAGCGATCCAAGCTGGAGGGAATGCTCAACGACGTCAAGCAGAAGTGTCAAGAGGAGTCGCAGATGGTTTGTGACGCAACCTATTAAGACAACGTGTATATTTATAGAAACAAGAAAAAAATGCTGTTGTATTGCATGCAGTGACATGGTTGTGCGCATCGCCGTTGTTATCTCGGCACGGCGCAGTCACTTTTGTGCACAGTTGATAATGCTATGGTATTTGTGGAGTGCAATCAGAGATGTTATCGGATGTCAGTCAAACGCTGAGGTCAGTTTAGGTTGAGCTTTGGAAAATGTTGCACAATATTAATGTGTGTTAAAATACACTAGCTGTTTTGTATGTTTTAAATTTTGAAAAGCCTTTTGAGGCAGTGACAGGCACATTAGTAGGTAAAGCTTTGCATTGCTGATTCTTTGGGACCGGTTAAGTAAATGGCTCATATAAGGTAGTATGCTACAGCTACATTTACATCCTACTTTTCTTCTTTGCTTTCACCCTCCAGATCTCGTCCCTGCAGAGCCAGATCCGCTCTCAGGAGACCGACCTCCAAAGCCAGGAGGATGAACTGAGCCGCAGCAAGGTGGACTTGAGCCGGCTGCAGGAGGAGGAGGCCCAGCTGGAGCAGAGCCTGCTCTCTGGTCGTGTCCAGCTGGACAGCATCATTAAGTCGCTCAAAACCACTCAGGAAGAGATCAACCAGGTCAGTGCAGGCGGAGTAACTACAGGTTACATTAAGGATGTTCTGCAACTTTTAGCCAATAAGCTCTCTGATCAGTTCATCATTGTGCGGCACAAAGCTAGGAGGATTTTTGAGTTGATACAAATTAAGCTCTGGAAATGCGACCAGAATACTGACTTCCATGTGGAGTTAGAAAGGTTTGTATGTTTATGAACAAGCTGTGGAGTTTGTTCTGCTGGCAGTGTTTTTTTAAAGAAGTGCAGAGTAACTTTTGGAAACATTAGTTTTACTTTTACTTCTGTGACCTTTGTGCCAAAGTATGCATGCTCTGAAGCACACAAGTTTGAAGCACGGTGAAGTGAAACTGTCATATTGTAGTGGTTAAGTTTTTGGGGTTTTTGATCAGCCTAACCACTAACCACCGCTTGCATAATTGGTGATGGTAAAGCCATTCTTCAAAATATTTGACTGTAAAAAAATGTGGCTTGAAATCATAGTAGCCAGGTGTGAAATTCTCTAGTTTTGAGCACCTTTGTTTAAAAAGAGTTAATCCACTGGATGTTTTATGTGTTTTAGGCTCGCAGTAAGCTGTCGATGATCCAGGACAGCCAGAAAGAGGTGACCAAGACCATTGAGCAATACAACAGCGCTTTGAGCGACATCAACGGAGGAAACTTGAGCAACCTGCCGGACTTAAGTGAAGGGTTCGCTGAGAAGGAAAACGGAGGTTTCAGAAGCACAGTGAGGAGATCACGAATAAATACTCTTTTTCACCACAAGAATTTAACCTAGAAACCAGAATTTTTTTCTCCTAATGAATCCCGGTTCAAAGTTTTGATTTCAATCGCCTTCTCCTAATATGCCTGTTTAAGGTGCCTCAAACATAAATATGCTCATGTTGTAGTCTTCTAGTTGTTTTCTAGTCATTTTGTAGTAATTTTAGTTTCTGCATATGCTGGTGGAGAAGAAACTTCACTATGTTCTGCTGTAACGTTACGATAGTGACGACTCAATGATGGTCTGTTTCTGTTTCTGTTTCATTCATCAGGACGACTCTTTCAAGTCAAAGATAGCCATGTTCAACAACAACAGCAGTGCTAAGGAGCCTCCAGCAGACCCTTTCCAGACAGAGGATCCCTTCAAGTCCGACCCCTTCACAGGTCTGAATTCCTTCTTGTGTGTTTTTGTAGAGATGGAAATGGATTTGAGGTAATTATTCATACTCAGCCGTGGCAGTCGATCTTTTTCTCACTGCTTTGTCCTTTTTTTCTAGATCCATTTGGGGGAGATCCTTTCAAAGAAAGCGATCCCTTTAAGGGCACCTCGTCTGAAGATTTCTTTAAGAGGACGGATAAGACGGACCTGTTCGGATCCTCAGACCCCTTTGGTAGAAAACCAACGCCGCCAGCCAAGGTACTGATCACCTCTTGTCTTTAGCATTTACAAGATGTTTGTTTGAAGTGCTGATTGTCGTTCTTTTGTTTGCAGTATGTGAGAATCCTAATGCTCTTTTGTCAAAAGCTTGAAATGATAGCTCCTTTTTTCGTTTAATTACTTGCTGTAGTCATCAGTGCTAATAGAAACAAGTTGTGACGTGTTTTATCATTGTCGATAGCTGGAAAAGAAACCAGCGCTACAAAGAGAGATTCTTAGTGGTTATGCTGACGTGGTCATTGTGAGTATGATTGTGTGTGTGTGTGTGTGTGTATTTTAAACAAGATCTTTTGAATAGCTTGCTTATTGTACTTTTGTTTTGCTTCTTTCTCAGCCAAGTGCCTTCAGCAGTGGTGACCGTTTCACATCAAACAGCCCCAAACCAAAGGACTCAGGTACTTTGCAGAATGTTCATACAGTGCATCAAGAGAGAGATCTCACTCTTACTGAAGTCTTTGGTTGTTTGTTTTTTTTTTTCAAACTTTCTCTCTTGTAACTGTAAAAAGTTGGTTAAAGTTGGTTAAGATAAAATTTTCGGTTAAGATGTAGTTGATTATCTTTGATACTATTTTAGTCAGAGAGATAAGCTTTGACGACACTGCAGTAGAATGAACTGTGCATTGACTATGTTTCACTTTGTCATGTAAAAAAAGCGTAAGTGCACAGTCATCCCTGTACTAAATACGTGTTTTCCATGCAGGTTTCCCAGAATGTGACTCTTATTAACTGAAGGTGAAAGAACGTTCTAGTTGTGAAACGTTTCTCAAAGAGTGATTCTTTGTCCATTCTTAGTGACGTGTTAGATTTAGATTTTATTTTTGGGGCCATCAGGGGCAAACAATTTTTACTCACTGTGGCTTCAATTTTTCCTGTGGTTTAGGGCTATTTTTAGTCGAGTACCTACGCATTTAACTACTGGCCAACTAAAAATACTCCCCCTACCCCTGGAAAAACAGGAGGCTTGCGGGAGCCAAACATAACAGAAACTCTGTGACTGCTGGTCCTGCGCTACTAGAATACACTGCCACTCCTTTAACCAGTTCCCTGCTGCCTCTGTCCCGTCTTTATATCTGCTGCCATAGAACTGTTCTGCCTCATTCAGCACGGAAGTTGTTTTAAGTTAGTGGCTACCTCTGGTCAATGCCCTGCCATGCTGCACACCTTCAGAGGAACACAGAGTCAACTGTAGGCCTTAGCCGAGTTACTGTGCGTAAAAGAAAACAGCGCGTACTTCACATGAATGGGTTCTCTTGTGGTTGCGCTCTTACAACAAACATATTCTATTACAATGTTTTGTTTTTTCACTGTAACCATCTGCAGTTTGCTGTGTTTTTTTCATTAAGCGGCATACCGCTGAGCTTCAAAACAACCCGGGCACAGTTCTGGTTAACAGTACGCCAACTGACGCCTTTAATTAGCTGATCAGATGCATACGTCAGGTTAAACAAGACCTCTGCTTTCCAGGTTTTTGTGAAATGTCATGGAAAATTAAACGGCCATGCCACATTCCCCCACTCTGAAAATAGCACGCAGGCCCTTTTCAGAATAAGCAAGATGCAGAGATGATTTTGAATGTGTGGTTTGGGGCTGAACTTCATTATAGTTTCTGGCTCTTTCCATAAACATATTCAAATGTTCCAAATGCATTTTAATGTACTCTTCTCACAGATGTGTTTGGGACAGCGGACCCCTTTGGAAGCAACTCTTTTGGAGGAAAGGCGGGTGGATTTGCCGACTTTAGTCAGATGTCAAAGGTACGCTCTGGAGACTCTTTGAGTTATGAATCAGTTGCACCATAAAGCATAATTTTCCACTTAAGCTGTAGAAAGCTGTGTTGTTATTTTTTTAAACTCTCATCATGAGTTATTTCTTATTTTTCTGCCAGTTTATCACATTTCTGAAAACACACCCTCTGGTACGAGGCCAGAGGCTTTTCATTTTGGCTGACATTTCTGTTAGTCATCTTTTTTTTTTGTGATGGTTGAAAGATTTTTTTTTTTTTGTCTTTCCCCTTGTGTGTGAACAGAAGTCGGACAACCCTGCACTCCCATCAAAGAAAAACGTGCCTAACCGACCTGCACCTCCCTATGGTAAGCCCTGATTTTGTATGTGAGTGTGTGTGCACGCTTGAACGTGACTGTACTTGCAGCTTAACGGTTCAGTGATTTACACGATTAGCATGAAATGTTGGTGAAAACCAGGTGAATTCAATACTGTTCATGCCAGTGTTGCCTGTAGCAGAGTATTAGAGCTTTGCAGCTTGTCACTGAAAGCTAAAGGCACAACATGTTTGGGGTGGTTCTTGTGATTGACTGCTGACTTCCCTGTTGAGCTGCAAGGCTGCAGAGAAAGTGCTTTCTTTTGAAGTTGTAAACAGGAAAACTGTTGGTAAAAAAAAAAAAAAAAAAAATGGCAGCAAAGTTTATGGTGATGTGTCTTTGTCAGGGTTTTTCATTTTAGTCTCCAACTTAAACTTGTGCACGGTGTTATGACCTCAGGATCTACTATCTCTGAGCCTTTTTCGATACATTAAACCTCACGTTCATTGTGTTATATCTGCGTGTACGTTCACACAGTCCCCTACCACCCACGGAACATGCCAAGTACATGCCCTTCCGTTGTGACCTTGCAGTTACTCTTTTAGCAGAAGCCACAGCGTGAGAAAGTTGGTGTTCCCCTTTGTTTTTACCACACAGAGAGAGGGCAGAGATGAGTAGCCGCAGTTAGCCAGCGAGCTGAACTCCGAGATGTGCATCATACGTTTATGGGGAAGTGAGAAGCCCACTTTTAAGCCGTGGGCTGCTCCGAAAGTTTGCATCACAGTGATAGTTGCACAATCACCTTTAATCCAGTTGCATATGATTGATATTATTTTTTTGCTATTTGCAGTTATTTCAAAGCAACTTTTCAGGAATTTATGTGTAACACATCATTTCTGTCTTTTTTTATATAGTTTTTAATAAGTTGGAAGTGCTGCTGTGGAGCTTTGTTTGCTAGTCCTCCAGTTTGCAGATGCAGCCAGTGTGGCACTGGGGCACAAAGTTAGAGAGATGAATAAGTATTGCTACATTATAACACCGTTTAAAATAGGAAATGTCTTCAAAGCTTACTGTAGACAAGGGTGTGTCCATCTTTTACAATTGTGTGTTCCAAAAAAAGGCACACTTTGCTTGTTAAGCTTCAATGCATCAGTGAGCGTTACTCAAAAAATGTGGTTAACACCTTTTTTTGAACCAATATCGCTTTCCCCTGGGTGACTGCTCAAGAAGCCTTCAGCTTTAGGCTGTTAGCTTCCTGTGAAAATTAAGCAGCACAATATTACACATCTTTAGTGAGAGCGTATTTTTATCCCAGGAGGCTGTCATCCTGAACTGAAGGGGATAAAGTGTGTTATCTTGCATGGATTTTGGTGTTTATTGTAAATGTCTTCCTTCTCCAGTAGGTGCGCTCGGTTTGACTGCGTCCGAGCCGACCCAGGGTGTTTTCTCCGCTGTAGACAGTAAAGACTCGTTTGTTACGACACACTCGAGTAAAACATCCAAAGACTGCCCTGTGGGTTTTGCAGATTTTGGCTCTGTAAGTGCAGCCTGCTTACAGTTTTCTAATGGGTCAAGTATCTTTGTCTGCATGAGCTGCTGATCTCATGATCTCACTCTTCAGACTGTACAGCTGAAGGCTCGCAGGTGGCAGCTCTCTGTCACTGGGCCTCATTCTGTTAACTTTCCCTCACGCGAGCAATCTCGGGGTCGCGTGCTTACTTGGCTGTTGACTAACAACCGACTGACTTCATATGGGTGTGAAAGGAAAGTGAATGCTTACATGCCTGACATAGACAGCCCCCGTACTCGTGTCTACCATGTTGTTTGTTGCCTCCGTCTGTCTGGTAAAGGGGCTTTTGCATGCTCGCTGTTGTCTTTTAGTTTCAGCCTTTTAAAAGGAAGTCAGAAATTATACGCCTCTAAGTCAGCGAGTTAGTCGACTTGTCTGGTCAGGTGGCACTCCAGGAGCATTTTTTTAAAGTCTTGAAGTACAAGGTATAAGGCTTATTTGCTGTCAAAGCATGATATGCCTCGAAGCAGAGCACAGCAGAGTAAATCTGCCTCTTTGTCCTTCATCTTCCACCTCTTTGCCATCGTGTATAGCCTAACCGCCGAGTGTGTTCTCAAGTGGAGAAATGATGCATGGCAGCTTTTTTGTGTCTGGTTTGTATCATCTGACATGACATGAATTTATTTTATCCCTCGTGCAAGCATGACAGTTGTGAAAAGGGATTTGTGGTCTCTCTTTTTTTTTTTTTTCATATCGAGCTTTGTATTGTAATTTTTGTTTTTCTGCCAGGATCTGAATATGTCAAGGTAAGACTGTACAAGGGTGTGGTGGTCAGTCCTTTGCATGTGAAAAACCTGTCTGCACTGCATAATCTGAGTACGGTGATTCATGAGCACCATTATTTTCAATAAATATCTCCAGTCACATCGATCCAAAAGCACGGGATGTTTACGGGAAATATGTGACCAGTAATTTATTGCAGTAGTATATCACTGTGTTTTGTGTAGAAAGCTTCTTTTTTTGAGCTTCTAGTTATGCTTTTTTTCCCCGCATTTTTTTTGTGATGTTCAAGTGAAATCTAAATGACATTTTGTTTTTCAATTTACTGCTATATATCAAATTATTTCTGTTGCGTTTGACGTAGCTTTTGCCTAATTAGAAACTTTTGATTTGTAGACTTGCATCCATCTTGCTTTCTCCCAATGACTTCTCTCTGTTTGTGTTGACATTTCAGCCTAAATCTGCATCTTTGTCCTCATCTAACATTCCTTTCTCCGCTCTAGTTTGGAAGTGAGAACCAGCAGCTGGAGTGGGCCAAGCGGGAGAGCGAGCGCGAGGAGCAGGAGAGGCTGAGGAGGCTGCGGCTCCAGGAACAGCAGGACCTGGAGCTGGCTATCGCTCTGAGCAGGGCCGACATGCCCAGCTCCTGACCAGACACGAACCCACCACAGCATCTGGTCCTCCCTCTTCTGCTGTACGGTCTTCCATCCGCAGGCTCATGACAGCAGCACCGACACTGGCCCAACATGACTAGCAGCCCCTGTTACCAATTTGTGTAAGAGACCAGTGATTCTCCAGTCATGACTGGACTCATGTCAAATGACTCCACGTTTAGCAACCGGTTAAGGTTCATTGCTCCCAAAACTACATGGCAACTATAATCAGGGACAATACGGAGCCACTTGATTTAAGCCTGGCTTCATCCTGCAAGAACATAGCGATTTAACGCAACCCGAACCAGCAGGGTACTCTACTACAACCTTTATCTAGCTCCATACCTTACTATTGCTAATCACCCTGACTTATCCAAAAAGGCTTTCTGTTGCAAGAAAAGAAATAACCTTTTAAAGAATATTTTACTGTTTTATTTATATACAGAAACATTGAATCTGTGGTGTATGAAGTACTTGTAAAATGCACTGTATAAACTGTTTTATATAACCTTTAATTACTCAGAAATAATCCTATCGGAATTCATTTACGCGGACTACTCTGTTGGCCTATGATCAATTCTGTCCAGTTTCTTTTCTCTTTGTAAGAAACTCCTTCGTAAACTGTAAATATTATCAGACGATGGTTTTATGTACAAGCCACGGAAGACCATCCTTTAAAAAAAAAAACCTGTCTTAAAGGACTGGCTCTTAATGATAGTGGCATGATTTTTACTCCACACGTGTTTCTTGCCGTCCATGCCTGCGTACGGATTATTTATGGACGTGGATTGAAGAGAGTTTTGAATATAATCAAAACCATGAACAGGGATACCCATGTCAAAGTAAGAGCATGATGTTTTGGGAACTTCTTATAAGCATTTTAGTCCTAACTAACATTGCTTTGGTTAAATATGATTTAGCCCCAAGTTATTGGTCGCCTATTTTCAATAATGCTAGCGATAATCATTGAGGTCTTCCTTCCTTATGAACAAAGATTATTCCACCTGGAGCACGGTTGTACCGTCCCTCTGATGTCGTGTTTGTGCTTGATGTGACTCCACTTACAGCTCGCACTCCCCTACAACCAAACGCCTCCGTGAAATGGAAATGGTGTGAACATTGTTTATACTGGTGCTGTTACACTTCGCTTTGTTTACCTCCGCACACTACCACTGATGCACACGCAACGTGCTTCTCTCGACCTTCAAATCAACTCTCGGATCCTTTTTGTTCTGATTTTCTTTTCTCTTCGTTAATGTCTCATGATCCACTCGGAGGACATTTGTTTAAGATGCCTTAAAAATATTGCATCCCTAATTATCTAACACTAATCAGGTTTATTCGGCACATAATGTATGCACTGTATATTCCAGAGTTGACTGGACATGTACAGAGTGACAGGGCCTTATTTATCAACATATCAACATGTAGTATTGCACAATATGTATGTGATTATAACAGTTGCTCAAAACTGTAATAACTTTTAATTGAATAAAAGTGATTTTTAACATTCCTGAACCAAGGTAAGGCTTGTCTTTTAAATAAAATATTGTGTCACAGCAGGTCGTGAATAGTTTATGTCATTATGAAAATGAATACGTAAGTGCTCAGTATAGAATTTGCGTTAGACCGCCTCGAGGAACAATAGCTCAGCATAGCACAGACATGACGTGTTGTGAAGGAGCAACTTAGGTCAACTCTATTCTTAGAGCTTACAGCCAGATAAAAATGGACGCTGAATTTTAAAACAATTGTTTATTTCTCTTAGTTCTGCATTGATATTGGAACAAAAAAAAGGTGAAATGAGAGTGATACATTTGCATATAGCACTCAAGATATTTTTTTTTTACCTAGTGCGTACTTCCTCTTTTTCTTTTTTAAGATCAATTCGAGTGAAGAGTCGATCGACAGTCACCGTGTTTGTTTTGTTATGGCTGAAGAGATGAAATAACCGCAGAGCTTCTTGACGCTGAAGGTGTGGCGTTTATAAAGCTGTTATTATTTTTTTAAGTTTTAAACATTGTGGCAACAGAAAGAAAAGAGGCGTGTCGTGCCAGTCACCGAGCACACATTTGAAGAAAAATGTTTAATATTTATCTACTCTACTTTTTTCTCTCTTTTTTTGGAAATGCCATCTGGCTTTGATACTCAGTGCTGCTCTTTGATGCGGGAGAAACAAATGCTCGCTGACACCATGCAGACATGATGTGCACGGACTCAGCTACTTTGAAACTATAGTGCAGAGTGACTGTGTGTAATTGTAGTATTAAGGCCCTTTGATGTCCTACTATAATTTCTACCCATCAGAAAGGGAGTCTAAGGGCTCCCTGATGAGGGTTTGCTGTGCCCCTCTGTCCAGACGGCTCCTGGCTCACTCTGTAATTATGGAAATGGAGTGTTTGTATTTATAGGTTAAGCCCACAAGCGGCTGCCCTTCTCTGTCTTGCAGCTGCAAAACATCACAGTGGAAATCAAGTGCCCGTGTTTTAAATTAAAGTGCGTATACAATGGCAACATGTATAACCTATTTAGTGTAAGTGAGCTGATGGCCTGCAGGTCTGCTGCTCCTGTTGGGACCAGTTGTAAGAAAGGTATGAAACCTGTTGTTGAGTGGGTGGATGTGGTTGATCAAATTAAATGTGTGAACGAGATATAACCAGAATGACTAGGTGTGCATGAAAAGGTCACAAGTCAAAAGTCCAATTTCATTGTTTTTAATATTTACAATAAATACATTTTACAGTATAAAATCCATGTACATATTTATATAAATTTAAGTGAAAAATAATGCACAGGACATCAAGCCCTGAGAGTGAACAGAGGGGGCTGGATCCAAGAGTTTCACACAAGAGGAGACAACATCAACTCCAGATAGTAGGAAGCAATAAAATAAAAACTGTTCAGGCCATTCAGACATTGAGGCAGTTTAAATAAAACATTGTCTTTGCACACGTTAGGCAACTGTATGTGCATCTCACTCCTGTCAACAAGAACATGTACTGTTTTTGTGGCCATGTCGTTCTGTCATGAAGAGTTTTACAGTAGCACAGTCATAGAAAGGCACTTTTGTGTCAAACACAGCATTCCAGTTCTGTCAAAGAAGAGTAGTATATACAGGGCCAGCCCCTTCTTGGTCTGCCTGCTCTAAAGCAAACAAAGCTTTTCTAAAGCTTTTATGGAACCAAAGTAGTACCAGCTACGTTATTATAAAATAATAACACAAACATTTTTTAAAATTCAATATTATATATATAAAAAAAGACTTTGGTCATGTGGATTTAAATAAAAAATACATCAGTTGCATCACAATAAAAATAACACAACCCCTCTCCCTCCCCAATGAACCCTGAAGTCCTTATGTGGGCTCCTTCACATGTGTCTCTTCATGTGAAGTGCCAGATGGTCAGACCTGGAGAAGGCGCGTTCACACAGGTGGCACTGGAAGGGCCTGTGTCCTGTGTGTTTGCGGAAATGACGGGTCAGCTCATCGGAGCGGGCGAATTTCCATCCACAGCCTTCCCAGCTGCAGTGGTACGGCTTCTCACCTGCGAGGACAAAGAAGTGGAAAATGATTAGTGCGTTGAAACGTGCTGAAATAAGAAACGTTGTTTTGGAGCTATGCGAGCCTGTGCGTAATTGTGCACAGAGGCTTTTATCGTGGTGGATTTTTAGGGCTCAAGCTTACCGGTGTGAGTTCGGAGATGTGCCTTCAGGTGGGAGCTCTTGGTGTAGGTTTTCCCGCAGCCAGCAAAGGTGCAGGTGTGCGTGGCGGTGCGCTTCCGTGGCCATGTGCGACGCCCTCTCTTGGGTTTGGACTCCAGCAGCTCGAGGGGAGATGAGGGCGGTGTGAGCATCACCCTTTGCGCGCCTGGCTGCATGCTGAGACCTTCATCGTACATGCCAAATGCAGTGTGCGGACCGTGGTAGGACATCTGCATCTGGGGTGCCTGAGGGTGGTGCGGGAAAGCCGCTGGTGTGTGGTACTTCTGTGAGAAGTTCATGGGCTGGCACAGCTGTGCCTGGCAGTCCGAAGCTCCCTGGTCGTCTGGGCTGAGTGGCGGGGTCATGTTGCTGGCTGCCCGCGGTGAGATGGCCACCCTGGGCTGCTCGAAAGACATCATGCACGAAACGTTCCCTTCTTGCTTGATTTTGCCACAGCTTTGGGGCACCATGCCCATAACGGGGCCATAACCGTCCATGGGTGGCTCTACTTTGATGTCCTGGCGGGGAAAATGCGCCGTGTTGGCGTAAAATCTCCCCTGAACGCCTGGGTTGCGCGTAATGCCATAGTTGTTGGTTCCCTCGGCGCGGAGCAGCTCTGTCATGAGGCTGGCGCCGTACGGGGGCGGTGGGGAGCGGTGGTCGTCTGCAGCTGGATAGGATGGGACAGAGTTCCCCGTCGTGTACATGCTGTGGTCAACTGTGCCCACAAATTCCGCCGCGCTGTCTGAGCAAGTTGTGTTGGCGAGAATAAAATCCAGATCCAAATAGTTACTCAGATCCTCGTCGTCCTTTTTGCTGTGATTGTCCAGGTTGTGTACCATTTCAAGCATGGAGCAGTTGGTGGGGACTAGTTTGTCCATCTCTCCTTTCCATCTCTGAAAGAATAAACAGATAAGATCAGATTTGATGAGAAATGTAGAAAAGAGCTCCAACTGTCTTTAAATACGTTTCTTATTTTCCTAAAGTAAATAAGCTCAGCTCCGCAGATGAAAACAGGTGACAGCGGCGCGCATTTATCCAGAAATCTTTAAAGACAAAATGTGTTTTTAACTTACGTTTTCCCAGGTTTTCTCTCTTTGGTTTGAGAATGTCGAAAATGACGGTAGCATCACTCCGGATAAGGCCATCGTTTTGGTGAAATAATAAAACTCTCTCTTGTCAAAGTCGCGTTGTGTTGAGCGGCAGCCGCACCAGAGACCCTGTGCGTCTTTTTCACTGTCGCCTCTCCACAGCTGCGCTCCAAAGAGACATGAACAAGTTTAAAAGTGGTAGGAGGTCCTCCGAACCTTATAACTCTCTAACCGGAGTTCTCCTGGCCAATTGTGAGAGCTCAGGAAACAACGTAAAGTCTGGTAAATTTAGCTCTTTATAAAGCGGCTCCTGCAGGCAGCATTGCTCAGTGCGCAGTGTGACAGTCCAAGGCGCAGACCTGCCTATAAAGTGTGGGACCTCCCCCACGGGCTGACGCAAAACAGAGACCAACCCACCGACCGAGCCGGTTGGAAAAAAATTGCTGGCAAATTACAAACACACGAGCAATATAGCAACCATAGATACTTACGTAATATGCAGAAAAGAACAAGCCTAATGACAGAAAGTGCTCGGGGCCAAGCCGCACCAGAGCTTAATATAAAGGCTGTCAGTACTTCACTTAATCATCACAACACAAAGGAGATATGGCTTTTTTGATGAACAGTAATAAAATATAATTAGATTCAAAGTAGTGGGTTAAAAATCTGGAATTAAAGACAGAGCCATGACAGGATATTTAATAGAAAGCAGATAATTGAGAGTGTGGCACAGGAATCTAATACACACACAAAAATCCAAATTTATATGTTGGATATGTCATTTTAACTTCCATGTGACTGCATCGTTTATTTTTATTTATTCATCATAATGACAGAATATCCCTGCAAGCTCTTTAAACAAAGAGCTTCTTGTATATTAAAGCTGAAAATGATGCAATAACCTGCTCATGCAGATGGAGATATTCTCTGCAGCGCGCCGCGCTCTCGGCTCATTAGCATTAATGGAAGATGGTTTTATTCTCGCACAGCAGGCTTGTCTAAACAGGCGCCAGGCTCGGTCTGAAACGGTTTTTCAACACATCTAAACTCTTGTAATGTAAACACGATTTAAAGTGACGTCGCATTCAGGTGTAAATGGCGTACAGAGGGGGCTGCGGTGTCGATTGGAGGCGTCATTTACATCACAACACTTCGCGTACCTGTTTACTGTTTCTGCTCCGGGATCTGGTTTCTGACATGACAGACAGTCGAGGCTGATTCCCAGCAGGAATCCTCTGGCTCCAGAGGTCATTAGGCCAGCTGTAACTCTGTTTGAATAACATATTGTTCTCCTAATGTGAAGTCCTTCACCTGAACTTGAATATCTGGATTTTAGGATCACACTTGCTCATCACTCCCTTGACATAATGCACAATTCCCAACAAACAATAGAATTAGAAATAAAGCCAACACAATCAAAGATGTATTATATTTTCTCACAATCTTTGGCAGCTTCTTTACTGGAGTAAAAGTGATACTACCACAATGTAAAAATACTCAATTACAAGTACAAGTATTGCATTTAAATGCAGGCAGAATGTCCCTGTCAGTACTGAATTATTATTACTGTAACCAGCCAGTTGGAGCTCAGTTTTACTGTCTTATGTTGGCACAGTTTAATCTACCTTATCAGTTTTATCTTAATCTGTCCACTGACAAGTAAATAATTGTTGTGCAGCCGGAGGATAGAGTGGTATCAAATGGAACTACTCGAGTATCTCAGAGTACTCGAGTACTCGGTGTTATGATGACCTGAACAAACACAGAACAAGTGAGCTCAAATCCACATGACATCTCTCATCAACCTGTTATGTCCACCACCACCAGCAGCACCAGCAGCACTAACAGTACACTCTGTCAGTGCAGTCGTGAGGTTTCCACATCCTGATCCCTGATCTGCGCTGTGTGTTCAGTGGAAAGTGCGTCACACGGCAGCAGTCCAGTAAGGCCGGAGAGGAAGTGTGTTTTTAATGGCGACCGAGTGGCTGGCCTGAACTCCTGACCGTTGACTCTGACCCCGGTGCAAGCGGAGCTGCTCCGCTCAGCTACCAGTGAGAGTGTTCTCACTTCCTCTGTTACTCAGCCACCTTTAGTGCTTTGTAATGCTCCCGGATTTTAATTTAAGGAACTTCATCTACTTTTTGACCTTTTGTAGTTATATCCACATCACACAATTTACTTGCAAAAAGGTAGTTCTGTTTTACGTTTGTAGATTTCCGCCACGTGTGTTCAAGCTGTTGCATGTCAGCCACTGTGGACATCTGATATGTAAAAACAGGCTACATCAACAGAATGTGCTGTTTGATGCATTTTCATTGATTTGAGATTGATTTTATGTTTCTCTGTAAAGCTCTTAGACCTTTCAGTGTCTTGTTTAAAGTCATTTTTGGGGTAAGTACTGCGAGATGAGAACATCAATATCACTCTCACATCTCCGTGTTTGTTATGAAGCTACAGCCAGGAGCTGATTTGCTTAGCTTAGCTTAAAGGCTGAAAACAGTGGGCAAACAGCTAGCCCGGATCCAATGGTAACAAAACTGGACTCCCATAAAGCTCAGAGATTAACACGTTGTTTAAGTTCAATTTGAGTAAACCGACTGTACCAGAGCGAAATGAGTACAGACCAAGCATCATTGGTCTTCTATAGAATTCACACCAAAGTGGTAGCTTGTCATATTTTCATTTGATTAATCCATTATTTGCATGCATGCAGTTAAACGTCACAATGTAACCAGACCTGATTAACAGGAGATTTGCGCCGAGACAACTCTGCACCTGGCGGATTCAAATGTCAGCCAGTCAGGAGAGAAAAATTTGCTCTTGAGTAGCCTGAAATCATGTTGAAACTCCACACACTGTGACGTGCAGCTGAGGGATAAGAAAGGCAAAAAAGCTGTACTTGGCGAGTTTGGTGTTTCCCTGAAAGGAGCCCTCACTAATTCTCATGACGTTTAAGAAACAGGTCTGTGTTTAATTCTGATCCATAACTTCCTGTGGAGAAATGTGCGTACCCGACGATAGAATTTCATTTGGGCACATCGAGTCGAGCATACAGGACCTCACATACGATGGGTGGGACGCGCTTTTCACCACAGCAGCCCACATGAAAACATTCCTCAGTGGAAGTTTGTGAGAAGTTCATAAAAAGGTGGTACTCAGTTAATCTCTGTAAGGAATTTCTCTTTTTGCTTGCACAGAGAGGTCAGAGGTCAAAAATAGGACAAACACCTTGTTGCAGGGATTCGGCGTCCTCCTCAGACTCTTGACCCAGTGCCCTTTGAGTCAGAGCACCGTCCCCCTACCTGCAGCCCCGCGCGGGCTTTACTTTTCCTGCAGAAGAGGAACCACTGAAATCTTGGTATGAAATAAGTGTTCAATGTGGATGAGCAACATTTCCTCAGAAACTTCTGAAAATCTCTTTCCCTGAATCGACGCAATTTACACAATCGTTTTTCCATTGGGCAACCCCTGTGTCATTTCACAATTATAAAGTTTGTTGTATACATGCTGCCGACTTCTCTCTTCATTTAAGTTATCAGCAAGATGTTTACAAGCCGCAAAGTCGTCGTTCAGGTTTCATTTTCAAACACGTAACAGAAAAAATAAGAACAAGCATAATAAGAAAACAAGATAGAAATTATAATAAAAATACAATGAAATCTCTTCCCAAATTTTGTGATTAAGTTATCTTATGCAACACAAACAAAATCTTACATGTTCGATAAACAGGAGGAGGAAGTACTTATTCCTACTTCCTCCCGCTACTTATCATGTAACTCACAGACGTGTATCTATCTACCATGTATATCCTATACATATATTCATGTATACATATACAGATATATAGAAGGTAACCGTCACGTAGCAGTGACTGTAATTCTTTAAAACTTTCTGTTTCCATATGCATTTTCTCATGAATCATTTTGACCAAAATACAGATGCTTTCTTGGAAATAAAAGAAGCTCCTCCATGAAAATCAGTATGCCTCATCTAAGAGTTTGCAAAAAAATACACACACATGATGTGTCCAGTCCTTCAGTGGTTGTGGAAAAGCAGACAACACCTTAAAGTCTCCTGATATACAAAGTTTTGGTCCAAAAACAAACAACAGGCCCGTCACGTTGACATTAAAGTAGTGAATCATTTGAGATTTTCTTCAGAATTTCATATTCGCCTTCTTAAAAACAGCACTAAGGGTGTATCACATGGCTCGCCTCATATTCTCCATTATGAAATCTTGTGTTGTCACCCATAAGTTGTTATTGGGCTGTACGATTCAGTGACATGAACACAGGCTCGCATTATGTCTGGGTCAGGTCTGTAAGTGTTCCGTCACTGTGGTGAGGATTTGGACACATCAGCTCTGCCTCATGTGGCATACTCTGCTAAACTTCCATGGAAAAACAGTGTGTGAGTGAGAGATGTAGCGCCGGGGCCTGCACGGGACGTCCTGACTGAGCGAGAGTCAGTGAGAGTATGAGAGTGAGTGGGATCCTGCTCCGGGCTTATATAGCCCGGTTATTTTTAACCACCCACCCCTTGCTTATTACAGAGTTTCCCCCCGGACCACTCAGGAAGCACGTTTGGCTCCTTTTCCTGCTCACACGCGGCCAGATTCAAACAGAATCAAAGAATGATAGCATTGAGGCTCTCCAATCCCCCCTTTGGAAAAAGAAGGGGGGAAGGAGGACGCGGAGGTGGTGGTGGTGGGGGGGGGAGAAATGTTTAGCAGAAAAGGTTGGCACGCGCCAACGGCATGACATTCAAAGAGCTGGCTCTAGTCCTGCTCCAATTTCAGAAAACCTCAAACATTCGTTAAAAAAACAGCGCGGGAACGGGGCAGACAGTCCTGAACACACACTTGTACCTGCTGGGGAGCATTCGACAAGGTTTCTGTAGTGAATTAGCATGACTGAAGAAAGTTGAGTTTCACTGTTAAAGATAACTGTCAACAAACAGAGCTGCTGGTAACCTGCTGTATATACAGCACTTAATTGCGCCGGAATCATTTGCATAATGTGTCGCATGACAGTACCCGGCTGTTTACATTGTTAAGCTGTAAAAGTAAACTACCTGAGAACACACGGAGGCCAATTCAACTCCTTACATGTTCTAATACGAAGACAAACATGACTGCAGCATTTAAGGTTCGTAACTCTCTTTCATAGAGAGAGCAAGTCATCTATATTAACGAGGGTAGCCTGAATATTAGAAACATACAGTTTAAGAGTGCCACAAGCTGCAAAAATGACCATAAAGTTGCACCAACACCTCTCGATAACACGTTAACCTGCAGGAAAAGCTAGGTGTTAAAACACCTATCCGCTGTATCTTTGGAGAAAGGTTCTTAAGACAACCACCCCTCCCCCCTTCTCCCAGAATTTTTCTATCCAGGTAATAAACCTGTTAATTGTCTCTAAACACATTACTCCAGATGAGACTTCTGAAAACAAAGGGCACATGCTCGCCCGCTGCGCCCCACAGCACCTCTGCATTAAAACAGCCAGTGTCTGGCTTCCACAGAGCCCAAACATGTGTCTCGACAACCAGCGTAGCTTTCAGCAAGTGTTATGGAAACCAACTCTTTTAAAAATATGCAGCTCACTCCGGCTAACATGGCAGGAATAATGGCTACATGTGGATATAATTGAGCCAGTAGAGCACCGGGGGGATGGGCCCCCAATTTATTAGCTGTTAACACCAGGAATCACACCGGTCCCACTCGTCATACCACACACACATGGCTTCACTGGCTGTGAAAATGTTGTTTTTTTCTCTCCAAAGTGCTAAGAAAGGTGCTTTTTATTTGATAAATGAGAATTGGCAGGCTCTCTGGGGCTTGAAGTGGGCCACTCTGAAAAGACTGGAACATTTACAGACACGTGACAATCCAAAGGGCTGACCGCGCTTGGCGCAACTTTAGAAATAGAAGTTATTTTAGCAAGAATAGGATCAGATAAAATACTTCTGTGATGTTTGTGCGCTGAATATGGAGTTACGACCTGGAAGCTATTAGCTTAGCTTAGTCGTGCTTCGGCTGGAAACAGGTGGGAACAGCCTGCGTGGCTCTGTCCAAAGCTAACAACGTGTTATATCTCGTTTGTTCAATCTGTACAAAAAAATCAAAGTGTGCATAAAAAAAAAAGAGCCAGGCTAGCTGTTTCAACATAGTTTTTGCTAAGCTAAGCTGGCTGTAGCTACACATTTAGTGTAGAAACATGAGAGCGGTGGAATATTTCCGCTGCAAGAAGCAAACACTTGCTAATGACGAACAATGCCTTTTAAAACTGACACTTTCGCTGATAGTTTGATGTGTCTTTTCTGTTCTCTGATTTCTAAACCGTCCCATGTCAGCGGGTTAACTCGACTGTTTCACTTTCAGTATGATGACATTGTATAAATTTGATTCTGTCCTGCCCAAAGCTCGGGGGAGGGGGGGGCTGCATGTTTTTTCCTCCGTGCGGTACGACAGCCTCAGACCTGTGCACATTGGAACATGCCGAACTAAACTGTGCCAGCTGTTCAAATAGCATAACCCCGACCCTCGACACAGGTTCCCCATTGAAGCAACGCTCCGCTTGATGGAGTGATCCAGCCTGTAGTGCACTTTATAGTGTACACACCTTGAAATGGCGACATTTGTAAAGAGGCTAATAAAAACATTCCTCCAGCGAGGAATGCTCCAGGTATTTCCTCCCCTACACCTGGTTACGATTCCTTGAGTGCACCCGTCTGTTTTCACAGACCCGCACTCTTTCAGAGAGTGAGATATTGATCCCGTACTCATGAATGGCGTTGTGTTTTTCTAAATGGATGACACTGAAAACACGGCTTGATGCCTTTGCAGAGGGGAACTGTTGAAAGCTTATTGATGAGTTGTTTTGGGAAATGAGTGAGTTGCAAATGCGATGTTGAAATCAATGCGTTGCTAGTAGAAGTCGAAGTGTTTGTTTCATGTGGGAGTCAGTCAAATGTCAACTAGGGCGGTCAAGAGTTCAAGATATAACTGTGAGGAAAAAGAATAGATGAAGATAGGGCAGGAATATGACAAAGACTGTTTCTCAATCTCAGGGTCAGGGCCTCAGATGGGTCAAGATATTTTACACATCTTAAAGATGTGATGACACACACAACCTCCAGCTGTATGAAGTTGATGCATGGCTCAGAGGAAAGCTTTGCAAAATTTGGGCTTGACTCTTACAAATTTATCGTGTGGGATGGCTTCAAATGACTCCATGTTTGACTAGACCAATAACTTCTTGCTCCCGCTACTTTTCCAATTACTCATTAACCCAAAGCAGAATCAGGCAACATTACGGGAAATGTAGGATCCAGTGGTTTTGATGAAAAGTCATATCTCTGTCATTGTTGCTTCATTTTCTCTTGTCGGAGGTCGGAAACTCAAATCCATCAGGTGAAGCCGGTTCTCTTCCACGACCCAAGGCCAGGAGCCATCGCAGGTCTCCCTGCAAGCCATCCAGGAGTCACTCAGTCAATAACTCATCGGGCCGAAGCACAGGGGGGCTCAGACAGGTTCCTCTCCACATTACAGATGTTATCTCAAAGGACCGCGGGGACATTAACCCAGAGTCAAACTGTCATAAAACACCCCTTGTTTCTTAAGCGGGGTGAGGGGTGAGAAAAATGCTGACGGATAGTTTCTAGCGCAGCATGCTCAGTATCATCTTTTTTTTCCCATCGTATTGTTGGCTCTCACCTTGTAATAATGAAACTGTATTATTCTTTAATTGATCAGAACTATGACCACAACGTAAGTTTCATAGTCAGAAAAATACAGATGATTTCATGATTTTTGGGTGTAACAAGTGCCAAATCAATGTGTTTTCTGCTTTGAGCAGTTAGAGCAGTTAAAGGGAGTGATCAGGTGCGTAGGGTGTATCTGCAACTGAGTAATTTAGATTTCTGGGCTTGGCTGCTAAAACCCAGAGAAGATAACAACCTGTGGTTGACAAACAAAACGAGATCCGGTGTGTACCGACCATTTGGCACGCGCAGCATTCATATTTTGATGTGTCCCTCTTTCACTCTTACCCTGCTGACAGGAACTGGTATTTGTAGTGTGGTTTGTCAGCTAACCAGGTGGGTCCACGATGCGAAGAGAGGATCCACACCAGTGAAAAATATTCAGTTCATCATGTGTGAAGTGTGCTACCTCAACGGAGCGAGAGTGGTTTGCTGAGCCACATGTCGGTTTCCTCTCTAACTTTCAGCAGTTTCTTTTGTGGCTATGTGCAATTCATTGATGTAAACTGATTTAAAATCTGTACAAAACGTTTACGTTTGGAGGATTTCCACCTATTTTAAATAACGTCGCGTTTTTTGCAACTGTAGCAGAACTGAAAATAGCCACACAGCCCCCGACGACAAAAAAAAGAAAATCCAAGATAGCTTCAAAAACGCCCCAGAGGAGCCAAGCTGAGTCAAATTACTTCTGCAGCCACATACCTAATTGATTTATTTACTACACCTGGCTTCAATAAACGGCACCAAAGCGCAGGTTACTGGTCTATTTAACACTTCAACTAAGGTATAATTAACCCGCTGTAATGGCTCAGGGGCCTCACCCGACTGGTTAACTTCAAACCCCCCTCCTGCTCCACGCCGCTCTTTAATAACCCATATCTCTTGTATCATCTGTGCCTCTTCACTCACTTCCCGAATGGGCCCCGCCATTGATCAGGCTGTAATTTATGGGCTTTTTGTGGGCTGAAGATAGACGTAGGCTGGTTCTTATCAAATATGGAGGTTTGAAGACTGACAGCTGAAATCAAAAAAATCAAATGATTCAATGATTACAGAGAAACATAGTCACCATGGAAGTCCAGTTTAGGATTCTACACATATATTTCTAACATGTCAAGGGAGAGTCAGGTCTATTTGTGAATGAACGATTACTACTGCTGACGTAACTGCACCACGGTGTTGCGATGGAGTCTCTTATTCATCAACTGACTATTCCCAAAATATGTGTTCATCCCGTACTGTCACAGTGAATAGTCAAGTCAAACACACACGTACACAGTGCTTAGCAACTACACTGGCTGTGACAGAGCGGGGAAAGCCGAGACAGAGCAACACTCTTCCTCCCCGACATCTGACCCTGTGACCGCTGGTCTCACAGGCTTCTTCAAGGGTCAGAGGTCAAAGTGGCTGCCTCTAAGAGCCAATGACCTTTTGGAGAGCTCGAGGTCCCCACCCTCTCAACCTTGACTGACCACTTTAAATTCACCTGAACTCTCCCTCAAGCACTTATCAGGCCCATCTTGTTTGCGGCTCAGCTTAACTGTCAGAACCTGTTCTCACACCAGCTCGTCACAGGACCTGTTGCCTGCGCTGTCGCCAGATAGTGGCTTGATTAACTCCCTTTTTTCTTTTTTTTTTTTTTGTTCCCATCTAAGCCTTTTGCAAATCGTCAGCATGTCCAGGCACTTCAACCTGCGGCAGGCCAAGGGGATAAACAAACTTGATCCATAAATGCATGTGTGCTCTTTTTGGATGAGCAGCCCCGCGGGTCTGGGTGACATTCTGAAACGCAGCTGCTCTGTACACCTCAGGGGCAGGTATAAGCCTCCACTACTTATCTACTTGGCATATTATGTAATTCAGACATTCTTTTGTTAAAGGGATAGAGATAAGATAGAGACAGAGATAGAGGTAGAGATACAGGAGGCCTGCATGCGCGTCAGTCGCTAAAACTTTCTAATGACTGGCTGCTTCTTTGAGGAACTACATTCTAGTAGCATAAATAAATAATGCAGAGCTCTCCTATGCAAATTAATCGAATAAAAAATGTATTTGAGGAGGCGGTGGAACATTTTTTTCTCAGTTCTGCTTTAGAGTTTTAAAGGAGTTATATATTGCATGTTGTCAGTGTGTTTTGAGTGTCAGAATTACAGAGGTGTACTCTGGTTTAATGCAGCTGGTAACCACTTCCTGTTTTTTGAACAGTGAATCTTCTCACAGTTTGGCCATAATTTCCTGAAGTGTGTTTCGTGTGTGTGACTGCAAGCACTTATGTTTTGCGGGTTAACGCAAAACTGAGGTGGCTTGCATGTTTGCAATGAACAATCACAGTTCCCCTCTGCTCAGTGTGGTGCACCTTCACAAGCAGCAAATACTCCTTCTGCTAAATGCTTGACATGATGTTTCTGGGAAGAGTGCACAAGTAACGTTTGTATTTTTAAATGTGTGTGTGTGTGTGTGTGTGTGTGCAGCCATGCGTGTGTGTTGTATCTTCATGTGTGAATGTCGCGGCGCTCGTGGAGGGATGGTGTAATGGAACAAAATGCTCGTTTTTTTGTTTTTTTCTGCCGTGTGATTGGTTAAAGCTTCTTTGTCTTAATCACTATCAGGAAACTGATGCATCACTCACAATTCAGACATCATGCTGTAATCTTCCTGCTGAGCTGAACAGTAACGTGAGAGCCGCGTTTACATTGTTTCTTGATCTCTGCATCTCTCTTTTGTGCTTTGTCTTGCGATCATCCTAACAGCGGGGACCTCACACAGGCTCACGACACGTGATATCGCATGCTTGCCCGCGATGAGGCCCAATGTCGAATGTTGTCTTTCAAATCAGCTATTAACAGGACACATGTACACCAGTTGTGTATATAATGTGTGTGACTCGGAGCGCGAGCCGAGGGGACTGCCGTGCCCTAATTTGTTTTCTCAGACTCTGAGGTCGACCGTGCTAAGATTTATACTCATCTGGCATTTTTCACCCTCGCCCCATTGCGTTGCACAAGCCTGACTGATACGCTGCTGGCCTGGAAATACAGAAAAAACACTCACAGCTTGATTTGTTCTCTCCATTTAGCGCCCAAATGCGGGATTTTTTTTTAAAGATATCACGACTCTTATCTTGTCAAAAGACTCCCCATCAAGGTCTTAAAATTGGATTTAACTCAGTATTAGCTGTTGCTAATCGGTTTGGGAGTAGTTTCTATCACACATGAAAAAGATCTATCAAAGGAGAAACACAAACAGATCATCTCAGGACTGTATTACATAGGTAGCCACATACTGTACGCCACAAGTTAGAGAAGTGGGCCTGACTTGTGGGGGAAGAGGTTCCCTATGGGTTTTACACACAGAGATAAACAGCATATTTTTGCTGAAAATAGATCCCCTTCATCTCTACTTGACCTAGAATTTGTGCACCCACATTGAGGGTTTTCCACCCAACCCTGTTGTTACCTGCTACCGAACAATTGAGGAGAAATCTGAGACATTTAGCGGCTGGAAGCTCATCTGTGCACGGCTTAATCGAGAGCAGATCCCCCAAAAACCAGAGGGTCCTTCACCAGAAATAAAACAACGTCCTGCTTCATCCTGAAATATCCTCATCAGGGGACAAAATGGGGTTATAATGGAAATGTATGGCAGGGTGTGGCATGTTATGAGAATCCCACAAATTATGGGCTGGTGGGGAATTGTTCTAATCCAGCAAACCAATGCTGCGGAAACAGAGCTGCCATTTTGGAGAAGGGGAAGGAGCCAGTTATTTCCTGAGTCCAGGCTAATCTAATGGTTCATGAAGAAGATGTGTGGGCCCGATGGGCCTGGTGGTGGTGGTGGTGGTGGGGGGAGCGGGGGATCCCACAGTTTTGAGGGTTTCTTGGTTTTGCATATGCAAGCGTATGAAAATACCTGTCAGCTGGATCGTAAGGCAGATTCAAACAGCGTGGAAGTTATAATTAAGGCCACTTCTAATCCAAATATGGCTCCAATTCATTTCTTCTTTTGATTTTCCTTCTCTCAGCATGAAAAAATGTTACTGACTGCGTTTTAGTAATTCAAGATTTCAGCTCCGTCCTTGGGATCATTTTTTTTTTCTTTACTAATAATTCATCGCACTTGCTCAGCTAAAGCTTTCATCAAACGTTCAGACGCAGCGATGTCCTGGATCATGTTGTGTTTCTGTGGCGTGCTGCTTTTCTTGGAATGTGCGCCGGCTCTTTGATTGTTCTGTTTCCTGTGATTTCAGAGGCCCTTTGTCTCTGCGTGGTAACACACTAATCAGGGAACTCCGTCATAGTACCCCGTTGCTAGGCCGCGTTCCCCTAATGTCACCCTCTCTCTGTGTAATGATATTTTTGGCTCTGCTCTCATGGATCTCACACAAAAAAAAAGAGTCAAAGCTGACAAGAACAATCACCTTCAGGAATGTGCAGACTAAAAATGAGAATGTGGCATCACTGGCAGGCGACGGGGGTAACTGCTCTGTCATGAGGCAGAGCTCCAAAAGTAAAAAGAAATACCCGTAAATCCCTCTCAATTGGACCTTCCTCTCACCTTCGTACGCCAGTTAGCTCCTCTGTGATTTATGATTTGATATATTACAGGCTACTGGATACATGGATCATTTTTCTCTGTTCATAAAATGTGCGAGCGGGAACGCTTTTGCCAAGACTGGAGAATCATAACGAGGTCAGTTTTTTTTTTAACACTCTGGGTTTCCCCCATCTTCTTTTGCTTAGACTGTGGTTTCATGATGTGTTATGGGATCCATGAAACAACAATGAAACCAGATGTGCTTAGTAATGCGTCTATGTACAGTCTTAACAACTTTGCAGAAGTTGAGCCGAGAGCACACCATGTAGCCAGTGTGAGAACTTTGTGCCGTCTAAGCTTTCTGGAAGGGCCTCTGTTCTTTTTTATACCTCCTCTTAAAATAAGCCTCCACCCATTGGCTGACAGCACTTTGGTCATTGAATCACATCAGGCCAATTAGAGAGTAACACTTCCTTTGCTGTGAAAGATGTTTCCTGTTGATAGTAAACGTGTGACCTGCTGAGGAACAGAGAAAGGGAGGGAGGAGCGGGGGCTTGTTGAAATGCTGCCAGTGTTTCCCTGACCTTTGTGGCCTTCATGGCGGAAAAACTGATGCTGCCGTTGGCCCGAGGTGCATGTTTTGACTATGTGTATGTGTCAGCATTGGCGGAAAGCGACATAATACATTTATCCGAGCATGATTTTGAAATACTTGTACATTACCTGTGTATCTCCACTCTGAGCCGTTCACACGAAGAGCAACAGAAATACTTGTGTCAACAAAGAAAACAGAGAGCTCAAGGGAAAAGTTCAAACCTTTGTTGCCTCTCGCCAAAAACTTTTCTGACAAACAGGTCTGATGGAGCCTGTAGCTGTTCAACCAAGGCACGATTTCCCCTCTAAACATCTCTCACGGTTTTATTTAAATAACTGTTTGAGGCTCAAAGAGGTGAAACAGTGCAATGTATGTATGTGTAGCAGAATAGAAAGACGCATTTAGCGTCTTTCTAGATTTCTGACTTTCTACTAGTGCTTTTACACTACATATCTCATGCACACACACACGGTTTTCATGCAAGGTGCCAACTGCTCATCAGTTTTTGGAAGCTAACCAGTCTTATGCATTCACACACAGCCTTCGGCGTCAATACGCTTCGATAAGCGGCCTGGAGGAGCCGGGGATTGAACCACCGATCATATGATTAGTGGACGACCTGTTGCCCACGCAGCTAGAATAGACCCTTCAGATTAACATTCACTTCAACACTCAACTTCCACACACAGGCCTGCGAGAGGAGCTGCTCGAGTCGGACAGCATGGATGGATTTACTACGAATCGTAGTAAATTCTGCCATGTCATGTCTTCCCAGTGTCACCAGCAGTTTCACATGCCAGCCTGGAGATGTGAAGTGGTTTTGTGCCTGTGGGAATGACAGCTTCACTCTGATCAGATCACATTCGAAGCCTGTACTTAGAGCGGCAAACAGATCTGATGTTTAACTCTTTGTGGCACAGATGTTGTGTTTTCACAGCCATGTAAACAGACAGAAACCGCGAGGCAGCAGTCGCCTCTCCCCGTTTTGATGTCCGTGAGAAAATCAGAGGTTAAAAAAAACGATGAAAAAATCTGAACCCTCGTGTTGTCTCTCTAAAGTTTTGGTGATTTTGTGTCTCTTGACCTCTTAACAGCGTTTCAGTGACCAGTCTCGCCCCCTCACGCCCACCTGTTTCTGCGGCCTGCATAGACTCACGCTTGTTTACCTCTAATGGGACTCTGCTGCAGAGTTAAAACCGAGGGGCCCGATGGTTGTGGCCACAGGTTGGAGGAATGTCTACCGTCTGGACGGGAAAATGTAATCAGCTGAGATCAGCGAATTAGAGGTCGGTTTCTCTTTCTCCCTTCGCGCTCTCACTTTCCCTCCATGTGCTTCTCATGCATGCATGCAGGCGCTCTCACTTTTTCTCACTCTCTCTCTCTCTCTCTTGTGTCGTGCAGTGCACCAGCACACACACTCACATACACACTCACGCACTCTTTCAGATGAAGAAAAATTGCACCTTTTCTTTCAGCTATTTCCTCTGTTTTTACATACTTGGGCCCGGCGTACAAGAGGCAACCTTGTGTTTTCATGTGACAAAACACACAGAGGTCTGTGTGGATTTGGGAGAGGTGAATAGCCTAATTCATCATTCGGGGTTGGGCCTGTCTAAGCCTCATCTGGGAATATCTCTATCTACACTTAAAAAGTGGGACTGTTGGCGCTGTCTCTTGAGCTTAGAGAAACTACAACTCAGTCCTGTCCTCTGTTTGACTGATGACTTCTCTGGAGAATCAAAATTCCACAGTTTAAATGTGGTTTTACCTAAAAGCTGTAAGCTTGCGTTTCTCCTCAAAAGTCCTCCCGCTTGACAGAGGAAATAGCATTTTGCCTAATCCTTTCGTTTTTTTTGGCTGCATATGCAAAAAACAAACATCGCTGGTGGAAAAATCATCTAGAAGCTTACTTCCCAAAAACTACCATGTAAAATTAGTCCTTTACAAGTAAGAAAAAACACACTGGAATGTAACAAATACATATATCTACACCTGCATCATCTTGTTACACTGTGATGTCAGGTTGAGGTTGATACATAGATCTATTATATCATTATATCTGGTCAGTTGGTCAAGTTGTTGTCTCTTTTGCTATCCCAAAACGTTGCTACTTTTTTATTTTGAGTTCATAAGCGCTGGACACTTCTACGTAGCAGAAGAGGAGGCACCGCCATCCTAAAAATGGTGGCTGAGGAAGCAGCTGTAGTTGAAGCGATTGCAGTGCACACTACTATGTACAAATATAAAGTCGTACATATGTTTTATATCTATATTTTGGCGGTCAAATGTTGGCGCTAATGCTCCGCTGGATTGCAATTTGGTGAGGAGCAGAAGAAGCAACACCACCCTACTGAAAATAGTGCACTACATCAGGAAGTACATAGTGTACTATGTAAGAAATTGAGACACAGCATATGCTTCTATAGGGTCAACTGTCATAGTGAGTGAGTGAGTGAATGAGGAAGTCATTTCTAATGTACTGTATATTCACCTAGCACACGCACTGTTTGGTAGTTTAATTAATCACACACTATAAACTGATCATATGCTTGAATCTTAAACTGCAATTTAACTTGTAATTAAGTACTAAGTATTAAGTGTGGTTTAAATAACTGAGTAAGTATTACTGATTACTGTCTGAAACGTAGCATGAAATAAAAAAAAAAGTACCAGAGTGTAATACCACTGTGGTACTGTACATGTGTATTTGTTATGATTACATTACTTATGATCAAAACATCGAGCAAAAGTCAGTCCCATATTTACTCTTGTCTGGTGACTTCTTGCTTACTCACTGTCTTTTTCTCTTCCTAGCTTTTGTCAACGTCCCTTTTGGTCTTTTCTCCTCTGTCATTACGCCCATAGAGGCTGCCGAGCCTCGTTACACTGCCCACTTGCCCAGCTCGGGTTCTGGCACGACACCGGCTCCACTCCTCTTTCTGATGGTCCAAAACACCAGCAGCACAAACTCCTAACTAACTAGCCGACAATAGCTAACAGCAGCTGCAGTTCCCAAGAACTGAAAGTTGATACGCAGCAGTTGTAGCGATTGTTCGTGGCGTGCGGCTTAAAGTAAAGAGTTTTTTATAGCCTACTTCTCACAGGCGATTGTATCAGAAAGTTACATAGTGTGGGAACAGAGGTACAGGGTGCAGAGTGGCAATGAGAGCGACACCTTTCACCTGGTCATAAGTCAGTTATTTTATGGAAGAAAAGTTACACCATGTTGCTTTAAGTCGACATTGAGTAAAAGTTATTTTCCACCCCTGACAAACACGCCTGTCATCAGCGCACTCATGTATCACACTGTGTATATTAAGCCTCACCAGCGGCATTATTTCTGATAATTAAGCCTCCACAGTGGACGTTAAGGGGTAACAGGTCAACCACAGGCACGCTCGGGCTGTGCTGTAAGTCCTCCGACTGCCCGTCACGTACACACACTCTCACACATTCTCACTCGCTCTCACACACATGTTGATAACCACACTTGTAATGTGAACCTTACTGCTGAGGAGCGCGGGCCTATAATTATGGAGAAATGGTGGGAAAGCCATAATCACAAAGACTCAAATAGAAATCTGAATCAACAGATGATTCCAGATTGACTCGTTCCCTCTGTTTACACAAGGCCGTTTTGATTTACATTCGGAACTGGAAAACCTATTGTCCCTTGCACAAATGTTAACATTTCTCTGATTGAGCCTTTAAGAAGCCTGTAAGCGGTGATATGTAATTGTGCTTTTTGTGTTTTTGCTTTCACTCAGAAGCCACATCAAAGGTGTTTTTCTGTGACTTGCCCGCCGATAGAAACGGGTAGTTTGATTGTGATCATGAAAAACACATCGACTCGAATCAGTGCCCCAACTGTGAATCACGCTCCTGTGTTACAACAGATGCCCCAGTGTGTTTCTGTTACATACATGCACACACACACACACACACAGACTGCACAAGCACTGCATTTCCACTATTTCAACCCAGCTGGCGGAAACCGTTAAATGAGCAGAAACTATGACACCTCTGTGGTATGAAAATTAGATGTAATGTGCATTTTCTTTCCATATAGGTGTATGTTGTTTTAACTGGAGGTTCGGTCACTTGTTTATAGACTTGTTGATCATGCATGAGCTGCATAGACCTGTGCAATGAATAGCTGGCAGGATATTCTCTTTATCTGGACCATTTCACTTTTTAATGACGCATTCTGAAAACTCTTAATTTCCTTTTTGTCATACAGCTGCAGCTTTAGACGCAGTGTGCTCGTATCTCTCTATCTGTTTCTCTCTTTTCTGTACTGTAGCTTTAAAAAAAACTACTGTTTAAAACACTGTCGTTGCTCAATGGCAATTGCCTAAGACACCCCACTCCTGGGAAATGAATGCATGCCCTTGTTCCAAATTTAGTTTTTGCCCGCCACCATGGGCTGCTATTTGGTCTGCCATTTCTCAGGGTTGTGGGCTTCTTTAATGAGCACTTTGATCCCACTCAGGTCTGGCGCTGGTGTTTACGCGACCCTGGAGAAAGAGGAAAAAAAACAAGAAAAAGAAAAAGAAAAAAAAAACATATCCTATTCTCTGCTAGAGACCTCTGAGCTGTGGTGTCCAGTGCAGACCCCGGGGACCTGGTCTTCATCCTCATATCCCGAGTGACCACAGAGAATTAGTGGCTGTACTTTCAAGTCACAGCAGGGTGGATTTTCTGTGGAAAGCAGATGATAAATGCACACTAGACGAGGGTTATAAGGGACACACAAAAAAACCCCGAAACATTTCCAGTCAACCTGTCAGATTCCTTTGGATTGCAAGCTCTCGTTGCAGATGTCGGTGGCAGCTGCTTTTTTCAGGTTCATTTGTAGTATAACATTTGTTCATGATTAAGATTTCTCTTTATCAGTCTCATAAATTTCAGAACTAAACTACAACAGCTTCTTGGCTCCAAACACAAGATTCTTTATTTCCAGCATGGCTCTGACATGGAGCAGCTGTGTTGTGAGCGTCAAGGCTCAAGTACATTTTAACTCGCTGCATCTGTATGCCGTCACAGTAACCTGCACAAACTTTTTGAAATCTAAGTTATCCAGAGCAGAATATCAAATATCTGTTTCTCTAAGAGAGAAGAATCTACAGTGGTCTATTGATAGATGACACACTAATGTAGCTTGATTTGATAATGGGTGATGAGATGCGATATTTACCTTTAAAGAAATGTGCGGCCACAACAAAAATGGACCAGATCTGGTTAGTGTAGCTTATATAAACATCTGCAAAAAGGAGGAACAGCCTGACTCTTTGAAAAATGACTCACCTGATGCTCACAAATTAATACATTATATCTTGTTTGTTTAATCTGCTCAAAAAATGTGCAACAGCACTTAAACACCTCTGCCTCCAAACGCGCAAATATGAGCTTGGTATCGATCTTCTCATCTGTAAGTTTGCCTGATATTAGACGGCGCTGTCAGCTCGTTACGCTCCATATCTATTTTCAATCTGACGTCTCCTCCACTGTCATTCACTGATTTCTGTAATCAGTCATTAGAGAGACATGAATTAATTACATCAATCATTAAAAACAGACTTCAGTGTCAGGTGAGAAGAAACGCCGTCTATGAACAGCCTCAACAGGAGCGTCTACCTTGTCTATAGCTGCTGCCATTGCTGTCAGTGCACCTCCTTGGTTCTGGAGCACAGCTTGAAAACACTTGAGAACAGCTCGACAGCGGCAGCCCCGCCTTTGGGGTTACACATTGGATCAATAGTTTTTTCAACCGTGAAACCGCTGTTTCGTGTCAAGTGGCCAAGCCAGAATCGTTAGACTTGGTAGCGTGGGTGGATTCAAAGATCTGAACACAGAAAGTAGTATATTTCAGTCAGATAGCTCGTGATTGAAATGTTTATTACAGCAGCAGAACATACTGTAATTAGCGTTAGTGTGGCCTCTAGGCTCCAACTTCATCACTCCCCGCGGATATGTTTGAGAAGCGATGAGCAAATATCTCCAACCTGAGAACAGGCAGCAATACTGATGCAGGGTGGCAGTGCCATGACAGAGCAGAGGAACAGAGGGGAGATGCTGCAGCTTTCATAGGCTGATACGGGTGTTTGGATGGATGACTGTGGAGAGTGAGGCATGTCAATGTGTGTGTAACTATTCCTTTTAAAGCTACTATGCAAGCCTACCTACCAACTTTCAGATGTGGTTGCTTCGAGTTTCGGACTCTTTGGTTTCTTTACTCCTCTTTCATCACTTGCTGTTGCCATGTGAAGATGGAAAACAGATGACTGACCAAAAAGTGCAAATAATACAGGATTTGTGATTTATATAAAACAGGTTTATTGGTTATCAAAAATTGGGAGGACTTTTGCAGGTTAATTATGGTTCACAGAGAGCGTTAACAGTTATAACATCGAACACAGTTATGATGAATGAAAGAAATCATCTATTTTTTTTTATCTATCATGCGTGCTTTTAGTAATAGTCACTGCGCTATTATCAAATAAATTCAAAAGGAATGCACGGGCTAAATGCTTAATTAGTTTCATGTTGGAGTCGGTCCAAGGAAACTTCAGCCTGTTTTGAAAAGAAAAACCTGATCACAGAAAATGTTTCAGGCACGCTAGATAGAGAGAAATAAAAGCTTTACTTGGACAAGGATTTTGATTTAAAATGTTTTTCTTCACAGGAGCTTTGTCAGGTCAGACATTAGTCAGTTTCACACTTTACAAAGAGGAATATCTAGTACAAGCCAAGCGCTGAAAAAGTTGGGGCGCTGCTTGAAACATTAATAAGAACAGAATGCAGAATGATCCACAAATCCTTTTCAACCTATGTTTAATTTTTATTACAGTACAAAAACAATATATCGAATGTTCAAACTCATAAACTTTACTGATTTTTGTAAATGTACACTCATTCTAAACATGATGCTGGCAATAAGTTTAATAAAAGGTTTGAACGGAGGCAACAAACGCCTCTAAATCTTCCACAGGTAAACAGGTTCATTGGTAACAGGTGGTCAGTATCATGACTAATCAACATGTTTCTATAGTAGCCCAGAATGGACAAAATAAACTCTGGATCTTAAAGTCTTTCACTGTAGTTGCTCCTTCATTTTAGGAAGGAGAGGGTGAGACGAGGGGGCAGTAATCCACAAAGTAATTCTGCAGACTGGACCTTTAATGTTACTGTACGTCAGCCTGTAAACAAACAAACTAAATCTACGGACTGGACCTTTAATGTCAGTGTACTGACAGGGGCATCCTTGAAAGGCAAAGATGGGGCGAGGTTCATGACATTGTGAAAAACTGTGCGGGCAACATTTTAAGATTCTCTAAACACAATCACGATGAATTTGGGGATTTTGCCGTCAACAATTCCAAACGTCATTAAAAGATTAAGAAAACCTATTAGGGGCAAGGCCAGGAACAAGCACAGAACGCCCATGACCTTGGATCCCTCAGGCAGCGCTGCATTAAAAGCCGACATACCTTTGTAAAAAATATCACTACGTGTGCTCTGGAACACCTCAGAAAACTATTGTCGGTAAACAGTTCATTAGTGAATTAGTGCATCGATACATGCAAGTTAAGACTCTATCGTGCAAAAAAGTGAAAGCCGCATTTCTCAAAAGACCTAACGAGACTTCACAGTTAATCGGGTGTTGGTGTGTTACTTCCCTGAAGGCATCAGCAGGAACTGCTACATTCCACCAAATGAATTATCAGCTGTACAACAAAGAACCTAAACCAGGAGTACTGAATGTTCTCAAGTCATCATTGTTTGGCACATAGTTTAATCTAATGCCAGGTTGAAGGAAACGTGCCCTGTTTCCCTGCGTGGGAAACAGTACCAACCAACCAACCACTCACAAACCCTACAGATACCTCAGCAGGTAGGATGCGTCAATTCAGAGACGATGTTGGCTGCTTACTTCACTGTGAAATATTGATCCTGTTTGAAAAGGAAGACAGGATATGCAAACCCTGTATAACTGCCAGGGTGACAGGTGTGTGTGAGTGCGAGTGTGTATGTGTGTGTGTGTGTGTTTGCTCTTGGAAACTCGACCTGAAACTGTGAGTCAAAAACAAAACAAAGCAAAAAAAAAAGCATGTTCACTTGTGTGCAGAACATATTTTACACTCGCATACATCCGCAGACAAAACAGAAAAGACAAAACTGCTGCGCTTGATGCGACTTGGACGACGTGATGGGAACTGTTTAGAGCCAAAGACAAGAAGACAACTTGTTGACTCAGTGACTCACTGCAGGGTTTTTGCTGTTTGCACTGGGCTGTTAATCACAAGAGTATACGGCCATGTAGGCGGGTGGAGGAGCAGGATCTTGCTGCAGATAGATTAAGATGGATCAATCCTGACAGCGTGCCAAAAGAAAACCTGTAATCAAACCAAGATGTATGCATTCGTGAGAAATATACACTCTCACAGTCGGGCGTAGAGGACGGTTTATTGCGGGATAGATCAGAGGATTTATCCAGGTGTAAATGGCTGTCAGGCCCTTTGCCTGGACTTGCCCGTTGTGTGCCCATCCACGTGTTCTGGATGCCCATGTGTCAGTGGTTATGAGTCACGCCAGACAAGTTTGTTTGCCCAAGCCGGCGTGACTCATCGCATACTTGCTGGATGGGACCTGGACTGTCGATCTTTTCTCATGTCTTAAGTACAGCGTCTGTTTGACTTGAGCTTTTCTGAGGTATTACTATCTGCGTTTTTTGCATGCTAACGTGTTCACCTGCAGCTCCATGACAATAGCACACCTCTTTCTACCCATTCCTTCTCTTTAAATCTGCATTTCACGTGTCACCCATGACAGTTGTTGTGTGGCCAACGCGCAGGGGCTTTGCCTTTTCTTCTCCCGTCAAAGAATGCCAGGTTTTTTCAACATAACATACTTCCACATCAGCACACACACACACGCAGGCAGTTCTTGGTGTGTAACATGCGTGGGCGACTGTCAGAGTCATGTCATATGTGCCCGACCAAGGGTTACAGCCCAGATGGAGACAGCGTTAACCCTCAGTGCTGATAGGGAGACATTATGCGTGTCTTATCTCTGCTCAGGGCTCCTTAAGTCAGCTATACAACACTCCAGCGACTGAATTTTATAGCGACAGAAAAAAAAATGGCCATAAACATAAAATGACTGACTGATAGCTGCACTCGGCTGAAGGATGCCCTCTAATTAGTGTGTTTTATGAGCCCAGGATCCACAGTGAAAACATGTTCGTGCTGCGCCGAAGAGCAAACACTGCCTGGGAGGTCAGAGTGCCCGCAGGAAGCTCTGGAGTGTCCTCAGACCAAGTTCAGGCCATTTCATCGGAAGTCTCATGGTAGATGTTTGGCGCCCACGTCACATTAATTGCCTGGTTAATTACAGTATGACTAATGCGGCGGTTTCAGTGTGTAGCAGGGAAGAAACAATGCAGCATTCCACCGTCACTACTTCAAAAGTTTCACATTTTCATCGATGAATAAAATAAAATACACTGTTTTAATACAATCTATGTTAGTGTACTGTTTGGAAAAATATCCCATTCTTCGCACATTGATGTAGCTGCTTCACGGCCTGCCGGCGGTGCTAGCTAACATGTCTTGGAAGGAAAAACAGATTTATGGATTGAAAAGATGATTTACAATCCCAATAACAGTTTCACAAGAAGGAGCAACAACACAGCTGGGGCGAACCACAAAAACAGCAGGCTTAGACGTATAAATAGAGAAGCTAACCTTCACAATCGACTTCACAATCAGTCTTTTGTGCTGGGAGGAATCAATGAAGGATTTACGTGGGCTGTCTTTGATATTTGCTGAGGAATATCGCTAATAATATTAGCAGCTTAAGCTAAACTCATAGGAGTGGGTTGGATGGATGTTTGACGTGTGACTGAGCAAGAATCTGACCTCTGGGCTGTTTCAAACTTTGCTGTCTTCCAGATGAATATAATGCACATGCATTATGTAAAGTGAAATGATAGGAATCATCGCTACAGAGGGAAAATGTTGATAAATATCTAATTCAGCAGCAACACTTGAGAAAGTGAAGATTGTTTGTTGACGTAACATGAAACCAGATTATTGTTGATATGATGGGAGGTAACCTAATCTCTTCACTGGCAGAATGATAACACTTTCCCCACTTTCATTCATTCACTCCATCACAGAAATGAATCCCTGAAGAATTTCTGCTCTGTTGGCACTCGAACCAACAACATCTCCTGTTTCACCTGCTCCTGCACTAGTGAACCGATGAGCTCTGGTCCGCAACTAGCGGCCTGACCTCTCAGCAAACAAAAGCTCTTTAAATGATTGAAATATTTCGGATGCTCCTCCAGAGAAAAGATGTTTTAAAAAAAAAAAAAAGGAGAAGAAGAAGAAGAAAAGGGAGTTGAGTGAGAGGCAGGAGAGCTCCTCGTGACCTTCCGGTCAACCAGAAAGTGGGAAGGGGTTAATCCAGCTTTACACTGACTTCACCGAGCAGCTTCTCAGCGCTGGATGGACTGATAAAACATGAGTACGAGGAGGATTCTCCTCTCACCTGGTGACAATGCAGCGCCCCGGGCCCGACCTCACAGGTGACGACAGGCTTGACATGACATCTCTACTGTGGGAGAGGTAGAGACGGAGATGTAAAGAGAAGCAGAAAAAGCCATAAAGCCAAGCCCTCTTTTAGACACTGAATCCGTTAAATTGCTGGGTTTGTTTATCTGTTAAATTAAGGGCTTTTCGTCTCTTCAGCGTGGAAAAAGACTTGGAAAGTTTTTTCGTGGGCTATTTGGCAGTTACCATTCAGGACAAGGCAATGAACGTAATAGTTTACTTGCAGAAGTCTCTTTAGAGTCAACTCTACTCTTTCAAAATGATTTTGTGCCTTGTGTTTGACTGAAAGTCTGAATAGATGCTGAATTGAGTGAATTTACCCGTTTCATGGACACAATTTGGAATCTCAGTGATCAAACACATCTTATGCACACACTCTCTCCAAATATTAGTCAACTTGGCTGTTCTACTGTCTTTCTATTGTTGTATCTCATGTTGCTTCATGTTAATGTTGGCAGAGCCGGGGAAGATGATGCCAACTGCAGACTAAGATTGTCATTTATCATAGCTGACAAACTCTGAGTGACATGTTTGGGACAAGTTCCCATCTGATTTGGCAAAAAAAAAAGAGAGAGAAAAGGAGGAAAGAAAAAGATAGATGGTTATGAAGAAAGTCAAATCAGAGAAAGAAGAGTTGGAGAGAAAATCAGACTATTAGACATGTTATTCATCAACCCCCTCATTTCTTTTCTATTCCTGCTTTTCAATGAAATCAGCATGCTTTTTTTTTCACACTTCTCTCGCAACTGATAAAAACCCTGTTATCGTTCAAGGTAAATGCAGAGTTCAAAGGATGTCAAAACTGTTTGCAAAGCATTGGGCGTTGACATTAGCTTTGCAGCAATTTGTTTTTTCATTTCAGACTTATCTCCATTTCTATTGATAAGGTGAAGCTGATTCATCAGTGTCGAGGGGCTGAACTTGATCCCTTCTGTTTTAATTTTTCCACTGTGATTAATGTTAAAAGGATATATCATGTACAATGCTGCAGGAGGATGGCGAGGTTTCTATTTCGGACCTGCGGTTGGATAATGGCTATAAATCAAATGGATATGTTTTTGTAGACAGGAGTGTAGGTGTGTTTTGTGTTGAGCAGGCTTAGAAAAAAACTATCACTACATTCCATGTGTGTGTTTACCTGTCTGCTCAGGCCTCATCTTCGGACACACCCTGCGGTGTGTTTTTATACTAACTATAGATTCATACAACTGAATGAAGACTTTTAGGGAATCTCCAAATGGCCGCGCCACTATTAATATGAACATGTTGCACAAACAGTTTCATTATACGTTGTTGTTGATTGACAGTTGCACAGCTGGTGCAATTGCAAAACTAAACGTATATAAGCAAAAAGAGAGAGATGAAAAATACAGCTTGCTGTGGTGCTGTAAAATCAGCAGCAGAGTTACAGCCTTGCCTCCTGGAGATACGCACAGCCCAGAAAAATGTCCAACAAAGTGAGAGAGCTCCTGCAAACCATTTGAGCGAGTGTTATTTCCCCGCTTTGTTTACATCTCAGAGCAATAAAACTGTAATAAAATGATCTACAGAGGAGCCCCGTGAGCGTGACCTCCCTGTAAAATGCTACCTAAGACTCTGCAAATATTTTAATGAGAACATCATAAACTAAACATGCACTTGTGTCGACAGAGAGAGAGAAGCTGCGTTTTGTGTTTGGTCTCTCAAAGCACTTTCTGTGCTGCTTCTGTCTTTTACTTTGTAATTATTTACCAGTTATGGTGCATGTCAGGCCTGTCACAGGTAACCATGTTACAGTTCACCAACTCTTGTGCATGTGATTTTTATGTTCGGCTCTCTCCTGACTCAACCTGTTTGTGGAGGAAACTTCACTTCAGTTGTTTCTGAGCTTGTTTGCTCTGCATGAATACCACGTTTTGTTTTCTAATACAGGACTTTCAGTGAGACCGGCGGCTAAAAAAAAAATGGATTGCTGAGAAATTACAGCGTTAAACTACAGTGCGATTCTGCCAAGCTTTATTTTGAAATGCAAGACGGGTGTATGATTTGGTGGGTTAAGGTTACATCAAGTCAAACTCCTGCTATTAGCAGCAAAGCTGCTTTGGTGGGGCGTTTTTCCACACACGCTCACTTGAGCACACACACACCATGCACCTGTGCAGGACTGTGCTGATAGCAGAGTGAAAGAACTTGACATTTGTTTTCCTAATCACCGCCGACACCCCCTTTCTGTTTGTGCAGAGCGAGAAGTATCACAGAGCTCAACAAAGGCCCCATTTACTCGCCATCCTTATTTGTCCAAGCGTGTTTCCCTCCAGCTCCCTGAAACCACAAGCTCATTATTTCACCCTCTGTAATGTTAGCTTTTAAATCCACATCAGCACGCTCATTTGGTTAGAGATGGTAAATATTTATGCGGTGTGTCAATAAAACACACACACACGTCCACGCACGCGTACAAACACAAAGCTGGCATACGCACACGTGCATGCACACTTTTACACTCCCGTTTGTTCAGATTTCCTTTTTTTCTTTTTCGGTTTGAGCTGGAATGGTTTCATCGGTCCTGTTTTCATGAGATCTTATTGGATTATTGAAGACCAGAGTTTGTTGTTTGGCCTGACTGTTTCTTTTTGTTGCTTAAATCTTTGTTTTCATGTGTAAAGTCACTGAAAACTGACTAACGGACGTGAGTCAGGATAAAAAATATTGCTTATATATATATAATATATTATATATATATATATATAATATGGAAAAGCCAAAGCACTATTGAAACAGCCTATTTATTTTGGATAAACAGGATAGACTACGTGCAGAAGAGCACATCAGTGTTGGTATATAATCGATATTAGAGCGTTGCGATGTATTGGGCTCGGGCCATCTGAAGGTTTGACTGAAAAAATGTTAATAACAGTCATTTCAAACGGAGGCTCGGACTTAGCTGGGCCCCCCTGACTCCTTGGGGCCCAGTAATCCATTCATGCCTTCAAGTTGCGTCACAGGCTATTAGCATGTATGCTTGTGGAAAGGAGCATCGTCTTGACGTGGGAGTGAACACTGGCCCGCTTTGAAAAGGTTCCTGCACCGTGGAGCAGTTACAAATCGTGCCCACAAAGAAAGCTGACATTAAACATGACTAAAATCTTCTGCTGGAAACATCTGGATGTGATGAGATCATTTGTTTGACCAGACATTTTGCAGACAAACAACAAACTGCAAATCACTAACACTTCTTTTAAACCATTTGGTTTGATTTATATATTTTTTTCCCACTTCATTCATCTCGCCGCCCCTCCCCCCCCTTCCACTCTGTGTCTCAGGTTGCCTGCAGTCAGGTATGATGGCCCGAGGCCTCCGGTTAAATCCCCAGCCCAGACGTCTGCACAGCCCCTAGTCTGGCTCATCGGGAGTCCTGCATTGATTGCTGCTTTAGTCCCCTCCTCATTGTTAATGGGAGCCCCGCATTGTGAGGGGCCTCTTGTATTATTCTTTTGCTGAACGTTGGAGGATTGCCTTGTGTGGGCACCGGGCTGCCAGCGGCTCCTGTGGGGTCTTGTTGACCTGCTGAATGGAGCCACCTGAGAGTCAATCAGGGCACCAAAATACCACAACAGGACAGAAGAATGTGGAGGAACTGCTGTCGTCTGGATCAACCAGTGAGCAGACGCGATGGGAATACGTTGGTGGAACATAATGAATTAAAACTGCCGTAATAACTTGTACGCCTCCTGCCCCGTAGCACCGACTAACAGACTGTTCTTTAACTTTGGGGATAAAGAGGTGAAACCCCAATGAAACCTGATGTTTTCAGTTTTTCTCTGCTGTCTTTGCTCTTATGAAGTAATCACTGAGTCAGAATATCTTACTGAGCCATGAGTAAGGAAACGAGTGAGTGAGAATAACAGGTTAGAGATTAAACTGGTTAGAAATGACTTGAAAACATATAATATATGTACAATATACAATATATTAAGATTGTAAAACAAAACAAAATTAACCTCTGACTGCTGGTCGTAACCCTGTTGGCAACTTTTGTCAAAGTGTCTAATAGTTTATATAAAATGTATTAATGTTGCATGTTACTGTAAACACACATTTTTAATCTTCAAACTCCTGAAGTGAATTGTTACCTGATACATAATGTTCTTCTGTGACACCCTGTAGGCCCTGTGACCCTGATGAGGATAAGCGGTTATTCAAAATGGCTGGACATTCTGTTTACTGTGTTATTACAGGCGTGCTGGGGTGAAAGTGTTCAAATAAACACACAGAAACAGTAACATTCACCCGGCCGCGCGTGCAGGATTGCAGGAATGCACCACGTGTGTGTGTTTAGGCTCCACGTAGTTCCTGCAGGATGCTGTAATTAAACCATCATATCAATATCTGCTCTCTCTCTCTCTCTCTCTCTCTCTCTGCGGCTCCGTGTTATGATTTCTCTCCTCGCAGGGCCATTGTTTTACTTAACTAATCAGAGACTCGGCTGCTATCGGATCACGCCACGTTTTGACGTCTGTCAGCAGACCGGAGCAGACGAGCTCACCGTTAACAGCCCGTCTCTCAGCACGCAAGACGATGCTGAGAAGAACAAGGAGAAAGGAGGAAGACACGAAACCGTGAGGCTAAATTTGGAAATGGGTTTCTTTTGATATTCACAGTTTATTGGAACTACTGATCACAGTGCCGGTTTATTTAAAGGAAATAATGCAAGGCTAAAAGTATCATAGGAGCTAACTGGCACACTGTTTTGAGAAATGTGTAATCAGGAACATCTTAAACCCTGAAAGGAATCTGGGATTTCTTCAAATATAGGCTGCTATCTCTTGTGCTTGACATACAAAAAAACATATATACAGTTGCATTTGGAAACTCAAGCCTTCATATGCAACCTTATACTGACGGTCATGCAGATAAACCCGAGGTTACCTCTTCAGCTGGAGTCACTGGAGGGATGTGTGCTGGACTCATGTAACTGAAGCTCGCAGTGAATCTCGGCGGATAATGACGGTGACTAAACCTGCTCCCATTGTTCACCTGCATTGTGTTACATGGGAATGAGGACGGCAGGAAACCTTCCTTTTGTTGATCTCTTATATTTTGTATTATCACACCAGTGCTGGTGCCCTCGTGTACACAACACCGGAGCGTGTGCGTGCACGCACACACACAACACATTTACATTATATACAAGAGAGCTCCACCACTTCAAAGCCTTCAATCTGTGCACAAAGCAAATGGCAGGAGCTGGCTAATTAGAAGGGGAGCACGGGTGCTTCTTCAGAGGGAGAGGAAGCACATCGGAAGGACCTTTAATCTCCCACAACCCTGCCAAATTGAATACCCGGTGGAAATGACGTCACAAGGTTCACTGTAGTGATATCACGTTGCAAAATGCAAAATTCATCGCTGTCCCAGATATGATTGTCCTCGGCGTGACTGAGGTCATGTTTCGTGATATTAGAAGCTTCTCAATGTGCAGCTTCTCGGAGGTGTTATGTTGCTAATCCAAGCTGCCAATGGAAAAAAGTAGCCAGATAACAATTTTTACTTCAGTAAAATATCGTCCAACAAACTCATAACGGGGCGCCATGAACAAGTAGCTCTTGCTGGTAAGTTTGAAAAGGAATTTTGAAATGAGTTTGTCAAACTATAGCTGTTGATTTGTGTGTCTTGTAGTAGTCTGTAACGTGAGAAAGGCCCCAACATGAACACGTTTCAAAAACTGCAAAGGCAAGGACACGATTATATATAGTTTCTGAGTGAAATCAGGACAAAGACAAAGACACAAATCATTTGCTGTGTGGCAATAATTCAGTTTTTCTGTTTACAGCCTTCAAAGGTAGAGGTCCTTATCCTCAGGCCCTGTTGTTCTGCATTAGCGTGCACTAAATTGTTTCTCAAAAGTCACAGAGAACAATAGAAACATTTTTTTAAAAAGATTTTAAGTTATGGTTTTGAAGGGGGTGAAACCAGGACAACGATTGATGTAAATTGTAACCTTTTCAAATAAACCTGCGCCGTTCCACTCCAGCTTAACTCATCACCTCTTTCTTTGTGACAGCCTGTAATTGCAGACCTTTTAAGCAGCCCTGGAGATGTGTTGCAGATAAGCCGTCCATCTTAACACAGTCAAGGCTTCTCGGTGGTTTCCTTCAGGCATCTCTTAGGCCGCCGGAGGCTGCAGATTTTGTGCGGAGGCTTCATATTTCAAAGATGCGACGTCGCTCAAAACACATTAGAGCAAGACGACGGGCTCGTCTTGTAATTTGTGGGCACGAAAATAATCTGAAAGAAAAACTCTTATATTCGAACGTCTGTGTCAGATCTACTGCGTATTTTCAGTCAAAGGAGATCCACGAGACCATGAAAGGAGGACGACTGGAGGACCACAGTTGTTGAAGTGATTAGTGGTCACAGCATTTAGTAAAGGCAAACTCTTTAATTACAGAAAACACCAATGGAGGTAAATAGTTCGTCATCTGATAGCATCTGGGGTAAGTTAACACCCCCCTCCTCCTCCTCTTTCTCCCACCAACACTAAAGACTAAGTGCAGGTAACGAAGCCGTAGCCCTGAGGTCCCTCTGTTTTCAACCTGATCAAGAATGACAATAGAAGTAAATCTAAGTTGTATTGTTGGAAAAACCACTCAGGCGATATGAAGCAGAGGTGTTTTTCAGGTAGGACTTCTCATCCAGCTGTGTTAACCAGCACACGTTGGACAAACTACTCTGGCTACATAACGCAACACTGGAATTTCTTCTATGGCAGGACATTTCTGGTCAGAGACTGATTAACATCCTGCTGAACTCAAACTTGCTTTAACTTCAGTCACCCAGCAGTAGATTTCTTTGATTAGCTCTGATTAAATGTAATCAACCTGCAAGGCTCAACCGGATGTAAAAGAACTCTCCTACAAACCATGAAACAGGGATTAGTTTTCTCCAGCTGGAGCACCTCGGGCAAGTTTTTCCAAAAAAAAAAAAAAAAAAAAAGAGTCCAAAAAGCAGGTCACCTTTGGTGTTTAACCTTGAAAACATTCAAGAGATTTCTGCTTAAAGATCTCAGGTTGCATGATGGAAAGAGTCCAGCAAGAAAACTGAGGCAGCAAGGACACAATAGTGATGAACTATGGTGTCAGTGAAGATGGCAAACAAAAGTTTTGAGGACACGATGGTGGATTGAGCCGAAACAGTTCGACATCAGCAGCAGAGGGTTTGTTACACAGAACTTGGTTGGTGATGATGAAGTATCACGTCTATCATCACACCGGAGGAAAAACATCTTTTACGTCATTTTTTCGTCATTGTTGTTTTTTGATTTTTAACCTCCGTGGCCGGGAAATGAAGCCAACGTGGAAGTGAAAACGTCAGTAGGAAACCCGCGGGTGACGTCATGCAAACGCTGTCACTGGTCATCACACACACCTAGCCTTAAACCATGCCCATAGCTCGTGCTGCAGTGGCTGCCGATTGGTCTGTAACCACCGTGTTTTCGATCATTAACGTGTATTCCTGCAAGACGGATTCTTGCCTGATCTTGCATCACAAAGTTAGCTGTTTTTGGTTTTTATGAAAATGCCTCAGCAGCCAAAACAGCTTGTGCTCCTCCCTGCAGTCGTCATATCAAACTTTCCCCGTATGAGATAATCAGCTGGGCTGGAGCCGACCAGATCGTGGTTAGGAGGAAATCTGCCTGAATGGGAAAGGTATCAGACACATCTGCCGCGGCAAATCAGACCTAACGTTCCAGATTTGTTTGGTCCACTAACATTAACCAAATGTTGTGAATGGCTAACATCGGGGCAAGATGTATGAATGGTTGGATGGAAAACAAATGAAGTAGATGTGGTTGAAATTTTGCTGGTATGTTCAGCATTAACATCTTGTGACTTGTCAGATGCTATAATTAACTAACTATTTAGGATATAAACATAATTTTTACGGGACAGGTTTTCAGATATCTGCTTCGTGCCATCACCCTTGTACAACAGAGGTGCATTTGAATGTGCCGCCGCATCCATACATGACTGTAAACGCTACTTTCTGCTAAACAAACAGGACGATAAATCATTTAGAAACTCTTTTGTAGTGCTGGAACATCATGAGCGCTTATGCAGAATTAACTGTGTTAGAAGATATCGTACTGTAATGACAGCAGCTTGATTTCTGAGCATGAGTCACCGTAACCGCAGCCTCGGGTGTGCCCTTTATTGTCCCCGCGTCGAACTCTACTCGCTCGTGATAACAGGATTCAGCCAGGATGGGATTTGGGATCTTGTGAAGGAGAAATCCGTCAAACATATCAGGCTTGTTTCTTTCTCTTTTTCATTTTGCGGACAGAATAATACTGCGTTTGAATCTATTTCTCATTACCTTGGCTCTTTCAGAAACATTAAGTAACAGACCTCTGCCTTCTCCAGAATGAATATGAATAATTTTGGTACAGAAACATATCCAATCGGTCAGCAGTATGGACTCAAAATTTAATTTGTTGGAGATAAAACTTGGAAAACATAACTTGAATCTGCTCCAGTAAATTTCTCCAACAACTTGATACCTATAGGCAGCAGATAAGATAAACCACACTCGTTGGCAAGAGTTTAATCTCCTTCTGCTGCAGATTAGATTGGGAATTGGCACATCACCAGATTAAACAACTTCTATAGCAAATGTTTTATTTATTTTAACCCTGAGATAAGGCGTTGACTTTTGCAAACAGTTCGCTTTGGGTGAACGTGCGTCTTGCGAGACAGAAGCAAGGTGTAGCCTGCAAGGTCACATGAACTTAACATATGACACATGTGCTAATTATCTAACACTGGTACCGTCATCACGCTTGATCCAAACTCCAACAATGAGTAGAGAACAAGTGAACACGTGTCTGCCCTCAGAGGATGTGATGGACAGCAAGGCGTGAGACAGACAAGTCACAACAAATAGCAGCAGCAGTAATTATCTTCTGATATTCTTTGTCTTGTTGCACATTAAAATATCTCTTATTTAACACATGAGTAATAAATAATAGCCCGAACCATGTGCAGTCTTGTTCTTTTTGCTAACAGCAATACTGTCTCTCACAATAAGTCTCACATGCTCTCTGTATTGTGATTCACTGTTCACATGCCATTCTTCATACAGCCCCAAAGTTTCTGCAACGTGCATTCCTTGCAAAATTGAAAATATTTCATATATGAATCATTTTCTCTAAGCAGAAGTGAAAATCGTGAAGTATTCCACCCATAAACAAGCCCAAAAATGACATCCCCGAAAAAGAACGGTTACTGTTCTGCAACCTTTTTCTTCTGTTTACTCTTCCCTCCCCAAAAAAAGGGCAAATTTAATCAAAGCGATCTAAATTTACAGAGGCACAGACATAGAAATGTGTTCGCATTTCCTCATATATTTTTATATTTTGTCTGCAAAAAAAGCAACTGAACTGTTGCTGCAGCGATTTTTACGTCTTAAAAACTCAAGTTGTTGTGCTTTTAAACAATGCGCCCTTTGTCAACTTTGAGTGACAAATGAAGGCATACTGCTCGTTATGGAATCTTTATAAAAGGCCATAAAGAAAAATGGTGTAGCCTGTCTTTCAAACAGGTCATATATATATAGTACAAAAACAGGTAAATAGCTAACAGCTGGGCGCCGGAGGTTTTAGAAAATGCTACAAAAATATGAATAAATGGTGCATTTTGTGGGGGACTATTTTCAGCAGCGGAATGATACGTGTTTGGTGGTCAAATAAGAATTTCCGTCAGCTCAAAATAAATTGCAGTATAATTGCAGTTCAATGAAGGAACATTGCAACAGTGTGGCTCATGCATGTGTTTTTTAATAGTTTTTGGATAACAATGGAGCTCATGGCACAGAGGAATAAGATATATCAGGCTTTGAGCACGCAGACAATGAATTTATTGTTTCATGACTATCACCAGGCTTATTCTTTAAGGGGTTAAATTACAGGAAGACGTGTTTTTTTTAAACTTTTAGTCACTGAAAAAAGAGAAAAAATGACTTGTGTAAATTCTGCTGGCCTTGAAAAAAATGACCATCATTGTCGTTCCACTGATCACACCAACATGTCTAAACCATCTGAGAATTACTCACAGGAAGGTTCGAGGTTCTTATGACTAAGATTTCACTTTCCACAAAGCACAAAATGGCCATGATGCATTTTTAAAATTTATTTATGTCAGGCTTTGATAGAGCTGTCAACCAATCCCAGTGACTCACAGATTAATTTGCCAGCCTCACGGAGTTCTGGCTTTCGAAATTCACTTTCTGGCCAGTACTCCATTAAAATGCTCCCTGGCTATGAGCGTTTCAAGAAATTCCAATTTAAAAAACTAATAAAATAAAATAAAAATAATGGTAGTTCTGTTCTGGGTTGTTATTTATTATTTCATGACACAATCGAACACTTAAATATTAGCGCTTTGCTCCAAAAGTGGAAGACGGTTGTGAGCAAACAACCAATGTTTTGCAACTCGTTTCTGACTCAAGAAAGTAAAAGTTGAAGAAATCTGGCTGGCATCATGATATGTTATTGCTTCACTTGTTGTTTCTTTTGTGAGAATCGGACTTTTGTGTTTAAGTATATTACAGCAGGCCACATTTTTACACTGGGACAATCCTAGAAACCAGTAAGACCTGCACTGTAAATTACATTATGTCCGTTTAATCCCTAATTAATGAAAAGAAATCCAATCCAGCCAATGTACAGTAACAAAAAGTAGCTTTAAATAGTTACACCTGTTATACCGAGAACACTGTGTGCTTCTTCGAGTCTTTTCTTGGACGATGTTGGAGCTGGAAACGCTTTCAACTCAAGTTAAACCGCCTACAGATCATAAAATCCCCAAACTGGACAATGAAGCTTGAGTTGTTAAAGATTTTATAGTGAAATACCCCTGCCTGTTCTCTCAGCCTCGTACACTCGAAGCAGAAGTCAAACATTTACTGACCCTAAAAATAAATGTTTTCTGCCGATTGTATAATTACATGGTGCGGGGAGCGGGGATGTTAGCGTGTAACGTGATGCCGTTTTGTGTGTGTTTGTGAAGGGAAGGGGTTGCGGAAAGGGGAGGGAGATGGGGCGGGGGAGCTTTGGTACAATATAATTAAAATAGGATGGCCTTCGCAGGGCTCAGCTTGTTATTGTCTATTCAACCTCAAAAAGACGGCATGTAAAAATAGACATGTGGCAGAGGGTTTTTCTTCGTCGTCTATATATTTTACAGAGATCTGATGAATGAATTCTGCTTTGATGTTGTCGGCGTCTTGATATTGAGTGAATTGACAGACGCGGTACTTCATCAATCGGGTTTTTGTACCTGCACATGCCGGTTGCATGTATGCTCACTGTAAACCTGTCAACACAATAAATCCCTTCTCTTTAAATAGTCCTTAAAAACTTCAGGTAAACCTTCAACCGTCGGTGTTCCCTGAGTTTAACCCTGGTCTGGCTAGTGCTTGGTCTCCTGACTTATGCAATTCCATCCAAGAGGTATTTTATTGAAGTGGTTGCCTATTTGCCCTCACATTAAACGCCGGAGGAATGTGTCCCTGGGTTTGCTGAGGTTGTTTTGATGTGCATTCAAAAAGCCCGTGTGTGCAGAAGGAGCTCATTCACAGCTCGCAGGGACTCAATGGCTTCATTTGTCCTTGAAGGTAAACACTCACAGAGGAGGCCCTGAAATATGGCCTTTTCAAATGCCAAGGCCCCCTCGGCTCTCCATCTTATGTGACAATGAACAAATTCCTATTCAAAAGCACTTACTGTGCGATAGCGTGGCATTGTGGTGCCTTCAGCACACCTGGGTAAATGAATGAACCACATCACGGTCGGAAAAAAACGCGTCTACAGTTTACATGAGCCGTAAACGTGACATCTGTGTATGAAGCACCCACGCTGGATGAAGGCCTGGCTTCATTACTCAGAAAACCTGTTTGACAAATTGAATTCAGTCCAAAATGAAGACGTCTCACTGGCTGTTTAAATAATTCTGTCATGAAGTGTACTTTCTTTTTTGGTCCCCCCCACGAGCCCCTCCATCGACAGTATCAGTGCTGATCTTATGGATGGATTATTGTTCCGTATTGTTTGTCGGTTGCTTGGGTCGAGTTTGCTACTTAAACTGACATAAAAAATCTGGAGATTTCAACCCTTTGTCCTTCATGCTCAGTTATTTTTAGCAAAGTATTTCGGCTGTTTATCCATTACTTTAGCAAACTGTTTTAAAAGTTCGGTCTGGCTTTGTCTCCTTGGTGACCCGGAGTTAAATACGCCCTTGTGCTGGGCACCTGCCAACTGCTTGTGCACAACTTTGACGTCTTTTGTCCGCAACGCGAATGAAACGATGGCGTTCTCAGAGTCAAACACTTAAGAAAAAAATGAAAACAAACAAACAGGCCGAGCGTCTCAAAATAAAGTCACATGCCAGCGTTAATGTCTGGATCTGACGGTCTGATAGTCAAAATACCAAACATCACAACACATTTCACCCTGCAGGTTCCCAGCGTGCGGCGATGACTCATTGCTGCCACCGTCTATCCCAGGGTGCCCCCGTGCTGTGCAAGCGCTGTGTGTGTGTGTGTTTTTTTTAGGCATTCCCAGGTGAGGTGTGTGTGTGTGTTAAATTGCTGTCATGTCTTTCATTGCACTTATTACACAAAGACAACCTTTGTGAGATCCTGACAATGTTTTTTGTCAACACCTCACAGTGGAGATACACCGAAGCTCCAACAACAACTATGAAAGTTGGAGACTGTGTAGGTGTGAAGATGAGTTTTTTTCTTCCTCTGGCTGAGAGGAGCCTCACATTCCCACAACACCTGTAAAATTCCACTCCAGATTGTCGTGCGGATGCAGCCAAGCGACATCCCACACAAACCAACACACTCATACTTTAGATAAAAGAGGTGTACTCTTGTGTGACCAAAACCCACAATGAATATTTTAACCTGCTGGTTGACAGCTTGTTCCACCAGTAGATATTTAAACGTGTTGCCAGGGCGTGTTGTGTTTTTATTTTACTGCTATGTTCGTCCCATTAATTAATGAACAAACGTGTGTCACCACGTGAGCAGGCGAAGCACTTTTTCTCACACAATCATTTAGCAAATTCCTCAATACATTTCTCAATATTTGAGCGTCGTTTCATTTTATTATGGTTACCAAGTTAGTTAGTTAGCTAGTAGTAATAAATATCTATCGCTTTAGCAGCTAAACGCTCCACGATATCAAATCAAAACAATTAACTGAAAGACACTAAAATGCTCCGTAAAGCTCTTCAGGTTTATACTTTTGTTCATTTAATCCATTAATATAAAAGTATTGGTATTAGTGCAGCTTTAAAACACATCTAATCACAAAATTATTATAAAGAGTTGAATAATTAAGTTAAATTTAGTTAGTAAAGAGTTTGCTTCTTTACTATCCTAATCAAATTAGTCAGGAATGCTTCGTGTGCACGTTTTTGGAGGCTGTAAAAACTTTTAATCTTGTTTCATATTAGTTTCATCATTCAGTACAACGCCAGCCTGAAAATGATGCAGCTACTGCTAATGTGATATAAAGACTTTATGTTACTGTTAACTGGCATCTTTCATGAAGTCATTGAGCATGCCTCACATCCATCCACGCACCAGCTGTAGGATGAATCTTCACAGGTTATCATCGGGGGATTAAAATGCTCCTCGTGAGCAGAAAAGAGACTTTTGGTCTGGTTATTTCTGTTCCTGATCCTGCAAACATCTTATTCATAAAACTGTCTGGAAGCCAATCTCACCTGCCATCGGATATGCTACAATGAATTCAGTGAAGGTTGACTTTTGTTATCTTACTGCTGGATGACTTCCTGATTAATCTTTGGTTTACTTCCAACTTTTGTTTTTTTGTCTACACCCCGCTCACCGTCCTGTTTTCCTTACAGACTTGATAAGCCTGTCCCCGAGCAAAGAAAAGAAAAAGAGACTTCCTGAATATCCACTGCATCAGCATTGTCTAAGTTCACCCCATCAGCGTGCAAATCATGTAAATTGCAGGGAAGGGTGGGTATGTATGCTGTAATTTCAATGGAATATGTGTGCTTAAATTAGAGCGCGGCGTGGTTAGGGGGGGCAAATGTACCGAGGCGCTGGGGCCTCTGGCTGGTGATTGGCTGTGTGTTGTGCTAACAGACAGGCCCTTTCCACTGGTTGTGACGGGCGGTTCTGATGTGGCCGACCACGCGGCCCTGATGACGGGGTTGCATGTGTTCCTTGACCCTGACCATAATGGACAACTTTTACCCGCCGGAAGAAAATTACAGCCCCTCAGGAATGTTGCTGTTATTATTTTTCCTTCTTCCTATAAAATAGAAGAGGACATTTCAAAGTGTAAGCCATTATAAAACCATTGCAGCTAACCATGTGCAGAGGGAAATGGGCTTTTTTGTTGTTGTTGTCCATGTAGGAGGGTAATACATGATTAAGAGGGAGTGCAGATGAGTTTATGGGGATGTTCTGCTAAATTAGACAATGACATTCAACACATTTCACTAATTTCTTCCTATGTAGCCCGCCTACAACTCCACTAATTCTCTACCATGGCTGAAATGTATCTGTCACTCAATATCCGTCGGATGCAGAGGGAGTGCATGTCGTACATCGTACGGTAGTGTGAGTATACACAGTTTTCGTTTCTGAGGGAACACATGTTTGAAGACTTTCCCACACAAGCTTCTAACAATATAACTCAAACACTTTAGCACATCTCCTCTGGGAGTTGAGCAAGTTCGACTCCCCCCCTGAGTTTTAAATCATCCTCAAAATATATCTCCTGGAGGATTCCTTCAAACCAACCTGTGCACGCTGGTAAAAAACTAAAAGTGACTCACTAAAGTCGACTCCATATAAACTGAAATTGCCTGATATATTTGGCCGGTCTCATTCGGGTAAATTTAATGGGGTCTGTAAGAAGCTAAATAGAATTACCACATGGGTCAACACTAAAAGTGAGGCTGGTTTGGCTACAGCAGGTCCACAGCATCTGTTTTAAAGCTACGAGCTTGACACAAATGGGGAACTCTGGTTCACCCTCAGCCATCCTTTAGAAAGCAAAGCACACAAACAGGTGGCAGAGCTGAGCCGTTTCATCCCTCGGTAGTGAAACTCCTCATTAGGATTTAGGTTTAGAGACTGAACTGCGAGACGCAAACAGTTTTTTTTTTTCGGTCCTTTGGTCCTTTTCTTTTCTTTTTTTTTTTTTTTGAAGTGTGGAGATAAAGATCACTGAGATTAGCACAGATTGAATTCAGAGAGATGACTCTGAAGGTCTTTTGCGGGGGTTAGCGAGGTACCGTCAATGATCATATCTGCTGTGGAGGATCAAAGGAGAGCAGCCTTCAGCCCTGAGGGATGCTGTTGCCTCTTGTTGCTCTTCACCTCATTTCACCTCCCCTGCGAGGTGTGTATGGAGGACAGGAGAGGAAAAGAAAGAGAGAGAAAGAGGTGGGGATATTCAAGCTATTATGTGGCAGATGAAGAGGGAAGGGGAAGAAGTTAGGAGCTGAAGAATCCCCCCTTCAATCTTCAAACATTTTTCAGGGTAATGACAGGTGTCCCGCGGGGCAGATCTGGATCCATCATCTAAATTAAGTGGCTGTTGCTCAAACAGCTCCGTTCCCTGTGTGGTATTTCTGGGAGTTTCGTGAATTTTAAACGCCATTTATAGATTCTGATTACCCATTTCCACCAACAAACACACACCTAAACAGACATACCTGTGGTTTAGCTTACGTGAGGTTGTACACTTTGGTGACAGCCATTTTCCAAATAACAACACACTTTTTTTAGACTGATTTCTCACCCTGTAACCTTCCAGGGTACTTTCTTTTTATATATATATGAAAATCATATGATCATTGCATGGTAATGCAGTTGTAAGCAGGGAATCTTGTTGAAACATTCAAGGATGCTGGCAGCTAAACAACATCCTTTAATATAAGAAAGGACTAAATCCAACATATTCTTTTCAAAACGTTCATGACTGAGACTTTGACATCGCCTTTCTCCACCATCCTACAGTTATTTAGCAAAAATGTCCCATAATACATGTGAGCTGTGCTGAGCAAGGACCATTTAAGAAATCCTTCCTTGGTGCACTTAGCAAACCTTTTATGCAAGAGCGGACTGAATTCCTGTTATTGTCACAAGCAGTTTTAAACAAGGTCTCTGTTCACAGCTATATTCCCATGTGACCATGAAACATCTGAAAGATGAGTTTATTTTGATGGATGACCTTCCTAAATCTTTAGTTTTCCACGTTCATGCCCATACCTCAGAAACCAGAGTCTCAAAGTTAAAAAATCAATCTCAGAACTCTGTAGAATGGTTGCCAGAGATGTAAAATATATTTGATTTGTTGGTAATAGGTGCAAAACCGCAAAAAAAAAACACCTCATTATATTCACACTTTAGTGCACAATGAACAGCTGCACGCGTATTTCAAATCGAAGCCTGTGTAGTCTTATGAAACCGAAGAAGGATTTCCTGTGTAGTTGACAGAGGACATTGGCATGCTGTCCCACGCTATGACTCAACAATGCATCTTCTCACAGTACAGTACAGCACAGCGGCAGCAGCCAGGTGATTTTCACGAATTTCTTTTTAATTATTTCCTGGCCTTTAAAAAAAAACAATCGTTCTGTGACGTCTTCATAAAACAATAACTTTAGCATGAAGTTATGAGGAAGCACATCCTATTGTGACACACATAAGAGGAGTTAACTACGGAAAATTTCCCCCGCTACCGAAATGAAACATAATTTTGCAAATATTTCCTGTTCACGGCCTTTGATTCAGACTTGTAATTTCTCGTTTGAGCGCCTCACGATCTCCTGTGGGCATAGCTGTAAACCGCTCCTCTGTGTAGATGTTGAGATAGTGATCACAGGACTACAACCTCCTCAGCTTTGGTGTGCTGACAGGTGGCAGCTGAGTCGCGAGAATGGAGAAGTCAATTAACCCGAGGTGAAAAGGTCAGTTTGAGAGGATCTTTGTCTTCACTGACAAATATTCAGGTGTCTCAGATTGACGTCTTTTTATGCTCGCACTCTGACAATATTCATTTGACAAATATGTCCAGTGTTGGTGAAATGTAGCGTGACAAATGTCCTGATCATGATGAGACATGACTCAGAGCTCTGTGGAGGCTGAGCGCTGCCTTGACCTTATAGCCAGCATGTCACAATCACAATGCTGTTTATCAGGTATACAGTTTACCGTGTTCACAACGTTACAGTAGTTTATTTTTAATTATTACACAGATGTACAATTAAAACACCAACCCTCGTTTTCAGGGTTTGAAATAATGAGAATTTTTAAGTTTAATTTTCAGTTCTGAATTTGAGAGAAGAAACCACCAGAGCCTCAAGACAACCAGCCTAACCAAGAGGTTTTAATGCCTGAATCCGTCTTGTCCTGTAGCCACCATTTTTATTAGCTCAATGATACAATGCTAGAAAGTTCGCACAATTCCGCATCAGGTTTCATGGCAATCTGGCCAATAGTAAGATGCTGAGATATTTCACACAGATTCAGGGACTCAATATAGTCAGCAGGATTAATCGTCCTGGTACCATGAGTGTTCGCGACAACAGACTGTTTGAAAATCTACACTGGGATTGATCAGTCTAACTAAAAACCACGACGACATTTCGAAAGGAGATTTTCGGGAAGTCGTGACATCAGAGTTTAAAAAGCTTAACTAAATAAACACTCTACACCATGTACCAATCGTTTTTTTCCATTGTGAAACACTTACTGTTACAAGCACAATAATTACAGAGACGGCAATCTTTTTAATTGCTCCGAGGTGGGCGAAGGTTGTGTCACCCCGTCTGCACACCTCATACCACATTTACAAGTTAATTGTCGTGGGAGGCGGGAGGCGGCTGCCACACCTCCAAATATTCAGTAGTTACTACATCAAGCTGATATGAAGACATGCCGTGTTTGCTGAAAGAGCATCAGGTAATCACATTAATCTTGTCTAAGATTAACGATAAGTGGCGTTCTCAACACGTGTGTTTGTTTTGGGAGTGCAGATGTGTGTAATTTACGCTGAAGGACGTTATTTTTTTTATCTAAATGCTGCAGGATGTTTGAATTCTTAAACCGTCTTATGCAGGAGCACACAGTAAGCCAACCACGTGTGCAACCACCCTACCCCTAATCATAAATGGGGGGGAGGTTTTAAGGCTCTCTGGAGAGACCCCATCATTGCACCACCGAAATATATACCCATCAAACAAGCTATTTCTGGTCTGAACCTCTTCATGTGGTTGGATTTCTATTTTTGCCTCACCCTTGAATTTGAACTGAATGATATTGTATACCCTGACCGTACTCCCATTGCAAATTATATGAGGGGGGAATCATCTGCAGATAGGATGAATCATAGTAAGTTATCGTAACCAGCACAAAGTCAAGCACAAGTGGAACTGAATGCGTCTTCAAACCCCTGTCCCAAGGATGCGTCCCAAAGGTTTATTTTTACTCAGCTGTGAATGGTTATGGCAACAAACCACCATATGGCTGTAAGATTGAGTGGTCTTGGTGGAAAATGGGGACGGAAATTATAGAGGGAGCGCTGGTGTCACACAGGCCTCTCATTCCTCCTCTTCTCCACGAGCTGATTGGGTAAATACGCTCTCTACACGGGGACCGGGGGGGGGGGGGGGGGGCAGTAACCGGTTGAGGATACTGGTTGCAAGCATCACCTGCCTTTACAACAGGAGAGTTTTTCATTTCAACATTTCATCTAAACATTTTTGTGACGCTTCACATCCAACTCAGAGTCACCAAAATATACAAACTCAAAGAAAAAGAAAAGCAGATTTCGTGTCAAGACATTCTGCTTGTTTACCACAATAGGTCCGTGTGCCGGGCAGCACCACAAACGTCCATGTGCATGTCGTGTAAAAGGGTTTCTTTTTAAAGTCAAACAAGTTGAAATAATACAGTTTTTTTATATATATATATATATATATATATATATATATATATATATATATACATACATGCAATTAAAAGTTCGAACAGTTTAAAGGGGTTTGGTTAGGATGAAGTTTCTATAAGACAAACTTTAAAATGAAAACTTCTCCTGCAGTTAAAGTCTCGTTCTGACAGATTTGATGGCAAATCCTCCTCGGCTCCACCGTTTTGATTTCTCCTTTCATGTCTCCGTCGTGTAATCCTTTTTTATTTTGGAAAAAAAAAAAAAATCTCTCAGACTTTTCCTACACGGACTGAATTTTAATTCAAAAGAAATAAAAATAAAGTTTCCTAAGACAAAGTTTTTTGTGTGACCTAATATTATTTATTAGCTCAAACACAGGTCTTAGCTTGTATATGTCCACACCTGGGAGCCGCTCTCGCTCTCGCTCTCGCTCTTTTTTTTTTTTCCGATGCATCATCAGCAGCACAGCTGGAGCAATTTGCCCTGTCGAGTGTTTTGATTATGAGCTCCTCGACAGTAGTTGTTATGGCAGGACGGAGTTGCACATTCACTTTCGCCTGCCCAGAGTGTCACTGCACATCAGGTTTAGTGATTTAAAGTTGCTCATGACTGGGCCCTTTGATGCCGAGCATGTTGTACATGGCTTGATAGTCTTGGAGAAGTTTGTTGTGGCGCGGGACACACTGTACTTTGTGCGTGTGTTTACTTTGCTGCTGTCTATCCAGAGCTCTTTTTTCAAAGCGCTAGTATAAACAAGAATCGAAATGAGACACAATGAAGGATCCAAAAAAACCATTTAACCTCAGTAAGCAGGCCCGTCCTCAAACATGAGCTCATTGATTGGACTGTAATTACCGGTATGCTTTGAAATCAGCCATTGTCACCCGTTAATTTAAGTGGAGTTGCTGTGAGGGGACAATGAAGCCCCGCTGCAAAACGTCTAGCGAGTGACACTGATGTCAAACACATGTTTCCCCCCGCAGCCCAACAGAAATAGACAAGCCTATTTAGAGGGCTGGTTTGCATGCAGGCTCCAAGGACTGATGTTTGCAATCTGGGAGCCACAGCGGGTTTTTACATGATCAGTAATTCAAAAAGTGGTCGGCCAAAGAATTCATCTTGTGCCTCTTTGTTTTGCTGTTGCCATGCACTTGTGCTAAAATATCATTTGGTGCAACGGGCCGGCATTAAGACAGCAGAAAGTATGTCGGACGGCGTCCAAAGACTATCAAATGTCCGGAGGAGCGAGAGAGGGGAAAACACAAATATTTTCAGTAGCAGGGAGCAAAACCAAAAGGCGCTCTGGTAGACAATCAAAGCGAATTAAGGGGTTTCTCATGAGCGCGTCAATGTTTATTACATCTGCTACAGTGCAGATAATATCCAGATGTAGATTTGTAGCTGGTTAAAAAAGCAATTTGAAGGACAGGGAGCCGAGGTTTTTGTCCTCTGTGGTATTGCTGAACTTCTGCAATTGTCATTATCCGGGACGCAAGGTGTCTCCATGCTCGCTGTGCACTTGTCTGTCTTTCTCCGAATATAAAACCAGAACAGGAGGTGACTGAAAGCTCCAACAGGCCTTTGAACTTACATCTAACAGCCAGGTGTCCTGAGCTTTCTCAAAAGAGGACAGGCAAGGATTTTACCCTCCATTGTGCCACAAGAAAAGACTTCTCGATTAGCACGCTGCCTCAAGCAACATTTATTTTGACGGTTTTGTTCGGGGGCAGAGAGAAGAGGAAGACTTCCGTCTTCGCTATAAAACAAATGATTCCCAGCGCCATGTGAGCACACTCTGCGCTTTTTATGTATTTGATAAAGGATCTTTCTTTTTTTTTCACACGACAACTTCCTTCTCAAACAAATTGGACACATCTCTGTTTGTTCAGCGGGGGGTTGTTTACTCTCGGAGACCTGCGCCATTGTAGACAGTCAAAGGGAAAAACATTATTCAAACTGCCTTGTAGATTTTGCCTCAGGATGCACAGAACCATCATTATAGATATGTCATTTTCGCATAATCCTCCAGCAGCGCGGGGCATGTCGTGGCACCGTAACAGCGCAGCACACAGAGGAAAGACAAACATCTAAATATGGAGAGCTAAAGAACTACCGGGGGCATATTTAGAAAGCTATACCTCTTGTATTGACTTTCAGTTTGGATGAGTATAAAGAAGAAGACGCATTCATGAACTGCCAAAACAAACTGCAGTGCATTTTTTTTTATGTTTTGGACTGCCATGACAGTATCCAGGGCAGCAAAACTCTGAACGTTAGGCCCAAGAAAAAATAATGAAGTCAGACTTCCAGTTATTGTCAGTGAAGCGAGTCTGTAATGCATGCTGTGTATTAGTAACGTCTGAGGTTACGGTCTCTGTAGTTTCTAAACATATCTATGAGTGATTCATGAAATATTTGAGCTGCGTTTTCTCACTATGTAGCAAAGGATAAAACACTGCATGTGTGTGATTCACAACCTCTTTGGTTGGTAAAATAAAGCTGAAACCATTAGCTGATTGATCAATTAGAGCACATTCACACTGGGCGCTGAGATATTTTATAGTCCCGTCTGACACTTTATTGGTCAAACAATTAATCAAGGCTAATCAGTAATGAAAGCAATGTAAGATTATGTTTATTTGTTGCATTTTTCTCAGGTTTAGTGAGAGAATTGGCAACATTTAATTGATGACAACCTCTAATGTGATGGTTGAGACCACAAACAAACCTCTGTGGCTGTGAGAGAAGAGAAGCCGATGCAGAAGTGCCTAAAACTGCAGTTCCTCAAACGTCCACTTGAAGCTGGCTATAGAAGAAGTCAGTCTCCATAAGTCCCCATGTTAAAATGTACTAAACATGAAATAAACATGTTTACAGCCTGGTACAAAAAACTGTTTTGGTCTCTATAGAAAATTTCCCCATTCATGACAACTGTGCAGAGGGTGATTTTTTATAGAACTCACCTGTTCAAATCATATTAAGGTTTAACATTATGCAGAATTAACAGCATGGTCGCTTTGACTGACAGGTAGGTGCTGGTAGAGATGGCTCTTCTGAGCACCCAGGCATCATTAAGCCCACCTCAGGTCAGCGGATGATCCACGTCTTTGCCGACTTTTAAATTACCCGGGAGGCAGAAGAGACAGGACAGCCAAGATTCAAGATTCAATTCAATCAACAGTCAAGTTTACAATTGAAGCTAAGAGAAACCAGCGTTACACTAACCATTAGTTAGTTTCAGTGACCCTCATCACAGCTTTCTGCCTTAGCGTTGCCATGAGTTGTGAGCAGGGTCCTGAAGAAGTCGAACTTTAAAGCATGTCACAGGCTCAACTTGGTGAAAGGTGGATGAGAAGACGGATACCACTTTTTATGGCTGCATGTAAATGTGCAGCTGGAGCCAACAAAGACAAAGGAACAAGGACGGAGAATCCAGGAACATAACCAGCTGTAAGACACTGAATTATTTTTACATTTCACTTCTTGTATGTCTTAGTCAGTGAGCTATGAAGGTGCTTGTAGGTGAATGTTGAAGCCTTTGGTCTGAGCCAGAACTGCTGTTTCCTCCCATTTCCAATCTTAATGCCAAGCTAACTGATTTAAAACCACAGGAATGATCTGAAGCTTTGAATCTTTCTGGGTAAGAAAGTAAATGTAATTAATCATCTGACGACTCTGGTTTATCTCTGGATTCACTGCGCTAGTCGTCCATAATAATGCTGTCTGTTGTGAAACGGGGTTGATAATAAGGTTGTGCGTGCTCTACTGTACTTGCTGATCTTTCAGACTTTGGACTCCACTGCTGATGAGTCAGTTTCCAAGGAAAATACATAACAAAACACTTGTTATAGGAGATCTCTTAATGGGAAGTAAATATAGCAACGCTGCTAAATGTTTACCCTAGAGTGCACTTTGACCCCATGACACTACAAGTAACTGGGTCGTACGATGAGTCTGCACGACCCACTGTCACGTACTGCGCTGGGATGTCTCAGCACACTATCTGTCAGCCATGTGTTCCTGGAGACACTGAGATTACAGCAATGTCTCAAGGCCAGCTAGGTTTAACACTCAGGTCTTTAAACCAATATTGTTCTAAAGTCTACGCAGGAGGATGGAAATTTTCCTCACACTTGAGGAATACCCTGCTGCAAAGCCGGCATGGACCACACACTGAGCTCCTGGTGTTTTTAAACCAGTGTAACAACTATTTCAGGTTTCTGTGGGAGGAAGTCCCTCACATCCCTTCACCTATAGCGAAATACCTTTTCTCCAGTTACCGTCTCAAAGTGACTCATCAACTATTTGTATTTCACAACTGACAGCCAGAGGCTTCACACGCAGGATTATAGGGTCACTATGCATTACTGAGAGGGGAACGACCTGTCTTTTGACGTCACGCGAGGATCAGACGAGGGTTTCCCTCTTGTTGCTAGGTAACGTGGTTCCGTTGTGTGGATAAACACGGCGTCCGCGTGGCACACCTGTGTTTGAAGTTGACACTGCCACGCTGTCAGGCCTCTCTACCTGTGTTGCTTCATCACACTGCTGAGTAACCATAGTTATTTTCCACTGGCAGTAACTACACTGAGGTACCTGCTATAAAATCAGTGACAATGAGTGTAATGTCGGCATGGCAACCAAATAAGTCCCTGTGGGGAAAAGGTGAAGCTTTTATTTCTCTCACCTGTTAGCCTAGTTATGCCGGAGGCATGAGAAGGTTCATGTATTCTGTTAAGTAACAAATCAAAGCTGTGCAGTTATTTAACTCTGTGGTTAATGGAAAAACTACTTAGGAACATGTTTCCTTTGAGTTGCTGTGATACTTCTACAGATGCAAACTATAAAATAAAAACACTTATTTAAAAAAAATTAAGTATCAAAACAAAGTTTAAAAGCTAACTATATCTCAAAGTATTTATGTTTATGTAGCATTTATGTATGGATATTAGTTTACGATTGCAATACTTGTGGATCGTAAGTAAATAAAGTCATTTTTTGTTTGAATATTTTGTTCCTTTTCCTCTCTTTCATAAATATCACAGCTACTGGTACTGGTTATTTTGCTGATTACATTTTTATTTACAGTATGATGCATAGCTACAGGTTAAACTACTGTATGTAACATAAAAAAACAACTTTAATTTAATATATGTAACAGTGACATGAGCGATCCTGCAACATAATCACTTTTACTTTTAATATTTTTAGATACTTTTACTTAAATAACATCTTAAATGCACGTCCAGCGTATAAAATTGAGTGGAATCTAGTGGTGAAGTTGCAACCGACTGAATACCCCTCACGTCACCCTCTCGTTTCAAACATAGGAGAAACTACAGTGGCTGTGAAAGGTCCTTTGCAGAGCCAGTGTTTGGTTTGTCTGTTCTGAGCTACTGTAGTAACATGGTAGTTCAACGTGGAAGAGGACCCGCTCCCTCTGCAGATATAAAGAGTAACATCAATGTAAGGTAGCATAAACATAACAACTCTTATTTTCTGGTGGCCATACATAAAAAAAAACAGTTATGAACATTATATTCCATTCTGCCAACGCTACACCTTTATATTGCTGTATTACAACTTTTGAGTGAAGAATTTCGATATTTTTGCTTTAAATGATATTGTGTGTTTTCATAATTCTTCAAGTATGATGCATTTTTAACATGAACGAGCTGCCTGTGTCTTCAAAAAACATGTTATGGTATCCCAACAGTTAATTAGAGATAAGAGAGCATGTGTTCATGTTAAATATTGGTCAACATTAAAGAGGATACTCATGTTTTGCAGCAATCGAGCCTTCCGTAAGCAATCATGCAACATGAGGTAAATGTCAGGTCTCACCTCGGACACTTCAGAGGTTGACTTTGCTCCATGAATGTAACCCTCTCATCATGTGCCAAATACTATATTCACATGTTTTGCCAAGTATCACAGACACAGATCTCCAGAATGAAGAAGGAGGGCACGCATCCACCAGTATGTGTGTTCTACCAATAACTCCAATATAGCTGTGGTGATTTCATGTTAGTAAAAGTGCCTGTATGAGTAGCCAGTCTTGTAAAGATGACAGCCCATGTAAGAGCAGAGTGTCACCAAAGGTCAAGTTAAATTTAATCTGGTGTGAGTAGGTGTCACGGTGTCATAGCTGACAGTCAGATCGTTGCCAGATAGGACGAGTAGTCACACGCAAAACTGCATTCCCTAAATGGACAAAGGAACTGTCTATTATGAAATTATCTATACATCACTTTGCTTTCAGTGTAATACTCTGCCTGAAATCATATATTATTCAAATATCTACAATTAAGATCACAAAAATGTTCACATGTTCACAAAAGAACATGCAGGAGATAAGAATGTAACGTTAGTGACTTGCATATTTTTTCTTATCGGGCAGGATACCTTGCTCTTGATGACTATCACGAATGTTGAAAGCTGCTTGCCCTAGAATGTGAATCATCTATGAACACCAGCTGTAGCAAGTGTGTCAAAAAATAAAATAAAAATCAGTTGCACGTAAAAAAAAAAAAAAAAAAAGGAGAGGAATTCAAACTGCAGCAACCGCAATCGTGTGACGAGTAATCAGAACAAATATGGCATTTCAGGTCGTGGTGACATAGACTCAACCTTCAGCACCTGCTCGGAGTGACTCACATGAATTAAGAGTATCGCAGTCCCCTTACAAGACAAACTTAAGGAATGACCTCATGTGAGACCACTGCAGTCTGGCTTGGCATGAACAATAGCCAGTCTGTGCTGGTCCATCCTACGTTTCTCTCTAGCATGTCTGCGACCGCTGACCACAGCTTGAGTCACATCCTTCCCAGCTCTCCTGCATGTTTACGGAGTGCTGGCGCTCAATTGCCTATGATATCACGAGCCCTGGGCATTAAGAGTCGCACTGTTTGAAAAGACCTCCAGGATGAGGTGGAAAGAACCATCCAGGGTTTTGCTTGCAGCCACAGGCCTGATACAGGAAACCCCCTCCGCTGTGTGTCTGTGCAGAGTTTTTCCCCTCTGTTCAGCATTCCTCACTGGTGTGCGGCACAGGTGCCTGCGGATGACCCTGTGACAGCTCAGTGTGATGCCTGCAGTGACATCACGCACGAAATGACGCAAGGAGACGATGGAACAGTTTTCTCTAAATAGACATTTAATGATTTAAAATAACGTGACTACAGACGGGGGGAAGGGAAACAGGTGTCGGGGCGGAAAAGAGGGATTTTTTTATTTTATTTTCGACTGGTATTCTATTTACCGTGCTACTTAAATCGACCACATTTTTTTCTTCTGCGAAGCTGAACGTCAAAGGAGATGAATAAAAAGCACAACAGCCATGCAGGAAGGCATCGCTCTGGCACGTATCAATGGCATCCCGTGGAGGTGATAATACAAAGTAAAGAGACGACCTGTTTAATTTACAGTTATTAAACAAATAACACTGAATCGAAGATCATTAACGTGTAACAAATATATACAGATAATCAACAAATAGGAATTGTGGCAGAACGAAGCAGCTTCATATAAAATACCATACTCAGACTGACTGGAGAGTGTGTGTGTGTGTGTGTGTGTGTGTGTGTGTGTGTGTGTGGAGGTGATTACAGTAACTTTAAGTGCGAATTGTAACATACTCTTTTTGACCCTTTGTGACAGATTGTGTGCATCTCTGCACGGCATCAATTGAGTGTAAACATTTCTCCTGCTTTCCTTGGCGTTCGCTCACATCAGGAGCCACAGTAGTATTCAACATTATTACTCTTTCTTTTTTTTCATCTAACTGAAGGCTCCATCTAATATTTGCATTGATCGGAAAATTAATGTAACTTCAACGAATACAAAAAAACAAATCGAAACAAAAAAGTAGATACTGACAGTCCTCTGGTCTCAAGACTGACACCTGCCATTGATAGCACATTAGCGGCTCGACCCCGCCTCCGCCTCCTCTGATTTCCACCTGCCTACTGCCGGCTGAGGCGCTGCCTACTGGGTCCGGAGTTGGTAATCTGAGGAGGAAATGGACAAGACGTTAATCAAATGGACAAAGAAAAGAGGGGAATCAAGAGAGAAATCAAGTGGAGGCAGCTGATGCTTTCCACCCAGAATGAATGGAATACAAAGGAAATGAGATGAGGATGTTTGGCAATTACTGGCAACATTAGCAAAAAGACCAACATGTGCAACCTCGGTAATCTCAGCAAAGAAGATCAGGGAAGCTAAACTAAAAAAAAAGAAGAAAAGGAGCCAACTTTCTCACATTTCGCAGGACGTTGCCACATTGCCTCATGTTCTACAGTGTAAGTGTATCCCCTTTCTCATAGAAGTACAAGGCTGGTTCCCACCGCGTTGCACTTCATTGCCCAACTCTTGCCTAATAACTGCACATATGGGCACTGTGCACCAGCATTACTGAACACTTGACCTACCTCCATTTTGGGTAATGTAGCGCACCCACGGCAGGGCCTGATATCCACTCTTCTCAATGATCTTCAGGTAACGCACCTGTTGAGGAAAAAAATCATCTGAATGAGTGGCACGAACAAGTTTGCACACAATGTTTCCAGCACTAAATAGCATCTAGTATCATGAACACAACATACAATATAATATCGCTGATAAGTTCATTTCACATTCACGCCTATGAGTACCCGGACAGAACCCACGCAGCCAAGACAAGAACATGCAAACTCCACACAGAAAGGCCCCGGCCGAGGTTAGAACCTGGAACCTTCTTGCTGTGAGCCGACAGTGCTAACCTAAATACATCCCCACCTATGGGAAACTTAATGCAAACAAGTCCTCATGCCAGGAACGAGGAAGGTGGAAGGAGAAGGAGAAATAAAGACCCTGAAAACGGGTTTCAGTGGTTCCAGGCAAAAACTCTGCAGCAATGACTTCCATACTATACACACACGTTCTTAGCAGGTTTCAAGTATGTAACACGTTGTGGAAAAATCAAGCACTAAAGGAAGGAAAAAAAAAAAAGAAACAGTAAATTTTTGGGTGTGCTGCTGCTGCACGGGCAAATGGAGGTGGCGCCCACAGCTGCAAAAAATTAAAATAAATTGCGGATTGGTGGTGTGACGGCTCCAAAAAGATCACAGCGACCAAAAAACAACAATATTTAGAAAAAACATTTTGCTTTTGTTAGTGAAGTTTACATGTCAGTCACGTTGTAAAGGCTCAGTTTTAATTACATATACACACTGGGCATGTTGTATCAAAAACACCTGTTGGAATAAAACGATAAAGCATGCCGACTTCTTGAATAATAACTAAAAATAGCACAATAAAGTGCAGAATTTCACATATAGTGAATAAAATTATCACCTCCTAGCTGCATAGTTCTCTTGGAAGTATTATTTTGGTGATTAAAAGGCAGAATTAGGATGACGAAGAGATGTTTCCATGAATATTTTGACTTTAAATTGGTGTGATCTCTTGCTACCTTGGAAAGGATGTAGGTACATACAGGGGGAAATATTTGATACTCAAAAGATAGATTTTTCAGCGCAGTACTCCTGAAAGCATTAAGCAAGTTGTAGTAAGAGAAGTGTTGTTGATGAGGAAGCAGTAGTATGAGTCACACTGAGAAGGGGGAAGCAGATACAGAACAGCTTTCAAGGGACATACAAAGTCACTTTACATAACTGTAACATACTGTTTTTCAATGCCTGGAAGACAGAAAGAAAAGAAGAAAAAAAAAAAAACGCACATCAGCATAATCAAGATACAACTTTCACAAGCCAATAACCGATATTTCACCACAGCAGTGTTACCACAGAGCTGAATTTCGAGAATACCCTCTAAAAATACCCTGCCATCCTGACCCTGGCCGAACATTACTGCACATCGTGTTTCCAGTCAGGTGGAGAAAAAAAAAAAAAAAAAAAACACTGTTAAAATGTGTGACTAGTTAGATTTATAGTTAGTTTATAAAAGATGAATTATTACTTTATTTACATGAAGAATGATTTCTTCGACATCAGGAATGTCAAGAGTATCTGTCACTACAAAAATGATTACAGTTAGCAGAGAGGAGATGAGAGAGCGGCCATTTTAAAGGCTGACGCGACCCCTCTGTGGGAGATGCTGCCGTGCCATGTCTCCATCACGCTGGTTCCCAGCTGAAAGCGGGACAGACAACAGCAGGAATTTGTGCGGCGGGCCTCTGGTAAGGCCTCGATAGTGGCTGCCTTGTTATTACCTTCCACTACGCAGTGAGGTCAGAGAGAGAGAGAGAGAGCCGTGGCCAGCAGACACATGACGACAAACACGCAGACGCGGGATCACCAAGTTTGCCGGCGCAGCACTTCTTCCCTGAACCCAGTAGCCAAACATGCAGTCGTCCTGACCGTGGGTACGCAAGTCAGCAAAACGGCATCAAAAGCCGTCCTCCGCAAAATATCATTATGGCTTGTAAGATGAGAAGGGGAATGGAGGATGTTTGTTGTATCTCGTTTGGTAAGTACAGACTACATGTGTGGTCTGGATTTATCAGGCTTTTGGTAAAAGCTATGACCCAGAATGCATCTGCCAACTTGTTTGGGTTCACTCGACATCACCTAAAGACGGTGGAGGTTCGAAAAAGTAACTACAGTTCTCCTCTTACGGCCACTCGAGCCAAAGTGTGGGGTTAGTCCATTTCTAGTTAAATTTATAAGGTGCAGTTACGTGCATCACACACACTTCGCATATGCTCTCCCCTACACTTAGTGGTAGAGTTAAGAGGAACTTTCTCATGCTTTGATATTTACATGTGTCTAATTAAACTTCATGGCCTCTTCTCACACGTACAGAGTGGTGTTACTGGCTGCATTAGAGTCTGAGACCCAGTCTGCTGGTGCCCTGTAATAAGGCAAAGGTTGCTGGCCTGACAGAAGCGTTCGATGGGAATATGGCTCTTAATAGGTTGTGGTGGGTGCACCACATTGTGATTGTAAACACTGTGCAAGGAGTTTTTAGGCTTGACAGGCAAGTGAAGGTGGACTGTGGAGGCCTACAACCGGAGCTGCAAGGTCATCTCAAGTCTATTTGAGTCGATTAAATGATTCTCAGATGTTAGATTAATCATCAACTAGTTTTACAGAGAGATTAATAACCAAATTCTCTGATTTCAGGTTCTTAAATGTGAATATTTTCTAGTTGCTCTCGTCTTCCGCGTCAGTAAACTGAATAATTTTGGGGTTGGTGACAAAACAAGACATTTGAGAGTGTCACTTCGGGCAACATGATCAACATTTTTTTCCCTTTTTTAACCATTTTCTGACATTTTATGGACCAAAAAACTGATCAATAAATAAAATGACAGATTCTTCAGCAATAAAAATAACAGTTGGTTTGTAGCTCTTACCTACAATAACTTGGGAATTAGTGAACTGCTACAACTAAAGCACTAATCCTGATATTTTAGGTCCGTGCTTGCAGACTCTAAATGCCAATGCACAACATTATTTCCAATAATCTGAATGATCTGAACTAATTTTCTTTCCAATATTAAAAGTCAAAACTACAAATCATTTTAGGGCTTAAAACATGACATATTTTCTGTGTTGTACTTGAGTGAACCTGCCTGAGCCATCTCAAGAAAAAAAAAAGAAGAAAGAGAAAGAAAGAAAAAAATCCCCAGGGTGCACTGCGGTTTTCAGAAGCAGACCTTTTCAGGTGGCTTCCAGGAAGTTACAGATTTAACGGAAGAAAAATGACATTGACATTTGGCACGTTTAATGGTTTCATAAACGTGCCAATATGTTTTTTTTCAAATAGTTTAGCTTCCAACGGCCAACTGAACCTAGTAAGGCAAATGAACACCCCGACAGCTCTGAGTTGAGATGTCCCTACATGGTAATGGTTGTATTGCTAAGAATCATTTGCAAAACTGAATCTATGGATGATCTTTGCCTTGGAATACAAGTTTTTATGATCATAAACTGGTGTCAGTTTGGTTAATTTAAGATTATTCCATTGGTTACGTGCTGATATGATTAAATCATATGATGACATATGATACGGCACAAGATCCCCTGAGAACAGTGACACTCCGTCCATTGGGTGTGTCCAGATTGAAATTAACAGGAAATATTTAGTTGTCCTGTGTTTGAATACAAGTCAGCAATGGTTTGTGGAAAACCACAAAAAGAGGATCTAACAACCAAACAGATGAGCAAGTCAGATCTAGTTCTGACCAAAGATTGCATCACAGAGTGTATCATATGACTTTCTGTTGTTTTTATATGTGCTGGGACTCATTTTCATCTCTGAAGAAATGAATCTAATTGAGCGGATTGTTGGAAAAAAAAAAAGAGCGTTAGAAATATCCATCTGTTAACGCAGGGACAAACTTTAGCTCACGGACGCGCAGAGCGCCTCCACACCTGCCTTTGTTGCTGCAGTATGACTTAATGCACTTGCTTTTATTCGAGCATCTGTTCATTCATGGATTGGCAAAGATTTGAAAGACAGGAAGGAAGGAAAAGGGGGATTATTTCTTTCAGCTGCCAAATTACCTTGGAAAATGACAAGCATTCTTATACTGCCAAAACCGCCCCAATTAAAAGTATTATATATTTCAATTAACTTGGGTTTGAGCTTGTCGTTTCCGAGTGGGCTGCATAATGTCCATGCAACTTAATAACGTTTTATTGACTATCATAGGAAATGTGGAGACGCTGGAAAATATGACCTTGTTGCTCTTTTAATGAGAGTTTTACAGAAAGCAGCATTAGGAGTCAAGAAGTGCATGAAAATGTGTTAGAAGGAGAAATTCAGGCCTCCATCGGCGCAGGAGAACAAAGTTAACGGTTATAAACACGCTGGTTGTTATTAGAGAGCAGAAATAAGAAACTCGAATAACGCTATTATACACAATTCATTGGGTTGCTTGTAAAAACAGGATTAATTGTGCACCAGTACTCGGGTACTGTTATTTCAGGAGGAATTAACGATTGTTTACAAAAGTCTATGACAAAGATGTAAGTAGCTGCTTCTTGCGCACATTTTGTAATTACAGTGTGATTACAGTTCAGCACACACTCATAGGAACTGACTACCCGCAGTAGCAACTGCGTCTACAGATGTGCTGAAAAACACACTCAAAGTAAAATAAGTGTGAGGCTCAAGAGTGAAGTTTATACATGAAATCTACAGAGGGAACAAAAATGCAGAGCTCTTTCTGCTGCGGTTTGTTTTAGTGCTCTGTTCTCTGCATGAAGCTGTATGATCCGTCATTTAGGAAACTGGCTTTTTGTTATTTAAGGCAGCAACTTTGATAACTTGTCCGATGTTCCTAGAAAACTGGGACTTAAATGGAGTATTTTACAACTTCTGCTTTAAGCGTCACATGACAGTACTTCTTTTTAAGCGCTCCTGCTTCAGATAATAAAGCACAAAGTTAAATGAGATCTGGCTGGTGCAGCACTGAGCTGTGAGTACGTAAATGTACCTGTGGAAAAAAAACACAGTTGTTTTTCTTTTCGGGCGATGATATGATATTTTTCAAATGGAGTTTGTCAAGTTGCCATTGTTTCCTCACATCAAGACATGGGAAAACTTAATTTTGTGTTACTGTGGTGCTGCACATATAATCACAGGACAACTGTGATTATATAGTAAGTGCAGCACATCTGTGTAAGTCTGTGGTCAGCAAGAGTTTTCATTCAAACATGAAGGAAAAACATTAGCTACTGCTCTCGGCTTCATGGGAATCACAATCAAAATCCAATGAATCTACTCACCTGTAACTAAGACTGACATTTTCTATCACTGTGATTAAACATAAAAACGCAAGAGGGCCAAGTCCAAGTTGATGAGCAGTTGCTTTCTGGTTTGTGTAACAGTAGAAATTTTCTCTACCGCAAAGAGTCTCACAGTTGAGCCGTGCTCGCTTACTGCCCCCTCTGGCCAAAAAACAAGACAAATATGAATTGTTTAAATTCCTGCTCTGGAGAGGGAGTGCATCGAGACGCTGCTATGTGCCATAAATTCTAAATCCAGGATGACAGAGCAACAACAGAAAACCACAAGATATTTGGACTATGCATGCAGGTGCAATAAGCGTTTTGCTTGAATCTGCTCCCAGATGGTTTTACTGTACACAGTAAACACTGTGAAAAGAGTGTGTCTTGTGTGTGTGTGTGCACATGTGGGACGTACCTGGATGCCTGAGGTGGTGAAGTATGGGATCTCAAACTTGACACTGATTGGTGGCTTCCCCTCCTTGTCTTCAGCCTCTACGCTCGGCAGGCCGAAGTGGGCTCGCATCAAATACTCTTTTCCGCCCTGTTCACAAAAAGTCACGAAACAAACTCTATAAAAGTTCTGGAAACGTTGCGTGTTGAATCACAAACGCCGTGGCGTCATTTGTAAACAGAAACCTAATTTCACACAGTCATGTTTTAACCGTCTATATGATACTCATGAGTCATGATTTCAGCTCACGGGGAAGGACTTGATTGACCAGACGATCTCGCTGTTCTCCGGCACCCACTTCACGCTGCCCACTGTGGTCTTGAATTTGGGCGAGTCAGCGTCCGTTGGCACAGGAATGTGGATCTCCACGTTGTTGGCTGTGGAACGCCTTTTGAACTGACTCTTCGCCTGAGACGAGAAACAAGAAGGTCAAGTTTAACACGGTGTCGCACCTAAACAGGATATTTATCATGCGAGGGCTTAAAGATACTTTAGAGTTAATAGCATTAAACAGGGTTTGTAAGGCGTGAAAGCCAGATACTCGACATGAAAGTCCCATTACAGTACGCCTCACTGTACTCACTTCTTCTTTTACAACTAATGGGACCTAAGTTTGACAACAATGCTGCTGTAATTGTCATAGAAACGGATGAACCAACAGAAATAGTGACTAACCTTAATCATGTACTCGATCCGACTGTGGGAGTGCTTCTCAATGACAGACTCAATCCAGATCAAGGGCTTCACCTAAGAGATATATATATATATATATATATATATATATATATATATATATATCATATTAAAGCACACACATCTTTTAATTACAAATACATAAAAAAATAACAGGCTCTGTTATGTTTAAAGTGCATGTCGGCTTAAATAACATATGACGCAGTCACCACCTAGTGGACTGGAGATATTACTACAAGAACAAAGCCTTTAAGAAGAGGACAAAATGCACATTTGCAACTGACAAAAACTCAGATTTGCGTCGAGTAGAATCAGTGAACTGAACAGTCATCAGAAGCTGTGTGACGGCTCTTGACTCTGGCACGCCATGAAATTGCGTAACATTGCGTAATGTTTCCATACTAACCTAAAGATGGGGGTTTAGTTATTATTATTATTTTTTAATAGTGATTAAGTTATCTAGAACGGAGACAATTTAAAAAGGAGACAAAGTCTTATTCTCATTCTTCCAAGAGATATTCCCTCATCTGGCGTTTCGATGGAGAGTCTCCTATGTGATGAGATGTGTATGAGATGCGGTGACTGCAAAGTCATGGGTAATGATTCACATCATCTTCATACTACTATTTTAACCTTTCCTTTCCACCCATCTTTATATAACAACGTATAAGCCGATGACAAGGCATTCAATTATTTATTTGAACATCAGCAACACTCTTGATCCCTGAAATCTTTTGTGTTTTTTAAAATTCTGACCAAGACTGAGCGACATTTTACAGGGGAGAAATCAACACATCTGTGCTATTTAAGACCAAATCTGCCACTTCAGGGGATGCACGGGGTTTTCCATTCATTTCAATGGTTGAGGTTGAGCCGGATCCAACTTCAGGAAAAACACAGCCCGACGTCACGCCGTGGCCACCAATCAGTCACTCAGGCTAGTCAACCTTCAGTCAGTCTGAAATTTCACTTAAAAACTGACTCACATAGATAAAACCTGAGACTTTTTATGTCTCGCTTGCAAAGTTGATATGTAAGTAAATACAATCTTATTTTCTCCATATAACCCAGCTCTACAAGTCTAACGTGGCCAATCACTTCACAAGATGTTCCTTGAATAACGAATTTCAGATTTGTTGGCGGTGGCTGAGGTACAACTGTACTTCTCTTTCCACAAGCTCACTGGAAAATCTATTGTGAAACATTTATTAAGAATCGGGAGCCAGTTTAAGCTTTACTATTACTCTAGTGCACAACCTCCTGTGTGACTCATTACGTTTAACTTTATACTTCCTTTTCATGACTGTGCTTTTGGGATTTCATATGCACAGGATGATGAAGCAATTGAGCTGATCGGAGCAAAGGCAGCATGGGCCTCATATCTTTTGTTTTTTTCAGGTTAGGAGTTTTATGTGTAAATATTTATTTAAATACTGTCTTTCCCCTTCCAAATAATTAGTTTTTAACACATTTGCTCAATATTTTCGTATTTATTAACCATACACAGACAGTATGATCGGCCTCTGAGTACATAACACTTTATGGCACTGAGTCACGCACCACCAACTGCGTCAATCTTTTTATTGAAACTGGATCTGGATATTTTATGGAGAAAATGTTTTCTGGCTTTTCCTCTGATGTCCTCCGCTTGCTCCGCACCAACTCTCGGTAAAGTAAACTGTAGCTGCTGTTTAGCTTTTAGACATAAAAACTTTTAGTCACTGGTGAGAGCCTGGTGAAATAACAGGCTCATTACACTTTGGGGGCACCCAATAGCAACAGATACAGAATCTTACATAATATTGCTTTGCAGTTGCTTGCAAGAACATAGAGGGGCCTAGAAGGTGTCTGATCCACGGTACTCACATGAGTGTTGAGGCGGTAGGACATGAGCTCAAACTCTCCATCGGGAGGAATGAAGGAGATGGTGCGGTCGTTCTCGAAGCGAGACAGACGGACACACTGGTGAAACTTGACATCCTCCAGCTCTACTGATTTACTCTTCCCACCTGCACGAAAAAACCCAAATCAGATCACACAAAAGGAGAGAAATGGAACAGGGTATCTGCTTTCCATGAATTGATATGAATCAGACCTTTGTCAAACTACATTTGCAAAAAGCTTTTAGGGGCTCTGTCATGAGGTAACAGGCAAAAAGGGTAATCAATCATCATTCAAACTTCCATGAGGCAGCTCGAATCATTCCTTAACACAATATGACCAGAGTCTGGCAGAAGAGAGAACTCACGTCCAGTGTTTTCGAACAGAACCTTGTCGTTAAGGCCCAAACGCAACTCGGGCATCCCAGACAGGAAGACGCGCATCTTAATGGAGCCAACGATCTCGCTACGTAGAACATTACCATTGGCACTAACCTGAGGAAACAGAGGTGAGGAGGTTACAGTGGGTCAGAGAAAACTACCTAAAAGTGTGTCCACGGAAAACACAGCAAGATCAGCTACCTAACACTGTGACGCACATGGGGAGGAAGTTTATGAACAGTGACTGGCATTCCTTTAGCAACACAGCGATTCTAAATCAAGGAGTTCCTACCAGGAGGTTCACTGACTCAATGACGTCCAGGAAGACCTCGTTCTTCCTGTACTTGATGCCCTCTGACCTCCAGGAGACGGCGTTGGTGACTGTGGCAGGGGGTCGCGGGGCGCCAGTGTCTAGCTTGTGCCCCTCTTGGGTTATGTATCTGAGAGACAAAAAAACATAAACACTGAGTCAAGAGATAGAAAAGAGGAAATCAACTGTCTGCAGTGGCGAGTTCCCAGACAGCATCAAAGTAGAACAGAGAATCTCATGGTTACTAAGGGAGGACTGTGTGACTTATTGCTGTACTCAGAACACTGGGGGAAATCCAGAGTTACCCTGCTGCACGTCTATGCGTCAACCACAGTGCTGGAATTTTAAACGGTCATGTACAGTACAAAGCTGAACAAAGTTATCTTGCAAAAAACCTGACTTAACGGCCTCGCGACAATCAACGTACAAAAACTGAAAAATCAGGCGTGCTCCAGTGGTTAGTGAAAACAAAGGTCATCGTGAATATTATATCTGATCAACAGATAGTTAACAATGACAATTTCGACGATGATTCGATGACCACGAAAACTCCTCAGTGGTTATGATTGGCAGCTTTAAAATGTAGCACGTCAAGCAAATCTGCATATTTGTTGAAGTTTGAGAATTAAAGTGTGAGCTAAATGAATGTAATGTCAAGGAAATTCATGTTAACAGAGTATATTTGGGTTTTTCTCATTGGTCACGTCGACAAAATCGTGGAGAGAAGGTCGTGTGAGACGACGTTGTGTGACTCGGCTTCTACCTACCTCGCGACACACGGCTTACAATCCGTAATTTATTATTACAGAGTGACCATTTGAATCACTGATAAAATGTAGATTTCATTTAGGGCAGCTGGCATGTAATCCATCCGCTTGTGTAAAACCTGATGAATCAGGTTTCGCCAACATGATGCGACAGTGATTCTTGTGTCATGACTGTGGATGAATACATGACCGTCAGGTCTTCTTTGGTATTCGAATAGTTCCTGCAAAGCTTTGATGTGCAAAGCTTTGGCGTCATAATCTAGCTGTGGGATGAATCCTTCTCCACAAAAACGCAAACTAGAGTGTGTAATATGTCTCTGAAGAATTAGAGTGCTTCTTAATATGGGGTATAATAATTTCAGTGTAAGTTTCCAAATTGCGGAGTAGCCAACGCGCCTCCAGACTTGAATATTCCCACCACGAGTTTCACTGTGAGTTTGATACTGCCACAAATCTCAAATTCTTAGCCCAGTTTGATTTCTGACACTTTAGGTGGAAATATAGATTTCCAATGAGGTCTCAGACCTTTGTACACCGCTGTGTAACTGTATCAATGTGATCAATCAATTTTTTGCTGAGCTGTTCTTTACACGACATCTATTGCATTGCATGTTCCATTCTGTTTCCTTCCTTTTTTTTCCTCTTAGGGGAGTTCCTAATCGAGGGAGTCAGCAGTGCAGTAAATGGGGCAAATCATTCTGGACTGTTTAAATAACAGGAAATAATCCAAATGTTAATCATTAATGGTGGTATTAATTAGTTACCTCTGTAATGAGGTTAAGTACAGTTAACTGCAGTGAGACTGTGACTAAGAGGTTACTTACTCTTGCAAAATCTTGCTGTCTGTGGTCTGAGGATAGCCGAAATCCATCAGCTCGTCCATCAGCTCGTATATGATGACAAAGTTATCTCTAATGCTCTCTTCCTCCAATTCTTTGAAGTACTCTGAAAAAACCTGAAGAACACAGATGTGGTTTCATAAAAACGTCCGTCCATCACTGTAAATACAGTACATATGGCGTGTTAGCGTTGCTTATGTAGACCAAAGCGTTCAATCCTACCTGGACGATTTTGTACAAGAAGGAGAAGACCAGCGAGACGCTCGCGTTTTTCTTGGATGTTGCGACCACTGATGTGACGTGTGTTAAGAAATTTAGCTACAAGAGTTAAAAATACATACACGTATAATATCAAATGTTGTGGTGTAGGTACACATATCACACAGTGAACAGTAAGGATACAGTAGAGGTTATTGTGTTTGATCCACATGAAACGGACTCCACCGTGAGCCAGGATCGGAGACAGCGTCCCCTCCTCCTCTTTGTCCATCAGAAGCGTCATGAAGTGCTCAATCTCTGACATGTCCACATCTCCCCGGTAATTTCGGCACACCAGCACCTTGACAGGAACAGATACATCAATGTCACTGTTAGAGAGTAGTACTAAAAACACAATCCCTCGCTGACCTAAAGCTCATCCAAAACTCTGCCGGGATTTTGTCTCGATCACATCACACCTATTCTGGCTTCCTTACATTGTCCACAGAGCTAATATTAAGCTTTTATTCCATTACTTATACTGTGGTTGGTGTCATCGTCACTGTAACTGTGTTTTGAAAGGTGCTCTGTAAATAAAAGGTCATTATTATTCTGCTTTGTGTGCAGACATTTAAATCATGAACACCTTTACTGCATTACTTTGTGCCTTTTCTACAGCACACATGTTATTTTAACTTTAACTTGGGGGCCAATGGGGGCCTGCAGTCTTTGAATACATTATTTATGGCCTGCTAGGACTGTCAGACACTGTGAAAGATTTGGCTTTTCTGGTTGACATACTGAAGCGTTTGAACGGTAACCGCTGGTGTTACATATGTGTAGATGTGACGCGAAACATTACTTTCTGAATGATTTTGTTGAAGACGGAGCAAGAGTGACACATTTTAAAACTTAAATATCAGCAGACTTGCATTACTCATAAAAAGTCATGTTTAAAATGAACACGCGGGTTGAGATTTGCATCAAGTTTAACGTTTGCTCCATACAATTGACTCTTTCTTATCTGCCTCCAGATGTGAAAGAAACATGTTTTATGTGTATAACTTATTGTTGTTCATTTAAATCTTAAGTATTAGCATCTTCACACTGTCAAGACTGGTCCTCTATGACTGTTTTCTCTCCCTCAGGCTGAGCTGTGGGCGGCAGCAACAAACAGATGTTTAAACTTAAATTAAACATGTCTTGATGAATAAGTGAGTTTACCAGAAGACCTTCACGGTTGAATACGGGCTTAATGAATGTAGCACAGTGCGTGTAAAGCCTTGCAAAAGAGGCAATGAGAAGTGAAACTGCTGAACAGTGAGAGGGGGAGTCTGACAACCTCTGTGCGCAGCCTGCTGCTAACAGCCGGTCACCTGTCTGTTAGTCAGAGAATCGTTACGTGGCCTTGTATTTCTCACTTTTACTCATCGTGTGAAACCGACCTCGTCGTTTAGCTGCAACACACCGACTTAAATCACAACCTTAAACCTTAACCCCCTCCCCTGCCGACACGTTAGCGTCCCCCCCTGCCTCAGATTGACCCGCATCATAATCTGTCAACCAGGAATGCGTTAGCCTAGGGGGCTAGGCTAGGCTAGGCTAGCGTTAGCTTAGCGCCGCAGCATCACCATTATCTTACCTTTCCCTTCAAGTCCAGCACGTACACCGCGCTCGCAGACATCTTGAACCAATCAACACGAGCTCAGCGAAGCTCTTAATCGGTTCCTTGTTTATTAATGTTCGTTATTGACTAGTTCAGGGGTGAAATTAAAGCGCAGACATTCATTCATAATACCGAAAGGAGGAAAGCCACCCTTCCCTGTTTGTCATAGCAGGCGTGCGCCTGACGAGCGCCCCCTATGGAGCGGGAGGACGAACTACTGCACCACGGCGATATAACGCTTACATGCGTTTTCCATTAGAAAGTAACAGTAAGTTTGGAAAGTTTACAGTAACCTGCTTCTTGTTTTTATCTTGTAGCTCCCTCTATTGGATGAATAGTCAATCAATTCAACAACTCAATAACATTGCCTGTGTAATATCTGTAAATTATATTGCACCATTTCATTGCACATTCAGTGTTAAAATGTTTTATCCTTGTCCATACATACAGATCTATATATACCTTTTTATATGTACATAGTTTTTATTATTGTTTTTTTTTGTTTATGTTTATGTCTACGGTAAGCTGTCAAGTCCTCTGTTCAGTTTTTTAACCATACATATCACATCTATACATGTTTGATGTTTGTACTGTCCTCATGTGTGCACACATACCTGGTGAATTAAAGGAGTTTTGATTCTTAGTGTTGGTGTGTTTTCAGATCAAACTGTTGCCCAACCTCATCAGGTTCTGGTGTATGATAATCACGTGGGGCAAATATAAATACGGACATATGTAATTAATATATTTTTTATGTTTAAGAGTTGTTTTCTCAAGATAACAAAATAATTAATACATTATCTCAAGGTAATGAATCAAATGTGACAGGCATGAGTTTTCTGTCACATGTGACATCATGCCTTGCTGAGCTGCATGTGAAGCACTGTTTGATATACTTCTGATCCTCTGACACTGCTACACTGAATTATGCTTCCTGCAATGATTTAATAAATTACTATTATTTTTTGATTGCTCGTGGTCTCGTATTAATTATGTTGTTATCTCAAGGAAACAAAGTTTTGTTATCTTAAGATCTCAATCCTGTTATCTTGGGACAAGAACATTTGTTATTTTGACATAAATAATTGGAAATCTCAAGAAAACTAATTAAATTAACTTAATTAAGAAAACAACAGAGGCTTAGACCGCTTAGGACTTCCATGTAAGTGACATTCATGGCAGTTATTCACTGTACTATAAACCTTTTAGTGTTTTCACTACTGCTGTCTGGCAAAATACTATTCACATGCTCAGATACACGGTTAAAAATATCTTTAGATGGACAGAGACATCTTCTGCTCTTCAAAAATGTTTCTGAATTGCAGCAATCTGCTTCTTGATTTTGTCTTGTAGCTCCCTCTATTGGATGAATACTTGATCTGCAAGAGATTACTCAACTTAAAGTTCTTTAGATCAAACTGTAAGGTTCTGGTGTGTGGAGACTCAAATGGGACAAATATAAATAGGGCTGTATGAAATTAGTACATCACATGAACAAACACGTATTATATCAGAATCACTTTTATTGACCAGGTTTGTGTAGACGTACATGAAATCTGAAACAAAGCCAACAAGCCTGAGCCTACTTTGTACCTCCTCTTGTCTTTGAGCCAATCACACACTCCCAGCACACTCAGCAGCTATTAAAAAAACAAAAAAACATGTATACTTTATCTTGTACACATCATCCATGCAGGAATTTGTTCCCACTCAGCCACAAGAGCAATAATGAGGTCAGCACTGATGATGGCCGCATTCCAGTTCAGCCCAAAGGTGTTTGATGGGGCTGAGTTCACGGCTCCGTGCAGGCCAATCTTCCTCACCAAATTCCACCAAACCATTTCTTGCTGGATTACAGAGCACAGTGGTGTTAACAGGAAAGGGCCTGTTGGCACACTATTGTGTCAAATATCATTGTATACTGATTAAGATTTGACAATGACACAGCCAAGAGCATGAAGAACAGCCCCTTACCACAAATGTCTTTCACACAGATTTGATGCAAATATTTCAGACGCTTGTGTCAAATGTGGCTCAGAGGTTTGGACATGGGACAATTTTCTGGATAAAAATAATACAGACTGATTCTTTAACATTATTTCTCTGGCTGTGTGTTTGCATCTTGGATCTCTTTCCTGAAGAGAGGATGATATGAGACTATCCAACATTCTTTGTCTCCTGAAATAAAATAATAAAATATTGTATTATCTCTTCGGTGGAAAGCACAAACTATTAATCAATGGCTGAATATTTTCTCAGGCAGCCTGGTGGTGGAAAAACGGATGAATGCCATGAAAGATCACAAAAGAGACAGTCTAAATAAAATGGGGACACTTTGTGCACTATCAGGAAACCAGGTTGCACAACCAACTCTGTACTTTCTGGTGAAGAAATGTGGATTATTCATACCAGAATAATGAACTATAGTGGGGGTTTTTATGATTTCCTCATTTGTTTTTGTTGTTGTTTGTTGTATGTTTCTAGTGTATGCTGTGTTTCGCTTTGTTGAAAGTACAATGACAGGCATGCCCTCCTATTTCTGGCCTTCTAGTTTGCAGGCTTTCATATCCTTTGTTGTCTGCCACAGATGGTCAATCTTACACAATCAGCCACTCATTATGTATTTCCTTTGTACTGGTGCAAATAAGTGTGTCTAACTTCGCTGAACTCAGCGGCACTAAATTTGTGCAAATCATAACTGCTGACGTGACCCTGTGCACTAACTTTATCCTCAAATGTTAACTTGATCACCTCACTGACTATTACTGTGTAAATAAATGGCACCCAAGCAAAAACTAAGTGAGTTCATCACTCATCATACATCATCAGACTCCTGAAACATAAGCAGAAGCATCTCTGCTTTAGATATCTAAAAATATACCAGTTATTAATATGTCAGTGTATTATAATACACAAAGATGCTTGAGTAATTATGGAGGTAGTACAGGCTTAGCATTAAAATAACTCTCTCAAGTACATAAACCCAAACAGATGGTACTTTTCACCTCTGTGTATTGTGAACAGAGACCGGCACGCGAGGAGATGAAGGATAACAAAGAGATCATGAGGTAGAGGTAGAGTTCTGGGTAGATTTAAGAGAAACGCAGTGTAAAAAATCTGCACTGACATTTGATCAAATTAGATATAAAAGTAACTGAATCGGGGACTTAAAGAAACGTGTTTTATGAGTGAACACTGACCACCAGCCCTGTGTTTTTTCATCCCCCACTTTTTGGCGTGTAAATCCTTTCACCACCGAGCTGGTGCAAAGACAACTGCGTCTCATCGAGGTGACAGATCTCTGATCCCTTGGCTAGTAAGATGGAGTCTAGACATTGTCAGATTGTCATAGATACAACTGGACTGAGTTACAGAGCCAAATATAACAGACTGCCACTTACCTCAGCCACTTCCACACACTACATGGTGTTTGTGTGGCACTGTAGTTTAAGGGATCACTGGATGTGGTTGCGTAGTTAATGGACATGTTTGTACAGAAGTCTCAGTGCTGAGCAGGGCTGACGTATACTCACTTTTGTTGCTCAATGGGCCTGTTTGAGCACACTGTGAGTCAGTGCATCACATAGGTGTTACACACTGGATTAGTCAGACGTGCAGGTGTTGCCACAGAAAGCCTTTGGAGCATTAGACGCTCGTTATTATCGCCTTAGACTGATTACTTGAATGAATGCAGACATTTTCTGTGTAAAATGCATCATACAGTGGCAACGTTAAAGGTTAAACACATCGCTTGCTCGACATCGGGCACTTAAGGTTACTAAAACTGTACCAGTTTGTATTCTTCATGATAGTGTTCATACACACTGTAATCTGTTCCACCATTCCCATGGCTTTGTGATTTATACTTAGCAGGTCTTTGACTCTACTCCCAAGGCGATCCTGTGGCTTTTGGGGGAGTTTTTACCATACAAGGAGAAGAGGAGTTTAGCTCGGTTTCCTGTGGGAAGGTTCTGATTTCTCTCACTCCGCATCTGATTCACTCTCTCCTTACCTCCTTCTCTCCTTCTCCTCTCCTGGTTCTGCTCCAAACGTCCTTTCTGCTCTCTACATAACCCGAAACAATGCAAAGAATTTCATTAAGAGAAAAAAAAAAAAATCACAGAAACACTTCCAAAATAAATATTTGTATCTGTGCAGTCAAGTATCATAACAGTGTGTACAGCCAGCATCCTGACACACCAAATAAGGCACACAGTCACCGCTCTTTATCATTGCAGGGCATGATGTAAGCCCAGGATTTTAAAGCTATCAAACTGCCACCACTTTCATAAACGTACGCCAAAAAAGGGCTGCAGCCTCCCTCCCCTGCTGAAAAGAATTCTATTAGTCCGCTCACAGTTGTTTTAGTGTCTAAGTCTGAAAGAAAAGGGCGAGCATTTGTGGGTCGGTGAGATTTCCTCAGGGTGATCTGACTTCTGAGAAGACTTTAAGTTACATACTGTGTGTGTTCACACAGTGTGTGCTCACACTCTATGATGCAGTTATTTACATACCTCGAGATGTGATACAAGGCAGAACCAGCCTTGACCTCACACCCAGCGCTCTCAGTCAGTCTGACATGTAACGACTGGAGAAATATACAAAAGGAAATAATTTTGAAAATCTGCACCGACGTGGCTTTCTGCTGCTCGAAACTCAAAGTATCTGCATAAACCACAGACTCTCAGGTTTTGGTTTCGTTCTACTTCCTCTGTGTCAAAGTGCAAAATGTCTGTCAAATCAGAGAGTACACAGTCCAATAGTGGCAATGCAACATGAAAAACAAGAGATGCATTTGTCCAAGTTTACCTTCAGATGTGACTTAAATGGCCTCTGAGCGCCGTACTGTTCTTTGACTTTCCTTGTAATCTTTATTTTTAGCCGGGGCAGCTGGCACAGAAGAGTTGAAAGCAAGCAGACAAGTTCATGTGTGTTGATGTCATCAGCGCACACACACACAGAAATACACACATCATAATTAATCATAGATAAAAAGATGAGTATCTATTCTATTTTTCATTTGCTTTTCTCATCATTTGATCTAAACTTTACCCGGCAAATAAAGAGCATGAAGTGAATACCATGCATGGCTCATTCAAATATCTCCTAGGTGCATAAATTCATATTCCTGGAAACCATCTTGAGTTGTGTACCCCAGTCAACAATGCTTTTTTTTATATTGTGAGCCTTACAAATTACAGAAAACAGATCTAAATAAGGGTTTGTCAGACCAATAGTAATTAAGAGGATGTTAATTGCAGCAGACCGATGGTTTATGTCTGTGCCGCTCGACTGTAAAGCTCCGACTGCCTGGTGTAGATCACATGCAGACAGCTCTTTCCCCAAATTTTCTTTGGCTGGATCATTTTCCATACAGCCTTTTTTCATTTAGCGGTAGAATGAAAACTATGTCCTTTTCTAACCAACTCTGGTATTAACATCAATTTGAACATTCCTAAGTAAGAACACAGGAATATAGATATGCAGCCCAAAGGGGGGATATGAAGGTTCAGTAACTCATATAGGGAACAATGTCCTTTTGATGTCTCAGTTACAGATCATTTTGCTTCTTCTTATCTGCTCTTCCTCTCCTGTTCCAAAACAAAAAGGCCGTGATCCAAATAAGGAGATAGGCTGGATATTGCCAACATATTCACACCACTTTGTTCCTCCAAGGAGCCTTCAAGAGGTGAAGTTTAGATTAGGGAGGGGGGCACAGTAAGTTCTAGAGGAGCCAAGGCGAGGAGTGGCGGAAGGGGTAAACGGTGGGAAAGGGCTGTCACTAGAGACTGGGGCTGTCTGCAAACCTCCAGTCAAGTTTAAATCACTTAGAGCTCGACCGATTCTCAGTCTGCATCCTCCTCTCCTCTCCTCTCCTCTCTTCTCCTCTGCTCACACGCTCTGTGCTCCTTCTCTCTCTCTCCTCCTCTCTGAATCTGCCGGTTGCTCTCTCGGTCAACCCTGCGAGGGCTCTTGTGTGGCGTCTTCCTCTGAACATCTGCTTTTTCACGCAAAATATATATTTTTTTTTCCTGAAGCCTGCGAGAAACTGAGAACCAACTGTCACCATGGAGGCCATCAAGAAGAAGATGCAGATGCTGAAGCTGGACAAGGAGAACGCCATCGACAGGGCAGAGCAGGCTGAGTGTGACCAGAAGGCAGCCGAGGATAAATGCAAGCTGGTGAGACAAGGCTGGGAACACAGCATGGATGTCATGAACTTCATTCATTTAAAAACAGAGGAAAAAGAAGTACAAGAACAGAGTATAGCATAGGATAGATAAGTAACTTTTAAGTAAGATTTGAATGCTTTACACATTAAGAGCATGAAGCACAGAAAAACAGAAATTAAAGGTACTAAATGCTTTGTAGAGACAATTATACATTAATAACTGCAAAAAATGTTCAAATGAATGAATCTAAACTATAATTATTTATTTTTGTAATCATTCTTCTGTAATTATCTGTAACATCATGATACATATCAATGTCAAAAAGTATTCTTAATAACGTTAAAAAGAAAAAAAAGTTTTCATTCGTATATATACCAAAAAACTCCTTTTCCACTGATTTGATCAGATTTAATTGAAGTATATTAGTTTGTGAGATTAGCCTGACGTGTAATCTGTGTGTTTTTTTATTTAATTACGCCGATAATTTGATCAGAAACAAATAAATAAACACCAAAAGCACTTGTACAGACTGAGGAGGGGCTCAACATAAAATGTCACGTATGTCCCAAAGCACCAAATGTTGAATTACAGAGAGCAGCTGATACCGAGCCCCTGGGTCTTGTCTTCTGGCAGGCAGGAAAAGCCGGAAGATGTCCACAGGGACGTACAAACAGAATGACAGAGCGACGACTGCTGGACATATCATCCACCACAGATGTGGTCCTGCATGACTTAAAACAATCCAACCAGCCTATCGCAGCTGTTTCTCTGACTCTGCATTATCCAGCATCCTTATCTGAATTTTTTAAGCCCGCACCGTATCAAAGTAAAACCTCACACATTCCAAAGATCTGCACAGCCATATTTGGTGCTTCAGTGCGAGGGCTGTAGACGGCCAGATATTTCAAGGGCTAACATAATGATGGCGTGTTTGTACCACTTGATACAAGCAAAGTGGAATCTTGAGATGTAATAAGATATTTGAGGTTTCTAAATAGATGCAATTATTGCACAGTGGGAGGTGGTCTCATCATCACGGCGGTACGAGAGGAATGCTAGAGAGCAGGGAGTTGAAGACTCGAGAAAAGCAAGTGGAAAGAATCCTCTGTCCGTTGGCTAATGCCCTAATCACATCCTCAGAGAGCACCAAGGAGTGACAGTTGTCATTGGCACCGCACATATGGACCCCGAGCATGTCTTCCACATCAAGGAGCAGTCAGCATGAAACTCTAGAAGGTTGCACGGAGCTCTTTAGTTTGTTTTGATGGCAGTGATACAAGCAGCGCTGAGAGATGCTTTCTTTGCTATTCTTGGCACGGCTTGACGAACATCAAGCGTGCAGCATATGCAGTGAAAATACACAAAAGTGATACTTAATATCAACATACATCACAGCTCCGGCAGCAATGAGAGGATCTTAAAGTTGACTTGGTTCACTCACATGAACTTTAAGAATGTTAAAAATTCAGTTGTCATGTGTCTGTGTTCAGAAACAATGTCTCCATTACTCTTGATGATCCGCAGACTACATTGTGCTTTCTACTGGAAATATAGTCCTGACAGCAAGTTGTGCTGATTATCAAGAGTAATGGGAACTGAAATTATTATTGCACTATTTAAAGAATTATTACCATATTCAGACACTTATGATTCCCAGAGCATGAATCCTAATCGGTGGTCCCCCGATGTTTCCTCTGTCGTGCCACCATGAGGTTGACATTTGTGGTTTTAAGGGAAATCTCTCATCAGCTATTGGATGGATTATCATGACATTTAATACAGACATTCATGTCTTTTTAGTTAATTGAAAACTGATGTTTCATGTGTAAAATCTACGGGTATCTAGTTTTGTTTTGAGACATAAGTTACCTGATAGGAGTGATGATCCTTCACCTTACTGCGTCTGGGTATTGATCAAATCTAATTAAGTGGCTTTGATTTCAAATTTACCATTTCATCTACCAATCAAACTACTCTTCACTTGTACATCAAGAATATTTATAAAAATCCATCCTTAAACATAGGTTTAAAGACTCTCTCTTTCATATTTCTTTCAGTTGGAGGATGAGCTGCTGGCTCTGCAGAAGAAGCTGAAGGGAACAGAGGATGAGCTCGACAAGTACTCGGAGGCCCTGAAGGACGCTCAGGAGAAACTGGAACTGTCTGAGAAGAAGGCCACAGATGTGAGTTAGCCACAAAGACGCCATCTGAAACAGATTATCCACATTACAGTGAAAAAACCACCAAAAACTCCTAGGTTTCAAGCATGTAAGGTATCGATAACCACTCTTTGAAATGGACCGAACAAAATATCACTCCATGATTGAAGGAGGAACAGCGGTAGAGACATTCAGCAGGAGTTGTTCCGAAGCATAGCAGCAGAGTGATTAAAACAAAAACATCCAAAAATGACAACAATTAAAAAACATTTTTAAAGTAATTTATCTAATTTAAAACTAAGGTCACAACCTTAAAGGTCTCTTGGTTTCTATGATTTCAAAAAAGACAGAGGAAGGAACAAAAGGCAGTCAAGTTGACTGTCGACCCAAAGATTTCCCATGAGAATAAATTTGAAAATCCCCTTTTGTGGATAAAATACTTGAACCGTAGAGTACATACGTCAGACAGGATTTACACTAAAGTTCTACTTTCAAAATGACCTTCGAATGTTGAACTAACAGCCCTGAAATCAGTCCTGAAATGAGTAACTTGTACCTTCTCTAACCCAGACAGTGTTGAGAATCACCGAGTTATTGGTGTCTTATTGAGGTCTGTAACGGAGCTATTTCTCAAGCACAGACAAAACTTGGCCAGCCTGTAGCTGACCAGGAATCCCAGGAATGCAGCTTAAGCAAACAGAGAACCCCGTACTGCAGTGTCTAATGAAATCAATGCTCTGGCCTTTTTTTTTTTTTTGGAGGGGCGGAGATATTGCACTCTGCTCTGTCTGGCCTTACAGTACCTTATCTGTGACAACAATGAATGACTGTTCACCTTTAAAAGAGAGAGAAAAAAAGAGGAGCTCTGATCAAATCTATCTGAAGCAAAGAGTTCAGTGAGGAAAATAAATCAAAGTGGAGACAGAGAGACTGGACTTGGGCAGTCATGACCAATATTATTGATACGATACCACAAATACATTTGCAATGTGGTTCTTCCGCTGACGCACGATGAGTCTCTTCTTTTACCATCTAGGTCTTCATTTTTTTGGGAGATGCATTAGCCAGGAGCAACAGAGTGATGTTCGACTGTGCACACGTCATTATTAAGATCAGATAACTCTCCTTTTACCTCTTTTCCTTTTTACAAAGTGAGCCAAATCGCTGACAGTGAACAAGATCTTTGGTATTTGGGTAACTACTGACTACAATATTTAGAATTATTTTCCTTGTTTATCAATCTGCTGATGCTTTTCGTGACTAATTATTATCTTGATTCATTGTTTGGTCTATAAAATGTCAGAAAATAATGTAAGCTTCTGAGCAGCAGTCTAAAACTTAAAGATATTCAGGTTATTACTTCATATGATTTTTTTAAAAAACAGCCAAATTCTAACAGTCTAGTCAAAATAGCTGCTTGTCAATTTTCAAATTATCAAGTAATGTCTCAGCTGTAATGAAAGAACCATTGAAAGCAGGTGAGATAAGGCCTCTCCAGAGGACAAAGGTCAGATTGACAAAGATTTGTGTCTCTGATGATCTCACAGATGTCCACAGGTGTGTGTGTGTTTTTTTTTTAGTCCACCACTACTTTCTTCTTTTAATCGCGCTCATGAGGGACGTTTACACATAAAAATGTGACACGAGGACAGACGGAGCCAATTAAAAACTCTCTGAGACGTGAAGAGGACTGAGGGTGGAGGCTGGCTGGCTGGCTGAAGGGGGGCGCTGTAGCAATGTGTCGCCACCCGATGGCTGCGGGTCATGTCTGCAACCAAATCAATTTACATTCCAGGCCGCTGCAGGTCAACAACCCCTGTGTGCTGAAGAGGATTATTACCGCCCCACCCCACCGCTGACCCTCCCTCCCTCCCACATGAAGTGAAGTTTGGACTGAACTTTGATTTTTACTCGGTTTACAACTCTGCTTTATCTGCTTCCTTCACACACACACATTCATACGTTTACTGATCCCTTTTCTCTCCCACACACACACACACGCACATACAGACAAATCAAATCCAATATGATTCACATTAGACGTGATTCATTTATCTGAATCATACTGGATTCTTCCTCCTCTCTTGATCTCGTCTCTGCTCCCTTTAATCAGAGCAGAAAAAAATGCAGCCTAAGCAGCACCTTATTTTCCATATAAGTCCACAATAGAAATTCCAGACTCTCTCTCACACACACACACACATTGACTTTACACACCTCTTTTTTTCTTTTCTTTTTTTTTTTTTTTTTGGAGGAGGAAAAAGAGCAGTGCCTTCCCCTCCTAAATCCTGTGATGTCATCTGAGCCCAGTCTTCTTCACAGGATTGGAGGATCTCGCCATAAATTTCCTGAAAACTCCCAGCCCTTTTTTTCCCCCCACATCCCAACACCGCACGTCCTACTTCCTGCCCGAGAGAAAAACTTTTTTCCTCGCAGTCTGAAACTTTTGACGCAAATCAATAACTGCTTTTCACCCCCCATCGGAAGGATACTCGATTTTTAGACCGCTCTCAGAGGGAGATCTGCGTTTGCTTTGTGAGGAGACAAACTCATCGAAATCATGGAGATGGTCAAGAAGAAAATCCAGACCCTACAGCAACAAGTTGATGAGGCAGAGGAGCGTGAACAGGCAATACAAAGGGAGTTGGACACTGAGCATGGACTGCGCGAAAAAGTGAGAGAACTGCACATTTTTTACCGCTTCACCTAGATTTCTTTCGGTGTATCTTTAATCCTCGCGTGCCCGTCGATCATCCTCTGGTGAGGATTGTAAAGACTTGACACGCAAACTGTCTGCAGGGAGCGACAATGATACTCTCATATCGCTCCTGTGAGGATTAAAAACTTCCCCTTGCGCATCATATTTGCAAATCCGTTGTTTTAGTCCTTCAGTGCCCCCCCTCTCTCTCTGTATATATATTATATAGTATTTCGAGGTTTATTGGTGCATCATTGCGACACTCCTTGGCAGACTTTTGTTCGGCTGCGTTATCTAACACGCCCTATATCCTCTCAGAAACCCAGCAGGCGCCCTCATTATTACGTTAACTGTCAGCAGGATTGTTTAAACATAAAGAGGTGGGAGGTTTGCTGCCTTTTCTTTTTTTTTCTTTTTTTTTTTATACTTTATTTATTTTTTCCCCCCCCAACCACAATTTCTGTCAAAGTCCACTTGGAAAATGGTTTCTTCCTGTTTTGTCAAACGTCCAGTAGTCTTTGTCTGTGCTCGCCCTCCCTGTTTTTTAAGCTTGACTGGATAACATTTGGCACATATCTCAAATTAGGAGCTGTAACCCTTCCTCCTCCTCCTTCCTCCTCTTCTTCTTCGGCCTCCTCCACACAGGAAGAAGAGAGAACACTGGCTGTCTGTGATATCAGTCTGACAGGAAACAGGCCTGTGGAGAAGTAATCTGCTGTCCTCCAAACATATATGCGTCTATGTTTATTAAAAAAAAAAAATAAAAAAAAAACCTCAGGCCCGGCTGTATGGCTTCAGATATGTCAGGGTTAAAGCTGTCACTGTGATGTTCGACATCAGCACTTTTCAAAGTGTTCAAGCTTCAAAGTCCACAGCTCATCATGGTCGCTGGGAGTGAAATGCGTTGCCCAGAGAGTAATAAATAGGCATGTGGCTCATAATGTTCAAACCGTTTGAGGGCAAGAAATGAGTATAAATAAACCGATTAACTGCCGTCGAAAGAGTAATTTGATATCATAAAACATGCAGCTTTAACTGTATCCTTCCCACCTTTGCAGCAGTGTGTTTCCTGGCTGACCCCTGACCTGTGTCCCCCCTCTCTCTCTCTCTCTCTCGGTCTCTCTCTCTTCCTCCTCTCTGTGTTGCTGTAGGCCGAGGGCGATGTGGCATCTTTGAACCGCAGGATCCAGCTGGTGGAGGAGGAGCTGGACCGCGCTCAGGAGAGACTGGCCACAGCCCTGCAGAAACTGGAGGAGGCCGAGAAGGCTGCAGATGAGAGCGAAAGGTGTGACATGAAACGACCTCGGGCCTCAGTCACAATGTGTTAACTGCAAATTGTAGACGGCTACAAGACTGGCAAATGAGCATATTATGGCTTTGAGATCTGTGGTGCATGTACAACACAACCCTTACAGTTATTGCTGTCATTATGTAGATGTTAAGCAGAGAAAACAGAAAAAAGAACCAATTCAGAGGGTCCAACATCCGGGCCAAACTGCCATGTTTTGAATAGTTATATGGAGACTCATAGAATAAAAAGGCAAGGCGTGTTTAAGCTCTACAAAGTAGACAAGGTGGCAGAGAACACCAGAAACAGACCATGGGAAGATGTGAAGAAGATCAAATTAGAGCAAAGAAAAGAAGGACGATAAACTATGAGTCAAAATTAAATTTAAGCTAAGTATAGATACAAAATGAGCGCGTAATATTTTCCCAGGAGAAATTCTAAATTCAGTTTAGTTTCAACAAAGTCCCCATTCAACAATATTATGGGCTCATCTGCAGCATTCATGTAGAGCACGGCAGCAGAATCTACAAAAACAGTCCCGTGGATCTGCATAACGAAACCGAAACAACCGCAAAATATATTCGTGTAGTCATACCCAGTCATAATATAATTAACATATAAAATGTAACTGACTGACTGTCTGTCTGTCTTAACAACAGAGGCATGAAGGTGATTGAGAACAGAGCCATGAAAGATGAGGAGAAGATGGAGATCCAGGAGATGCAACTCAAAGAAGCCAAACACATCGCAGAGGAGGCAGACCGCAAATACGAGGAGGTGCGGGCACGAAGATCATGTTTCTGCATGACTGATAAAATGTCTGTTGCTCAGCGGTGGTTTTATTTTTTCTGTCTGTTTTTTAAATGTCAGGTCGCCCGTAAACTGGTCATCCTGGAGGGTGAGCTGGAGAGAGCAGAAGAGCGGGCAGAGATTGCAGAGCTGTAAGCAAGAAAACATTAAAGAAGTTGTTTGTGTGCTCGCAGCCGTCGAGGTCACACAGGAAACCTAAATGCCTTTCTCTGTTCATACAGTAAGTGTGGTGACCTGGAAGAGGAGCTGAAGAACGTCACTAACAACCTCAAGTCACTAGAGGCTCAGTCTGATAAGGTGAGCTCTTTAAAAAGAGACAACTGTCATTTAACACGAGTATCCGCAGAGTACAGCGCTGTAACATCGGGGTGTTTGTTGATTTTCTTCTTCTGTCTCCATAGTACTCTGAGAAAGAGGACAAATATGAGGAGGAGATTAAAGTCCTGAATGACAGACTTAAGGAGGTACGTTCATGCTTGCACACGCTGTTATTATTGTAGTACATGTTGTCATGTATTTCTGATTTAATACGTTGTCTCTTTTTAAAGGCGGAAACCCGTGCAGAATTTGCAGAAAGGACAGTGGCCAAACTGGAAAAGTCCATAGATGACTTAGAAGGTACGCTTCCTTTCAATCCTACAGTGACCTGCACTGTTTCTTTACTTTTCCTCCATCTTTATGCTTAGTTTTTCTTATTCTTAATCTTTGATTTCTCTTTTTTCCCTTCTGATTTCTCTCCATGGTCTGCACAATTCTGCATTTTCCACTACCTCCGCCTGCTGTCTCTCTCTCTGCCCCCCCCTTTGACCTGCAGACGAACTGTACACTCAGAAGCTGAAGTACAAGGCTATCAGCGAGGAGCTGGATCATGCCCTCAATGATATGAACACCTTGTAAACGTTGACTTGAGCTCATGACGTTTTCACGTTTCTCTTTGTTTCACCTGTTTGGAAGCACTTTTTCTCCTCTCTTCTCTCTTTGCTCTCACTGCTCCTTTGCATCAACCTGAATCTCAATAAAGCTATTTTTCTCTTTTACCTTGTCTTCTGTCATTTTAGTCTTAACTACTCTGCACTTTCTATATTTATTGGCAACTGTGAAAAGGCCAAATTTGTAGGTTTGTGTTGTACAAAGGTGTTTCTTTCTCTGTCTGCTCTACAGTAACCAATATTTATTATCTTATTGCAATTATGTAATCAATTCAGCTCTTCGCTGATTTTTTTTAAATATCTGCTGCGACTTTTTATTACAGAGAACCTATCATCTGCTAAAGAGGAAAACCTAGGAATACACAAAGTCCTGGACCAAACCCTGCAGGAGCTCAATAACTTGTAAAATGCCAAGAAGAACATCGAACAATAAGAACAAACAAGCATTTGTTTTGTAAAAGATTTTCTACATGCCATCCATTTTCTGTAATTTCACTCTTCTTCCTAGTTGTTAAAACAAATGTACCCCTTTTATATATTTATGGTTCTTTTGTTTCTTTTCCTTTTTTTAAAAAAAAATGGTTTTGGGTCCATATGATATCCAGTTTCGGTGCTTGAAAACGTGTTAGAGACCAAACTCTTGAGCACAAATAAAACTGACGACGATTACGATGAAGTGAGTTTTGTGTTATGTTGACTGCGTGTGTGTGTGTGTGTATGTGCTTGAGGCAGTTTCAACACACTGCCATAAACCATGACGCCAGAATGAGTTCACCCTTCAATTTACGCGTGCTAACACGCACAGTGTATTCTCTCTGTGCTCTGCTAAGACGGTCAGTTCCTTAAACACAAAACTAGAGATTCGCTTAGCTTGGTATTTCTTGGTTACACAATGGTATCATCACTGAATTCAGTTGAAATATACATACCTGACCAGTCGGTTTCAGTGTCACAGCACAGCAATCAAATGAGGTTCACCATCAGATCAGGTTTTTTGTGAGTAATAAGTTTGGATAAATGAGAGCTAATTATGATGGCGAACCATACTAACTAAACAGTTAAACCATCTCCATGACAACCGAGCAACTCCATCTGCAGGAGGAGGAAGGACGTGTGGTGTGGTTGAAAGCTCAGAAAACAGGTAAGTTGGGCTTCATTTTAAGATTTGCTCTTCTCAAAACAAATCAAACCTGCCATCAACAGCTTCTCAATTGAAATACTACAATGCAAAGTTTTATCAGGCTTACATGCACTCAGCAGCCACTTCATCAGGTACACTTGTACAATCTAAAGTGATCCAAAACAACAACTCTGCTACAAACTTATAAATGCCTCTATAAACACAGAAATGTTCAGTCTTAATAGACAATGTCAGAGTAGTGCTCTGTGGTTATTGCTGAGGTTGCAGTTTTCAGAGTTGTTAAACAGGGCAGTGTTATATTGAGCGGTGTTAATAAATAATTTGACCGCACTACTTACATACAGGAGCTGGCTTAATATTATAACAACCTTTTAATATAACACACTCAGGTAGAGAGGTAAAATTATGATCATAGGCATGATGAAAACATACTTATATTATGCTCCATTACTGTCAGTAGACACTAAAACTAATTTTCTTGCTATATGCGGGCCCTGCAGCCACCAGGCCTCGATATATTTTGGGAAAAATTCAAAATACTTGTCTTTATTTGTAGGATTTGGATTTTTTTAGCGACATGCTGCATCTGTTGAATGAATGCACTCAAGCTTGTTTTCCTCTTAAAATGTTGCATTTTACAGCATCTTGCATAGGGGCCCTCCCAACAGCCAGACACGGCCCTGTAGTTACCCCCAGCCCTGCAGATTACAGTCAGTTCACAGTTACATGAGTACACGCCCTCTGGTCGCAGTCACACACACAGGCAGGGGGGATTCCGGGCCAGCAGGGGGCGTCATTTCCACATAGTCACTTCACTGCTGCGCTTCGCCGGGCGGGATTTCCGCAATAATATCAAGTATGGCGAAGACATACGACTATTTGTTTAAATTACTGTTAATCGGCGACTCCGGTGTCGGGAAGACCTGTGTGCTGTTCAGGTTTTCAGAAGACGCCTTCAACTCAACGTTTATCTCAACCATAGGTACGTTTTTACTGAGTGATTCAAACTGTGTCTGTTTACAGAGAGGTGTGTGTCTGCGGGGCTCGGGCTATTTGCTGGAAGGCTACGTTTGACGGCTGGGAGTAGTTTGTCTTTGTCGTTAATAAGCAGCGTTGTTCTCTTATATGTGATGAATATTTATGTGTTAAAACGTAAAGAGGACTCATTGTTAGCCGTGTGTTTGAATAGATGTGTGTCCGTTTTTAATATGAAACCATGCCGTTGGTTGGTTAGCCAGCAGGTCCCGTCTACATCCTGGCAAGACACCGGAAAGCCCGCTGTGGCTAATTAATTTAACAGTTATAAAAGCATTGTTTCCCCTTTTTAGACACACTTTACTGTGGTCTGTCTTGACAAGAAACACAGTCGCCGGTTCACAAGTGTCGTTTGTTGTGTCACAGCCAGTGTTTGACAGGTTCACCCAAAGCTAACAACAGGCTATAACGTTATGATTGACGTGCATGATCCGTCTTTATCCCTCCAGGCATTGATTTCAAGATTAGGACAATAGAGCTCGACGGCAAGAAGATAAAGTTACAGATATGGTAAGTTTATCTTAATTCCCCCCTTTTAATCCAGGGCAGGTTACACGATGGCAGTGTTTTATTGATATTTGGCTGATACAGTATGGATGGCACACACAGGTAGGCTGCCTACAGGTTACACTTTAAAACTGGTTTCTGTCTCCAGCGACAAAATCCCAGTTGTTGGAGCTTATAAAAGTTTTAAATCCGTGGCCTGCCCTTAATATGCCAAACCTACACACCTCCCTGCTGCAGCGCTGCAGCACTTTATTGGAAAAAGTCCTCCCAGTCTTGTTAATACAGACCTGTCCACCCTTAACTGCAGTGAGAAATTTATGGAAACTTTCCTCCATTTATCAAAATATTGACCTTAAATGCATTTCAGATTACACTTTATTTATCCCACAATGGGGAAATGATGTAAATAATATTGCACATGGTGAGTAATTAGAATGGAAATATAAATACAGGTGCAAAATAAAAGCTATGGTGAGTAGTAGTAGCGGTAATTGAAGCTACAACATGATCAGGTGGTGCAGGTGTTGTAGAGTCTGACAGCGGCAGACCTCAGTAACCAGCAGTCTGCTGCTGAAGGAGCCCACAGTGTCATGTAAGTGGTGAGAGGTGTTTAATTTACTTACACTCTATAACACCTCAGTCTCGGTGTGTGTTTTTCAGGGATACAGCCGGCCAGGAGCGCTTCCGAACAATCACAACAGCCTACTACAGAGGGGCGATGGTGGGTGTCCTCACGTCTTGACAGACAAATGTAACACGGGTCCACTTCTGTTAGCACTGTTTAATTCACTCTCCTTCACAGGGCATCATGCTTGTCTACGACATCACCAACGAGAAGTCTTTTGAAAACATCAAGAACTGGATAAGGAACATAGAGGAGGTATTCACCAGCCCTCGTTAGACCCTTCCTTTGCGTGCTTCCTGTAGCAGAGTGTGTTGAATTAAATGTCACCTGTCTTGATCCAGCATGCATCAGCTGACGTTGAGAAGATGGTCCTCGGCAACAAGTGTGACATCAACGACAAGCGGCAGGTGTCCAAAGACAGGGGGGAGAAGGTTAGACGCCGTCACAGGCTTATATTTTATGACAAATGACGTGTTACAGCATGAAGAAAACGTGTCAACGTTTTGCTACCATTTTCTTTCAGCTTGCGTTAGAGTACGGGATCAAGTTCATGGAGACCAGTGCAAAGGCCAACATCAATGTGGAGAATGTATGTCTCCATTCTACCTTGAATTATACTTCAATCGTGTGTCATCAGTGTCCTAACGGCGATCTTTTTCTGGCTCACAGGCATTTCTGACACTCGCCAGAGACATCAAATCAAAAATGGACACAAAATTGGTAAGAAAAACTCAACTTAGTGTTTCGCAATCTATAGCGGGTGGTGGCTGTAGTTGTGAGAAAAGAACATGAGGTTTACTGTAGCTGCTGAACCGCACGATATTTCGACATAACAGAGCAGTGACCTGTTTATCTGCCGCCTTTTGTAGGAGGGCAACACACCGCAGGGGAGCAGTCATGGAGTCAAGATCTCAGAGCCTCAGAAAAAGACCAGCTTCTTCCGCTGTAGCCTACTCTGAGGACGGAGGCCTTCGTCACTGGCTGCCAGCTGGCTGGACATAAATGGACTGTGCTTGCTCTCAGCACTTCCTTCCCTTTCCTCCTTTCTACCCATCCATGACCTGTCCTCCCAGTCCACACAAACCATTATATTCCCAGTAAGTGGAGGACTTCCTTCCCCTCCTTGCTTCCTCTTCTGAACGCTTCCAGTGGTGCATCTCTTCCATTTTTAAGGAGACTCGTTGTTTTCATAGGTCAGAGTGCTTGACAGGTCGAGGACTCAACCGAGAGCGTTGTCCAGCTGTTCTTTACCACACAAAAGACAGTCTCTTACTCCCGATGTTAGTCTCTTTGTTGTACGCACTTATATCTCCCACAGCTGGTGGCACAACTTAACATCGAGGTTTTGGGATTGCAAAATAGCAAATGTGATATTTAGATCTATTTTTATTAGCGCTCTTTCCCTTTTTAAATTATAAGCATCAACCAGAGACTGAACGGCTTGAACTCGGTGAAACAGAGTTGCACATGCTTTCACTTTCATTTCAGCACTTGAGAATCATATCACACACAAGGTAGTCAAGGATCTGAAGGGAGTCGGACTGAAAGGTTTTCCATTGCACGCAGTCCTTGACAATCATTTGATGTGACTAAAAAATGCATGTGTCATCATGCCCACATCATTACACACTGCCACCCCCCCCCCCTCCACTTCTCTTCTTAACCCTTTCTGCGATAGCTTTCAGCTCCTGGAAGGCATGTTGGAAACACAAAACCCAAGAGTACAATCCAGATCTCTGCCTCTGTAGATAAAGTTCTGCCATCAGATCATCAGCAGAACATTTGTGAGCTTCGACTTTCTCTGCTTCAGTGACCTACAGTACAATAAGATCAGAGCTGCAGTTAATTATTCCTTTGGTTATCAATTATTCTGACGGTTACTTCCTCATCTTGGAAAATGCAGCAGATGCGACCAGCAGTCAACATCGAGTTCACTGAAGTATAAGAAAAGCAGAAAATCTATTTCTGCTAGAAAACTGACTTAACGGGATGAATCAGTTATCTAATTGTTTCATCCCTAAATAAAGATGACTTCACGTTTTGACTTGAGGGTTTCGTAGCAGCTCTGATTCACGGCCAAGCTAAATGACGTCTCCGGTTATCCGATCGGTTAAAATCACTCTTGAAGTTTCGCACTGTAAGCCCCCTTCTCCAGCTCTCCTTGCACTTTACACAGTAACTCGTGTTCTTGTGTGTAGTCTGTGCCAAGTGATAGTTTTGCAATACAACTACTTAAGTAAGTTAAAACCGTTTTGATCTATTGAGTATTGGTAGTATTACGGGCAATATTCCTAAATTTTACAAATACCTACTTATAAACGTGTAAACATGTCACTGCTAGTGATCCATCGTCCTGGTATAAGTTCACTGAAATACATCACCCTAATGTTCAACAGCTGCGTGTATTTATGAAAAGGAAAAACAATTTGCAAGCCTCTGTCCCTCTGCCTCCCGCCTGCCAAATTATAGTTTAAAAGCGACGTTTTCTTGGCGTATTACATGAAAGGTCCCGTTAGTATTGTACAACCTCTCGTTTGTGTTTTGATTGTGGCTCTACAGCCCGACAGCTAGGTGGCACCACCGGTTCGTGGTGCGTCCCAGGCGACTACCTGAACTCCCAATTTTAACCAGTGTTTTATTTTTAATTTTTTTAAAAACGTGAGCCACAGCGAACTAGACATGTGCGATCCAGACACAAGTATTTAACGTAGATGTCGATTCTCGGTCTGTTCGTTCCTCTGTGTTTCCCTTTTTAACATCTGTTACTAGTCTGAAAATTAAACTCCTGTATGCACAATTTAGAGGGAGGATCTGCTTTTGCTTGCCTGCATATTTTTTTATTTTTTTTATTTTAATATCAAATCATTTGGGACCTCATGACTACCACGGCCATTTGTCTTAACCACGAATACTCAGTTCTGTCATAGGTGAGCTATGCATTGTGAATCTTGGACCTGTGCATATGTTATGTAATTTTTCAGACATGCTTGTAGGCCTGTACAGTTGAATGTACAGGCTTTTTTTTTTTTTAATTTACTATTTTTGTTTTGTGTCATTCACTGAGCCAAAAAAAGGACACGCTCAGTTTGTAGAAACGGCATTTGCTACGTCAGAGCGAGTGACACGTAGCATGGTGGCAGATTTGAAGTAGGAAGAGTCTGAGCGCCGAAACGTGGAGGTTTAGTGCCGTCGTCTCATTCGAGTGACACTGTAGCTTTAAGTCATGAACGGAAACGTAGGGAGCAGAGACGCTCGTGGGACTCGAGCTGTATCATTTTCAGCTGAAATGATACTTCCTCTTTTGATTTTGTTTTTAAATCATATCCTTTTTTTTTTTTCAAGGCTCCTGTCACGTCATAATATACTGTACATCCGTTTTTACAGCCATATTTTCATTCCATCGATCGTGAAGTACACAGGGAGAATAATACGAGACATTTTGAAGAAAAAAAAGTGGAAAACATTGTAAATATCACATTGAAAAAAGAGATCTACTTAAATTGTACTGTACTTTCTAAATCCATATGAAAATGTATCTACAATTTGTAGATATGTGTACTTTTGATTTAATAAAATAAGATTATAAAACTCCACATTGACTGTGTTTATTGGCTGCCTGTCAGAGGAAACTACACTGTCAGTTGACCCCGCTCTCCCGCATTGAGAGCTTGACTGCTTTCATGACAAATGGCTCTCCTTTTATTGGCCTGCTGTGACCCACTGGAATATTCTGGCATGTGTTTCTTTTATAGTCTGGTGTAACTGAACCCCTTTAGATACAAAACACAAATCTACTGTTGATGGTCATAACTAATGAGCCTTGTCTTGATGGATTGGTTGATTCCACCACCTGATGACAGATCTGCAGTCACACCACGGGCTGCTGTTATTACAGCGTTTCCAGGAATAAAAGGAAAAAATCGGATGTGGGCTCGGTGTGTCAGTGCAGGTCAAACAAATCCAAGCTTAATGCTCCCATGAAAGACAAGACAATGCATAGTTAGTCATAGATTTACTCTGGAGGCTGAATGTCAAAGTCTGATATCTGCGGATCTGAATTTTTTTTGGTTCCAGTTTTTTTTTTTTTTTTTTTTACAAAATAAATCACACGAAGCAAAAATTTAAACATTCACAAGATGATTTGTGGTTTTTGGTTGAAATGTCACGATTCCCTCACTTTCCAGACACCGCGCGGTAACTATAAGTCCGTCTTGATGTGCAATTCAAATGCACACGACTGCTTCAGCTCTTTATATCCTTATGTGGAACGTGCTGTGAACAGAAATGAGAATAGTTCTTGTTCCAGATCAGCAAAGTAGTGGATACATAAAAAGATAAATGTGTTCTCATGAATTGTACATCGGTGGTTTTACTCGTCATTACATCGCAGCGGCCCACCTGAGGAATTCTGGAGCTCGGACAATCATGTGCTGGAAGTCCTCCAGTGACAGGCGTCCGTCGTTGTCCAGGTCGGCTTCGTCGATCACCTTCTCGCACACCATCCTCACCTCGTCTTCCGTCAGCTCGTTACGGGTCAGTTTGTTAAGCGTCTTCTCCAGGTCCAACTTACAGATGAAATCGTCATTGTTGAAGTCTTGCAGGGAAGGAGAAGAAGTGATTAGCATCATACAAAGTGCATTTGATAATTTTTTTAATTAATGTGGTCTGCTGTGAGATTAAGCGGCTGGGAAATGAAGTGCCAAAACTGTAATACCTAAGGTGACCACTTGAGGATGGCTAGAGAACATTTTAACACCCATAAGTCCCCATGTTCAAATGTCCAACTTCACAGCAGAAATATTTGGTCTCTATAGCTAATTTTGCCGCTCATGACAACTGTACTGAGGGTGAATTTATATACAACTCACCCGTTACATTACATTAAGGTTTGTGGTTGCTTTGATTGACAGGTATGCACCGTTACAGATGGCTTGTTTGAACACAAAGGCGTCATTAAGCCTGCCTTAGGTGATCCAAGTCTTTGCTGATTTGTAGATTAGCCGGGAAGCGGACGAGGTAGGCCAGCCAACACGGTGGTGGCAGCCAGAACTACATATTTTTCACTGTCGGTTCTTTTTACTGTTTTTACGGGTCGGACGTTTCACTAATTTCAGATATCAGTTCCAGGTTTTGAGATATACTTCAGATATTTTGAAGTAATTCCTGAATGGGTCAACAGGGTCACGTCAATGTCCTGCCAATAAACACATTAGAGAGGTCATTTCAGGTGTCGCTCATCATAACACAGCTATGCCTTTACAGTATGTCACCTTCCCTGGGTTTCTCCTCTGTCAGTCTGAATAATAAATGAGAAGTTTCCTTGACCCATGACCATGCCGATGTGTATGTAACTTCTTCATCTGTCAGCGTTTGTTAATTAGGGGGGACCCTGGTGCTCTGCTCAAACTGGGCTTTGACAAGCTCTTTGCCTCCATAATGGGCTGGTTAATAATTCATGACGTCGCATGCACCATCCGTCATGCTTACAGATCCAGAACCCTTCAACATGCTCCCCTTCCATATGCCCGTATGATATTAAAATTAAAAAATGTGTTTCGTCTTACTAGATTTACATGGGAAGATTTTAATTCATAGTTTAAACTTTAATGATCGGATGATGTCGTTGCACAAAAGTGAGATTATTTTGTTTCTTCTTAACAGTCTGTAGTGTTACATGTTCCCGGACCGCCTTTAACAGCTCAAAACATTCATCTGTAATCATGATACTTTGTGGCTTTTCCTAATATTATCAGATTTACTCATAAACATGATTTCGAACTGATTCTTGGTGCTTTATGGTCATTTCTGTATCTTGGCACCTTCATCAGACAGTGTGCGTGTTGTTACCATAAATTTTGAAAGCGTAGTACGCCTTGAGGTCACGCGGCGCCATCTCACTCAGGACCGAAAACATGTCCAAGAAGTCATCCAGTGTCATGTTTCCCTCTCCGTCCTCCGAGAAAACCTCAGCGATCCTCTGACGGAACGGGTTGTCCTGGACAGAGGGGACACAACTTCTGTTACAGCCTGATTAAAGAACTCATCATGCAGAAGAATGAGCTGCCATTGTTGGATTTGGTGGCTTCCCTGGGCTGCATGGTTTTATATCTCATGCCTGATTTTTGTTTTCCTAGTGAGAGTTTGAGTTATACTCGTCACAATTTTGGAATAACACATGACAACGAGGGAAAGTATAGTCCTTACTCTCCCTTTCTCAGGACATGTCAGGGACCAGCGTGTTCACACGCACCTGTTTACCTCGCTGTCATTGTGTAAAGAGGCATATAATTGACCCATTTCCAACAAGTGTGCCCTGAGGGACTCACCAGCATTCTTCAAGTTTAAAGGAGTCGGGTAACGTATAACCTTTCAAAGAATTCTGTCGATTAGTTGGCCATTAATTATGGATTGGTAACACAGGGACAGAGAGGGAGAGAGCGCGGGTCTGCAGGGTGTGTGTGGAGCAGTGGGTTTACCTTCAGCTCTGGCATGCTGCCAATCAGCTCATATGGTAACTTCACATCTGGGTGGTTGGTGTAGTCAAGAGGAACGAGCTGCGGTGCCAAATCCCGATAGCGGTAGAACAGTCTGGGAAAGGTTTTCAAAAAAAATTACTTTCAATATTACATTACAAGATATCTTCCATGTTTTGCTGTTTCTTGTTGCTGTGTCTTTTAGATTCAGTGACGGGCTGTTAAAAAAAAGTTCCAGCTGGAGCCTCTACTGTGGTCAACATTAAAATCAATGAAAAATTAGATTTAGCACAGCAAAATTCAGAGAGCGAGATTTTAATGTGACCTCGGTGATAGTGTGCCCCACAGCAGGACAGGTCTCCTGATACTGTAGTTTAGAGTTACAGTGTAGTACTGTGCAGAACAAAACAAAAAATTCAGCTGTGTCACACCAGCAACAACTCAAACATATCAAGATTTGATATCAGTGAAATGATTTACTCACCTGAGAATTTCTTTTCTCGTGAAATACGTACAGTCCTGCGAATAAGACGTCAGATGGCGACAGGTATCAAAGGCAGATGGCAAAGGATGCAGCTGTATGTGCTGCTAAATGACTTATTTTATACAGCAGTGGAAGAAGTATTCAGATATTTTCTTCAGTAACAGTATACTGTGAAATTCTCCAACATAAGTCATACATTAAAAATATTATAAGTACATGTCAGCACTATGTTATTATAGTGTTTATTCATAGTTATAACAACATATCTACTCATTAACTTTACATTCCCCTGCTCTGAAATGTAGTGAAGTACCTCAAAATAATACTTAAATACAGTATTACTGTACTGCTAAAGTAACTAACCTTCCACCACTGGATTCATATGAAAACATTTGCAAACGTTTGATTAACAGTATTCAATTTTTGTTTGTAAAATGTCCATAAATTGATTTTTCTGCGCAGTGAGGTTGAAATAAACCAAATATTAAATCAACAAACTTTTACTGTGTGCACCTCATGACTCTGAAAAGTTCTCATTGTTAGTGAATAAAAAAAGTACAAAGAAGTCCGACAAGTGTGTTTATCTTGTTTACACATGCTGGTAGCTGGTATTGATAAGAGAAGCAGCATTGGAGGGAGTGAGGCTAATCGTCTCATTCAGAACCAAACAGGATTGACACCAACCTGATAGGCATCTAGCTGCTGTGCCGTAAAGATGGTCTGTTTATTCCCCATGTCTGAGCGCGCAAACACCAAGCCTCAGGTCCATCGCTGCTCCGACATCAGGTGCTTTTTTAGGGTGTGTGGATATGTCAGATATGAAATACTGGGACAAAGGGAGGCCAGAGCCAAAGAGGAGATCGGGTGTCGGGCCCTTTGGTCCCCATTATAATGGCAGCATTTCATCGTTTTCTCCATTGTGAATAGCAACCCCTTTGACAATGAATAAGGGCTGTCGTCCAGCATCATGCCAAGTGGTATCAACCCCCTTTAGTGCCACTCTATGGCCAACGCCTCAGTCAGTGCTCAGGTTACACTCTTTAGAGACAGGGTTCTGTAGTGGGAAAATAGACTTTTTGATGCGAGACAAGTTTTGTTTCAGCTGATAACTAGAAAATTGGATATTTATCCAGTTATTGAGGGCATTGTCACCTTCAGTTTCAGGTCAGGTGTTACATAAGGGTCAGATATTACGTATCCACATCACAACATCTCACTGAAGTCGCACTTTATATTAATATTCAGCTTTTAGTTGATGTACTGTATGCTTTGCTGCTTTTTTGCAATACTCTGCAGCCTTTGGAAAACCTCTGTTGGCTTGTTGCCTGCCTGAAGAATTTATATTAATTTTACTTACTTATTTTTGAATATTCTTTCATACTTTATGAGTTTAGAACCACAGTAACAAGATGTAACAAAATGTATTCAATTCTTTCAATTTTCTTCTTTTCTGCATTCTATATTGATTTTATAGAGTATGAATGAGATGGCACCTAACATTAACGGTCTATCTAAGCTGAGCACATTGTATATTATAGACTTCTACAATACCCGGGAGACTTCTGATCCCTCTAGTTTGGATTCTCCATCTCCAAAATAAGTAAAATATTCAAGGTTTTCTCAGGAGAAACGGTTTTGTTCTTCTCACCATTGCTGCTGATGTCAAAGTGAAGTCTGATTGTCGGTCTAACTTCATTCTCTTTGTAAAGTAACTCTAACGTTTTGATCTACTCGGTATCTAACAACTGAATCTATCTCTTCAGATACATTTTCTCTTTCAAGAGAGACCTGTCCATAATCACAAATGTCTTAACATGAGTTCTAACTTTAGTACTAACTCATAATATTCTTAACTTCTAGTCAGTATGAGAGAGTTCACGCATCATGCATGTTTTTGTGAGCACTGAGATACGTTCATATGTTTCAGGCGTGTCAACAGAAAGGCCTTTGGGAAAATGGAGTTCCTTACTCTTTGCTATTACACAATGACCAACGTCATATCTGTGTGTGCTGGCATCTTCCTTGTTTTTCTCATCCATCCAGGGAACTCACCCAGGAACACCTCAGCGCCCTCTGATGGCGAAGAGGACGCAGTGCAGGTTGGGGATACCTTTCTGGATCTGATTCAGTCATTAAAGAAGACTGCAAACATTCTTCCAAGGTCAATTTTGACCAAATATTGACCATTTTGATTGCTAAATATTTTGTTGTTCTCTCATGAAGCCACAGTAACATCAGTGACGAGTGAGTGGAACATAATTTGCAAATAAATTCATTCCACAAACTTTTGTTTACACCATTTATTCGGACTGCAATATTTCACAACAGAAAACATAAAATATACACATTTACATCTTTCACAGGATATCACTTCCATCACTGCCATATATTATAATTTTGGGATATTTACATATATTACAATGCCACATATGGGACTGCACATTATTCGTTAGTTGAGTTTTAAAGGGCAGCTGGCTATCTAAGTACAGAAACCCTGATGTACACATCTGTATTTCTAATAAATATCTGTGCAGCCCAACGCAACAGTGACTTGCTGATGTCACTGGCAGCCACAGCTTCCAGCCACCATGTCATTATACTGTTTCAGCACCACATTCTCATCGTCATCAAAATAGAGCAAGTTGATGGAGAAGAGCTTGTCGGGCACACAGCACGGCATCTCGATGCCTTTGATCAGCTTCAGGGCGTGGATGATGGACTGGACGGTGGCGTGGTTGGTTGGCCTCATGTTCTGACCCAGAGGGAAGGGGCAGGAGCCTTTGCAGTGGTAAGCGTTGTAGCCCCGGGGAGACACGATCCAGCCCGACCAGCCAATCTCCTCAAAGTCCACGTACAGGGGTTGACGCTGGCAGGGCAAAGACACGCCTTCCTCCTCGGTGTAGTCCAGAGAGCGGGCGCTGCGGGAGGACGGACCGGACATGGGGGCCTGGGGCAGGTTGGAAGTGGCTGCGGTATCGTTTGGATCTGGTGAAGGAAGACAAAGAGTTTTGTTTAGTTCGTTTTCTCAAGAATGTAACATAGACAAAACACACATTTTTTTTTAGCTAATAAGCATTGAATGTCCGATCTTCCTTAAGAAACCAATACATTTTCGTAAAAAAATTGGGGGGCCCGGGGTGGTCCCTAGGCCCCTTGGTTCTTATCTACACCCCTGCTTATCAGGACTAAAACCACAAAAATACCTGGACTGTGTATTTTTTTTTACTATCACTGGTTGTAATCTGATCAGTCAGTGGCATTAAAGCTCACCTGTGCTTTCAAGGGTAGCAGAGCGCCGGCCGTCATCGGTGAAGAGCACCAACATGGGCTGTTTGCTCTGGTGGTGGTTGCGTCCCGAAGCAAAGCGAATCATTTTCATATCCATCTGGCTTCCACCCAGGGTCCGAACCACCACGTGGAGCCCCAGATTACTGCCTTCATCTATCATCCAGGAGCGGACCTTCAAAAAAGAAGTTCATGTCAGTCAGTTCAAACCCAGAATATAGGCAGTTACATTCAGAGTTGAACTACAGGAGTTAATGCAGGCCTTAAAGAGAAGTGGGTACTCACTGCTTGTGTAATGGTGAACACCTCCCAACCAGCAGAGTGGACTGGGATGAGTCGAGAGGACAGCAGCTTCTTGTCTTGTGTGTTGTTGTTTCTGCTGGTGTCCATCAGCTGATAAACACTAACCTGAGTGACACAGATTGAGATTGAGGATTACACTGCTGTCCAGGGGATTCAACATTTCATGAAATTGTTCAGTTGTATTTAATGGTGCATACCTGACAGAAATGATGTCTGTGGAATGTCATCATTGCCTGAGGTCGCAGCTTGAAGAGATGAAGCTCTGCAGTGAGGATCTTCTCAGTCCTGGCCACCGTGGACAAATTGAACCTGTACTCCACCTGCTCACTGCGCACTGCAATGGAAATCATAGCATTAGAGGCCAGAACAAAACATGACTATATTTCAATGTCAGCAGCAGCCAGAAGCAAATGTGATCTTACGTTTGTCAAAGAAACTGCGCACAGTATTCCCCTCCAGAAGGTACGGGTCCTTGGTCACACCGTCCACATCAGCGACCGTGTTGTACAGATCGAGCATGTACTGAGGCGGCTGCTTGTGTCCATGGATAGCAGGAGGGTCCTCCATCCCAAATACTTCCAAAAGTCTCTTGATGGCAGCTGAGCGGACTTCCTCTGACTCGTTCTCGGCGGTGTAGTGATTCTCCAGGTAGCTGAGTGAAGGCCGTGCAGCGGCCGTGCACACCAAAGTGGCAAGGCTGATCACAAACATCAACATCTCCAAAAATGTGGGTAGATTCCTGACGCAACGGTGTCCTGGATCCACACAACCGGCCAGCAGCTTGGAGTTGGAGTGACTGCAGGGTCCTGGAAGCTCCACTTTTTATATCAAATGCCCCCGTTCACTCTCCAGTGGCCCTCAAAGCCTTTGGTAAACAGCAGTAAAGATGCTATTTGGTCGCAAATGTAAATCACCAATCAGCGAATGTAAAGGGAGACTAATGGCGGTGTTAACAAGGTGTGAACCCGATTGTAGATTTTATTCAAGCCCATTGTCTCCACGTCTGGCAATAAAGGGTCAAATAAACTAAAATCGGCCTTTGAAAAAAAAAAACTTGGAGTGGCCACATTGTCGTGGAATATAAATTTATCATCAGATGTATCATTATGGTGGAGGAATGTAAAGAATATGAAAAGAACAGACTCGGAGCTGATGTGCTGAGGAAGTGCACTCACCATGGGAGGCTAACTGCGCCTAAATGAATCCATTAATTTAGAATAATGGGCACTGTGTCTTAGGTGGAAACCAATTACTTCGATAAAGAGACGGGTGTCGCTGGCTACACGTCGCCAGATTTACATAACCGCTTATCCAGTTGGTTGGCCGGATAATCACCAAATTTGCAGTTTTATTTTTAAAGGACCTCCAACTGGACTGATCTCCTGCAATGACACCAGATGAGGTGGTGCTAAAATGATTACTGTGGCACAAATACACATTTCTTTCCATATTTTAACAGTTTGGCACAAGTCTGAGGATACGAACTGGGTTTATTTATACTAACAATGGTTGTTCACTGAGGTTTCGCCACTTTACATACAGAAATATCTACAAATGATATAATTAATCACTATTAACCCTCAGCACAAAGCTATTCTCCTTTAAACTTGCGTATTTTTCATTCGCCAACTCGTTTCTTTCCTTGGAAATGGCTCACGCTGCCGTTTGGCGACTTTGATCTTTACGCACAATTACGCACGAGTAAAAGACACCGTTTCCCCCCACTGTAATAAACATTTATGAGATCAGAGTTTTTTTTTCTACATGACACCTTGAAAGCAGGCCATAAAAACCTCTTCTCGGACGACAGAATAAAAACGTAAAAGTGTTGTTTCGCACGTTCATATCAAAATAAGAAGCTATTAACTGCACGTGTGTGTTTTTTCAAAGGGGCATTTGCGAAATTGGTTGGCCTTTCATGTCTCACTTCTGTAGTGCTTCAAAGCTTCATTCTGGTTCTTTGAAACGTCAGTACCTGATACAGAGACGTTTATTTCAGATCTTATTGATCTCTGAATTGTCTTGAAGTTAAAATTCAAAGTGTCATTTAAAGTTTATTTCAAGTCATGTACCTAGGACGCCTTCCCAGTGTGGTTTATTTTGCAGAAACATTTGTTATGCTTTGTGCACAGTGGTCCAATGACAAGTCTTCACAGTTTGTTGTATTAAATTTATTTACAAAATTATCATTTTTACATATATTACATATAATACAATAATACTATAGGGTAGCAAATTCTTAAACAACTGTTACAGTATCTGGTGGGGTCATCAATAGGCTGCAGCTACCGTGAATGGAAACATTTCAGCTCTTGAGAGGGGCTCAGAGGTAACTTTCCGTTGGGTGTTCAGCTCTGGCAAAGGCAGGAAGTGATGGAGAGGACGGTGCGTATCTGTCCATGCTGGTTGAGAAAGCTGTGGCTCTCGTAGCCCTGAGGAACGCAGGAGCTGGACTGTTTTTCAGACCATAAGTGGCAGATTTCCGGATCAGATGGACTCCTGCAACGGAAAAATGGAAGAACATTCAAATCAATTTGTGCAAACAAACACTTATATGTTGATGGGTATTAATATGTTGTGTGTTTCTGAATATCTTTCACTGAAAAATATCAGTTGAATAGCTAAAATGTGTTATAAGTTTGCAATGCATCTAGCATTTGTATTACTAAAGACGCTCTGCTCTTAAACCCTCATGGTTGATTTTAAATTCTACTTGAGTGCATAAAGTTTCCACAGATGTCAGGCTGACTTTAGGGAAAATATGTCTACAATAAAATATTATAAAATGACACAGAGTTTGAATATTTCACTCAGTGTAAACACCACAAAGCTTCAGTGAAGTGCTTGAACAGGTTAATACAGAATATTTATGTATTTACTGTCAGACAGAAGGGAAGACTGTATGATATGGGCTAATTACATTTAAAAAAAGCTTTCACATTTGTTTGTCATAAAGTCAAAGTGATGACGGAGGTACATTCAGAATGTGAACCTCTTATTCTTTATAGAATATAAACTGCAATTACACAGAAGTCTGCAGCAATCCCAAGGCACCAGAGGGACATTTGGTGTGAGAATTAAACTAAGATGGCCAACATGCTGAGTTCAGAAAGTGTCAGAGCTCACAGGTAATTGTTATGAGAGAGGCAGAGGAGGTGTGTGTGTGTGTGTGTGTGTGTGTGTGTGTGTGTGTGTGTGTGTGTGTGTGTGTGTGTGTGCGTGTGTGTGTGTGTGTGTGTGCGTGTGTGGAGCAGCAGCTGTGTTCATACTTACCTGAGAAGGCATCGGTTTCCTGTGGTGCAGCCTCCCAAACATCTGCCCACATCTATTTCCTGTGAAAAATTAGCAACACAGAGAGAGGGCAATCAGCTCACAGCTGCTCACAAATATTGACCCAGTAGAGTTTGGGGGGGGGGACCAGCTGCTGTTTAGCATGTTAACTGCTTTGATTCGACACCTGTGGGGGCCATTTGTGTTTGCGATGCGCTCGCACCTTTGGTACTGAGACACAGCAGATGTGTCCAACTGCCTGTAAGAATTCAGCTTAAACCTTGGCTTAAAAACTTTAACTTACATAAAGTCTTATTAACACCACCAATAATTATTTTGATCTTTCTTTACTGAGAGGAAGGTGGCTGTATTTTGTATTTAAGTACTTCAAAGTGGGATAACTGTGAATGATTTAAAGAATAATGAGTCGAAATCCTCATTTTCAAAACAAAACAGTTTAAATCGGGTTTTAAATTGCATTTTCCTGAATGAAGATCAGCTGTGGCACTAAAATCTGCCAGTCTACCATGTGTATTGTTTCAGGTCGTGCAGGAATAAGCATGCAACACGGCCTTCACATCAGGATGTGCGGTGCCAGCCACTGGCCAGTGGATTAGCTTGATTAAGTGCTGTCTTCCACACATGCGTCTGGTGAATAAAGATACTTCATTACTGTCTGGCACCCGGATGGACCCCCATTTCCTCTCAACTTGATCACAAAAGGCAGTGTGAAATAGGCATCACAAATGAATCACTCTTCTAGTGCTAAGTTTGCCATGCTAAGAAGAAATGAAGCTTATTTTGAGATCCAAACATAAAGTTCACATTTTTGTTGAGCACGAACAAGACAAGTGTTTTATGAGAGCTGGAAAAAAGAGACCTTTGGTGTGAGAGTAGTAGAGTAGAGAGTAGTAGTAGAGAAAGAAAGAAAAAAGAGCCCACATTTCAGTTTCAGTTTAGTGTTTACACCTACTTTAAGCCTCTCCTCTTTGACTCCATCTGCATGGTGGATTATTTCATAGTAATACTCCACATATGGGACCCGGTAGCAGCTTTCCTTCAGCTCACAGGCCACCACGGTCGGGATGAGGTCCGCTTTGTTGGGGGTTTCCACCAGGGCTGAGTCAAACTTGGTGGGGACGCAGGAGAATCCCTCTGCGAATGAACGATAAAGGAAAAAAGTTAGAGTTATGTAGGCAGGAAGAGCATCTTAATTATAATCTGTGATCTAAATGTCAACAAACGGGATTAGGGATCACTCTCAAACTGATTGACGGGTCTTTTAATCAACCGGAGACAACAGCTTCATAAGTTCTGTGGTTTTCTTATGCTGTTAAATAACTGTGCATGTCAGTGAAGACTTTAAATTAGGTTATAATCACTGATCGAACAACTGTACATGTACATTCATACAACATACAACTGTAAGCCTTTAGCTTGTCAGTATAGTGAATGGGGGTAAGTGCTTCGACTAACAGTGACTTTTTAAAATCAGAGTTGATATACACACACATATAAAAAAAAGAAAGGTTACTGATTAATTAGTTAATTTTATTTGGGCCTAAAATCTAGACTGTGAGAAATTATTTAATTTAAAATGTGCTGCATTGTTGAAACTGTCTAACCTCTTTATTTATTCATTTATGAACTCTTTTGTGATAAACAGGTTATAATATTTTTACTAACTGACCAGCTGAGCTCACATGTTTGCAGGCCTTTGGTTGATGTTCAGTGACTGACTGATAAAAAATGATCTGAAAATAGGTGAGTGGGCTCTAAGGAGGTGGATAAACCAGGGTAATCAATCTTTGGTGTGACTGTATTTGATTCGCTGTTGTCTTCCTGCTCTGTCCTCTCTCGTTCACCTGATGGATACACACCTAGTGAGCCCTTCGAATTGGAGCATCCTCCCACGTCGATGACTGTCTCATACGGTGTCTCAGAGTAATAAGTCCTCAGTGCCGGCACGCGGATGCACTGGGTCAGCTTGATCTCGCAGTGGCACTCCTCGATGACCTCCACTTCTCGGGGGCCCTCAAACAGAAGCACCCGGTCCACGCGCATCCCGGTCGGCTCGCATAGCTGGTTCACGCCGCAGGAGGGCAGCTGGTTCTGGGGCTCCGAGCTCTCTGGAGCTGCAGATCCGCGCGTCCTCATCTTTTTGCACAGGCGAGAGAAATGATTGTAAAAACACGTCTGTGTGCGTTTTTACGCATGTAGTTTATACTTTTATTGCTTAGTTTATGCAGAATGGCGCACCAAACTCCATAAATAATGCCTCTGATACAGAAATAATATGTGCTCTGTGATGTTTCAGTTGTAAGTTAATTATCAAGCACTGGCCTCGTGATGTTTCAGTATAAATAAACCTTGACGGAGCATTACTAAATCATAGCGCCCCCCTGTGGCCACGCAATGAAACCTCACTTACTTTTTTGCTCTTGAGAAATTCCAGCATTGAGGAATGTTTGGAATATTCCTGCTGCCCTGCTTCATGTGATGGCCTGCTGGAGGCTCCCCCACAGTGCGACCTGCACATGCCCACATCAACACTGACAGGACTCCCAGAGATGTCTGATGTGGAGAGAGACACACACGATAAACACAGGGAATTATTACAGCTCAAAAGTAAGTTTTAATCCAGCCCGGCCGCCTTTAAATCTCTCAAACTGTCTGACGAATCACACTTTGGACTGGTCTCCGTGTAATGTGGCGCTTTACCTTGTCCGATGTAGACAAAGTGGCTCTGTCTCTTGCAGCACACTCTCTGTGTGAACAGGTTTCTGTGATCTATGTGTTTGCTCAGCACGCCGGTCACTAGAAAACACAACAACAAACATCAGTCAGTACACACGACAAGGCCTGACCACACTTTATCTCCATATTGCTGATCAGTGCTGGAACTGTGGTTAAAGCAAATAATCAACAGGCATGCTTAAATCAAATACAGTGTAGTATGTACATTTGATCTATTTCTTTAAGCACAATTTATTTTCCATGCTGAGCAGATTCACATCCAACGGGTTAAAAATGGGACGTAACAGTGCAGAAATCTATTTTCTTCAAGGTCATTTTATCATAAAAAGTATTAATTAGCAGTAATTTAGACTTAGAAAATTTGAAATTTAGAGGAAGGTATTTGAATATTTACAACAAAAGTTTTCCAAGAATATTTTTATCATCTCTGGAAATATTCACTTTATACTTGCATGAGAACTGTCAATATTTAGTTAAAGGGAAGCGAACAGTTTTAAAATCCTATCCTGCTCTTCTACACCTCATGTTTCCAGTCACATCACAGGGGATAAGCAAGTATATTTGAGCAGATTTGTGTCATTCCAACGAGTGACTAGTGACTTCAGCATGAGTAGAATAGAAAAGAGCAAACAGTACTTACAGGTCAGGTGGAGGGCACACAGGAGGAGAAGGAATGGTCGGGGTACATCCATGGCTTAAGTCCGAATCTGCTCCTCAGCTGCCAGATCGTGAGTGTCCCTCTGCTCACCGATGCCTCTGATATTTATATGGGATCAAGCTTCAGCCCCAAATGTGAGCTGAAAACAAGGTGGTGTGGAGTGAAAATAAAGTGAGAGCTAATCAAATTTCCATGCCGAATGCTTTGTGGGATGGTGTTCTTACAAGCTGGGGCCACTTCAAAGGAAATCTCTACAGCTTTTCTGTTCTGCTGCGAGGGACCCAGTGGATCGAGTGTGTCGACAGGCCCGAGCTCACCCTAATGAAGTGCTTAAGTAGCCTTGAGCCATTAAAGTGTCGCTCATTCAAAGGCATTAATCATCTTTTATCTCAGGGGGAAGGTGTTTCGCACCTCTGACTTAAAACAAAACCTGGCCCAAACACATAAACAGGATCAGCGTGGGGGCCTGAGCCTCCCCTTCAGAAAACTCCAGCACCTTTGTGTTTATTCAACATGACACCAAATGGTCAGACTCCTCAGAGCTGCCCTTCAAATCTCAGCTTCTCTTCAGAGGAAAGGGACTAGAATAAGAATTAGAATAACATATTCTGTGTGTGCGTGTGTGTATCATTTCTGATGTAACATTTCTGAGGTGAAATGGAAACTTAGTCAAGAACAAAAGGCCCCAGGACACTCCGAATTTAACAAGGAGCAACAGAAATACTCTAAATAAATCGGTCTAAAAACTCTTATTTTAATCACATGAAAAAAGTTTAACTACAGTGTTGCTATTTTACTGATTTTCCATTTATATAAGGTGTTAGTCCTTCTTTGAAGTGTTGATATGATCCCCTCATTTTCACCGGGATCAACGGATCATCGTTCAGAGAGCCGTCGACACTCAGACACCTTGATTAAGGTGACACCTCTGCCTAAGTTTCAATTGTTGAGTACTTTCATGAAGTCCTTTTTGAAATTCTATCATAATCCTGGGATTAACAGATTGCTTGTTAATTACTTGATTTAATTATGTAGATTATCATCATCATCAAAAAAACAAACAAATAAAAAAAAAAACTATAAAACTCTAAAAGGAGGACCAGAGTTGGTTTTCAGACTAGGTTTCAGGTTCTTAAAGGGGCGGGTCCACAAAACTGTGATGGTCTTCATAGTATCTATAACTGCAAAATGTGAAATTACTTTTAATTTGACTAATATCATCAGGGAACAGATGTTGGCAAAGTTTGAGACTCACACAATTCGTTTTGACACTGACTCAAATAAAAAGTCTATGTTACACGATCTTCCCCAGTTGTCTTCAAACTTCCGAACACTTTAAGGACTTCTCGTCCATGCTGGTTTAAAAGTTACAAACGATTCGCTGACAGCTGAGCAAAATTTCTCTGCAGTCGCTGGTGGACATTGTGGTGAGATTGTTTTACCAACTGCAGTTTTCAAGGTCGAGAATAAACTTATTTTGAAACTCAATAACTGAAAAGTTAATGTCCTGTCCAGTTTTAATGATAAATATGGCTGTTTCCTGTATGAAATGTGTGTCACATACTGTCTGTACATTGGTTTTGCTTATAAATCTCAAACCATTACTGTCTTAGCTACTAGAATATCATATTTTACCTTCAGACAGCTTAAATTCCTTTTCTCCAATCATACATTTGGTAGTCAGTGATAGTCACTGGGTCAAGTTTTTCAGAACCTAGCAGTTAACATTGTAGTGTTTGTATCTTCTCTTCTGCATTCAAGCACACCTGTTTGAATGCAGCCTCTCCTCTCCTCCCCTGTAAATCTTTCCACAATAGATTCCCAACCTCAATTCACTGCACGTGCTAAGATGATCACCGAGGTGGTGATTGGATTAGGGTGAGTCACTCTCAACATAATTTCACATGCAGCTTAAGCACAATGACCGCTGGACAGTCCCTTTTGTCCAGTCTGGGTAGCAGAGGTTGGCGGGTGAGATGGGGCACAGACAGTCTCTGGGTTTGTCTGTGCAGACAGTCTGGCCTTTTGTCACGGTCAATATCTGGGTCACTGTGTAATTCAGGTCCTCCTGAGCCTCTCAGTGCTGGTGTGGGGTATCCGGAACATTATTCCTGACTGCAGCAGGGAGGAACAGTCTTGATTTGGGTGTTTGGGATCCATAAAGATCACCCTAGGCTTATGTTAACAGGATAGAGCCCCACCCATTGCACATTCAGCCCAAAAGAAACACTCTCTGTAGCGTTAGGGTTAGGGTGGTGTTTCCGCTCCAGACTCTGTCAACGGTGCAGGAGTAGAAATTCCTCAGTATTTGAAGGGATACCTGGAATTTCCTGAAGAGTTTGAGGTGAAACAGTCACTGTCTTGCCTTTTTCACAGAGCCTCTCTAAGATGTGTACACGAAGGTGCTTGAAGCTATCCACTTTCTCCACCGGGGACATATTGATATTCCCAGAAGTCCAGATTACACTATCATCTCTGCATTCTTGCTGATGTTCAGGAGGAGTTCAGTGGCTTAACACTCGCGGGTCAAGTTACTTCCCTCAGGCAGACCTTTTCATTGACTCGATTGAGTCAATCAGGCTCACCACAGATGTGTCGTCAGCAAACTTGACAGTGGTGTTGGAGTTGTTCTGGTTGAGGTTGGGAGGCTAAAGTAGCATCTTTTTGTTTTGATTTGGTTGAAAATGATTATTTGTAACCAGGGCAGCCAACACACTACCTCAGATTAAGTCTAAAAATTATAATAAAGTCTGAATCATAACACAAAAAGTAATTTACACTTCATTAAATGTTCCAACCACTGGAAAGAGAATCACTCTAAATGCAGTTTTAACCTTCCTCCAGTCGCTTGACCCCTAACAGTAATTCTAGTTATAAGCAGTACGTTATAGAGATAATCCCATCAATGTCCTATTCAAGCACCTGCATCAGGTGGCATGTTCATGTCTGGGGGTTAAAGAGGCCTGTCTATTGTCTGTCTACGTAGGAGGAGTCTAAAACTCTGGGATTACATGGCGTCATACAGTAGTTCTGGATTATACACCAGGATACAGTGCTTACAGCGTAGAGAGAGACAGCAGGCAAAAACAGAAGTGCTACTATGACAGCATCTGGACAAGGCAGTCAGTTATCTGAGAATCATCATCTAAATATTTGTCTTTATGCATGCAAATGGTTTTAAATGCGGCTGACGTTGTTTTTCCTTCAGTTTTCGGCTTGTGGAAATCAGATTTCTGGATAATTTGTCACCTTGTTGTTTTCCAAAATCTTCAACCTTCTGATACCTTCTGGTGTCTGGGATCGAAATCATGTATATGAACAACAGAAATAATGCCATCAACACAGAAAGGAAGAAGAATGTCAAAGGGAATACACGTGAGTACAGACCACATCACTCAGTTTAAATTACAGGATTATTAGAATCTAGATTTATAGATACTTCTGAACAAACGTTGCTGTTTGACACCAGCTTGATTCTTTTCTCCTTCTCAGGGCCTCACATGACAAAGACAAATTCACATCAGGAAAACATTTTCACCCTGACGACCCCGAAGATGGGTAAAAGGGAGTGCATGTCAGAGGAGCAGGAGGTGATGCAGCACACTGCCTTTTCGAAGGCCTTTTATGATCTGACTCATTCGGAGAGGGTGATGAATGAGCTGACATTTGGACGACGGGTGGGACTTTATGAGCTGAGAGGAGAGATCGGCTCCGGGAACTTCTCTCAGGTTAGACTGGGGATACATGACCTGACCAAAGGTGAGACGCTGGGTTTTGCTTTACTTTACTTACTATTTTCACAGCTTCAGTGACCCAGTAGTTTGCATGGTTGTAGACTGACACTAGTGCAATCACAATCCTTTTTTTTCGGCCACAAAAACAAAGTTCAGACTTCTCACATTGTTGTATTTTCTGTGGATACTTCAAAATGAGAAAATAATCCGTATATATATTCAGAGTTCAGTTGGTTTAAAGCCGTCTATCTGGTGCTGAGATAGTTAAAGTGCATGCGTCAGAGTTACTCCAGTAAATCTGTCAAATGAATGATAAGTTAGCCAGAGGAAGACACACCTCTCATATCTCCTCCAAGTAAAACACGTGAGCACACAAAAACTGGGTCATGTTGCCATACTGAACACAATGACGTAAAGTTTAAAGCGTTTATGTTATATTGTGAGTCATTTGTTTAGCTGCATGTTCCATGGAGTATCATGCTATAAGAAATGTAATTTGTGAAATGTAAAACACTTAAATTAATCTATGCATGCGTTAAAGGAATGCTGAAAAACAGAATATTTGTATGCAATCTCAACAGGTTTTCTTAATTTGCATCTAAATTTTGAAATATCTATAATGTTTTTATAATCTAGAACCATAATAATTAAATAAAAGATTCAATAATTGAAGATATAGGGGTAAATATATGCACTGTAGTTTGTGCAGACTTTGTTTCCTCACCGACTTTATTCACATCTTCATCTGACAGAACGAGTGGCAGTAAAAATCCTGGATAAAGGACGCCTGGACAAGCGATCACAGGCTCTGTTCGACTCTGAAATATCTTGCATGGAGAAACTGTCTCACCCCAACATAGTGCGCCTGTATGAGGTGGTGGAGACGTTCAAGCGGCTCTACCTGGTGATGGAGTATGCCAGTGGAGGAGAGCTCTTCTCCCGTATCAGCGCCAGGGGGCGCCTGTCAGACCTGGAGAGCAAACTTGTGTTTTCCCAGGTCCTGTCTGCTGTCAAACATATGGTGGGTGAGCAGCAGACATACCCAGCGCAGAATATTAAAAGTTTTCATACAAACTGTGCAGAAAGAATGTTTAGCTTGCTCCTGTAAGAAAACCAGAGCAAGTATAACGATCTAAAAATGTTGTTTCTCTTTTCCCAGCATGACAGTAATATCGTGCACAGGGACCTGAAGGCTGAGAACATCTTCTACACCAACACCTACTGCATTAAAGTGGGTGACTTCGGCTTCAGCACGTCCTGCAGCCCCAACGATGTCCTTCACACGTTCTGCGGCTCTCCGCCGTACGCAGCGCCCGAGCTGTTCAAAGAAAAAGGTTACATTGGCCAGTATGCAGATATCTGGGCACTGGGTGTTTTGCTTTACTTCATTGTGACTGCCACAATGCCATTCAAAGCTACTAACACGAGCAAGCTTAGGTGTTGTATCCTAGAGGGCTCGTACGCCATTCCCCCCTTTGTACCGGGATCATGCCAGGAGGTCATTAAGGGCCTCCTGACACCAGTCCCTGTGGATCGCCTCACTGTAGCACAGATCATGGACAGCGACTGGATGAGAGGTATTGAATACACCCAGGCCTACCCAGCTTGTAGCCCTACACCCAATCACCTGATCGAGCCTTCTGACATCCTAAGCGCGGATGAACTCAACGTGAAAGCAGCCCTGGAGGATCTTGGCATCACAAAGATCCATCTCCGCAACAACAACCTAGACTTAAGAAGCCCAATTACCGGTGCTTATCGGATTTTGCTGCACCGCTTCCAGAAGAGGAGGTCTGTTGAAGCTGTGGGCTACAGCCAGATGTGCACCAAGCAGTCCCAGAACAGACTCACATGGAGGGCAGGCTCGGATGGCCTGCTGAACAAACGCCACTCTGTGGTCTGTGTGATCATGTAGTTGAGTTTTTTTTTAATGGAATAGTTTCCCAACATTTTGGGAAATGAGAATTGCCACTCTGATGTTTGTGTGTGTTAAATATGAGCTTAGCTTAGCTGACTATTATTTTATTTTAATAATTTCACATCAAAGTTTCATGGCTTAAAATGTCATCGGGTTTTTATTTGATTTTTTTATTGATTTATCAATGATTACATATTCATATTTTACTGTTTACAGTTGAACTGGCTTTTTTTTCTTTGGCTTGTGTCGTCTGAAAAGCACTTTGAATGGCAGTAAATTGTACGAAAAGTAAAGTTCGACTGAAGTTGGACTGACAGCATTGACAGTAAAAGCTGAAGAATAGCTGGTTATAAATATGTCAACCAGCGACTCTGAGGCTGACTAATTAACATGCTGTTTGTTTAATTCATACGCAAACAGTATCAACAAATTGATGGTTTTGTGACAGCTACTCGGAGAACAACAGGTGGGTGCAATGACTTCACAGAGTCTTGTTGCCACACGAGTTTGTCAGTAAACCAGTAGACACTACTGTTATTCATCAAGACCAGCGATTACTCAACGAGCTGTAACAGTCCTGGCTAATCGCCTTCTGGCTCCAGCTTCATACATAAAACATGGACGTAAAATCAAAACGGTTTTGAAAGAGTGCCAACGAAAAAAAATCCCCCAAATCTCCAACTATTCCTTGAATAACTAAAAAGGCAGTTAGAGGTTCTGGATCTGAATCTGGTTTCGAATCGAGGTTCTCATTTTATGAAAATTCAGTTTTGGCCTTACTTCCACATCATGCAAATGTGAGAATGAAAGTTTGAAGCTAGAAGCGTAATCTGTGACTGTACTTGGCACTCTCTTGTCCACTAAGATAACATCCAAAGTTTTTACAGTGTGAGCAGCACAATCAACTGAGCATGACAGGATTTCACATGGGGGCTGACCTTCAGTAAGGCAACAGGAATGTGAAAATATAAAAAAAAACACATGAAGCTTTTTTGGTTTGTTTTTTGGAAATGGGTGAAATGTCAATGTAAGCTATAGTCCAGATTAATAGGGTTTTGTCAATGTTTTATTAGATTTTAGCACAGGGGTATCAAACCTACAGCCCACATCAGAAAGGGTCCAATCAGACCCACGTGAGGAGAAGTTATTAATGCACATTTTTCATCAAAATACAATCCTGTTGCTGATTTTCTGCTGGACAAAAAGAAGAAAACTGTTATTCAGTTCCACGATACACACGTGACTAAACATCTTGTGCCTTTGTAGACAGCAGATTGACTGAATGTGGAAAAACTGGCACATATTGTTAGAATTACATCTCACATGATAATGTGTGATGTTCATCTGTTTTGTGTAGACGGTTCATTACTTGCTGGTCTTGTTCACTTCGAATCATTGGCCAGCATGTGGCCCGTGAACTAAAATGAGTTTGACACCTCTGTTTTAGTGTTTGTCACCAAATAAATGAAATTAGCATGGCAAGAGGTTCTTCGTTTTGTGTGCTAGTTATTTAAAAAATAATCCAGTAGATTCCATTGAATTGTATTTTTATTGCATTATGTGATTTCAAAGAAAAGACCTGAATAATATTGCTGATATTTGAATGCATAACCTTTGATCAGGTCTGTTTGATTTCTGCAAAATTGTGAATTTTCCACATTATATTTCCTATGTACTGTATTTTTCATTCTTTATTTGTATACTGTATGTAATTATAAATACTTTAATACATTTAGAGATTTCCTGTAACTACAATAAATTGAATTAAACACTGAAAACTGCATAAAATAGTAAAATAAATATAAATCCATTCACTGCTCATGGTGAAATAGTTTTTTCAAGTTTAGGTTAAAGAGTGTAAAATATTGAGGTGTCTATCAGCTCAGTTGGTAGAGCAGCAGTATGACATTATGAGAGATATATGAGATATTATGGCAATCAGTTTAATGTCAGTTTCAAATAACTTCATGGCGTGTGATCTTTTATGGCCGCTTTCATCATTTCTCGTTGCCCTTTCTACCTTTCTTTCATAGGAGTCGTGATTTATAATAACACATTTTTTTCTTTCGCAGCAAACTTGCACAGACTTCTGTTAACACGAATTTCAAAGTTATGAAGGTATGAAGGTGGCAGCGATACAACAACTGGAAACAAGTCTGTGCTGCAACGTTTACTGCTTTCATTTCTGTTTTTCATATCCTTGTGCAACACGTTAGAACACCACTTTCTCCGCTTTTCCCCCCGTCTCGTGCTCCATCATCTTATTTCCTCTACATAAGTTATCACATTGTGTGAAAATATTTTTTTACACACTGTTTTCTAACCCCCCCCCCAACATAAAAGGAGGCTAAAATTTCTGATAATGATGCCAATCACGTATTTCTTTCTGCCCCGGCATGCAAAAGCAAACAGTGCAGCATTTGTCAGCATTGTTGTGATATAAACAAGAAGAAACTATGCCTCAGCTCCAAAATCTTTCCTCAAGCTGCAACCTAATTCTTTGACCTCTGAGAGAGGTGCATCTATTAGTCTTTCCCAGTGCAATTCTGGGTATCCATCACTATTATAAATCCCATTCATGTCTGGGTAATTGCTGTCTTTGTCAAGTTATTTATCAGCTTTGGCTTTTGGCAAGAAGTTGGCAGCTCATTAAAACAAATACTTTACCTGTGTGCGTGGAGGATTATCTGCTTTTTAAAGCTGATTGCCACACGTTATTCTAACTCTCAGCTGCTCGTATCTTTGCAGACATCTTATAGTTAGTACAATATAGTGCACAGACCTGCACGGTCCGATTGTGTTTCTACTGATGCATATATATGGAGGCAACACAAAGTGTTGTGTCTGCAAGGCACCAGTCTGTGGAAATCATCAATCCCCACAGACGGCAGCAGCGCACTCAAACATCCTGCATTACTCAGTGAGATTTTATCAGCCGCATGTCCCAGCAGTTCTTGTCAATGTCCATGGGAATGTGAATGTAAACGCAGACATTAATGAATGAATCTGGCACCATGTCACATCAGATACGCCTGGTTGTAAATCAGCGCATCACTTTCACAGATAATATCACTGGAGCTTCACATGTGCCTGCGTCCTCTCTGCAGATATTTTGAAGTACATTTGCAATCAGAATGCTTCGGATTTCTGGGACTTCACTGACTTATGACAGCATCAGTACAACGTGTGAGATGCACATTCACATCCACATGTGGAAACATGACCATGTGCAAAATGGTGAATTAGTCTCTGCTACAATTATGGTGGTCAAAGGCTGTTCAAGGTGAGAGCAATTACGCATCTGTTTGTATAGAACTTTTGTAAAGCAAAATACTGCCAGCATAAACTATGTTTAATGATGATAACATCAGGCGTGGAAGGAGAATCATAGCCAGCAGCGTCATAAAAAAAAACCTAGTGTCCAAATTCAAACAACACCAAACTATAAACTATCAGCTGGCCAAGAGGATAGAAACATTTATGTCAACACAATCAGAGACTTTTATACAATATCACATGGGACTGGGAGGTGAAAGCACGTTTATTGTTATATAATTCTTTTATGGGAATACATATTCTGTAATAAAACATATACACAATATTCTGAACGGAAAAAAAAGCTTTCTGTTTAGTATATACACACATTATGCAAGAAATACTCTAAATGTTACATCTATATATACATATTGTAGTTTACACTTATCACTATTAACGAATTAAACAGCTTAGTGAATATCAGATGTCTCGAAAAAGCACAAAAGTAGTCACATTTATGTAGTGTGTAGCGGACAGTTGGCATCAGGAGCCAGGCCGTTGACCTTTATGATGTGCAGAGGGAAGCAAAAGTATGGCTAAGGTAAGATTTCCTTGATCGTCCTCTGCCTATGTTCCAATAAGACACCATAAAGCACTTGTTGCTCAGTGATAAGGTCTCGATGGCAGAGGAGGAAATGTTTACAGGGGCAATGTAGCAGGCAGTCGTCCTCAACCTCTGTACGGCCGCCGTGGATTGTGCTGTGAAGAGCAAAAAACACTGATTTGAAAACTGAGAATTCAAACTGTTTTAAAGTCATTGCTTTATTCTTTTGCGCATCAAGATACAAACACTGAATTCTGGAAAATACATCGAATACATGCCGGTTGTATTACAGCATTGGCAGCTTTCCACACAAAACAAGGTTGCTCGGACCGGTTGCTAGACACATAGGACTTGATAACATGGGCCATTTTGGAAAAATGTGCAAAAACATCAATAATCACCCACCTGGTCTTTGAAGGCTTTGTGGGTTTTGATTTTCTTAGCATCAATCTTTTTCATCAGTTGTTGGACCCATGCCTCTTTGGGGTCCGTGCAGAACACACGCCTCTTCCGCATGGTGAAGCTAGAGAATAATTGATGCAGAAAGATGTTTATTTTGAGTAGCAAACGCAGAAATATTCCCTTAAAATAAGAAACATTGAACGTTTTGAAAGTCGGGTCAGTTTTAAACCGGATGTTCATGTGTACTTACATCACAGCAGGGATGTTGCAGCCGCCATCTGTCACCTGCAGCCTGTATTCCACTGCATGCTTTTGAGTTTTGGCGTTCATTTGTTTCACATATTTCAAACAGCAGTCATCATAGGTCACTGAAGGATCAGAAATGATAACAATTCATACAACATTAAGTAAAAAGATAATTGACACAATGAAGAAATGGTGAAGTTGCTCAACAACAATGAAGAGTGCAGCCCACACAGGTACTTAAGTAATAAACCCACCTAATTGACCTTCATTTATTGTTGCTGTGTGTTCAAAGATCTGTATTGCATGCCGCCCATGAGACAATACTGTCAGATACCAGCTGTTCTTTTACAATGTCTTACCTTGTGCCAATGCGAGGCTGAGGCAAGATATGGTCAGCAGGAAGAACAGCGTGTTGAACCGCATGTTGCTGTCTGTGGTTACAGCTCTGAAAATAGTCAGATGGATGCAAAGAGTGAGAACATTTACCTGAAGTCAGCCTTATCACTCTGCAATTATCGTACCTCAGTATCACCCACGCCCTAGGTAGTCACATTTGAGACTTTGACCATTGTACAAATATTTCATATCGGCTCTCTGTGTGTATTATGTACATGCATTCTGCCATATCTCACAATTATTAAAGCTTTTTTACATTACAGGACCTTTTGGCACCTCTTGAATGAAGCAATTGTTCTAAAACAACAAGCAACTTAGTTTTTTTACACCAAAATGTTTCAGTTATTTTTGCTTAAATTAAATATTATTGCTTTTGAGGTGCTAAAAACATCTGTTCACTGTGCTGTGTGCTTAAATCCATTTGATCTGAGACATCAAATTTTACTTTAACTAAATCTAAATTTTGCTTTTTGGCTAAACATGACACATCTATACAAAGAAGAGTAAAGTAAAGTAAAGTAACGTAAAATAAATTATATAAATCTTACTAAGTCTTATCTTTTGGAATACTAATAACTATTAAAAGATACTGAGGAAACAAATTAGCAAATTAGTATCTTCTTAGGATTACAAGTAACTCACCTCTAAAGCTCCAGATGTGCATGTATTATTACGTCTCTGGCTCTCTTCTTCTGTCTGTGCAGGTGAGGCAAGCAACTCTTAAAGTACTCAAGCACGGGGGCACTTAGCCAAGTATCGTATTACAATAAACGCAACCTTTGCACTGCAGATCATCTTCCTTCTTTCTCTTTTTTTCTTTTTTTATTTCAACTCAACAAGCATTCATGATAGACAGATGAAGGTTTCTATGTGTTACTTAATCCAAATGTTAGTCATATCATGTCTCTGCCACTTAATGTAAGCATCTCACCACCTGATGCAGGCAAGTTGTTGATTGAAGTAAGAAGTTAGAGACAAAGTTGTTGTTTTTTTTTTGCAGTTGCAATGACATGTCTTTAATAGGGTGGGAGGTTCTTACAAATGATATATGTCTTTCTTAGTATATGATCTTATGTATTCGCATGTTAGCCTTAGGCTGTTGTAATCGGAGTCCGGTCTGTTAAACACTTAAAGGTTTTAACATCCCGTCACACTCGCAGCACATATTGAGAAATACACTAATACAGTGTTTCTCAAACTTTTTATACCGTGTTCCAACTCCAAAGTAAATATTTTTTTCTCCAAGTAGCACTATTTTGACAGTTGCTATAATCCAGGAGTGTAGGCTGACCCTGTTCAACTTCACGCACCTCATAAGAAATTATTTATTGCTGATTGTTGTTCAGCAACCTGAGTTCATTTGGTGGAAAAGTGATACTCCTGATCTGCACTTCTCTTCCTAATACTTCTGGTTTGAAGCCACGTATGGCAGTCTTTTATCACAAATGTATGCACGCACTTTGTGCATGAACGTGACAACATAGTGGGCTGATATGGAAACAAGATATTTCAGGAAATGCAAAACTTAGTTTAAATAATGTTCCAGCAATATCTTGTTATAGATGGTTTGATAAGTTTTTTCTATTATTTCATTTCAACAAAAAACATTTCAGAGATCCACGAAGTACCACGGCAGCAAGGTCGCGTACCACTAGTGGTACTCGTACCACAGTTTAAGAACCTGTGCTCTAATACTTTCATAATGACTGTTGAATGAAGTGCCATTATTCTCACATAACCTCTCAATTCGTATCCAAAACGTTCTGCTGAGAAAATCCATGCACTTAAGTACAGCACTTAACAAAAAGGTTAAAATAACAGACTCAGACAATCGGTTTATTGTGCAGCTGTTATCCTGCAGAAATGCAAGGCTTTATTTTCATGAGAAGATGTGTATCGTCTTTCTCAAGTGATCTCTTTGAATACAAACACACTCTGTCATTGTGCATTGTGTTTTTGCTGTAAATATTAGTATATAAGTATAGAGGACATACTATCCTGTACATATGTTCATCTACATCAATATAAACATGCATTTTCCTTATTCACCGTGGTCAGTATTGTTTATGTTGTATACACATGCACAGGAAATCATCATATAATGGTCTTTTACTGTAAATGCACAAACACATACATGCATCACATACAACCATAATTACACTATAGCTCTAATACTAATAATATTAAATACAGTACATTGGCAAATCAGCATAATTAGCGTCGCTCTGTAAATAACCTTTTAATACACCCATTCTTCCAGACAGAGTCGAGAACTAAACACGTGCCTCTTCAGCGGTTTATACCACATTTCATGTTACTATCTCTTCTCCTCAAGGCTGATGGCAAAGATAGCTCACTGTCATCTGTGGAAGTCTGAATGAAAGTGAGCTGTAGAGTGCAAGTGCAAGAGTGTAAGTGCTTTGGATAAAATGTATAAAACGTCTGTCGGCATCAAACTTTCAGCCTTTTAGTAGTTACTCATTTATATCGACACATTATTAATTGTTTTTATTCTGAGTTACATTGCGTTCATTGTCCATGGTTAGCTTAAAGTGTCGCTGTTGCTGATTTACTTTTAATTACAGGTGGAAATCCCCAACATGGTATACAGGAAGTTTTATAAGGCCATAAAGGCCGTATCTTGTAAATCAATAAATCTCACCTGAAAGTCTGAACCCGTTTTGACCCTTCAAGCTGACGGGAAGAGAAAATAAAGTCATTAGTGATTTGGATTATGATTTTTTAATGTAGGTATATCTAAAATAAATGGCTGTCAACACTGTTAGTCGTATATCAACTCAGGCTAGTGTGACAAATTAGCCATACACACCCCCATCTTGTGTAAAAATCTGCTGACTTTCCCAGTAATGCTTGTCAGTGTTCTCAAGACTCTGCTGTGTGAAACTTCAGATGTACAGAATCAGAAATGATTCATCAGCCACGCTGTGATCTGACAGTTGAGAAACTTTGCATTAAAAACACTTGTCAGCATCGCCGTAGCGCATATCCACCCAGCGCTTTTCCTTTTAATTCTTAAAAAACAGGCTCCAGTGTTCTTTTCACACAGACCTTTTTTCAACACTCTATGACAGATATTAATGATCCTTGAGTGCCTGAGTGGACATCTGATAGCACTGTTCGCTGTTTCACAGACCTGCCCTTTTCATTTCCTTTGCCTGCAGGATACTGGTAGCCACTTCAGTTGTTTACTACACACCAGGACACGCGAAGACGCACACTGTGACATACAAAAAAATCCAAGAATTTGTTGTTTCTTTCCAGTTGCCACCCAGGTATTGAAACAGTTTGTATTAATGTGATTGTGATATAATCATAAAAAAAAAAACGCCTCAGTCTTTCTGTGCGATTCTCCCTGCCAAACCCTGTGGGTTTGATCGCAGTCAACATGAAAGAGGTCTGAAGGTTAGTTGGAAAACCAGCATTTAATTTGAACAAGAAAAAACAACAACTATAGAAATGGATGCAATTATCTTTCTATCTATTATTCCTGGTTGTGATTGCTTAATTCACAATATCCTGACGGATTAATGGCATTAAATTTGTCAGGAGATGATGGTCCACTGCCAAGGGAACTTGGATACAGGCCACGTAATGATACAGTGTGTTGTCTTGAGCAATCTTTCCAGACAATGCGATGTGTTGTTTTAAGCATTCACCGTTACTGTCGTCTTGAATGCATATGAAAGAAGACATCATGTCAAGCCATTTATCAGCATGAGATACTAACTTTGGCACAAAGTATGAAAAGGCTGCAGTACGAAGATAGGAAGACGGAGCTGTCTGACACAGTAGACTGAATAATGACGCTAATTTAACATTTACTTCTGTTGCAACCATCCATTTGTAAACCGCAGGAGAAAAATGAAAGCAAACATGGTGACACAACTGAAAAAGAATTTGGTCTTTACCGGTTGTCGTATTTCTTTCTTTCTTTTTTTAGGTATATCATAAGGTTGTTTCTGGGCGTACTGAAGAAACAGAAAGGCCATGAAGGTCTTTTCCCCTGCTGGGAACATGAACGTGCAAAGAAAAACTTGTAAACGTCAAAGGGGAGAGAGGATAAATTCATTCAATCTGGAGTGATTGCTCCAGGTGAGGAAATGTCACGAGGTAACCAAGATCAAAACGTTTTCTACTTTTACTTTTGGGGCAGAAATGCCACAGTCATAATCCAACCAACAATCCAACAGAAAGAAAAGACTCATCGAATCATCAAAGGTAATCACAGCCAAATAAACAAATCCTACATTTTCATGATATTAAAGTTTCCATAAGTTACTTCATATCTGACCTTTGATGATTAGAGTTCCTGTCCTTTCACAGACAGGCAATCAATATTTGTGAAACTAAACATTAATCAGGTATTGAAGACATAATGGACGTTAACAAAATTAATCTGGGGTTTTGCCCAAAAGTCCAATATTCTATTAAGAAATATTCAATATTCTTTCTGGCATTAAAAAACATAAAACGCTCTAGTGTCAATGTCACCAGTAAATTGGGAGTGACATATCGAGCCCGCTGTGTCAAGTCTCTCAGCCCTGAGACTGAGAATGTGTGCAGGTGTTTACACTTCGATACCAAACATGGCTAAATTCATTCATTTTTGGAGTTGTTCCCGCGTCTCACTGTGAGAACAATTTTCAAGCAAGCATTTCAGAAGCTGTGTTCTTCGGATGACGCTGCTCAGATGATAAGATTAGACATTACAACACTCAACAAATGAGGTGGTTTTGGGGTTTTGTTAAAGAATGCATCACTTGCATCATAATTGCCTTTGTTTCTTTTCCAGTGAAATTCCCCTGGGTTTTATCTTTTGGTGTTAGTTACAACGATCTGGAAAAAACGAGAAGCCCGTTATGTAACAAAGTGTGTCTGAGGTGGTCTTACAATACTTCAAAGCAGCACATACACACATTATACATACATCTGAAGGCCCGGAAGTGAGGGGTACTGAAATTATAGCAATGTTACAAAGCCAGTTTGCAAATCTGCTACACTGAAGGGTAACAGGCAATTTTGACACGCGCAACAAAAATGTACAAAGATTAACTGGAGTATATTTATGATTTGGCATGAGTTAAGTTCCCTGGCCTGCTGCCAACAAAAATGTTGACTCAGTGATCTACAGCGGACATTGGACATAAGAGAAGAAGTGAAACTGTTAGGACTCGACACACAAGCCAAGCCCTCCTGACAGACGTGGGCCTTCTGTAGCACGCAGTGTAAACACAAGCAGTGGCTTGTTTGAAATGTGCCTGACGGGGAAATTTTAGGTATGATTCCCTCTGAAAACTTCTGGTTGGTATTGTGCAATTCAACTCCTATGAAAAATGCTACTCAGTGTTCCTTAACAATAGTTGAACTAACAGAGCAAACAACTGATTTACGTTTACATCTGTTTATTGTCTATTATTTATGCTTTACTCTTTCTTTCTCTGTCACTCTCTAATTAAAACATTTCTTGTACATGTACTGCAAAAAGTTTATGGGAGAATGAGAGACATAGCGTGACAAAAACTTAGACCGAAACAGCTCCAATGTCTTGTTCTCATTATCTCAAGATAATAAGATAAAATCTCTATTATGTCTCAGTGTCATTTTCTTGTCATAACAGAAGCTGATTCAGGGTTTTGAGAGATGCAGGGAAATTTGTCAGTGCGTGTAAATGTGGATATGTCTTGATTCACAAATGGTGTGTGACAATCGATTCGGCTATGAACCAATTTCCAAGTAAAGAATACACAGATGTTGTTCTATGAAAACCTTTTGGATTATTCCATGAAACTTTCACCAGCTTTAAAGTTAATAACAACCTTTAAAACTTAATGGATCCTCAACCGGGTCCAGTTGCCCAAGATTGATGTGTTATGTGTTAACATTATTCCAGTCATCTTACCTGGTATTATTTTTTAAAGGTCCAGTGTGTCGACTTTGGTGATATCTAGTGGTGAAGTTTCAGATTGCAACCAACTAAAAAAATGTCACCTCTCCTCTTGCGAGCCAGTGTTTGGTTTGTCCCTTCCGAGCTACTGTAGAAACAAAGCGGTTCAACACGGTGAACTCTCTGGTGGTTCTCTCTGTTTATATAAAGGGCTCGTTCTACAGTAACATAAACATAAGGATTTAGTTGTGAATATTATATTCAGCTTCTGTCAGTAGATACCTTTAAATGTTACACACTGGACCTTTAAAGTGTGTAACAGAACATGGAGGCACTTAATGTGGCCTAATAATAATGGCATAAGGCTGCGTAACTTCCGTGCTGGTACAATTCCAGCCACATAAATAGATGTGTTGACCCGCTCTGCCCTGTGAAGTCTTATGTGCAGATATACTACATGTGCAGGCAGTTTGCCTCAGAAAATGGCATTACTCTGGCCTTGGCCATGGCTCTCCAGTTTGTATGTAGGTGCAGTTTGCTGACTTCTGTCTTTTGGTTATTAAGTTGCACATGTGTTGCCTTGTTAAATATTGTCATTAGTGCATCACAGACTTTGTGTCCCCTTAATAAAGTCATGAGACTTGCTTGCTGTACCTCTAGCTGTACCTGCCATCTGGTGGCAGGTACAGTGAACTGCATTGCTTTGACAAATCACAGACTAGCAGATCACTCAGACAGTTTATTCACAACACAAAGCTTTAAAAACATTTATATGAAGACAAATTGAAAAACGTGCAGAAATTCAGATGCTTGCTTTGCTCTTGTAGCACGTGGCGCTCTTGAGTTTGATCAGAGCTGGAGTGGCTTTTCTGTGTTTACAGTTCTGGGAGCCAATCAGCATGGCACAATAGCCCATTGATGCCTTCATGACTGATTCACAGCACAGAAAATGTGGCCTCCATAAAAAAAGGTACCAATGCGCCAGTAAAAGAGGATGAGAGCACAAGCTGGTGTAAACAATGCTCATTTCATAACGTTAAAAAAAAAAAGTCTCTGCAAATGTGTTATGAGGTAGGAAATGTATTCCACATGTGTTAGACCTCAAGGATAGTGGAAGTGTTTTAGTTGGAACAGTGACTGTCAATAAAACTCAATACGCTTTCTTTAACTGCGTCTATTTAGTAAAATTACTCATTCTTGGCTCCAGACCTTTTGCCAAAAAGCCATGTGAGAACTTTAGGTTTTGATTTTGTTATTTTCCATTATAAACACGCATATTAATCCACCACAGTATATCACGTCTGTTTTAATTACTGTCACAAAATGTACTCTTGTTATTTTATTCTGACAGCTCTCAGGTAGATTCAAAGCCGTAAATCTTCTCACTGCGACGCAGCACTTGTGTATCATGTAGACTGATACATGAGTCCACGTAACGTGAACTCTGCTGTGTTTATTTGAGCCATGCCTTCAGATGGTTGTTTGATATACTAAATACCTCGGCACAATTCAGAGGAAGGCTGCAGAGCTTCAGCTGCAACTGGAAAGCTAAACAAACAAAAATGAAATGTGTCAAGACAAAAAAAGGTTGTGAGCCGCATATACAAGATTAGAATAATCCTCGCTGTGGGGAAATAAAACATTCCTGCTCAGTCACTTTTTGTACCCAGTGTATAAATATGACTGTGACTTATTTATGACTCACCTTTCCTCCTCACTGTCTCACTGTACTTATCTTGCTGCAGAGGTCTTTGGTCCTGAAGCAAGGACTACTCTTTCTCTTGCGATCCACGACTGTTGCATTTTGGACATCTTTCATCTATTTCATACGGTTGTTTTTTGCTCCGTGCCTGTCAGATCTGTGCAGCATTCCGCCGTCTGGTCTCATCACTCAAGGCCTTGGGAGCTCATTTGTTGACATCAATCATCATGACAACAATGATGATGCCAGCTATTTCCATGACAACTCCACTCCCTGAGGAAGATCATGAGATGTGGTTGAAAGCTTGAGAAACAAAACAAACAAACAAAAGCTAGCAAGTTTTTGCATGCATTTTACCTGAATTACAGCCACACACACACACACACACACACACACACACACACACACACACACACACAAAGTACTCACGTGGAGAGATGAGTCATCTGGAGTGATGGGCAGCCATGTAACAGCGCCTTGGGAGTAGTAGTTAATACTTGCATTGTCCCGTCCAGCTACCGGTCCATACTTTGGTCCATGCTGGACTTGAGTCTGCCACCCTCTGGTTCCCAAGCCAAATCCTTATGCTATACAGAACTGTATGATACATCACACAATAAGTGGATGAGCGGACAATGAGTTATGATTTTATTTTAGTCAAACTACTACTACTTTTTGCATACTTGCATACATACTTACATACATACTTGCATACTAGATAGATAGATATATTTGAATGCAATAAAAATACAATAGAATAAAATACAGAGGTAGAAAAAAATAAAAGCACAAGATAAATAGCTGATAACACTTTAAATCTGTGTTATTTCCATGCTTGACTTGAGTCTGCCACCCTCTGGTTCCCAAGCCAAATCCTACTACTACTTTTTGAAAGGTCATAGGAAACTCATCCTATTATATATTATCAATGTATCTTTAAGATAGATAGATAGATAGATAGATAGATAGATAGATTAATTTGAATGCAATAAAAATACAATAGAATAAAATACTGAGGTATGATAACACTTTAAATATGTTATTTCTGCATCATTTTTTCATATTTTCTGCATGTCTACAGGGGCCTTGCAGGGGGTTTGCTGTAGTAGTAGTAGTAGTAGTAGTAGTAGGCTGGGGCAATCCAAACTAACTTTAAACAACTCATGCATTCATAAAAAAGCATAACCATAACGACATCCGCGGTCACGCAAAGTATATTGAGTGTATTGAAGGGCACCGTAGATAGCAGCAGTAGCAGCAGCAGCAGCAGCAGCAGCAGCGGAGGGGGGTCGCTCTTTTTGCATCAAGTCAAACGGCGGTAAAGCAATGTGCGCTCTCTCCCACTGAAAACATCTCTGCCTCGACTCGTATCATCTGCGCGGTGGGTTGTGGGTGTGTGAGCGTCGAAGTAAAATGGCGGACTTGGCAAACGAAGGTGAGTAAGTGGCAGTGTGAGAAAAACAACACGGCTACTTGTGCCGTTATAAACGGCGGCCGTGCGTCGCTCGGCACATTTGATAGCTGAAATAAAGAAGCTCCGCCGCGTGTTAACGGCGACTTCGAGGTGAATTGTAGGCGTCGCGGCGTTCACAAGACCGCACAACGTTAGCGAGCGAGGCTAACAATGCTAACGCTTTGGGCTGCGGGTAATACCTGGAGTGTGCCTCGGAACGCCCCGCTAGCTGGCTTACCTTCCAACGCTAGCACCCGGCTATTTTTAGTGTGGCTGTGTGTTTTGTCACTCGCGGTGAGGTTAACAGCTCTAATGTGAGAATAAACCAAAGCTTGCTTAGGCCACAGAGCAAACTCCCTTAAAGCTAATATATTATAGGTGATGTTTCTATTGATGGGAAGACGCTTACAGTACGACACCCCCTCCCTTGCTATTTAAGTTGCTTGACGTTCATTTAGGCGCGTAGAGAGGAGAAACGTCAGCCTGGAGACAATGCTTCGGGTTGTGATCGCATCTTCCTTTGTGTTTATATTCATATATTTTTATCACGATTGTCCCATTTGTGTGAATTCAGTGAGAATCTTGCTTGTGACGGCGAGATGACTCATGCTGGATGGAGCGCATTAGCAAGCTAACTATAGCTAAGCTATGTTCAAGGGGGCATTAAGGGAGGGAGGAGGAGGGGGGGAGAACCGGCGGCGGCGCTGACTATTTGCTGGAGTCACGGGTCAGCTAGTGTAAAATGCTAGCTGGTTAACATAAGCCGGGAACCCAAGTCGGGTTGAATTTCTTCAATGAATATCGGTGTAGCACGCTGGAGTCTTTTTTTTGTTTGTTTGTTGTAGCATTCATTAGCAACGATAGCTGGCTGAAAGCCGCAGAGAAAGAGAGAGATATACTGGATGGTTAAATATAGGTCACACAACATTTTCGTGCCGTTGAACGTGTTTCATACATAAACAGCTAGTGTTAGCAGTGAGGTGTTGCGTTACAGACGGCGAATGTCGGTCCAGTAAACAGTCCTGGCGGCTAAAAAACGTGTGAATTTATGTCCTCGGCAGCGATGCTACACCTGCTCGGTGTAACAGGCCCGGCCCAGACAGAGGAAAACCTTTTGTCTGCTAACATTATAGGATTACACATCTTACAGAGGTGACAGTGTGAAGGTGGACGCATTAAGTGGCGTGGTGACATCAAACTCGGCCTAACGGATTGCTATCCTAAGAGCTGAACATGACAATATCTTAAAGCAGCAGCACATGAGAGCTGGATAAAAACCCCTTTTTTTGATTAACAAAGTAGCTACAGTTGCCATGTGGGGTGACTGACTGAAGTTTCAGACACGGGTGTTTTTTATTTTAACACATTGTTTGACATTTCAACATGATGTGAGCTCACTCTTCCTGGTTCCTTTCCGGACCGCAACCAAGTTTAAAGTTTGCTTTTCTGACACTGGCTGAAATTACGCGTAGTTCAGCGTTATAGAAATATTATTTACTTGAGTCATCCCGCGTCAGATTTCACTGACATTTAAGTGAACTGTGACAAACAGCCGCCGTTCAGTTTGATCTAACGTGCAGCATGTATTCACGCATGTGCTGTGTTTCATTCAGGATTATGATGCACATAGCCTCATAGTTTTATCAACAGCGGTCATGTGGTCGCTGCTTTTAACAGGAAATATCAAGGCCATGGAGTTAGTAGGCCGTATCCTCAGCTGTTTTGTTCTCTACTGTAATCAATGAAGAATCAAACACACCTGATTGTTGTACACTTTAAACTTGGATGACTAGCCTACATCTTCTCTTAACAGACAAGCCTGCCATAGCGCCACCTGTGTTTGTTTTCCAAAAAGATAAAGCACAGAAGGTAAGTCTCTCTCTCTCTCTCTCTCTCTCTCTCTCTCTCTCTCTCTCTCTCTCTCTCTCTCTCTCTCTCTCTCTCTCTCTGTTATTCGAGTGTTTCTTGAGGCTGATGTCATATTTTATGATGTTCGTACACTTCATTTAAACAGTTTTTCAGTCTGGACTGCATTCTTGACACATCGCACAAGAGTTATTGACATTAAATCTCGCCCCATTAGCAGAGCTGTTAACACGGCTTGATGAAATGTCAAAATCTGTTGACATCATGTTAAAGTACATCTTATTTAAATTGACACCACTTCTCAGTGTTTCCCACAGTGCAGCTCCAGACTGAATAACACTGAGGTCGAGCAAGATGCAACCTGTGTTACTATTTTATGTGATGTTTTGGGATTAAAAACCTCATTGTGTTTTCTTGCAGCGATCTGCGGAGGGCTCAAGCGCAGAGGATGGAGAAGGTAAATTTAATGTCCAAACTGGCCACGTTAGTTATTGATATTATCGTTCGCATAGATTTATTTTAAACTGGAATATTACCAATGTTTTGTTCCCATTTTCAGATTCAGATAAAGACGAGGGAAGTTATTGCCCCCCTGTGAAAAGGGAAAGGACCTCATCGTTCCCACCCCCACATTCTGGTAAGGGCACGTGGTGACTAAGCAGAGCATTTGTGTGTTTTTTTTTCCTCTCTTGGTTCTTGCTTGTGGTGTACACATTGATTTGTATGCTGAGTGCCATGCCTGTTTGCTACTTTGCAGTTCCCAAGAACAATGTATTCATGCCCTCAAGTTTCTGCCAGTCTCCGACTGGGAACTCTGACTCTGAGCCAGGTGAGCCATCTAGACCACCGTTAGTTTCTCTTCACAGCTTGAAAGCCCCCCTGCAGTAAATTTCTGAGTTTCAGTGTGGACAGTTTAAGGCAACAAACACAATAAATGTGCTGAGGCCGGTGAAGGGTAACCTCTGACAGGATTATATGACAGTTCTAATTTTTTAACACATGTTGACATTTTCAAACGTCATGACAGTGCTGGTTGCAAATGAGATGTCAGTGTTTTGCATATTGTCTCCCTGCTTGTGCACTCCTTCACTATGACCAGCTCTGGTTAACTCGCATGTCGTCATTTTACTTTTGAACTAATGTTTGAAGTGTTTGCTGTGGACGTCTGACGTCATCAATGCACGGTTACAAAGCTACAGACAGACAAATGAGAGAGGCATCCATTAGAAATGGTTATAAATAATAAGTGACTACATTTACATTGAAGATGAGTGTAAATTTCTCTTGTGTTGTTTTAAACTTAATAGACGACCTCTGGAAGAATCTCACTATGGCAGATCAGTGTAGTCATCTTGGACATCTCTAAATTGGTTCAAGCTGGTTTGTTGTTGTATTAAGCTATTCTAGTTGAGGTTTGGTTATTTTGAAAGTGCTTGGCCAAGCTCTGTGTGTGTCTATGGCTACACCACTGGTCCATGCCAGTTTGTGTCATGTGTTACAAATAGGACATGCAATACACCCAACAGAGAGCGCTGAAACCTATTTGTTTGGTGAGCTGGCAGTATTAAATAAAATAAAAATTTGCTTAAGAGAAACTTCTCAAAATCCCCAGTAATTCAGAGAATACTTCTTCATTGTGGGAACATTGTGACCTTGCATGACCCGCGGCTATGCCTGTACATAATGCAGTTCTGTTCTGGATTATGATTGTTTGAACTGCCAAATTTCAGCTGGGAAGCAAACTGTGAGTTTACCAGTCAAATCTATGATGCCAGTGCTTGAAAAAGTTGAGGTTTATAATGGCGTCTCCAGAGGATTTAATATTATAAGATACCAGAGTGTAATGTGCTGCTGGTTGACTGCAGATTGTGCAGTGCCACTGAACATGTCAGGAATGGTTTATTAGGGATTATAAGACACTTGTGTTTTGTGCTGGTGGGCCTCTAAAGACACACTGTTATGGCTGCTTCCAGCTTAAGGTTGTTTTGTATTTGTGGGATCGGCTTTCTTCTTCTTTTTTTTAAAATAGGAAACATGCATTTGCAAAATAAGTTCAGTCTTTCAGTTCCACACTGACTGCAGACACTTTGCTGGGGTTTGGTATCTTCCATGGGTCACACATGCAGTATTTATCTGTCCTAGCTGGCAGCATGCTGTTTACCGTCTCAGATGGAGTGTTTGTTGTGGTCCACCATGTGCATTTCATTGGAAGGAAAATGCAAAACAGCGATTTAGTCATTAATTTAAATTCAAACAAATGTACCTCATTGGAAACAGGATGAAATTTACGCAGTATTACAGGCAACTAAATATGAATTGATGCTTCACGACTAAAGTTACAACTGCAGGAGGGCTTTAATATTCAGAAAAATGTGTGCTTTTGTGAATTCTTATTATTATTGTCTTATTTATATTTAATGAATTTAAGTTTTGCTCTGGATTTGATTGGCTGCGTTCTCATCACCAGCTCAGCTGTTTAGAGTTGGCAGGAGTGATGTCACCGGTTAACAGAGAGGAGGGGGCATCCACTTGCGCAAACAAACACAGCATAATTAATGACCGTTTTTAGCATATTACATAAAGCACTTATTTGGAAGTGAAAACAAAGATGAACAAACAAAGAGTCCAAACACTGATTGACTGTAAAACTAGAACGACAGTAGGCGCGCCAGATGATCCGTTCTGCACTGCACCGGTGTTTTTGTTGGACTGGTCGAATTGAACGTGTTAAAATTTGGTTTTGTTTGCATGTGTGGATGTTTTCATTGCACGGCAGTGTCAGGTGCACCTCCACGTCCTCGGGACTGCGCTGCTTAAAAATCAGATCCGCCAAGAAAATCTAAATCTTGAGATAAAAAGAGGATACAGTTTTTACAAGAGCTTTCAGCTTTCTGCGTTAGCACTGATTAGGGCCAGGTCATGTCGGGCTAATAAAGCCACTGAGATGGAGAGTCAGGTTGAAATAGATCACAGGCCCTAGAGCCTGCCATGTTACCGCACAGGACTTGAATTGCAACTGGATCGCTGTACAAGGGTTGCTGTGGTAACAGGCCCTGTGGTTAGGAAGGTGCAAAGGCAGAAGTAACATACCCGTTTATAAGTTGTTGTTGTGACTCTTTTTTTAATGTCTGCCTTCTCTTGTGCTCCGTCTCACCAGAGGAGAAACCTGTGGGATTCCGTTTAAAGCCACCGACTCTCATACATGGACAGGCACCCAGTTCAGGTTGGTGTCTGAGGTCAATAGCCTTCTTTTGTGTAATATTTCTTTTGACACTGACTTGATTTGAAATTGAAAAATTACTTGAATTTGAACTTTTATACATCCCCTCTTAGATATCATAGTAGACTTCAAGCTGTAGAACCAAAACAGGTCATTGTGTTAAAGAAAAGTATGAAACAAGTTGGCTGTGTTTCAGGCGTCCCAAGTCAGAAACCCAAGGAACAGCAACGCAGTGTCCTCCGCCCTGCAGTTCTCCAGGCACCTCCCTCTAAATCTCATATAGAGTCCAGTGAGTGCAGCTTTAAGTCACCTTATAAACGACTGCCACTATAAACTAGACAAAACATATTTACATTATTAAAACTGAACATTGATGTCTTGCACAGTGCGTTTTCTGCATGTCCCCTACAGACTACATTTGCTTTGCCATACTGGGGATAAACCAGTAAAATTATCTTTGTCCTTCCTTTTTATTTAGATTCCAGTTGTGGAACCAACGGTGTGAAAAAGTCATCAGATGGGACACCCGGGACTCAGTCCCTCTTCCTGAACAACACAGAGCACTCGGCCACCCTGGGCAAGTCACTGGTGAGGAGCGGTTAAATCTCTGCCTGTTATAATCAAGGGCTTGCTCGAGTCAGTCCAGCAAGTGTGTCATTAAACTGTAGGTAATTTACAGAAGATCTGTGGTTTCATGCTCCTTTTGTAATGAGGAAGTATGTTGCATTTGCAAAAAGTTACGTAAATGTTACCAAAAAGAATCACAGTATTGTCAGTGATACATACGGGGCAGAGTAAAAGGTGTTGTAGAACTTCTATAGAAAATGACAACAACAAATCTGAAGTTGACGTGTTTTTTTTTTTTTTGTTCCCATTTCAGAAACATGAAAATGAGGAAGACGGAGCAAGTGGTAACAAAGACGGAGGCGGAAGAGAGAAGAAGGAGGCAGATGTAGCAATATCTTTTGTGTTTGGTCAGAATATCAAAGACAGAGCAAAGGTGGGTTGTTTTCCACTCAGACCTCTTCCTCACCCAGCCACTGTGCAAAGCTGAGGCGAGAACGTGTGACAAACAAAAACATACAGACCGGAAAGGCTTTTACTCATTTGAGACTATATTCTGAGTTCCTCTGTTATAGTCTACACTTTGTGTTTAATGTGTGACTTTTATGTAATTGTACACCAGAATTACTTTTGGGCTCTCAGTTTCCTTGCTCAGAAAATCTCTTGTCCCAGTAAGAGGTGTAGTTCTAGTGGTTTTTGCATGTCCAATATAATTTTGTGGCAGGAATGTTTTGACATTTTGGTGACTCACTGTTCACTCATTTGCTATACTTGGTCAGGATTTTCAATAATGTGGATTTGGAAATCCATAATGGGTTTTTGGCCTTTGAATTTGGGTTGTTTCTTTAAGCATTTAACTCCAAATGTACCACTTCTTTTTCTCCCTCCAGTTGGAAGAGAACAGTACAGAAGACAAGTCAAAGGATAGTGTGCCACTGGACTCTCAATCGGAGGGCACTAATTATTTCTTACAGTACATCTCTACCCCAAGGTAATGAAGTTGTGTCCTCCTTTAAGTATTTTTAGCAAGTCATCTTCATTCATGATTAACTTCCATCAACTCACTGTTTTATTTCTCTCCTCCTCTCTCTCTCTCTCTCTCTCCCCCTCTCTCTCTCCTGTCCTTCCAGTTCAAAAAATGCCACAAACAGTACAGACAGTGGGGCAAAATTTGTTTTTGGGCAAAACATGTCGGAACGAGTTCTGGTGAGTTGATATAGCCTTTTGAATAGCGAGTCGATCATCTGTCACGTCGGGAAAGCTCCTAATGATTGAGCTTTGAACAAGTTCCAATCAGCCGCCTTTGTTGTGTTTTCAGAGTCCCCCGAAGGGCGAGTCCGCAAATGAGGAAAATAAAGAAGTTTCAGCTACCCCTGCTTCAGAGCCCTCATCACAGGAAACCACCCCAGAGAAGGGTAAAGACACAAACCCCACTGATTACTGAAAACACGTCTGATATTTGGCTTGACTACTAGAAGCTTTAAGAGAGTCAGTTGGCTCCACTCCAGTGATAACAACTGAGAATAATAAGGCCTGGGACGGCTAAATAAGCAGCTCAACAGGAATAGAAACTGAAACATGCCTACATCTAGCTGTCGAGTTATATTAAAAGTGGCATCAAATGTAATGGGGAGCTAGTGTTTGATTCAAAGTCCATAAAGAGCTGTGGGTGTGATAAATACGTCTGTAATTTGAGATTTCACCCTTAAACATCACAGCTCTTATGTCCTGTATGCACAAAACACAAGGAGCGGCGACATTTTTAGTGAATCTTGGAAATATCCATTAGAGGTATTTGATGTGACTTTCCCCTTCCCATCAGCTTCCCTTTTTATTCACAGCAAGTGCAAACGGCTCAACAGGCACGGGGTGCCAGGAGATTTTTCTCACGTGAAAGTGAAATTGATTCAGATAACTAGAAAATATCACCTGCTTGTTTTAGGTGGGAATAATTCATTAGAAATGTAGGACTCAATGCTGCGTGCACGCTGGTTTGATGACTGTTTGCAAAGTTATTTTGTGGGCTGATCGCACAAGGCCACACCATCAGCTGTTACAATACTGAACGTACATTTTTGTGATTTGACAGTATGTTTCAGTTACTGTCCATGTCCGCTAACCATGAAAAGAAATGAAGCATTATGTAGCGGCTATGTGCAAACGTATTTAGTATTGTGGGCTTACTGCTGAAGTGGCTCTTTGCTTCAAACGATCCGCGGCAGCCTGCACAGCTTTTGTAGTAACCGAGCGCCAACCTATGAGCTTCAAGTTTCCTTGCGGGAGGGGAGGCTCTCAAAGAGATGCAAAGGAAGATCTCAGCAGCCAAATATTAACTCGAGTTGGTTGCAGATGTCTCACTGCTGTGTTTTTTTCTCACCAGCGAACAGCGTGTCGGAGTCTTTGGAGGAGTCTGCAGCAGCCTACACCAAAGCCACAGCCAAGAAGTGCATCTTAGAGAAGGTCGATGTCAAAACCGGAGAGGAATCAGAAAGCAACGTTTTACAGGTAGGAGGCGGGGCCTCTTCATTCAACACACGCAGTAAAGAAATGTGTAACAGGAAGCAGTGAAGTTGATGTCTGTTGTTGCGCTCTTATTTCAGATGCAGTGCAAATTATATGTATTTGAGAAGACCGCTCAGTCGTGGATAGAGAGGGGTCGAGGCTTGCTGAGGCTCAACGATATGGCATCGACGGACGATGGCACGCTACAGTCCCGTCTAGGTAAACGCACTCGCAGAAACTCCTGGTGTAGGGTAACACTGTGTCAGATATTCATGGTTCAGTGATCAGATTGTGTTTGTCTGTGGGTTGAACGTTCGTGCCAGATAGATACGAGATCAAAGATAACGCAGAGGGAAAAAAACAAATCCTTCTCGGTGCTTTTCATGGCCATCATGTGTCAGTACCTGACTTTGACCACAAGGGGGAGCCCGTTCCTCTGCTACACTCTTCAAGGCTCCAAAGCAGGCTGTTAAAGAGGAAGTGGACGTGTTTTGTCCTCAAAAGCACAAAAAATTAGAGAAAGCAAGTTCCTGAAAAGTTGAGATGTATTTCTTATCACTATATGTCGCTACGTAGACGTATTTATACTTATAAACACTACAAAATATAACATCCTCAGCCGCTTGGAAAAGCCTCTTGATGGAGCTATAGGCTTACAGTTACTGCTGTTAATTGTATATCTTTCATCTTTCATGACATGAACGCACAGATCATAGAGTCAGGTAGAATACCATGGATTAAAACTAAACCTGGACTTCGCTGCTGTTATATGTGTGTGTTTGTGTTCAAACCCTTCCAGTGATGAGGACCCAGGGCAGCCTCCGGTTGATCCTCAACACTAAACTTTGGCCCCAGATGCAGGTGGACAAGGCCAGCGAGAAGAGTGTACGAATCACTGCCATGGACACAGAGGACCAGGGGGTCAAGGTCTTCCTAATATCGGTTTGTATCGCCAGATTTTATTGTTTTTCTTTCTTACCCCAAATACGAGCTATTCTTTAAATATCTATAGAACGTCACTACCAGTGCGTCAGTGAAGTAGAGCATGAACATCTGCTGTAACATGCCAGTTTCAGTGCAAACAGGGCAGAAAGTTTTTCCTTTATAATTAATCTGCTGCCGCTGTTCTTCCTGACAGGATGTCATCAGCCTGATATCTGCAGGCAGCTTCAGCGGTGGTGCTGTGAGAAGTGACATGTTAAAAATCTGAGCGCTGGTCACTCTCTCTTCCACGGCTTTACCTTGAGATAAAAAAACAAGGCAAAACAAAAGCCATCTTGTTTTTTTCTTGCATAAGTGAAGGTTAGATTTGCTCCAAGATGGCCAGAGCCAGCCCGCCGTCATAAGTCATGACTGTCCCTTAAACTTTGCTAGATGCACTATTGTAACTATTGGCCTGACAGTTTATGAGGCTGCAGTGACTCAAAACAGTTAGTACAGCAAGCTAACATGGCTTTTGTGAGTGAAATTAAGCTGTATTAACAAAAATGAAATAAAAATTCATCCTTCGCTGTGGCTGAGTGGTCTCTCTCTCTATGCCTCTTCTCTTCAGGGTAGCTCTAAGGACATAGGTCAGCTGGCTGCAGCGTTACATCACCGTATCTTAGCCCTGAAGAGCCGGGCAGAGCAAGAGCCCGAGACCCCGACGACAACCATCCCTGAGGCTGAGGTACCGCAGTCCAACGAGGACGACAGCGACGAGGAAGACAATGCCTCCGCCTCAGCTTCAGCCTCCACTCCTGCTACGAGTGAGTGATTTTTACTGTTCGTGTTTCAACATTCCCCGGTTCGCTTACTCTTGGGCCGCACAGTTTGGAGCGCTTGTGGTTTTGTATGCTGCTTTAGCAGCTTTTTCTCACCACAGCAGCACTTTGCTTTGTGACGTATACGTTCAGACCACTCTCGTCAACCCGCTCTCGCTTTCTTCCTGCAGGTAATTCAGAGGGAGGAGAGAGCCAGGCAGCAGGAAGCACATAGCGTCACTCTTGGACAGCCTGCCTAAGATGCTGCTGTTGAGGCATTTTGCTGTAGGCATCTCCATGGACACCCCTTGACCAACATGGGTCCTCCAGACCAGTACTTTTGGATATTAGAAGTCTAGCTCCAGGAAATAACCCCTTGTGCCGGAGTGTCTCACCCAACTCGTGCAGTTCATCTTCTCTGCATTCAGCGTAATATCTGGAGTCGTTTCTTCCCTCCCTCTCCTGTTTTGTGTTTTATTTTTGTTTTCGAGTATTTTTTCCTCTCCCCGATAGCAAAAATAAAGACTTCAAAGCTTTGGTTTGGGACTTTTCTGCTCATCATATTGATGAGTGTAAGGGTGTTTTCCTCTACATTTTAAAGTATGGCACATGTTAAGACTGCAGTTTCTACTTTGGGACCTTTTTACTCACTCTACAGTTGTACCTCTGGACGCCACACATCCAGAGGAGCTTCATTCACAGTGTATTTGACTAGTCATCAGTCCGTTGTTCTTACATCGAGTCCAACCCTCCCATTCCCCCTCCATCCCAAACAGTCCGTGCGTTAGGTTTTGGCAAATGTAATTTATTTTGGGTCGTCATTTTCATAAGGCATCTCAACACGTATGTGCTGTTTGTAATGGCTAGCCAAGACCACTCAAGTTGTCATTAATAGCAGTTTCTTATATTTCCTATTGACCTATATATTATACTGAATAAAAGACTGAAACACTGCGGTTTCTGCTAATGTGAGTTAATTATGAAGACAAAGAGCAGATGAATTCAACTCAAAAGTTTCTCTAAATTAGTCAAAAGAAATGTCTTAGTCATTCACCTTGGGTTTTATTTTTTTGTTTCATTTTTAATTTTATTTTTTTCCGAAATGGAAATTTATCTCATCAGTCTACAATCTGCATGTAACTGTTATTTCTCTTTTGTTTTTTCTTTCCAGCATCCCATGGGTTTACTGTGTTCATACTTTTTTTTTTTATTATTATTTTGAAAATATACAAACTTTTTATCCATTTTCATTTGGAAAAAACGTATTGGAATGAAGACTTAACTTCATGTGTGGAAAATTTGAGTGATAACTGTTAATACCTTTTTGAATGTCATGTACATTTGAATATATCATCATTTAGTAGCGCACCATGTTTTCTCATCTCCTCCAACTGCCCCCTTTACAAAATAAACCATTTTGGACTGACGTCTGCGATTTTTCCTTTTGAAAACTGATTTTTTTTTTCTTTTTCTGTTTTTTTCTGTGCAAAATGGAAACTTGAGTCCAAATTTCAGATGAAGACATCAGTAGACGGGTATACTCTGACACTGTCCTCTGTAGCTGTATTAAATCAAAACAGCAGCCAGACAAAGGCAGAGTGGTTCATCTGTTTTATATTCATGCGCTGGATCGGGCCTCCAGGTTGATGTATGCTGCGCTGTGACCGCGCTGAACAGGGACTGGAGCAAAGCCTGCTTATGTACAATATGCATCACGCACAAAGGCCATGAATTTTTGATGCATGTACCTATCATAACAGCCCGACACAATCATATACATCCAAACTAGGAACACAACTGCTGCTCCCGAACTCTCCTAATCTGCCTTTCCGTGGTGACTCTGCACGAAAGTATTTTCTTTGGTTTCTCCTGTAAATGACTGCAGCTGTGTCGTGAAAGTCACAAAAGAAACATGTTCTGACCTTAGATGGATGCTATAAAAAAACAAAAATGCATAGTTTAAAGTGGTTTCCCCTAAGATCTTTTAGTTTTTTTGCTCTCACTATGAGATTTCACAGACTTGAACTGCAGCAACAAAACTTTATTTACGCAGGACTCTTGAAAACAGACGTTTCACTGGAAGAAGATAAGGCGGAAAGGAGATTTTAAAAAAAAAAGAGAAGAAAATGAAGCGTACAATGTACAAAACACGAGGTGCAAAAATAAATCTGGGAAAATAAACAGCAAAAGAATGATTACATGATTTTCAGCTCAGATCTTGAACAGCTAGACGTCCCACCTCTGAAGACGCGAGTCTCCTCCCAGTGTACAGAAGGCACCACAACTCCAAGTGTAGTGGGGCTGGACTGTGCAGTGCTCTGTATGTCAAGAGTGAAGATCTGAAATGGATTTAAAGCCAGTGGAGAGGAGAGAATCTAAAACTGGACTTTTGTTGTTGCTGTTAAAACCCTGAAGCTGAACTGAGATAGTGAAGATTTTCTGAGTGCCAGAAGTTGTAGCTGTTGGAATGGTCAAGGCGGGATGTAGTAAAAGAATCACAGGTTTTTTTTCCTAAATCAGGCTCCTTTTAAAAGGAGTTAAACATTTCAATTGTCGATTTAATTCACCACGCTCATAGCAAAATAAATTATTATATTCAATCACAAGTTTCTGAAATTAGGTGTCAAAATCAGGTCAAACTTCAGCAGTAATCGCAGTTCTGAGACACTGCTTTGACGTGTCCAGTGAAGTCGTGGAAACCACGACCGTGCACAGGAGAGGTCCCGCCTCCCTCAACAGTCAAATACTGAACCGCGACGACCTCAACATGGATGCTACGGCCAGAATCGGATCTAACAGTCGGTAAGCGTGTAGTTCAAGGGCCCATAGGAAAAAAAACACAAACACTACACGCAACAAAGATAAAAAGAACATATCCACTCACAGCTTAATGTTGGCAGGCCCTGCAACTTATGTTAGAGTGCTGGTGGCACTCAATGACAGTATGAATAATGGCCTGCGTTTGAGTGATGTCACCCGATGGTTTCCATAGCGCCGTTTTGAATCTCAGAATATGTGGCACTGGCCTCGCTCCAAATACAATACAATACTCCTTACAGCCTGAATAAGGGTCAGTCTGTTGTTTGGCCACCCAGTCGTCACGGCGTACAGGGTAACCCTCCTCCCGCTCCGCGGCTCCTGATGTAATCAACCCTGCAGTGCTGCTTGTCGGCTGCTCGGGTGGAGGGCAAGCTGCAGAAAACCGAAAGACAACGTCTGTGTTTGTGTTCTTTGTGGACTTGACTTCGAAGTTGAAGGTTGCCAGCTGGGCTACCCAGCCACTCCACTTTCCAGCTTTGCAAACTGTAAATGAGCAACAGGGTTATTGTCTGTATGTACAATGAGCTCAGCTCCAATCAAGTAATCCTTGAACTTATCTCTAATTGCCCATTTTTAACTGCAAAAGCTCCAATTTAAACGAGCTGTAATTAGCATTGTCGCCTTCTGTGGGATGTACGCGCCGACTGGCATAAGCAATTACCCGCTCCTTACCTTCCTGGACTTGAGCCAGTACTGCTCCCGACCCTCGGTGGCTGGCATCTGTGTAAGGAACAAATGGCTTGGAAGAATCAGCATAGGCAAGCACGGGAGCTTCTGTTAATATTCTTTTTATGTCACTGAAAGAGGAGGACCCTGGACGCTTGTCATTTGGCATGCCAAGACCAGGATTCAATTTAGTGGCCGTGCGACAAATCTAGGGACAAACTGCTTGCAATACCCGGCCAGACCTTCTTTAGCTGTAGCGAGAACGGTCCAATCGACAACAGTGAACCTTTTCTGGGTCTGGCCTCACTCCCTGTTGGTCACTACGTGTGCTTACAGTACATTTGTCAGGACGAAACTTCAGGACGTGCTGCCATAGGTGTACCTCAGACACCTCCTCCAAGTGCATGAGGTAGGAGGCAAAGTCTGGGGAATAGACAATAATGTCATCTAGATAGACTAGTAATGACTTGTAATGAGTCTGATTTGGCTGCTGAGGCACTGCTGCATTAGACGCTGAAACGTTGCTGGAGAAGTCTTCCTCATGGGTGGAGAAATCTTCTCTTTAACTGACCTTGCTCCTCCTTGGTCAGGTCAGGCCGATCAGCCAACTTTAGCACCTCAAACCGACCCCGTCACAGAGTTCTTATGTGATTTGGCTGAAAGCGCGAGGACGCCGCTGTCAATGACAATGACTGACCGAGAGCCCAGCACACACTTTTCGGGACAGTTTAGAGTCTCTGGCAGAACACGCAACCTCGAATTGATGGGACGACGTATAAAGCAGAGAGCAGAGAGATTTATTATTAGCTGCAATGAATTATCTGATAGAAGGTCACCACATTTTCTCCAGTCAATACTTGGCACAGGAGTACATGAATAAAAAATTTTTAAAAACCTTGCTGACATCTGTTCCACCCAGCTGCTCCTCCAGCTTTTTCACTTCATTAATGTTTTCACACGGTTTGACAAACAGAAGGTTGACACGCTGTAGGTCAGTGGTTCCCAACCTTTTAAGCCTCTGACCTGTTAATGCAAAGCAACTTTTCGTTTCACTCAACTAAGGAACAATTATTACAAATCATTTTTATTTACTTTTCCACCCCACTAATAATCTTGTGGTGCCTTGGATCCATCTCACGACCCCTGGGGTCGTCCTGACCCTCATGGGTGGCACAGTTGACTAATTGTACAGTAACTTGATGTTTTAGTGATGTAGTTAGTTATACTTTAGTACTTTAGTAGTAGGTATCTTTTAGGTATAGAAGGTCAATTTACAAATGTTTTACATCATCAAGTCCACACAGTTATTTTTTATTTTCTCACAGAGTTGTTTTGTCTATAAAATGTCAGAAAATGATGCCTATCACAACGTTTTGGTAATAATATAAATGTTCGTAAATTACTTTTTGTTTGACATTTTGTTTCTTGAAATAGTTCAAAACCTCAAAAAATTCAATTCACGGTCAAAGCAAAAAATACTCGCATTTAAGGAGCCTGTACCAACAAAGTTTTGGCATTTCTGCCTGATAAGTCGCTCAAACGACAGATTAATGATCAAAACAGTTGCAGAAATTAAAGGTCAAGATATGATTTTACCAAACCGCCCCCAGCTGTGGTTCTGTCCCCAGTGTGTGTATCCTTGTACGAATTTCTGTTTTTGAATCACACTAATGAATCTCGTTCTTGCAACAGAACTATAACCTTGTAACCTTGAACTGATTGTCTTAGTCTGCCTTACCCGTGTATTATTCCCATCTTCCTCAGTTATCTCCAGGCCCAATTTTCTCTCCTCTTCCCGTTTGATATGCTGTAATTCTTCATGCTGTGATTTGTATTCTTTTTATTCAAGGTTTCTAGATACACATCTGTCCTGGACAAGGTTATCGCTACAGTTTCTATTGAAACCTAAACCATTGGTGTCACAATGTTTGGGTTTAAATGTTCTTTCTAATGTTTTTCTTCTGATATATTTGGATCAAATTGAGATTTTTGTCTTTTCAAAGGACCTCTGTGGAAAAAAAAATATATCCACCCCTTTGTTTGTATTCTGATTTATGAGACTTACGGTCATTCTCTCCTCAAAAAAAAGGAATGTTACATAAGGAAAAAGAGGCACCAAAATAAATAAACCGCTCCACTGGAAAACAAGAGAAGTGGAGTATTCAAAGGTGGTCTTACCGGTTCAGCAAAAGCATGTTGCGTAGGAACAAGCGTTTTTTCTGAACCGTGCCTCCCTGTGCCTTTTTCATCAAGGTCATATAGGGATAATCATTTTGACACCATGAGTGGTCTGAAGTACAGAGCAGTAGTTTTAACAGGCTATGTGGCTGTGGATTATTATCCTACTCAAAACTATAAAAACCTTTAGTGCCATATTAGTTCAACCTCAGCAACTTCATATCGAGGCCAATTAGTAAAAGTCAGCACGTAACGATGCTGAACTTGGCTAACTTAACGCTGACGTCAGTATACCTCAAAGCACGGCTGTGCAACATCTCAGACTGTTTCTTGTGAAAGACTCTTAGATGCCTGAAATACTGAAAATATGAAATATGGTTAAGATTATCACAAACAAACAAAAAAAGTTATATTTACATGTTGTGTTTCTCACACAAACAATGTGTGTATCCTTGGTGGTTTAGCAGAACATGCTGAACACATTTTCCTCCTTATGGAACATTTGCAGAGCAGATTTAGTTCAATGTTTTTAAAGGCACAGTGTGTTGAGTTTAGTGGCGTCCAGTGGTGTAGTTGGGAACAGCAACCCTCACCGTACGTGCAAAAACACAAACGAGCTAGAGCCTGTGTGTGGTTTGTCCATTCTGGGCTACTGTAGAAACAATTCAACACTAATTGTTGACTAATAACTACAGTAATTAAAAGATACATGCACATGTAGAGCGCTCCTCAAATCTCACGCGCTGGATCTTTAAATTGCATTTTGCTGACACACTGACGTGCTTCAAAGTGCTGCCCGCAGTCACCTTTAATGTCGGAGTTGCTCAAATAAAAATGTTTTCTCACAGAATTAATCTGCGCCGTTTGGGGGGGGGGGGGGGGGGGGGGGGGGATCAAATGAATATTCAGTTCTTGTTTTTCTGCTCATGAAATGCAAATGAAACAGCGCAGAGCGTGCATTACTTCAGACCAGGTGGAAGCTGTTGCAAAGCGATAGCCCTCAGTTACAGCAGAGCCCCTGAATTTCAGTAGACTTGGAGCGCTTTCAAGCCTATACATGTCATGATGTCAGAATGAGAAGCACCTAATATGCATTGTTAAAAAAAAAAGAAAAGAAAGCAAAAGCCCCAGAATGAACCTCTCGTGTCATTACTCAAACGGCTCCCTTTAAGAATTCCTAAAGGAGAACAAATTACACCTGCTAACACTAAACTCATTCCTCTTCTTCACGCAGTCGGCTCTGATGTTATAACTCAGAGAGCATTAAAAAAAAGGGAGTGTAAAATTCAAATTACCACCTCAGACGGCGCATTTTTAAGGCCTTTTATCACCTGTGAGCTGAAGCCTGTTGACAAAAGGCAGATCCGTAAATGAGTCATGCAGTAGTCAACTTGGGAAGTTTTTGGCAATTTTTAAGGGTAGCCATGTCAGAGCGGATTAAGTTCGGAGAGGATAAAAGATTGTGATGAAAATGGTGAATTCGTGGAATGCCGCGGTTGCAGAAGGGGGAGTCATGTTTTTATATCAGTGAAAAAAGGTAAACATCTATCAAAGTCATACCATTTTCTTCCTTCTGAGCGGCTTGGCTAAACAGCAGGTGTCACATAAAAAACAAGCATCAGAACCGAAATAACATTTATATTATCTTTCATAAAGTTCCTCTGATTATTCTTTATCTGTGTCACTTATTTCCTTACAAGGAGTCAAGTCAGAGGTCTGGGAAAATGACTGCAACATGACTGTGTCTTCTGTGAGGCGGTTCCAAGAAGCATCCTGCTCCAGGAGAGAAATGTTGTATAAATAAAGCGAGATTACTAACAGGAATGAATGAGGAGCATGACGTGGATTTTAGTTAAAAGTCTGAGCCTCACCCTCTTTATAAATAAATAAATTACTCAATAATCAGATATGGTTGCACAGTATTACTGGAATCTGGGAGGGGGGCAAACCCGAAGACACTAAACAGACACAAGAAACAAATGCTTTGTCTTTTTCTGCACGATTACAGCCTCGGAGCGTTTGTCTGATTTTGTGGATTTTCTATAACAAACACAAATGTGTGAGACTGAGCGCTGAGAAAAACAAATGGTTTCATTACACGTCATGCATTTCAAATAATTACATCAACATGTATCTGCTGTGATATAATGAAATGAAACATCTCAACTTATGATTTTATAACGTGAGCATGCACCACTGCAACGATCAGCTTTTTTTTTTTTTTTTTTTTTTTGGCCTATTCAAGCTTTATTTCTGATGAAGACAGCTGAAGAGTGACAGGAATGTGGGCAGAGAGAGAGACGGGGAATGACATGCGGGAAAGAGCCACAGGTTGGATTCGAACCCTTGGCCCAAAGACTGAGCCTTCATACACGGGGCGGTTGCTCTACCAACTGAGCTAAACAATAAATAAGACCCCACAGGACAATCAACTTAACACTCACCTGAACACTGCCACCATAGCAGAAGGTAAAAGGCATGAGGGTGATCTCCCTTATCATCCCTTTATCCTTACTCAAGAATGGAATCTGCACACCCTACTGCCTAAGTTTTCTTTATCTGATTTTGATTCCTGTTGTATATAAATTAAAGAAAAACACTCAGTCCTGCACCTAAATGTACAATATGTACCCCAGTAGGCTGTGATCAAATGTAAATTGATCACAAACACTCCACATTACACTGTACTGTATTTGAAAATACTTTTTATGCATTACTTCCCTACATCTCAAAAGCAAATATTGTTTTTTCCCCTCCTCAGTCACATTTATTTGAAAGTTTCTTTACAGAAGAACTGAATGTAATAATCTACATATCATAAAATATGATGCAGTATGAGGGCAGCATGAATTATGAACCAGCGGCAACATTAAAATTATGCTTCCACATTATTACATCTTAAGAACAACAGTAACGATACTCTAATACATATATTAGAATATGTTATAACACTGATGCAGCTGCTACATGCTGTGTATACCTTAAGTATTATTTCAAAAGTAAGGACATGCTAATGTTTAATTCATATGTTTAATTAATTACAATTAGATTTACAGTATTTTCAAGACACTGACATGTTCACCCATCGTATTTAGAATATGGTCTGCAGTAATGTTATTTTTCTTTATTATCATTCTTCTGTTATTCCACAAGGGGGAGCTGTCAAGTGAAAAAAATATATCTCTAAAAATACCTTAGAAATATTTCCTGAAACTTGCAGGATTCATTTATGAATCCATGAAGATTAACCTGAATGATAATCAGTTACAGTGTTAAAGTACATGATATTGTTTGTTCTGTAAATGTTTCACTGTATGAGTGCAGACAATCAAAGCGGGATAATTTTGTCCACTCTCATTAGCCCCTTCTGTCTTTTATAACTCTTTCCGTCTCATATTCCATTCACATGGCGCAGCTGCTCCCGAATAAAGTGCGTTTTGAGGATCTTAATCTCAGGGTTTTGTTGTAGCTAATTAGTGTTTGTGACACAGCATGCATTACAGCTGATGGGGATTAAACACGGAGTGCACACAAAATAAACAGGGCAAATCCTGGAAAACGCTTGAAACGTTTGATATCATGTTACCTTTCAGGAAACTCTGAGCTTTACTTAAAAGAGTGCAGAGCCTTCTCCATGTTTGAATATGATCTAAACCTTGACTAAAAAGGTCTTGATAAATAATAGGATCTACATTTTAATGTCAGTTATTCCAAGTGCCTCTTAAATCCTCTTTATTTTTATTATTGGCACTAAAATGTAGAAACGTTTTTTGGATTTTTGTGGGTATGCTAAACACTTGATGCTTTAATTGTGTCATTGTTATCTGGACACCCATGTGTCCAAAATCTAATTATGACATCTAATAAAATCCATATTCACCAGACTATGTGCGCGTGGCAGAGAGGTGGGCAGTGAACTGAAGCGAGGGGAATTGATCTGCTTCCTTCAGCCTTCCAGCTCTACACCTTGCCCCACTTCTCCCTCTAATCCACCCTATTCCATGAAATCCTGCCACTCCCCATCGTCACTCCACCCAAAGCCCCTATAAACACACCCCGCCACACCTCACAACCCACCAACGCTGAAAAATAAACATGCTAGCACGCATACTCCTTTTTCATATGACTCAAATCAGATGCCCATACAGAGCCCTAGCAGAAAGGAAGACAATGTGAAGGGAGTAGTTCAAAGGTTCAAAGGTGTGGAGCACCACACAGGAACCCATGACCTCATCACAACAAAAAAACTATGACTTACAACAGCACCGCAGTGAATAGCACACAGCGGGAAAAGAGTATCCTGAGGCCGAGATAATTGTGTCAACTTTTCTCCAAAGGCCTTACATATCTCTGTGCACCATCAATAACATTAATGCAGACTGTTAAACAGCCTACCCATCTGCAAAATGTCCAACTGAGACAGCTATCGGCAGCATCTCTGCAACCACATCAACCACCTCAAGAAGAAGAGCCAAGTGAGACTGTTTGCGAAGAGTCGGACTGGAGGACATCAGAAGCCGAAAACAGAAAGATCTTTGTCCGGCCGAACTCACGCCAGCCGTGTCCGTTGAATGGCTGCCTTTCTTTTCAACGGCAGAGACGGTGCGAGTCCAAGATCTATTTAGAGACGACGCTGCCAAATTAAGCGGCCTCCATTCCAGTGCCGAACGCTCAAAATCAGCTCATCAGAAAGCGACGCCTCTGTAGCTGCACCAGCCAGTCTGCACCCCATCAGATAAGAGACCTGTTTACTCCGACACTGTTTACAAGTCACTCGCAGTCACTGAAAAGTTTGTTTCTGAAACACGATATACACTATATACCTCAGTCTATACACATGCCATCTTTTTTCAATTAGCAGCTGAATTATTAATGGTTATTTAGGTTTAAAGCTTTTAAATATTTATGGGTGTGAATATTGAAATGGACATGAATTATGAATCAATACAAGGAGTCAAGTACATTTCTTTGATATTTATTATCTCTGTTATAAAATAATCCCATGACCTTATTTCCTCCCCCACCCCAAACCTCAAACCAATCCTGTGTAAATCTTACAGTGTAATTAAAAAAAAAAAAAAAATGTAACGCAACAATTTCATTATAAAAGAAGCAAAACATCCAAAATGGATTGTGTTAATTCATCTTTGGAGAGTTCAGGGTTGCTCAGGAAGAGGAGAAACACCTGCTCGCTGCAGTTGTTCAAGCTGCTCGGGTCCTCCAGAGTCACCGCTGCATCCTCCGTCCATCCCGCTATCTTCCTCTAAAGATGTCTGAACGCACCAACATGCTGCAGCTGGACATGGGAGGGGGTTGTAAAAGTTTGGCATGTTTATTGTAGATCTTGTCAGTGCTGTTACCAACAACAGATGTCTTGTACACACTAACACTATTATCTTCCAATGCGCTACAGTGTTGACATGAATTAGGTGGGTTTTTTCCTTTAAATCCGCAAAAATAACACAAATAATCACTGATTTTAGCTTGAATGCGCTTATCTCAGCCACCAACATGTAGACAGCCAGCCCATAGTTGTCAATTACGTAAGAAAACATACTGAAAAGCCAGATAAAGGGGAGGATAGTGTCAGACGTGGATTCATTCTGTCTCGCCGAGCGTCTCATCTGCTCAGTTTAAGCGCCTGGTTGGCAAAGAGTCCGACTTCTTTCAATTTGAAGTTCATTAACGCCTCCTGGCCAAGGCCTAACCTGCCATTACCACCCCATGAAAAGCACATCAGGGAAAACAAACAGCTGTAATGATTATTTCTTTGAAAATGTCAAACGGCGGTCTGGATTCCTGCAGATTAATCATACTTTGTGATCAAATGGGAGCCATGTGTTACTATGCAGTTTGATTTTCTCACCAGCCTTCATTAACAGCTTTTTTTCCACCGTGGGCGTGTAGACGTTTTGGTTGAAGGCCATTTACTGCAGTGGCAAGTAACGGAAATACGTGTTTACAACAGAGGTAAAGTGGCTGCACTTTCCTTGCTGTTGTAAACATATTTCAAGGTGCTCCAAGTACGAAAAAAAATATTGGAAATTGCACAAAGTTATTATGTAAATACAACGCGCTGGGAAATGCTGCTCTGATTTTTCCTCTTTGCTGTAGTAACTGGACCGAGAGTTGTCACTGTTGTGGAAATTCTTCATATACTGGATTTCATTGCATCCAAATGTTTGAGGGCGACGTGCCTTTGATGTGAAGGAGTCGTGTAATTCCTGTAGTTGGCTTCAAAAATATGAAATTGCTCAAAATACAAACTGTTGAAGTCATTTCTCCCCCCACAGCTGTAGTAAATACAGTAAGTCACAGTCAAACTAAAACATGTGCTCCACTTAGCCAAATAAACCCACAGGGGAGAAGATTTCTTTTCCACTCACACAATGCAGTGGCTGCCCCGGACCATCCGTGAGCCGCATCATCCCGCGTGACCTGCCTCTGATCGACTTTTAAGTCAGGTAACTCATGCTGACTTCTGTGTTACCTCCAGATGCCTTTGGTGCAGGAGAGTGGAGTGACCTCATTGAAATCGTGCAGGAAGTGTTGTGTAAATTGTGTTGTCTGGCCTTTCCTGGGATTTATGTCTCACAGGAATAACAAGCACTAAGTCTCAATGCATGTATAACTCAGGAAGACATTTTCCCCGCTCAAGACACCCCCCCCCCTCGCTCAATATAACTCATATTCAGGAGATGAAATATGGTGATAGCACATTAAATTCAAGATAACCTACACCCAAAGTGGACGCTTCATCCTACATACAGCACTGTAGAAATGTTACTATTCCCTAGACCGTGAGAATATACTGCAAGTCAGAGCTGGCATCTATACGTCAAACAAATATTCTTCCTGAATTACCACCACATGAAAAGTCTTATTTCCAAAACAATATTGTATATATTGCTACCATCATGTTAAAACTCCCAGACTCCACTTTCTCTGTATTTAATGTTTTAACTTCAATCTGAAGCCAGAGTTCCTGCTCAGATACTCACGCACTGTTGTACACTGTCAAACATTTATTTTAATGTATCGAAGGAGCTGCCACCAACTGTTGTTGTTAGTTTTTCTGATTAGACCACATCCACCATGGCTACCTCCTCCGCTTCCTCTCAGTCAGTGGTCTCCGAGAGCGTTGTTTGAACGGTAACAGTAACAGCAGAGCCGAATTAACGGGGGCTTTTTTTTTTTTTTTTTTTTCATTCAGATATCCCCAGTAAGCCATTTGATTGAGTCAACATGAGCTGCAACGGTGCCGTGCATCAGACGCATGTGAAAGGAATGCAGCTGCAATTAATGATCAATTACACCTGTGCTTTACCTGCTGAGACATGTCAAAATATTTTCTGCGGGAGACGTGAGGAAAGGCCGAGGGCTGTTTGTTGTTTTGATGATTCTTAAGACTGATTTTTTTCCTGTAAAGAAAGAAAATGTAATAAATGGATTAAGAAAGTTTGAGAACTTGTGAAGCCTCATGAGGCCTCATAAAGCCTTCCAGCTGAACTCAAAGCTAAAAGGATAACGTTGGTGTTGATTTAATATCTTTGATATTCTCAACAAACCTCACACCAGTTAGATTACTCTCTGTGTGTGTGTGGCACAGGTTGCTACTTAAAGCAACTTTATGTAATGTTTACGTTATTTTTCTGCTACGCTAACATGTAATCAGGTGAATGGTTTCTTTGTCATTCCCACTCTGCGGCCCGTACACAGTTCTGCACAATGTAACTTTGTGGTCTGGGTACGATCACCCACGAGAGGTTTCTAAACTAAATCACACACCACCGATTTTTTCACTTATTTTGGTGAAACTGTGACTTACAGAGTTTCCTGATGGACAGTAAAGTAAACTGCTGCAAATTGTAGCTGCTGTTGGTTAGTGTTGGCTCACTTTTTTTTTTATTCTAGTTGCCTGAACCGTGAACTCAGAGCTCCAGTGGTGTGGTTAGTGTTTGTACCTCAGCTTTTCAACCACTGGCTACAGGAGTAAAGCTAATGGGGAACAAAGCTAATTCGTACCAGAACCGGAGCTGGACAAGTGGGCAATATAACCGGATTCTGCAGCCTCTATCTCAAAGACTTTGGTGAGTAATTGTAGCTGGCTGCTGTCTTGTATTGTTGCACTTGCTTGGTGTCTGGCTGTTATAACTTAATTTAAGAAAAGACTTCACAATTGCAAAGTTTCAGTCATTTCCTAAATTAAAAAGCATCCTTAATGTGTATTAAGCTGTGCTTGACACGGGACTCACACCGGGCGCGTAACGGCAGCGTCACGGCAGCGCCACGGTTCAGCTCCGTCCTCTGCCCGGCGTCAACTCACACCGGGCGCGAACGGCAGCGTTACGGCTGCGTAGCGAACTAGCCGTATTCACGCGAGATCACGAGATAAACTGTGTATAAAAGAAACAACAACAAACAGCTAACTTTGCTTCTCCGACGTGGGAGAGATTATAAAAAGGATCTGTTGTGTCATAAATTATTGTGTGTTGTTCCACTTCAACAATTAGTCTCTCGTTGTTCATGTTGAGACTCTTTGATTGACTGACAGATGACCTGGTGCCACCGGTCATAACGTAATGTGGACGTGAAGCTGTGACAGGCGACATGAACTGCATTTTGTGTTTTATTTTGAAAGGGGGCGGAAGTTTATTACGCTGATTCTGTGTTGGATTTCCTGTCTGGTGCTATCTGGTCTGTTGAAATTGATGCGGTTTAGCAACGGTCAAAAATAGAAGTGCTATGTAAAGATAGCGCTGTGGAGCGGAGAGACGCTTCTGGGACGCTGCTGAGACGTCCCCGGTGAGTGCTCTTATTGATTATAATGGCAGCGATCAGCAATGGCTGACGCGACGCAGCCGTAACGCGCCGCTGACGTCCCCGGTGTGAGTTAGGCTTGAAAATAGTCCCCAATACATGCAGTAGTTTCTCCTATTTGCAAAATGTTAATGCACATTTGGCCTCTGGTGAGTATTCCTGGCAGCATCGTATTGCCCCAAACAGTGCGGCTCTCTGGTGTGTTCTAAATTTTGGACAGCAGTGGACAGGAGAATAAGCCTGAGCACAGACACTGAAAGCCAACACCGCTTTTGAAATAATTCCCAGATAAATACACTTTGGTCTGAAGTGGACTGAAGCAGAAAACGGCTCCCTTCATCCTGATACCCTTTGCTTGCTATCGGACTACATTTCCCAGATTCTATGTCTGTAGCGTCTCCGTGGCTCTGCCTGGCTGGTTTTCGCTGCCTGTCTGCTCACAGTGCTTGTCGTATAAGCTCACGTCATCACCGTTCAATACATGCTGCTTAGCTGCTGTATAATAGATGATTTCGGAGAGCATCGCTGAGTGAACCCGCATTTCTAAGAAATGTTTACAGCAATAGCAATAGCATGACAGTGGTGTTCTTTTATCTGCCATATGGCCTGTTGTAACCTGATCATCAGCACCTTGCATCATAAGTTTTATCATTATTATTTCATCTTTATTTGTATATTTAAGACCCAACGATTACTAATGCAGGAGCAAAAAAGACATCCATACCTCTGAAATTATGTTTATTCAGCAGTCATTATAGAATGTTAGATAAAACATTTTTTGGCACAGTTGCTTAATGATAATAAGCTGTCCCGTTTCTGTGTGGTAGTCTAAATAAATATGCAAAACCATAATTTACTTCCCAAATAAATACAATATAAACTACAATAAAAGATGCACCGCATCCGCGCCCCGCACTGCACCTCCTCAGGAAAACAAAAACAAAAACATAATTTATTGTACTTCAGGCAAACAGTTGCAATGGATTCGATTGTCGAAGGTGAAAAACATGCTTCATAACTCATAAACAGCTTATTTTCTGCTAAAACTTTACCAGGCAATACAACAAGGAGGCATTTGATGGGCCAATAAAAGGCTGTACTGTGGGCTTTGTGTCGTGTAGTAAGCTACAGGGCTTTATGGATGGGTGCAAACACATTTCCAGATCCTGACTCTACTTCATAGTTAGTCATAGTTCTGTCAGCGAGGGGGGAAAAAACAAAAACACGCCTGATCACTAAAAGCATTCTTTTCTTTCACACCTCAGATTATTTACAGTGAAACCTGCGAGTGTAAGCGCCCGCAAATTACATCCAGAGACGATATTAAAGAGGCTTTATCACCTGGAACTTGAGACGAGAGGTGTTTACGAATCTGAGTTAATGAATTCATTATGCGTGTTGAATTGACTTGGTGTGTTTTGGCAATTGTTTGAGGAAAATATCTCCAGAGGATCATGGGTAATTGCAATACTTGGTTAATTGAGGGGGAAAAGTATAAAAACAGACCTGAAAGGATCATTTCTTCGAAACACAAGGAGTTATTCTGCCGAGAGCAGGTGATACAAATTTTCACGTCGACTAACGTGAGAGTGTTTTAAAACTCACAGTCCTCACTGTCGATCTACACAACACCGATATACAAAACACAATAATTAAAGGTGGGTAGCAAACCTGGAGCTATATAAAAGGAGTTTCTTCCGTCATCAAATTCTTATCAATGACACGTGTTCTTTTACCTGTGTAATAACACTGCAGTCAGTAACAGTAATGCATACAAGCAAGAGTCACCCGTGACAACAACTCAACACACCTACTTTCCAGAAACAGCTGATCACTACGTATCATTTTAGGTCAACGGTCCTAACTGTCCTGCACGGAGCCTCGAGTAAACATCGGTGCACTACATATATTTTTTAGTTTTGTTTCATTTATGGCTTTTAAAATGAAGTTTGAGCACTTTTTTTTTTTTTGCCTGAAAGGTGATTCACTGTCACCGTAATCATGTAAACTACAAGGTTTGGATTTATTGACGCCCATGGATGTGAAGTGTAGTAACAGCAATAATCTAGTCCACCGTGGCTCATCTATCGCATGTACTGCTACTCAAATGAATCATCACAAACATCATATTGCTACGTTGTTGTTACACCACAGTTTACAGTGTTACTACACAGATAGAAAAGAAAACAGAAAAGTTTCCGTGTGAAGAGTCATTTTCTGTCTCATTACATTGGAATCCACACAAAACGCAGCACTTGCTGTCCATGTGATTCGGTTCTAGCTCGTATCAACAGATGTCCAAAAAAATTCAAGTCTGCCTGTCGCAAAAAGGGCTGCCGTGGAGCAACCTGAAAACTATTATATTCCACAGTTTGTCTTTTAATAGCATCCACGTTCGACTGTTCCAACAGAGGCCGAGAGCAGCAAGAAGAAGTGATAAGTCTATTTCTCCGGGTCATACACAGCCGCAGTTCTTTGCCGACACGTTCTGTACCGTGTGATAGCGACTCTTATTGTCCAGGAAGGAAAAGTCCTTTTCGAACGCGGTGGGCCGGCAGCAGGGCCCGTTGCTGACCTTGTCCCTGCGGCCCTTCTCCCTGAACCCCGTCCGCATCATGTGCTCCATGGTGATGTCGTAGTTGTGCCGCTGGGCCGTGCATTTGCCGCTGCAGTAGCGCAGCAGCAACGTCTCGTCGCTCTCATAACCGAGACCTAGTTCGCTCACGGTCAGTTCCAGCTCTCTCAAAGAGCAGGGTTTAGGCCTCCGGGCTCTTTTAGTCCTTCGGGCCTGCTTTTCACCTAGGCGCCGACTCTTCCTCCTTTTCCTGTCGAGCAAGGTCCCGACCACATGCTGAAGCTCGCCCTCCGTGAAGCTCTGGAACATCATGGAAACTAACAAAGAGAAGATAAAACAACATGAAGGAGCTGGTAGATGAATGATCACATTTTTGTAAGTTTATCTCACCCGGCAGCTATGAGATAATCTTATCACATAGCATGTTAGAATTTCTCTGAAGTGAGGCCATGTGGAACCAAAGTTAAGTGGGTATATCATCATGTCTGAAGGTTAACATGGTTCTATGGAAAGCCAGTGAACTATGAGGTGCTAATTGACTGCAGGTTATTGGGAGACATTAAAACCGGCTCTATAAACAACAGAGCCAGCTCCTAAGTGTTCTGTCTGAACTCTAGCAGCCCTTTCACACGACACCTTATCTCAGACCAGACAAAAAAAAAAGAAGACAATAACAGTTTATCTTACACTCTGAGAGAAGAGAGTTCATCTCGTCTGCCGAGCGGGTTCTCCGGTGAAGCCCACCCATCTGCCGGGACAACGCTGACGATGAGGGCGACGGTGGCGAGGCCTTGGGCGTCGATTCTGCTGAGGAGGACCTTCTCGATGAGGATGAAGACGTGTGTGGATATCTGGTCTTATGTTTGAACTGTCCGATCGTGGCCGTGTTTCTAATGAGGAGGATGGACAGGGCTGCACCACAGAGCACGAAGGCAAAAGTAGCACCTTTCCATAACTTCATCTTAGAACGTGGAGGAGCATTGAAACTCTGCCGGGAGAGGTGAAACGGACAAACGTCAGACATGTTCAAACAGTCACACTTTCAAACATGTAAACCACCTCCTCAACGTGTCACATTAAAGCAGTGGATACAATGCAAAAAATTGTTATCTTTGTCATCACAGTTCTTTGACCTTCCCGGGAATCCGCCTCTGTCAGCGGGGCTTTCATTTTTACCGTCAGTTTACTTTCTTACGATTGTGCTTGTCAGCTCATTTTCACTTTAAGTGAGTTCACGATCCGCGAGCTTCACATCACTTGCTGACACCTGAGAATGCAGTGTGTATTTAATCACTGCTGCCTGAGAGGAAAAAACACAGCCACAATTTCTTACTTGAACTGAAGGTAGGTTGGAAGAGTTTGAAGAACTCTTCACCCCTTGGAGCCTCGTGAAAGTTTGTGTATCATATCAAAAAAATACCTGATATGGATGTGAACGTCAGCTTCTCTGGAGGTGGAAAAACATTTCTTGACGGAGACAGATGTTGCTTAAACATCCTTTTAAAGGCTGTGAATCCATTTCTTCCTTTGCAGGAATCTCTTAACCGCACCTATTTGCATTGCTATGTATGTTTTGTACATCCCTTGATCGTATGCCGCCCCTCCTTCTTAAAAGACACTGCACCACAGCAACAGCAAAACTCAATTTGGAGGATTTATACCTCGTGTTTTCCCTTCCTTAATGTCATGCCACAAGTATTTGAGAACTTTTACAAGCCCACTTCTTTGTATTTTTCACATCATGTCACCAGTGAGAAAAACATTTCCCCAGAGCCGGAAATGGTATACTGGCAGTGACTAACAGCATATCCAGACCGGCCTTTACAAAGTGTTTTGCCAGACTGGATTCTGTAGTGTACATATACAGGCCGTAGTGTTTACAATGGGACAAAATGTCGCATATCTTTGTCTGCTCGAGAAGAGAAACAAAAATCTGAAATGAATGACTTCTGGAAGTTTGCACTTTCAACATGTGGGCTGCCTTAACAGATCACATTAAACACAGAAGTCCATGAAAAATAGTAAGGAGTGGGAACATTTTGTCTTTCTGCTGGAATTGCCATTTTTGAACAAAAGTTTCAGAGAACTAAGCAAAACAAAGAGGAACTATATGCAAATTCAGACAATACTCGCTCAGTGCGTCTGAGTCTTTTTTTGGACCCAGCAGAGGGAAAATACAAAGAAGCTGCACGCATGAGTTGCAGTGGAATAAACAGCATATAAACAGGTATAACCAGTCCTATCAGTCATAGCTTGACTCATCACTCATAATTCCATATGGGTTTGACATGGTGAGCAGCCTCTGCACAATGAAGGGGTAGAATGGTATTTATTTGAAAGTCAAACATTTCGGCTAACAACCTCATTTGACGCAAACGTGGAACTGCGGCTGCTGCTGAACGCGACCCGGTGCCCGGCTATACGTTTGACTCTCGCTGCTTTTTCACTGTTGAACTTAATCACCAGACGTGACAGATGGAAGCAGCAAATGGAAAGACGTTTTGTTTCTGTTGGTTCGAAACCAACTCTTAACACTCTTAACTCCAGACATCTTACGGCTCCTGCCTCAAACGTGATAGATTTTCGATCTAAAAAGAGCTAGTTTGTTATGATGTATGACAGAGGATGAGATCATTGTTTTTTTTATGTAATTAATAGATCAGAGCAGAGATGATTGCTCTGCCGGTTCACACTGCCTTGATAGATCACTGCCTGTGGCCTGCCCGCTCTGTGGCTCATCTTGATAAAACAATTAGCTGCTGAAAAACAGATGAGTCCTCTGACGTCTCAGTCACTGACACTGGACGAAGGCTGGTCGTCAAACACTGATCTCATGTCCCTGAAGACACTTTGATTGTCATAATTGCCGTACTCAGAAACACATTAGTCCCATCTGCAGTCGATTGGCGCCAATAAAAGTGCCAAGGAGCATTCTGCAGCTTGTTCAGATGGTCACGGATGATTAATCAGATTAGACATTTAATATCTATCACTGGCCTCTGCTGTCGTGGACATAAATATACAGACACAGATAGGGGAAAGGGGCACCGGTGTTTTCTTAGGGGATCAACGGAAAGGCATGAGTGAGTGGTCGACTTCCTGAAAGGACAAACGCTGCTGCCTTCCAGCAAACAGTGAAGAGCAACAACGCAGAGGATATAGTGGCCTCCCAGAGGACTCTCCGGCAGAAGGAAAAGCCATCCAAAAACTGAGGCATAAAAGTGCAGATGAGTCGCAGAGACAACTAAAACATCTCCCACACAGGCGCAGCGTGTACTGCCCTCACAAAGCGCCAGCACATGTGCCCGTGCACGCTCCGAGTTGAGGCCGGTTGATTATGTGAGGCCCAAAACAAACGCAGGAAATCATCTATTCACAAGGAGAAAAGAGAGAGCATGTAGGGATGAAAGTCCTCATCAGGATTCAGTGTTCCTAGTGACCGGGAGTGAATATGAGGTATGTGAAGAAATAGCACACCTGATATGTTCTGTTCGCCATATGGCACTTGAGGAGCTACCGACTGAGTGAAAACAGTCCCAGCGGACCATTAACATGTTTGAGGCGAACCAAAGAAAGCGAACTGCGTAGCCCAGAATTCCTCAGTCTGTCAAAGCCATTCCTGAGACATTATGTATTCTCCGACGCAGGCATCATGCATCGAAGCCCGATGCTCAACCCTCAACTGAGCTCTTGTTGTAACTCAAAGATGGCATTATTTCAAGTGACACAATAAATTTGATGTTTTCAAGGAATAATTGGGTCAGTGGCCGCGGCGCTACTAAGCTGGCGGTAATGTAATTACAGCAGCATGGCACTGCCTTCTTCCCCTCCCTGCCATGCCAGAGGGAGACGCTCAACAGAATGCCACTGCCTCTGGAAGATGAACTAGAGATCTGTCAAAATGGGGATAAGGGGCGTCTGTGGTTAACACTTTTGAATGAAGCCGGCAGACAGGGGGTGCCTTCTTTGTCAGCTTGCTTGGATCTTGACCAGTGTGACATGATTACAGCGAAAGAAGATCACAGAAAGGAATGAATGAAGAGCGCCTTTGTTGCTGGAAAAAAGCAGATTGCAACTTTTATGTCTCATCACCCTGTAGAATTCGTCCCTATACATTCCCCAAATACAGCCCGTTCTGTCTCACTCACTCACTCACTCTCTCACTCTCACTCCCTGTGACTCACACATACCATAAACACACATGCAGCCATTGCGTGGGTTTCACTTTCCCCAAATCATATGACACAGGCTCGTGTAGAAATCGAGACAAAAGTCTAACCTTCCATTGCTGTCCAGACACCCACGTCACTTCCAGGACCCGCACACACTCCCAGCAGCACCATCACATAACACTAGATAATCCATCTTACATAATACCGCTGCTTCTTTGATATCTAGAAATCAGTCCACAGGTCTCAGCACTGTGCTGTTGCCTCTGCATTACCTGAGGCCTTTACCTACAGAACGTTATTACCACGCTGTGTGTTCCAGCTCAGCTCCACCCATGTGACCGTCTGTCTGTGCGCTACTCTGAACACACCCCATAAATACTTGCGACGAAGATAACAGAGGAGCATAACAAACAGCAGGAAAGGCACCTACTGTGTTGTTGCAACGACACAACGTGCTTTTAGGGAGTCCTAGAGAGGTATTGTCTTGTCTTTTCCCTCTTAAGTGAGCATCAGGAGGCCTGGGGACAGCTAGAGAGTGCTTGGGGAGGTAATAGGGACATATTCCAAAGATCAGGGCGGGATTAGCACTAATGCCTGCCGGCTTTATCTGCAGTCACGTGGGTTAACACCTGGCTGCAGTGTTGGTGGCAGAGCCTGGGCCTTGCTGTTTGTGTGTGTGCGTCTGTGTTAATCCATCAGACACCTCTAACTCGGGGTTAGGCAAGCATGCAGGGCCCAAGAGAGCACCAGCAGGCGCCTCTCCTCCTCCTCCTCCTTCTTCTTCTAAAACCTGTCCTGCTCTCAGTCAAAATAATGAAGAAACGTGAAGAGCACAGTTAGTTAGATGTGTTGTGTTGGCACCGGGGTGGGCCAAAAAGCCTGTAAAATAAAGTGGATGTTCTGAGCCAGGATTGGCTGTGCTAAATCCAGCCCTGGTTCTAATGCAACTGAAAAAGGCTTAGGTTAGACTGTGCTGTAATTTTGCTGGGCAACCGCTTCGGTTGGCTTGTGCTCTGTCACTCGGTAACCATAGGATAATTAAAACGAGCCTGTTCCTTGTTAGTGAGAAAGCTGCTGTTCATTATTTCGAGGGGAGGAAAAATGGGAAAACATCTGTAAGCAATGCCAGAAAAATAGCGATCATTGTTACACACATTCTTTGAACGCTGAACATGATTCCTGCATCGTTTTGATCCGCTTGATGTAGGTGAGCGGTTAAACAGATTTGATTCTGGAAGCGCTACTATCACATCCAATGGACTTATAACAGATTAATCCAGTGACCTAACAGCCCAAGCACAAAGCCTCACAACTCAAACCTGTTGCTGTTAGGGTGGCGTTAATGAGGTGTGAGGGGAAGACACACTTGACACCTGTCCTAATTTGTCGTCCCCTTTCTATTACGGGAAGGGCTGAAGCGAGGTATAGTTCTGACATGTATTTAAATAGCCTTTCGAAAACAGACAAAGCAGTTATGTGAGGCTTGGCAGGAGAACGACGCTTTGCCTCGTCAGTTTTGTGCGAGTAAGATTGATGTTGTCTCGGCTACTTTCTAAAGAAGAGTCTATGAGCTGCTATTCTGGCGGCTAATCTGTCTATGCCAGATCCTTTTTTAACACAACAGCATCGCCTCTAAACCCATGTTAAACATGTTGATGTTGCTGCTACAAAAGATTGACGGCCATCTGGCACACGCTGAATAACCACTTTTTAAATATGACCCACGCGAGCAAGCACAAGCAAGTACAAACATCCAAAATATGACATTTTATATCTTTATAAGCCGGAGCTCTTTTCAAACGATTAAGATTTGTATTATTTGCATGCATAATGTATATTTTAGCGAGAATCTGACAAAGAAACGCCAATGTGATGATGAGGAGTGGTGCATCCGCTCAGCCTCCCCCTTCAGTTTCCTCCAGTTATGACCAGCTTTGGCAGGTTATGAAAGTTGAACGGCTCAATTGACTTCAAGCTTAACCTCTATCCCGCCTCTTGGGGCTCTGCGAGATACAGTATAATCTCTACGTATGATATGGGCTTAGAGAGAAGGGATCATCACTTCAGTAAAATACCCACGGAGAGTATCATCAAGTTTGCCTCTCCCAGAGCACCATTATAATTTAAAATCGCAAGTTTATTTAAATGATTAAAGGCGCAGCACTGCGAAAAATGTCGACCTCTAAAAAAATGATGAGCACGGACAAAAATAATTATCTGAAATCGGTATTTCATAAGATTTCTAAGTAGTGCTCCAACTTTTGACAAAGGAAAAGCCAGAGAGTATTTGGAGAGCAATTATCCATGACAATGAGTCAAACCACCATGTTGGATAAGTGACAGGAAAAGAAAATATTCCTCACTGTCCAAACAAACTTGCCTGCATGGTAAGAGCTTATTCATATTCTGCAGAATGTGATAATAGTTCATTATCTTGCATCTTTTCCAGCATGATGGCAAACCGCTTTTAATCAATGCCGACCAGTTACCGATCTGCAAACATTGCGTGACAGACCGCTGTGCACTATTGACATGCGGTTCCAGCGAGGCCCGCTTGTTGATACAGATAATCCAACGTGTGTTTTCTGCCACTCAAGCACTTGGTGAGGCATCCCTGTCAGTGGCACCTAACACCTTCCCCATAAGCTGCCAGCTTAAACTAACAAAAGAAGATGCGGTGTCCTTACCGTTCGGCCGGCTAATCCAGACTTAGCTGCGTGGCGTCGTCTTCAGCTGACCTCCACAGGCAAGTGCTGGCTGGGTAAGTCCATCATCATCATCATCACAGGCGAGGAGCAAGGGCAGGACTCCTGCTTGTTTCCCTGAAATTCATCAGAACTTCCAGTTCCTGCAAGTAAGGAAGGTGTCCTGACTTGATTCAGGTCCAAGATTTAAGAAACATTTATCATAATCCCAGTGCCATAGACCTGCATCAGGTTGCAAAGATCAAAATCAGCATTCCTCTGAAAAGTGCAATCGTCATGGCACTCAGATTGACACGATCGAGGAGCAGAGACGTGTGCGTGAACAGAAGTCCTTGACTTGGCATCTGGTTCACTTCAGAAAACGTCTGTCATCATGTTGCTCCATACAAAATTGCTGCTCCCACATTTCTCTTTTGCACAAACCCGACCCTGAAACAGAGGAACAGAGCGATACTGAGGTACAGTGTCATGCCATAAACAGATCTCACAGATGCCTTAACTTTTATTCCATCTGTTTTGAAACACTTTCCATATCAGATCATTATATCTCCATCTCCAGCGGCACTGTGGGATAGATAATCCACATCTCATCTCCTTACCCTCTTTCCAGCAGCAGGTCTTCTCTTTAGTTCCAAGGAGGGAAACTCTGCGGGTCGAGAAGATGGGTTAGGGTGAGGAGGGAAAGCGTGGTTACCGTAAGCCGAGCAGAGAGCTTCTCTGATGCCTGTCTGCTACACACCCCCCCACCACCACACACACACCCCCCCACCTCTCTCTCAACTGTTGCTCCTCCTCCTCTATAGTTGTGCTTGTGGGCCGAGTCAGATTACTCCTGACATGATAATCTCTCTGGCTCTAGCAGGAGCACTAAAGGATGCTTTGGCCTGAGTAAGGGCTTACATTTACCTTCTGCCGCAAGAGTCTGCCATCTTAAGTGGACGACTGGTAATAGCCTCAACTGGGCAGATCAGTGCAGTCAGAGGGACAGAGAGAGAGAGAGAGAGAGAGAAATCTTGCTGAAGTCTTTGAATCTTTTAGGGGGAAATAAGACAGTTCTCAGTTAGTTTAGATGCTGATAAGACAGCACTAACTCCAGCTAAATGGAGTTATCGCAGCCGAGGTATTTCACGATAATTCAGTCTACACTTGACTGGAGATAAAACCAGGGATGTTGTTGTTGGGAACGTCACGTTCGCGTCTCCCCCCCCCCCAATACAAACCAGTATTTTAGCCCTTGAGCCTTCAGCAAGGCAAATGAGGAGCAGATGGCTGTGCTTTTGGAAGGTATCAGGCACTCCAGACTGCAATCTAAATAAATACCCCATCCATGGAGGAAATGCGTCAGGTGTGTGGGGTCAGTCATATATAAACAACAGCCAACCAGTTCGCAGAGGAATGAAGCGGCGCACGAGGGAGGCACAGATATCCACGATGCTTTACAGGTGCTGTTTGAGTGCATAAACCAGTCAGATAAATCAAGAGGTACGACGTTGATCTAAACAGAATTGATGACATTAAAATTGCGTCCGCAGCCAAAGATGTTGAAATAAAGTAGCTAACACCGTGCTAAAGCAATAAGTCAGCATAACAGGAAACAAATTATTTGCTAACAAATATCTCATTCTAACGCCATGAGTCATTCTCATGTCCTTGGGCCAAATTATACACAAATCGCACTACTAGTGGGACGGACATGTGGTTTTCTAGGACTTAAAATTCTAGGACTTAAAATTCCTTCAGTGTTGACTAAGAGAAAACAGGGACAAACCAAAAAGAGTATTTACCCAAGCTTGGTCCCATACCAGGAAATGTGTATCGATGGATATTCCGAGCTTGTTATCTCACCGACTGAAAGTGTAGATTTCATGTAAAGTCCAAAGGGAAGCCAACACAAACTCTCCCCTTTTAAACTTCAGCCTCAACCCTTCAGCGCAGACTTGAGGGAAAACACAGTGCCACAAATCAAGACAGGATTCATGCTCTTCCTTGTGAGGTGGGGGGGGGCGGGGGGAATATTTTGGAGACAGTAAGCAGGTGCAAATTGATCCAGATCTCCCCTCCAAGAAACTAATAAAACATGAGAATTATTAGGACTAAGTTGTTTGACATAGACTTCAATTATTGGCCAGAGGAGCCTATGTAAATACTTAATGACTTCCAGTTAGCAGGGGATATCGTGCTTTTCCATCCTTGAAAAGGAACTATCAGCACAGCAGAAAAACATTTCCTGACGTCGGGCAGGAACGTTTCTACTCCATCCATATTGTTAACAGATGTGTAAAGTTTTCATAGATCTACAGTATGTAAGCTGCAATAAAAGCCCAACAGCTGTTAATTACTAAATCAAGTCAGAGGCAATAAGGGTGAAACATTTGCTCTGTATACACTGCAACGTCTCACTCCGCAGCTAAGATTACATTAGTCATGAATACAGTCTGACACTCAGGATATACAAGAGAAAAAAAAAACAACAAAGTATGCTTCCAATTTAAATATGATAGAATCCCATGCACATCGTATTGAATCTTTTCCACTGGGCGTGGATGAGTGAAGAAACACATTTTGTTTAGTTTGGGCAAGATTTTTAAGGAAGCCCTCAATCAGTAACACTATAAACACCCCATTCCAGTGGAGGTGTCATTAGAAAGGCTGGAAATAAGGCACAAATGTTGCTACTACGCTCTTCTTGCACAAGATGTGGTTTGATGATTGGACAAGAAGCCTTCAGCCAAATGTCATCTCGGTGAATGGAAAAGTACTTTTTAGAGAACCAAAATCTAAACAGGCATTTGTGAAAAAGACGCAGAGGGACAATGAGAGCTTTTTCATGATGAAAGACAACACCTCTTTTCTGGAGAGAGTGGTAACAAGGTAAATCCATCTTGGCCCGAGAACAAATATACATTGCAATTTAGAGTAGTGACTGGAGGAGATGAGGCCCCAGGAGGGCTGAGGAGGCCGCTGGTGTTTAAAAAGGAAAAAAAGGGCCTGAGTGGATTGTGAGACACTTTTAGTTCAGCACCTCTGTGCACCTCAGTTTGTGTAACAATTTGTACCTCCTGCTAATACATGTGGAGTCTATTTATGTGCATTGCAGTGTATTTACTGTAGCTCACAACACAACTACAGCTTGAGAAGTGAGTCGGTGTTTAAAGTAACACAGTCGCTTTGTGAATGCAGATAAATGCTGCCCCCATCTGTCAGAGGTGTGCAACTACATGCAACACAGACTAAACTAACCAATCCAGACACCAAAGCTTAAGTAGATTTTGTCATTTAATGAAAAAAAAAAAATGTTATGAGCTTCGTCAGCTTTTAGGATTTTTTTGTTTTGTTATTTCACAAATGTGCCACTGTGATTCAGCACAGATGGCTTTGCTGCATGCATGGGAGAGCGGCTTCCTCCTGCCCTGAAAGCCCTTGGTGCCATCAGGGCCGAAGGGCTGACGCAGCACTCTTTGCATCAAGCAGGGTGCGTACGGGTGCCCAGCCACCTTGGGGTTTAGTGCACTGGCTGCAAATTTACGCCTGAGCACCCAGGGGATCTGAGCGCCATCTTTATCACTGACCACACAGCTCCAGCCTGTCCTACTGTACCTCTGATGCAACCCAAAGAAAGACTGGCTTTTGCAGCTGGTGGAGATCTGCTCAGAGGTTCTTTGTGTGGAATTATCCAAGGACTCTCGGGGCTGATCAGCGTCTGGAGTCTCGTTAGGAACTTTAACTGGCGAGGAGGATTCCTCCTGGACCGAATACTCTGAGGTTTCAGGTGGACCTTCCCAGGACTTTGCAGATTGGTCCTCGTTGTTTTCCTCTGATGATTTGTCCCTAGTGATGTGGTGCACTGGCAAAAATCCTAAAGGTACCACACGCATTCCCTCACCGTTAGACGTCTCCTCTTCTGCTTTCAGGGCGCTGTAGACCTTACGAACCGCCTCCAATTTATCAAACTTCACCACCGCACACAAATCTTGCCCAAGCTTATTGTGACGCTTGGCATAGCACTTCAGCTCCTTGGGAAGCTCTTTGCCAGGATGTAGGATCCAGAGTGAGGTAACGTTGCCGTGAGCGCTGAACTTCTGGAGGATCCTCTTGTACAGTGATGGGTGCTCGGGGCCTCCTTCGTTTTCCCACCACTCCACAGAAATGTTCCAGACGAGGAGTAACTTGCTGGTGGGGGAACACAGCAGCCATTCGGGAAGCGTCTCTCTCCTCTTCACTTTGGTGCAGTCATCACTCACCTCAAGAATATCTGAGTGTGCTGCTCCTGCCAGAGTCATGTACCAGTCTGTGGTCAGGGCCTTTATCTGTGACAAACAGTGGGCAAACTCAGCTTTGTTTGCATTTTACAGGATTGTTCTTATTCAAACTGATGGAATGTAAACACAGCAGAAAGAACATGAAATCTAGCCCCCCCCCTCCTCCGTCTCTCTTTACCTTTTTCAAACAAGTGAGGAGCTTGAGGCTGACGTAGCCCTGTTTGTTCTTCTGCACATGTTTCAGCAGGAAGCCGTCCTCTGCCAGGTGGCTGCAGGAGAACAAATCCTCCAACTGGGCTTTAATCTTCAAGCAGAGCAACTCACCTTCACGGTTTTCTTCATCTTGGACAGATTGTGCATCATTTCTACAAGAACACATGGCTCAGCATCATGATATACTGCAATGTAGATTAGTCAACCATATGTTATCTAATTTCCTTACCCAATTGGATTACTCATGGTATCTCCTTAGGATAGTGAAAACAGGTCACCGGGCTGCGTTGTTGTTGTTTCTTAGGAAAATAAAGGAAGCTATTAAGAAGACGCAGGGGTCTAGATAGACTCAATACAACTAAATGAAGAAAAACATGCATCTGGACACCGTTCATAAAACCACAGTGATGTCAGATGATTCTGTGGGATCCAAAACAAAAGTTTGTAAAATGCCACAAGCAAAATTCCACATTGCACAACTACAGCTAATAACAAATACATGTTCAAAAAAATAAAAAATAAACAGAGATCACAGATAAAATATGGCCCACTCTGTGTGGCAACATCCTCAAATGTGTGAATTTCTGCAGCAATGTTAAATGCACAATCAGATTTATGATACAACCAGACTCACAATGCATAGTAGGACTGAAACCACAACAGTTATTACTCTTTAAATCCGGACTTGTATCCTGTTTGTGAGGTTTTTGTCAGAAATAATTCAGCATGTCTTTGGCTGAATCGTTCCCACATGTTGAAAGCAACAACATACAGTCGCATGAGAACAGATAGCCTGTTTGTTTCCTTCCATACGTTACAATCATTGCACATAGCATAAATATACAAGCTCAAACATTTGCTCGACTTTTCCACAGATTCACTCATCCCAACTTTTCTTTTTTTCCCCTGCACTACTGTTATGCGACATCTGCTACGCCTGCTACTGTTACAGGCCTGGAGATGATGAAGCCTTGCTATGAGGGAGGGGAGAGCACCGAAAACCTTTATTCTTATATCAAATATTTGCCACTAAATGTCGTTCATCATATGCTGCAAGTTTAAGACAAATTCAGCAAATCTGCTGAACGACGTGGGCATGGTTTGATCTGATTTGATGGTGGTGTCTCCATGGCAACCTAAGTAAACAACTCAACAACTGTCATTAGATTCTGTGCCCTTAAACCAACCCTCACTGACTTAATTACTATAATGAACACAATGAGAGAATTTAACTATCCAATTTGCGTCATCACTGACAGGTGTAGGGTTACATTTTTCCGCTGACAAAATTGCGTTGCATTGTGGGATTGACAGCAGAGAGTTAGATCAAAGTCAGACATTACTGTCTCACTCCTCTGAGGGATCATTTTCATTTTCACACCAACAGTTTGAACATTCGAACAAAATGTTGGCGCTCATGCCGTAAACAAATCAGCCTCAGCGAATCCACTTGATCACGACTTGTATGGGCGTGATTTGATTTGGATTTGATTGACAGTTGGGGTCTCCATGGCAACACAAGCAAAACAACCCAACCAACAATGGTCAGTCAATTCTGAGTCCGTGATAAAAAAAATCTGATGGAAAAATATGTGACATCATTTTCTTTTTCTCTACACACCCAATCACAAGAGCACAGACAAAAAAAAACAAACAGAGAAAATGTCTGAGGTGACATGTGCCAACAAATTAACTAATTAATGAACTCCATCTATCGCTGAAAACTGTGAGATGTGGTGGAAAGCACCGGACCTTGAGTTAAGATTACTTTGTCTTAAGTAATTGTAGATTTTGGCAAATAAGTCAGGTTCATGTAGGACAGGGGTGGCCAACCCGCGTTTTCCAACGGCAAGCTGTGATTCATTCAAAAAGTGCAAAGCTAAACGCAAATCTGAAGATGAGCTGGGAGGACGCTTACTTTTTTATTGAACGAAAAGGCAAGCCTTTCTGTCTGTTATGTGACACTTCTTTAGCACATTTGTGACATGCTAAATTGTTAATATTTCATTGTGTGTGTGTGTGTGTGTGTGTGTCTGTGTGCGCGTACACAATGTGGCTCTTTGCAGTACCACAGTAAAAAGTTTGGCTCTAAGTCCCTGGCTGGTTGGCCACCCCTGATGTAGGACAACACTGCTTACACCAAGAAGCTGATCATGAGAACCATTCCTGGGGTGGGTTTCTTTCACTTCACACTGGATGGAAACATTCAGCTGGGACAAGAAGCCTTTAGAAATGCCTTGAAATAAAGGACACATGATAATGAACTAAAACTACAACATTCCTGGCAGTGGGAGATAAAGCAGACAGTTTCCAGGTGTCCCCAAAGGGCAAAAGAGCAAACTTGTAGTATCAGGAACTTAAACACTCACATTTTCTAAAAAGGATAAAAGAAACAAAACATCACAAGCCAGGATTTGTACAAAAACCCAATTATTTAACTTTATTAACATCAATGTTTTTTCTTTTTCATCAACAGTTTCTTTTTAAATTCCAGTTCTTTATCAACAAATAGAAAACAGACTGTGTGTACAACAGATCGAACCCCTACAGCACTAAGCATTCACAAGGTAAAAATGAACATTTTTAGTTTTTCGCCAGCGTTTTCAAGTCCCCCCTCCCTCTCTTTCCCGCTGCCGCCTCCGCCACCGCCACCGCAAACGCTTAGGCCTCTCGGATCAGATGCTCCCCCTCCTGCGGCTCGTGTGGGAGAAGAAGATGTGTGCTTGTACACGAAGATGTGTGTGCGATGGCCCCGCGCCGAGGAGGAGTCTATCCATTTTGATGGATGGGGTGGGGTGGGGGGGTTGTACTGTGTTTTTTCCTCATTCAGACGGACAACCAGCTGTCAAAGTTACTATGGTAGTACAGTAGATACAACGGTGTTTCCATTAATACACACTCTAGGACAGCAGGCTCTCTGCAGTCTCTAGGGTTGGTAGATCAGCAGAATTAATCCTTTTTAACAATATACCTTTGAAGCTGTGTATATATCTATGTGTAATTGTACATATATATAATCAATCATAATTATATATATATTTATAGTTCTATTTCTGTATAAAATAATATCAGGTTTCAGTCCAAAGGGCTGAGTCTCTTTCCCTCTGGTAGGAATGGTTGATTCTGTACAGGTGCCAGCGTTCATGGCTCTGCTCCTCAGCCCATGTGAACCACTTCCGCTCCTTTCAGGTCTGTGCGGTTCAGCTCCAGCGAACCGACCAGGCTAACTGGGCAGTGAGGAGATGGGAGGGACTTGAAGAGCAACAATATTCAGAGATTGGGAGATTTTCTGTCAACTACCCTTTGGGTATAAAAGTCTGGTTTTTCCTCAGGTAAGTTCTCCGCTGTGGAGTATGAAGGCCTCAATGCCATAGGCTTCTGATGAAAAACAACCAACAACAAAACAAAAAAAAGAGACGTAGAAATCATGTGCTTTCCGTTCCTGTACACCTCTGATTTAGTCGCTAATTCACTTTTTGTTTTATAACTAGCTACCATGTTTACAGAAGGACGAACCCTTTAGCAAGTGTGTGCTCTGAAATCGGTTTTCTCAAAGTAGATTCTTTTTTTTTAATATCGAAAACAGCAAGTGAAAAAGGCATTTTTTTTTTTTAGTTATTGAACTGAGTAAGACAAAAAAAAAATGTTATGACACATAATATGAATAAAACGATAAATGTCATGTGACAAAAGAAATCTGACAGCAGCTCAGAGAACGGTGGTCCTCCTGTATTAGTATCTAGGAACGTGTTAAAAATACATGTCCCTTGTGCTAAAAGTACCCTAAAATAAAAACAAAATTTAAAAAAAGTACCGATTATGAAAATAATGCATGCCCCCTGCTGGGCAGTTTAAGACAGAAGAAATGTCTGATGTTAAAATGATTATTAAAAACAAACAAATACACTAAACAATACCATTTGACATAGTGAATCATAATATTGACAATAAAATTAACATAAAAACAGAGAGAATGCTCTCTTAGTGCTACCAGTAGCCTTTGACAATCAGGGAGGTTTGGCGTCGACGGAGCAGAGAGGCGAGCTGCCCGTCTGCGCTGTCGCATCTGTACAAGAGTTGTCATGTTTGTCATAGTCACTGTAAAGTTTCTGTTATTATTTTTAAAGCAAAATCTCATGTGGTTGGTTAAAGTCGGCGTGGATCTCTGTTCTGTGATTGGTTGAACCCGTCGCCGGGTCTGCAAGCGCGTCCCTTACTCCTCCTCCCTCCGGTAGCTGCGAGGAGTCTGGGTTTTTTTAAGGGGGTTGAGGGGGGGGAGAAGGGGTCAAGTGAGTGGATGGTGGCTGAGATGGGACACTTGGCACACTCCTGAGAGGTTTGACCAGGGAGGCTGCTCGGTGGGAGTGGTTATGTTGCATAGTGGTCAAAGCTCCCCAGGTACTCCAACGCTGCCCTGTAGCACAACTGGTACTGGTCCTGGACGAGAGAGGACGGAGAAGACACCTCAGTTAGAAAGTCTCAACGTCACATGTCGTATCTGTAATTTAACTCCGTACACGCGACATCTATTGCATACAAGACTTATTTCTTTGAGCTTTTTATTGCAGAGTTTTTCCTTCTCTGTCTGAGGATGGAGAGCGCCGTATGAGTAATGAAGTTACTCATCTCTGTAACTATAGCTGTAGTGCTTGAGGGTGTTTGCATTAGATCCTTTTTTAGCTCATTTATATTCACACCGTGTCAGTCTTGTTTAATATGCCGTACTTGTTTGTTGTGTAATGCATTTATCAATTCTTAATTTGAGCTAAATCTGACACTGGACCTCTGCGATAGCAGCAGAGGTCAGCGCTCCTAAAACCTCACCAAGTTTAAAAAAAGACACTTTAGATAACATCAAGTTTACACCGTAAAAATATACAAGGGTGACTTTGGAATAGCGTCCCGTCACCGTGGGATGTTGAGTATCAACAATCTCCCCCGTCTGCACTCTGTTCTTACCTCGGTCTGCACCATGGCAGGCCGCTGGGTGCGAAGCGTCTTCACTGTCTGGAAGAGGTCGACAACTCCTTCATACCTCATCCTCTCCAGCACGATGCTGAGGGTGATGAAGACTCCGGTCCTGCCCACCCCAGCACTAAAAACACACACACAAAGTACTCTATTACATCTCCTGTTTAAGTCTCCTGAACACTTTATGACTTTAAAGTTCAAGACGAAGGATTTTATTGTACTTTGGAAACTAATCTGAGGTTGTTCTGCATATGAAAGCCTGACTAAGAGAGTTCATTTGACCTGTAAACGTGATATGTTTGTTATCATGCTGCACTGTATACGTGATAGAGTTCAACAAACCACAAACTGCAGCCTCCTAAATGGCTGTAAAGTTGAATGAACGCCTCTAAAAGGATTATTTGCTGTACACCTTCATTATCTCATTTGCTTTTACGTTACGCAGGCTGAACACAGTCAGAGACGGCAGACAAGACGTATCTGACTTCACGTCATGATTTCTCTGAGCCCGTTTTCCTCCTTACCTGCAGTGTACAGTGATTGGTCCATCCTGTCCGAACTGTTCCTTGGTTTTGTGCACTTGTCCGATGAAATCAATGAAGCCCTCTCCGGTTTTTGGCACCCCTTGCTCGGGCCAGTCAGTGAACTGGAATTGGCGGATTGTTCTGGACTGGCCGTCCTGAGGGGCAGCAAATAAAGAGTTTAAGTACATTTAAGGGGCACAGTGGACTGGTAAGTAAACGGGCTGACGCTGAGGTGATATATAAGGTGTGCATAATTCAGCCGAGCTTTTAATGCTTCAATTCATCTTTATGAGTGAATAACACCCTGCTGTGCACGCATCTCTCACTCTAATAAGCAGTCAACACAAAGCACCACCATAAGCGCGGCCTCTCAGACGAGGTCCACAGGTATCATAACCCTGCTGGTTTTTCATGGCAACCTATCTAATCATCTAATTTACACCTGGGATGCAATGTGAATAAAGCATGATGACCTGGCAGGAGAGGAAACCAGTAGGTGTGACACATGAGGCAAACAGAACTGTAACATGGAGTCACACACTGTGGTGTCAGCACGTGTGAAATGAATGTTTCTTTAGTGGATATTAGACGTTATTACACATTTATGTCTCTGTCAATGCACATACTCTGTGTGTGTGTGTGTGTGTGTATAGATATAAATATATTTTTGTGTATGTGTGTGTGAAAGAAGGGGTGGATGTGGGATTAGTGCTGCTGTGCTGTGGTCCTTCTGATGACAGTAAAGTATATTTATAGCCCAGTGAAACTACTGCATCACAGGGAGTTGCAGTACTGGCCCTCGGGGATTGGAGGCTATGCTTTTCATGTATTTTCACAGTGATCTCGAAACACACACACACACACACGCACATAGATACTCACGACCACAGCCACACACACACGCACAAGCCATAGAGCAAGCACACTGCTACTAAATCTGGGTAAACATGTTTGATGGTGCATTCGCTTGGTGTCAACCTGTCAGGAGAAATAACACGGGATGCGTTCTGATCATCTCTACCTTGAAATCACACGCGGTATAATTTTTTACACTTAGTGTGACTGTTTGTGTTAAAACCTAAAATTAAGATGGATTCGGCTCGGGTGGTTGTATTTAGGTAAAACGCCAATCAATCCTCATCGCCCCCCTATCGAGACATACAAGAACACACTCACACACACACACAGGAGCAAATCCACAGATATTCACACACACAGAGCGAAGCCGACATACCCTGGCATCTGTGACTTTGAACTCTCTGAGGATGTACTGGGGCATGTTGTACTCAGCCATCGGATCCACCACAAAGTACTGGTACCTGGCTGAACGCTCTGCTGGCCAGTACTGATGGCACTTCTCCTGCAAAAGCAAAAAAAAGGGAGGCAAAATTTAAAAGTAGCAATATTTCCAGAATCTTTCAGGAAGAAAAATACATTTTTACACAATGACTGCCTGATGTGCAAACGCAGGATATTAATAGCACGGGTGTCTGTACTTTGTCATTTTGAGTCATGGGGAGGTCTCTGCTTATAAAAGAAAATCGAGCAGAGACTAATCGTTGGGTTTTGAAATATTGTCTGATTTATCTTAGGTGGAAAATATTTACATAATTTGTTTGTGTGCTTAACCACGGCAATGATGTGCATGAAGGCTTTTTTTCATAAACTGTGATTATGGATGAGGGGGTGATAAAAGCTATAAAACACAGTTGAGTGCTGTCAGAATCATACGCATAATCACAAAAAAAACCAAACAACTCAGTCAAAGATATTATGGATTTACTCAAACTGGAAACAAGATGAGAGGGTTGATTTTTTACCATAAAGTAATAGTTTGAAATTTTGGGAGACGCATTTATTCACTTGCATGCTGAGAGAAGTTAGTTAAGATGATTGATGCCACTCTCACGTCTGTCCTTCGGAGGTCTAGTGTGAAAGATTTATTGCAAGAAAAGGAGAGGGTGAGGCGAGGCGGTTGAAACCAGCAACTACACCGCAAAATGCTGCTAAATCCTTCACACTGTTCCTTTGACTATGAAGCTGGAGCCGGTTAGCTTAGCTTAGCAAGAAGCCCAGAGGAGAATGGAGTAAGCCAGGCCAGCTGCTTTACACCCCTAAGCTAAGCTAACCGTGCTAAGCTAAGCTAACTGTCTCCTGGCTTATACAGTATTTAAAGGACAGCTGTGAGAGTGGTATTGATTTTCTCATCTAACTTCTGGCCAAGAAAGCAAATAAGTTTATTTCCCTGGATGTCGAACTTTATTTAAGATTCACTGCCTGACTTGTTTGTTGTTGCTTTATGACCCCCAAATTTTCTACAAGGTCGCTGTTGATGTGTTTTAAAACTCAACTTTATCTGTGTACTATAGTAATATGAAAGATTATCAAGTGTATTTGTATGAACCATCTGCTCAAGACAAGAAAACATCACTGTTTAGCCCCCTTGTTACCATAACCAGAACCAATAGTTCATAAAGTGTAATGCTGGACTGCAGTACGGGAATTATGAGTATGCCTGGAATGCATCCAATTATTGACATATCTGACATGGTAGCATGCTACTTTCAACCCACTGGCATTCCAGCCATGCCGATAAGGAAGTTAACTTTCAACCAGAGTTACTGCTCAGGGTTGTAATGAATTAATATTTGAGCAATGTGACGCAAGATTGTTACGATTCCCTGAAATGGTCCAATGACCTCACTGCTTGCTGCATTCATTGATGTATAGCACGCGTTTGTGTCTTACCCGGCCCATCTCTCGTAGCTTGGTGAGCATGACGACGATGGTGGAGTTGTGCTCCCACAGCATCCTCCAGAAGTCCTCGGTGGTCTCTGCCAGTGGGCCCTGCGTGGCCAGGTAGGCCTTCTGCTGTCTGAAAGACGTACACGGCACAGAGGGGAGGCAGAGATTAAACATTAGACATAATAATTATAAACTTTATGGTGCTTTTACAGCTGGCGTTATAAAACACGGCGCCGAGCAATAACCAGAAAAGGATTTAATGATAAAAGGAGTGCTGCTGTTGTCAAAGGCTGTTAATCCAACCCAAACCTCAAAATTTAATAACGGACAAAACATTATATTATAAGACTGCTGTCTTATAAAGAGCTCAAACACATTCAGACACAAATTTATTGAAATAAAATTCAAAGGGTGGGGAAGAGCTTTCTCTCTTCCTCCAGTTTTGTTCCATAAAAGCAACACATACCATTCTGGGGACACTATTATATATATATATATATATATATATATATATATATATATATATATATATATATATATATATATATATATATATACACACAAGGCGGCTGCATTAGCATGACTTGTAGGAAATGGAATCAAACCCATACGACTGTGCTTTAAAAGCATTCAGCTGCAAACTGCAGACTCTTACACACTCTCTCATACTGTCCTGTTGTCCTTGTAGTCTTTGTCAGAATGTCTCTAATGCCAACAAGACAGATTCCTACACCCTTAATGAACACAGCAAATAATCCATGGCAACTATCATCATCGCTGAGCTATTCCTCTACTTCTTCCTCTGTGTAAGAGAGAGAGGGAGAGAGGGAGGGGGAGAGCGAGAGGGAGGAGGGGGGGAGTACTTGATATGCTCACTAAACTAGAGATGAGCTCATCCACTGAGGTGCCAGAGCTGTGCTTGTGTCCTACGTGACTTTGGTCCAGCTGAGCAGTCTTTTTGTCAAACAGCAGGTGGCAGCAGCGTACTGATCAACGGAGTGAGAGGGCGCTGAGGAATCCGACAAAACGCGTGCATAATTGTGCATGGACACACTCACATGTTTGCAGCACATGTAAGCTTGCATCTAGGTGTGCCAGTGTATGCGTGCAGTGTCCCCCCCCCCCCCCCCACATGTATATTCAGACACGGCAGCACACACTCGGTCACACACTGAGCCACGGCTGAACAACTAATGAAGGTGCTGCAGGCGAGGCACTAAAGTGGAACCGGGAGATTAGAATATGCTCTGGGCCTCGCTCGCACAAATCAAGAAACAGAAACAGATTGGCGGAGAGAAGAGGAGAGGAGAGGAGATGGCATACGAGGAGGGGAAGGCAACAGGGTGAGGAATCAAATTAAGAAAAAAAAAAAAGAGATGAAAACGGGAGAAAAAGAGGAATGCAAAGTAAAGAGAGACGTACAAAGTGGAGGGAAGAGATGTGGAGAGGAAAATGTGAGGAGATGAAAAGAGTGAGCAGTGCTCTCTCCAGCTGGTCACGAGAGTGCAAAGTAGGGCTGACTGCTGAGGAGGTGAGGAGAGGAGAGGAGTAAGAGCACAAGAGGAGAGGCTAAGGAAGAAAATGAGAATATAGGAAAGGGGACTGTAGCAGAGGAGGAAAAAAGAGAAGGGAGGCTAGGCAGGGGATGAATGCTAATTTTCAAATTGATAGGGTGGACCCCTCTAACCTCCCCATAAAACAGCCCCTAGCCAAAACAACAACAATTCTAAGCGTATAACACAATACTGACTTCTTTGCACACAGTGTCCTGATGAGTGCGCTGCCAAACAGCACAAAGCACTCCCTGCATCATCCCACATGACTGCAGTGCTCGAGGACATAGTGTTTCATTTCAACCTCATTACAATGCTAAAACTCCAGCCTGCATCAGAGCATATCCAGGGCTCGCGCCCCTGATAGCATAGCTGGAATCAATGGCTCGCCTCTCATTAGCTTAGCATATTATTGGCTTTTCTTGAAGGCGCTGGGGTGAAGGGCACTGGAGGCCCCTGTTTAGTTTTTATTTATGCCCAGGCTTTAAAAGCGGCTTAATCACTCAGAGCCACTGGTGCACACAACAGGTCCCAACCCGGATATGTCTGTCTCTGCCATGATGTCTGGTTGGAAAATTAAGATGGCGAGTGAGAGGGGAATGGTGGGAGGAGAGAGTGTGAGGAAAGAGGTGAGAAGGAGACCGATTAAAGAGGAGAACAGCGAGAGACAGAGATGAGAGAGGAGTGAAATAAAGGGGGGAAGCAGAGAAAATGGAGGAGACGGATAATAATGTGAGAGAGGGGTTTGGAAAAGCACACTTCATTACAATACTCTCTTGCTGCAATTATGTTATTTACACAGCAACAATGGAGGGTTGGCCTCTGCAGAGCAACTTCTCATTAACAACAGGACTGGAGAAAGAGGAGGGAGTTGGAGGAGGTTTGGGGGTGGAGGTGGCGTCTCTGTCGGCGGCTCGATATGAAGCAGAACCCCATACGGACCGAACAACATTTCAGGCTCGCTAAATCCATCCCCTTGCTGTACACTTCAGCCACAGATGAGTCAGTGCCTTCTGTCTCTGCCCGTACTTATATAGATATAAAACAGGGGGCTGCCTTTTCATCTTCCTCCCTCTAGGAAGCAATTTGGAGTCACAGAGCACATGAGGACATGCAGTAGCTGCGATATGAAAGAAGTAGTGGCTCAGCGGACTAGAGCCACATCGACAGAGATGGGAGTAATTCTTGCAACTGGATACTGCTCACTGCGGACTCATCGTCAGTCCCCTCCCATACATTTTTATCTAGTCAATGCTTGCTGTATTTTTCACACCTGTAACAATCGATGATGCCGGGGAAAAAAAAACAAACTGCAGATCTGTCACATTCAGTGCAGCCTGGACAGTGACGCAACTATTAAGTTGGCTCGTCACTGTGCCGACCCGCGGATGTTAATTTAAGGGTGTTTACATCCGCTTCAGACGAACCACATGGCGTTGCAGCCCAATTTTAGGAGACAGAGACTAATTGGAGGTGTTAACATGAACCTAAATTAAAGTCATTGCCCTTAATATGTGGTTGGAAGTCCTGTTCAATCAACGTCCAGCTGAAGTCTACGACTCATTAATAACATCGGCAGGCGCTTGGTATCTTTCTTGGATGCTCTGCCAGGCCTGCACAGCAGCCGTCTTCACCATTTGCCTTCAGTCTGGTCCAATCTTGGACTGTGTGGCCATAAAAATGAATGCTGATTGCTTTGGGTGCATGTTAAGGATCACTGCCCTGCTGCCTTGTCCTAAAATGACAAGATTATGTGCAAAAAATTGGATTCACTCTCACCAAAACATGGATGTAAACACCCTTAAAGCACAGAGCTGGTGTTATTCTACATTTTCTCATGGTGAGCGAATCAAGTGCAAAGACCAAAAACAACACAACATATCAATCCTGCCAACAAATGCTGCATCCAAAGCATGATATGGCTTATTCTTCTGTGTCATAGATCTTCATTATTGCATTGGGTAACATATTCTTATGCCAGACACACACACGCAGACACTGTCCTGCTGCATTAGATACTCACTAGATCACCAAACGTATATTAATTAGTCACGGAAAACAGTCTTAGCAAATGTTCTATTTACCCAAGTCTGAGTAACATTTGCTTTAAACTGAAGTGGCCAGCTGTTTAGCAAATTACTAAGCCTTCTTTTTATTTATTTATTTATTTTTAATCTCTGACTTTTTTTAAGCTTCACATCTTCAGTCGGAACAAATGGGCTCCGGGAATGCGAGCCAGGCTGTGCGGCATGGGAAGTGACTAATGCATAGCTGGTTTTGATCTTTTCATGAGGTTTGTTGATAATGAGATAAATATAGGCGAATGCAGCCTTGTCTTTTAAAGTTTAAAGTCAGCACTTTATACTTCATACAGTCATTGCATTCAGCTCAAATCTTGAAGTCCTCTACTGACCTGTAGCCGTCGATGCAGCTGGCATTGATGTAGTCGGAGCCCTCGACGCCGCGGATGGGCTGCAGGCAGACGCGGGTGGACTCAAAAGGCATGATGTTGACCAGGCGGTTCTTGAACTTGTTGCAGGGCAAGTTGGCGCTGATGAAGCGCGATGTGTGGGCTTTGGAGTTGGCCAGTCTCTGTTTAATGAAAGGTGAGAAGAAAGCAGGCACGCAGAGAGAGGTGGAGAGGGAAAATTAGTGACCTGTGACCCGAGTGAACAAACAAAGAAGTCTGCAATGCTTCCATGTCAAAAGTCTGTATTTAGACTTAAAGTTTCCTGCCAAGAAAAAAGAAGAAGTTCTGCTGGTAGGTATAACTAAGTGCAGTGGGCTCCTCTTCCATACAGTCCCAGAGCATGGAGGACTGTAGGCGTGACAAGCTCAGTACTGGCAGTGGACGGAGCACAGATGGACAGCACAGGAGTGTGTACGGACAGTCATGGTACTCCGTGATAATTTGTGTGTGTGTGTTTTGGCCAGACTGCGTGGGCACGGAGGCTGTGGCCTCCACATAAGCCTCAATCATTTTCTCACTCTTTCATTCTCAATCGTTGGCAGGAGTGTAGACGCTATTATCACTTCAAACGGAATGGATCATGGTCATAAGAGGCCTAATGGCAGAGCCGCACTGGGAGGAAAGTGTGTAATAACATCACAGTCGATGGCTATTGACAGAAGGTGTGCGTGTGATTGCGAGTCACCTTGAACACCAGCTGTGTGTATGCGCGAGCGGCAGTCATTTTGTGATTCTCCGCGTGTAGGTGTGTTCGTGTCTTTGTGTCTCTGCATGTATGTGTTATATATTTGTTCTAGCCGCAGAAATGTGTTGCTGCTGTAGTTGCTGGGATGTCTCAGCATCAATGTCACAGAGACGAATTCCTGTGCATTGGCTTATCTGGCCAATTAATTTAAACGTACTCAAACATCTAGGTGATCAGCCGGGACAATAGCGACACACAGGACAGAGGTTCAGAAGTTGCAACCACAGACTGATGTCCTCTTTTGGTTTTTGCTGGTCAATTTGGAGCACAACATTTCTGTTAATTACTATCAAAAACTCACATCACTTCCTGAAGTGCGGTACAATGTCACGGTTGTGAACTATCCAGTGCAGTATAAATCGGAAAAAGCTGTTCTAAGAGGTCTTTTGTTCGGTCAAATGCTTCCTGCAGGAGTCTTCTCCAGCAGCTGTCTTCGGTATGACTCATCTGACGTGTGCACTCACCTTGAATTCCAACTCCATGGCAGTAACCGTCTCGCCAGGCGGGGGCTGGGTGAGTTTCTGGATGTGGGCGTACAGGTTGCGCGCCGGCACCTCGGTGTTGCCGCACGTGGCGGCCTCCAGCAGGGCTTCGTGAATGAAGATGTACTGGTCCTCGGTCTGGACCATGTAGTTCCTCTGGGCGCGCATGCACGTCACGTGGCCGTAGATGTCTACAGACTTCTCGTGCTTCATGCGTTCCAGCATGGCATCGATCACGATGAAGCAGCCAGTCCTGCCCACACCCGCACTGATGGAGGGAGACGGAGAGAGATCACAGGATAAATAACTTTATTATTCACAGTAATGTCACTCTGTAGAACGAGATGGTACAAACGCACTGGTAAACACACAAAAGCACAAGGTTATTAGTGTTTAATTGAAATGTAAAGACCTTATAATGTATTCACAGTGTTCAGAATATATATATATTAACCAAGAATATTTATCGCACAAGGTACAAATGACTTCTTTACTATACGATTCAGCTTTCACATAAGAGCGTGAAATTAGTTTCTCTCCGACCTTCAGTCTCTTTTTACGTGTATAGGCGTATCAGACAGCATGAAAGAGATTTAACCCTATATATGTGTACCAATGTTCAGCTGAATGGAGTCAAAGACGCATGGAAATCAAAAGTTGAGATGCGTCAGGAAAAGTATTATAACGTAAGGTAAGTTTTCCACTTCTATTATGTTCTCTCTCCATGTATGACAGCAGAAAACTGGACTTTTATTTGACTCCGTTGCTCCAGCAGAGGCATCTTGAGAGTCAAATTCATGGAAAACAAAAAAAAGGTGTTGACCCCGAAAACAGGATTTCAGCATCTCTGCTGCATGTGCTGTCCTTTATGGTGTGTTACATAACACGGTTCTGTTTCAACCATTTGTTTTAACCCACGCGTCCACATTAAAAATAAATCAGTGGTGATAATTAGGACTTCATTTACTGCATACACACATACGGAGCTACACCCACCTGCAGTGGACCACCATAGGCCCTGCGTCTGGAGGATTGCAGGCCTTTACCCGCCGTAGGAAGGCCAGGATGGGAGTGGGGTACTCTGGCACCCCGTGGTCTGGCCAGGCCATGAACTGGAACTGTCTCACCTCTCGCTTCTCACTGGAGCCATTCTGCAGAGAGAGAGAGAGTCGTAGTGAAGTCGAAAGCTGTAAGCTGGGAGCTTAGTGGGATAGCCTGACATACTAAACTGTAACTGGCTGCTTTTTTCTTTTAGAGAAATGTGTCACACGGGGCAAAAATATTACAGGTTACGGTCAGAGTGTTGTGATAAAAGTGAAAAAGTTTGAAAGGCACAATAATTTCATTGTCAGAAAAGTGCCTATTTTAAGCAGAAGTCTCGAGTTGACTCACTTTGATAGCGGCACATAATGTGCTCTACTTGTGGCTGTGATCATTCTGCAAGTGTAGGTGTAGATAATGTGTATAATTTTGGAATTGAACCCGGCAGTTTCTCAGAAATGGTTCTTGGCATTGTCACCATTTGTGATTGAAACGAAGTAACTGCTCCAGCTGGAGACTTGCATTTAATTAGGGATGATAATAATGTTAGAAATTAAGAATGTAAGTAATGGAAAAATAGCAGGCAGAGGAGAAATAAAGGGCGAAATATCAGTCACATCGTCGTGGCACCGAAGTGTGTGAGTGAAAAGCTGAAATTTTTTTATTGGCTTTTTGAGAACAAGAGACAAATCTTGGATGTTAAAAACCAATTAACGCAGCAAAAAAAGAGTCCGGTGGTAATAGCCTTTATCTGTCTTTAGAAAAATAAGAAATTACTTTTTTAAAAATGTGACCCTGCTAATGATGAACTGCAATTACCTACTGGGAACATGTCCTTCATGACCACGTCTAACTAGACGGTTAACTGCAAATGAACAAAGTCAGTACTATACCTTATAGAGGGCAAAAGTACGGACGCTGTAAGTGGCCAACTCCACAGTGTCCAGCATGGTGACCTGGATCATCCCGTAGGTCTCCGTTCCTCGCGACGGCCAGTACTGGTCACACTTCACCTGGCAGAGCAAAAGAGAGAGAGAGAGAGGCACACTGTCAGGGAGTGAACCGCCGCTAACATCCACCACGAAGCTAGTGAGAGGCTTGTAGAATCACACTGATTAACAAGGAGGGAACATTAGAGAGGTCAGATCAAAGGCTTTGTCCACTGTCTAATTAAAAAGTGAAGAGTCCAGAGTCAGGCTCCCGCACCTCCTGAAAAGTCAACGGCGCATGCGCATGTGCACCCATGTGTGTCTGCATCTGAAGCAGGCTTCAAAAGGGCATTAAAAAACCCACTTTGTCTTTTACCAGCCTGTGATCATTTTCAATTAGCTAATTGTCAGGTGGTTCACAACCCCCTTGTAATGTATGCTTTTGCCGCATTTGTAATGACTGGCCGCTGCATTGTGGAGGGAGAGGTGTCTAAAAGCCGGCTCTCGCCTGTCGTGAAGGGACAGCAGGTTCGGCCACCTGGCTCCATATGGGCCAGGAACAAACTTCACTGCAGATGAGGCTAAATATCCCCCATACGCCGGCACTGACGGGCTCTGCTTCACTCTCTCTATGAAAATGACACTCTGGCCTTTGCCGCGATTTTCACCTCACTTCCTCTCTTCAGGAAGGCTCAACTGTGGAGCAAAAAAAGGACTGTGAAAGAAGGAAATTGCTGATGAGACTCTTCTTCATTTAGACATTTACATGAACCCTTCCTCGGCAGATTAATAAGAAGTCACCACTGGCTGTGGCAGTTGGAGCTCCACTTTGTTTTTTAAGCAGCAAATATTTCCGAAACAACTTCTGAGTTATTTGGAGTCAAAAATAGGCCACACGGTTGCGCAATCATGCCTCATTTGATTTTCATAACACTTAATTTAATAGTTGTTCACAGGGTCTGAAAGTTTCTAGAGGCGATGAGTCACATCATTATTTAAACGCTTCTGTGTTGAATAGATTCTCCCTGGACGTTTGTAAAGAATACAATCTGGTTGGGAAAACTTGAAACGCTTGTGACGTGGAGTCTGAATTTGCGGGTTCAGGTTCAGTCCCCGATAATTAACTCAAAGGCGTTCTGAAAAACAGCATGAGCTAAAATAATAAAATAAAATAATGAGCGCAGGTCAAGCTGGTCATTCACAGACTCTCTGAAAGTCCCCAACTCCCTTTTTACTTATAGAAACTGAGCAAATGCAAACTGCGACTAGGGCTTGCTGTTATTGATTTGGATAACATAAGAGGAAGAGATGTGGCGCGGGCGAGCTAATCATATTGATACTGCAGTACCGGGCTGACATTTCGAAGCACCTTGGCTGTCTGAGAGAGCTGGTACAAATCGACAAACAAAATGCGCTAAAATTCACCCCCTCACATTTCACCTCCCCTGGTGACAGCTCCCATTCAGAAGCAGAGGTAGACCTTGCAGGAGAAACTCAATTGAGTGATGGGGGAACCACTTGCAGTACAAACATATGGATTAGCAGTCACCACTGTAATGAATATCTCTGCGCTGTCTGAGCTTGGGTGGCATATTCTCCCTTGCAAACACACACAAACGGATTTCAGACACACGCACGCAGACCGCAGGTTTCACTATCATCTGCTGCCGCTCTCAACCCGGCTTCTCGCATGTCGTCACCTGGCCTTTTGCAGAGGACGCGGAACTCTTATCTAGACATGCACATACACCAACATGCACACAGACACACACACACACACACACACACGAGTGAGTAATACCGCTCATTTCAAGTCTTGACCTTTTTGGGTTTTACTAACTAGTAATGATAGTCCTGGAGGAAGCTGAAATTTGCCTGCTGCCGGATCTTGTCACATTTGTAGAGCTCCTGCTCTGTTTGGCATCCGTCTGACTGGGTGGTGGGAGGTTGACTCACCCACCATATGTGTACGTCTGCGTGCGCATGCGAGAGAGGAACAGCCAAATAGAGGATGTGTATTTAAGTAAACGAGAGTGGACAAAATAACAGAGAGAAAACGTAGCAGCTCCGTGCGTCTAATCAGGAGTACAGCCAGCTTTTTGTGATGTTTTGTCTCATTAAATGTCACGTTAAATAATGTTGTTTTTCCGGGACTGATGCAGAAGCTATTTAATCAATCCAGCTCATTGTTAGTTGCCTCACATTGCAAGTCTTTGGAAAGTGCGGCAGACATTTATATCAAATACATACTGCTAATTGTCATTTAACTGAACATTTATCCTTCTGTATAGCAGAGGCTGTAATTGTGTCTCACTGTTTAAAGACTAATTAAACAGAAAAAAAAATGTTTTTGGAGCTCTTAATATACACTGTATGCCTCTGTATGCCTCCACTACTCTGCCTGTTTGGAAATAACACAAAGCTATCTCCACCCTGTTTGATAATTATATTAAAGATCTGAAGGTACATGACATAAGTGGGGCAAATATGTTTCCACCTCCTCTGGTGGAAGGCAGGTTTGGTTCTCCACATCTCTCTCTCTCTCTCTCCTTAGTGTTGGCAAGGCAATTCTCAGATGTGTGTAGGAGGTCGAGACAGGCTTAGAAAAGCTGCCTCATTTCTCTTTCTGTTCCCAACGCTAGGTGTTTCCATTATTTTGTCCCCGCGTATGCATTTGGCTCAAAGAAGGAGAGCGCGGTCATCTGTCACGGAGCTCTGAAATTGCCACTCAGGCACACTAAACGTGCAGCGAGGTGTTTATTCTCACTCAGATCGACTGATTAAAACCATCTTATCAAACGTACGCGCTGCGGATTTTCTCAACGGGACGAATAAATTAGCTCATTTCCGGAAAGGCCACAATCTCCCTAAATGATCGATTGCATTGATTGCCTAAAATGAAAACAGATGATCCTACTTTTTGAACGATGGTTAGTAATTTAAGCGCTTACTTGACTGAAGAACTTTTTTTTTTAATAGACTCACTGTAGATGGTGAATGATGAACTGAGCTTCAGGTAATGATTCCCACATCCACCCACTCCAAAAAAAAAAATAAATCAATATCCAGTATTTTGGAAATTAACTTTTCCATTTACAATCTCTTTAACTTCCAGCCCGTACTCTGGAGGCTCTCTTTCATTAGGGCACCGTATGCACACAGTAACAAAGCAGCACATACTGGCAGGGCTCCACACTGATTTATTTACACCAAGGAATTCATGAGCATGATTTTGTGACGGTAATTAAATAAAACCCATCCCAGTTTTGAATCTCAAGTTGCGCATGTGCTCCATTTTTCTTTTTTTTTTTTTTTGTTGCTTTTCTTAGCTTGACTGTATTTTTAGGAGCACACGGGTATTGCTGGGTGACAATCCTCTTAACTCTAACTTCAGAGTTTTCATTATAGTGCCTTGGCTTTCAAGAGCCAAATTCAGAGGGAGCAAACACAAATGAGACGCTCTATGTCGATGAAACCTTGGCATGATGTTTGCAAAAAATAAATATGTAGCAATCAAGTGTGGGGCTCTCTGAGCGGTTTCTAAATAATGACTCAAACAGAATTTGCATTAATATGAAAATCTAAATGTAACGACCCCGTGCACGTTCATAATTCAGCTGAAAATATTTCTTATTTCCAGTGCACGTGTTGTCACCATATGCAAAGCTGCCACAGTAACTCCGCCATAAGTGACAAACAAACAACAGGAGAGAAAATGGAGAACGGTTAAAAAAAAAAAGCTGTGCAGTTTAACTCCACAAACAGATTTAGAGGGAAATCATGCAGAAGTTTTCAGAGATTGCTGAAGACTCAGAAGGAGAGAAGCAACATGAAGCGATACTGTCCACGGACAACCGAAATATCCTTTGAAGTCCTTGTGACTTTGATCAGACTGACAAATCCTGCTTTAAAGTAGGCCCGGGCGTCCATATGCCTTCAGGCTTTGTTTGGTGTAATGTTACTTCCCTGGTGTCGAGCTACATAAATATATACATATAGGTGTCAGGAATCACCATTTCTGTACACATTTCAACCTTCAAACACTGACTGTCTGTCACAGTAATATCGGCTACGATGGCAAGTGTTACCATGCACTTATCTGCTGTCCTCCTGGCGCTGCAAATCTCTGACTAGGTCGTGGTAAAAAGGGTGTGATATCACGATCACGCACAAAGTCATCAAACCTTTCGTTGTAGCATCATTTGCTGCAGGTAAATGTATTTTTATGACATGTGACGACAGGAAAATGTGTTTCCGTCCTCTTTATTTATCACTATTTATTCTAAATTGTATCACTTGTTTATTATTAATAAAAGCTGCATATGTCACTGAATTCAACACTCCATAAGGAATGGGCTGTTAAGGGATGAAGTCAGTGATCGATTGGCTTATTTCTCAGTGTTTCACAGTAATTGACACCGTGTCTCTTCTTACCCGTGACTTCTCCTCCAGTCTGGTCATCATGACGATGGTGTTGGATCTTTGCTCCCACACCATCCTCCAGAAGTCACTCAGTGTCTCTGGAAGTGGCCCCTGTGTGGCGATGTAGGCATTCTGCTTCCTGTAGCCGTCGATGTAGTTGGCGTTGATGTAGTCGCTGCCAGGAACGGCTGTAGCGAGGACAAAAGAAATAAGGGTGTATCCACAGAATGGTCTGTTTGACGGAATCGCTGAGAATAAGATCTAAATCAATCCTATCACAATAAACGTTTTCTTACTTGCTCATATTGAGCATATTTCTGCTGTCAATCACGTGTAAAGCACTTTACAATCTACATGTTGTGATCAACACTCTACTGTATATCAATTTTAAGTGCATCTTCTTTGTGGATAAAACTGGAGATTTCTAGAGCAGCAGCTGCGAAATGTCCTTGGTACTTGTAAAGGAGGTTTCAATCAATGGCTGCCTCAGTCAATGGCTATCTGAGGGGTTAAGTGGTTACACGAGCTCTTACCGTCAACGGAGGTGAGAACCACTCTGGAGTGGTCATAGGCAATGACGTTTGCATAGCGATTCTTTGGCTTGTTGACTTCCATGTTGGAGTTCTCCCAGGTAAACTGCTGCCCTGGATCAATCGACTGTGAGTGAGGGCAGGAAGGGGAAGAGACAGAAAGAGGGAGAGAGAGCGGATAGAGAGGCGCAGACAGGAGGAAAAGGTGAGAGAGGAAAACAGAAGCACAAAAGGAGGCTCTTAAGTGTTACGGGGATAAAATGGAACAAGACGGGTGGGTAAAGGAACAGGGTAAAATTACCCCACTGTCTGCTGACACCCATTCAACCTCAGCACACCACGGACAACAAAGGCTTTAAATGGAACATATAACAGCATCATGTCTGCTGAAGAGCCACAGCGGCGCTCTACAGGTAAGTAGCTTTATACTGTGTTGGAGATTGTGCAGACTCAAGCTATTCTACTGCTGGCTGCAGTGCATGAACAGGCTGGTGATATGCATGGCATTTGATGCCTTGAATGCTAATCATGAAGAGAATATGAATGCACGTGTTTCGGTGATTTAAATTAACCATAAAAAAAAACAAAGTGAGAGTGAAAAAATGAGTAAATATTTTTAAGCTTGCAGGACACCACAAACACTCTCGTTTTAGGGCGGTCATATTGAATTACCCGATTCGGAGAAGTCACATGCATGACTTCTTGCGGTAACCGTGATTTGTCTCTCCATCTTTCTCTCTTTTCTCATCTTCTATTTCTGTTGCCTCGTCCGATCTCGTATTTTTGTTTCACTCCCTGCCTTTCAGGCCCTCTCTGTTTCTAACCCTTCCCTTCTTACGTCATTTGTCTCCCAGGCTAAGACGACAGTAGACTGCATACATATTGATCTGGGGAGATATGTGACGGCCTCCCATCCCTTGGCTCGATAATGTCACAGAGTCTCTTGTTATTCCGTATCGATCCTCCTCAGCTCACACCGGAACCATGTCCACTAATTCCCCAGACCTTTCGCCTCACAAATCCAACAGGAGTCAGAGCGACACCTTCGAAAATTCCTTTTACTTACTCACTGTGGCTTTCGGCAGTGATTTAATTATCGGAGGGTATTTCAAGTGAAAACCCGACAGCTCAAACATGATAATAATAATTATTGGATAATGGATAAAATAAAGGGTGCAAGGTGAGCCCTGGAGAGAGTGGAGATCACGATCCGGGGGCCATGAAGTGATGAGCAGAGTAGCATTTTTTAGAAAACGTTGTCCTGGTGCTGTCAGTTAATTTGGGAATTGCAGGTACAGCAAATTGGTTTTCGACTTCCTCACTATGTTGTCCCGTGGAGTCAAGTGGCACTTACACAGGTAAAAATGTGGCATAAGTTTAGATTCAAAGTTTATTTCCAGAGAGCGCAATGTGCCCATACACAAGAAATCTTTCACTATAGCTCCAATTTGCTCGGCAGCAGAGAGTCATGTGAGTAGAAGCCTGTTGCTGCTGATGAGCACAGCACTGCCAAATTTATCTGTCGGTGCCCACCAGTACGAAGAGGAAGATTTCATTTGCAGTCAAAACATGTCATAACCATTTGAGAGCACAGTGAACACAACGGGCACACTAAACTGATGACAACTAGCAAACAAGTTAGGTAAAGGTGGTAAAAAGAGGTGAGAAGCGAGCACCCAAGGTATTCTCGCTGACACACTGGAAACGCTTTCAAATGAACATAATGATGCTGTGACGACAGCAGCGTGGTATCGCTTCCTGCGATAAAAAGACTGTCAGGGGGAGACGCGGCATGCCTGATTGACAAATTCTGCTCATTACCCAGTGTGCTCATTGCTCAGTGTGATGCGGACTGGCGTTGGTGGTAAAGGAAGTGTCAGGCCGCCTGAAACATCAGGGAGAGGAAGTGGTGAAGCCTCTACGAATTCTGTGCCTCGGGGTAAGGCGCGACGGGAGCAGCCGGCGAATATGACTGTGACAAAGAGCCACGAGCTCCGCCACAGTGTCTTGGCTGGCACAGAGATGGGCGGCCATCTGCCGGGCCGCAGAGGGGGTCTTCCCTGGCTCGGAATGGTGCGGGGAGGGAATGGAGCTGGGATGGCTGCCTGTAGTCGTACAAGCCACTTCTCTGGCTTGATTCGTTTACACTAACTCAACGGGCCAGGAGGGCGATATGCTGGAGAGGCACCGAGCAGCACAAGAAAGCACTTAATTGAGAGCAGATTTTTACTATGGCCTAATTATCTCCCCAGTTACCTGTTAATTTCACAGTGAACCAGATAAAACACTCTGCTAGAATTTTATACATCTACAATGTGCAACAACTCTCAGCTACTTCAGCTACACCACTAACTACATCCTCCAAAATGGCCGTGAATTGAACTAACACATCTTTAAAGCAATTTCGGCAAAGACTTATAGATGATTTAATGCATAGCTGTGTGTTTGAATGCATTAGTTTCAGTCAGTACTACATTTGTTCAAAAATCATGGATGAAATCTGAATGAATAGAGCTTTATCACATAAAAAGAAACATACCACTTAAGGCTAAACCACTGAGCACAACACGTGCTTCAAAAGGATTTTTCAGCCTTACAGTTATGTAAGGCTGTGAAATGGGTGTTATTTTTACCGTACACTGGACAGACCACTTCTAAAAGTGTTGACTAAAGTTTGGGCTTGTAGTGGTGGTCACAAGGTCAGCAAAATAAAGAGAAACTGCCCAGGAAATTTCATGCTGTAGCAACATATGCTGCCCCCCCAGACAAACAGACAGGGGCAATCACATAACCTTTGAGGTGAAGGTAGCAACAACAAAAAAAGAAGATGTAAGATCATTTGTTGGATACATCAGTGTGAGCAACAGAGCTAACACAGACTGAACAAATAAATAAGAGGCAGCTTTTGTTTTTTTGTATTCACGGAAGCCTCTCCCCTTCATCTGGCCTCGCTCTGTCCCCAAAAACCGACTATGTGCCACTTTAAATGCAAATTCAAACCCCCCTCCACTTTTTTTGGGGGAAAGAACACGGACAAGAGATAATCCCTCACCGAGTTGCATCAGAGAGCGCCTGCAAAATAACATTCTTAGGGGAAACATCAAGATGCACACAGATTGCTTCAGCAACTCGCCACCTGCTAGCTCTGTGAAAAAGCATCTCGCAGTATTTAATGTAAGTGTTGGTTTCCTGGTGGGATTGTAATGGACTTGTAAAAATGACTGAATAATGTCGGGAAAGAAGTCTTCCATAATCCATTAGAATGGATGCATACGGGATCAAAGAAACTTCCTCTCGGAGAAGATAACAAAGGAACACATTTATATGCTTTAAAGAGAGGGGCACGCTGGTGCGGCATTAGCTCTTACCTCATACTCCTGGGAAAAGCGCAGGCCGTCGTTGGCCTTCAGACGCTCTATGTGGTCAGCCAGGTCGACGACAGGGATGGGCGGGTGCTCCCTCATTCCTGAGAGAGGAAGAGGTGAGAAAACAAAGAGAAGAGTGAGATCTGGCTGCTCCTACATCAGACGCAGACATCGACTTACACGAACACTGGTTGGACCACAGGGTGAGTGAAGCTGCCAGTGGGACCATGAGGTGGCTGTGTAACGGTGAGGAGAGTGCACTTTGTTCAACAATGCATGAAGAGAAGGAGAGAAGAGAGAGATAGAGCGCAGAAGTTGAAACAGGCTGGTGACATTTGGTGACATTTGGTGATATCGTCATGCTAAGTGAGGAGGACAGAGGTGGGGCTGGCACGGCAATGCACATGAGTGGCTGGGTGAGCATGCTCCTGGAAGGAAGCAGGAGGCAGACATCTCTCTGACTCCACAACGCTCAATTGGTGGCAGAGGTGGGATCAGAGCAAGAACCCACAAGTCTCTACAAATCAGTCACACTGTCATTTCCCAGAGAGGAAAAAAAAAAACTGACTGGTCACCAGCCAAAACTCATTTCTTTGGAAATCTCTTTCCCAACAATAGACTATCTTTCGGCCCAGCCTGGAGCACTTGGGCTGGATTAATTTCAAACAACCCCCCTGCCGCTCTCTAGATTTCTCATCGCAGAGTTATTGGATGATTTATTGCTAATCTACCGACACAAATTCCCCCTGTGCCTCTGAACTTGGCAAGGCTCTGTGCTTAAACGGATTGCTGGGAACTTGCTTTATGTGTGAAAAGTTAACTGTACGCGACGCATGAAAAAGCTCTAAAGTTATACAGGGAGCATCATTAACCTTACACATAGCCTCGAAGTCACACAGATAGAGAAAGACTTTAAAGAGGTATACATATTCACATTAGTGCCTTTTGGCTGAGTGCGTCTGTAAGGTCATGGGTCAGGCTTTCAGAGGAGCGAACGCCGCAAGCTCATTATTGCTGTAATGCTAATGGCTGGTAAAGATAGCCACTACGCAAGATGAGACCTGACCAATTACACTAATTTAATACTATCACACAGAGCAAACTCAGTGTGTGTGTGTGTGTGTTTGCATGTTCATTCAGGTCTTTTACAGCCATGATGTTGGCTAAATGGAGAGTGAAGCAATAGATAACAAGGCTAATGTACAGCAAGTGTAACTGTCCGCACTGCTCAACTATCCATGAAACCATCTCGTCCCTCTGCTCCCGCACCAAAAAGGTGTTGTGGGAAGTTCACAGCCATGAGAGAGGACATTGCTGCATCCTTGGAGCGCCAGAGGCTTCAAGCCTACAGGCTTGGGATGTCTGTCAGGATTGAAACGTGTAGGAGGGGGGGTGGGGGATGGGATCAGGAGTGAGAGAGAGGTAGAGAGGCTGCATGTGTGGGTAATACACAATAGGTGAGAGAGCAGACTAACTTGGAGTGTTGGGGCAGCGATGAGAGCTGGGACCTGTGGAAAGAGGAAAGTGAAGGAGGGAGGAAGAAGAACACTCAATCAATGGAGACGACTCAGGATCAGACTAGGACCAAACAGTATCTGCAAATAACCTTTCAAGCTAGTTGGAGTGCGCAGCGGGTGGTGCTCGCCCTCGCCGGACAATTCAAGTAGTGTGGTTAAGGCTGTTAAACAGAAGTGCATACGAAGCTTGACTTTAAAACACTCCCCTGTGACTGCTCAGAGTAAACCGCACGACTGAGTAAAGGGCACTGCGTTTTTCATCTGAAGTGTTCAAGGACATTTTTATATGAGAACTCGGTGTTGTTGTCATAGTTTGGGCCTTTATTTTGGTTATGACAACATTATCATCGCCAGTAATCTGTGTGTGGTGCATCTACGCTACTTCATCTGGAGGTGAAATAAAAGAAGTCTGTCTGTTTGGGTTTTTTCCCCAATCATCAGCGATTAACATATTATCACTGAAATGAAAAGCTACAACTCTGGTTACATGAGACCTGTATTTCCTTTTAAAAGGCGCCTCTGTGATTACTTTCTTTCTCTGGCAGCTCAAGCTTTATCTGGAGTCAAACACAAGTGATGTCAGTCAAGTATTTGCAAATACTATCTGAGCCAGGTCTGCCAAGGATAAAACCAGGTCAGTTACTCATAGAAGCACGCACGCCATGCTGCCGGTGTTTGCCAAAAGGTACAGCAGGGCTCTGTTTAACAAACCGACATGCTGGAGACATGATCTGCAATCGGCTGGACAACTTAACAACAATCAGAGTCGGAGCAGGAATGTTCACCTGCTGAGGGGGCGAATCAAAGAGAGAAAGAGGCGAGAGGAATGGGCTGTTCAATATTCACTCAGCTCAGCCTTGGCATCTCACACTCTATTCACGAGCTAGACGCAGCCTTGGTGATTTTTGATAATCACCACTCTTGAAGCAAAACAGCGAGGTGGAAAAGGAGAGAAAAAAGGAGACGAAATGTTGACGTACAGAGAGAGAGAGAGAGAGAGAGAGTGAGGGGACAGAAAGTGAGAGGAAGAGAGAGAGATTACTCTACAGGGGGAAATGGAAGACAAAAGAGGAAAGAGGTGGAGTGGGAGGATGGGAGAACGGGGCTCTTTTAGAGCAGCACCACTGCTTAATTCCTCTGCAGGGGTTCAAAGGGGTTGTGTGTGTGTGTGTGTGTGTGTGCATGTGTGTATGCCGAATGGGATCTTTAATAACCCGTGAGAAGGGATACACACACACACACACACACTCATACACGCATACACACACGTACAGAAACACAAATGCTCGTGCACTGGGGGTTGACATTTTCTCTCAGCTCCATTGTTCCCTCTGCCTGGCTCACCTTCACATCAGAGAGCAGGACTCATTACCAGCTAGGGGGAATGAAAGGAGCTCATGGAGGGAGGAGGAGGAGTGAGTGAGGACCGGGGGAGGAGATCAGGAGGAAAAAGGAAGAAGGCTGATGCTGAGGCGGGCACCCTGACACAACTCTCCCCCCCTTCCGCTCCACATCACCACCACATGTGGATGGAATCTGAATTCGCTCAGCCTCCCTTCCACCGATAACGTCCAGAGCTGGGTATGATGGCGAACATGATTTGTTTATTTTCTCTTATTGATTCACAGAGGGAGAATTGGTCAGATTTACAGCCCGAGGATAAATCACAATATAAGCAGGACACATGAATTTTCGTGCAGCTACACCTGCTACAAAGCACTAATAAACAAGAGATCTATCAAAAAAAAAAAAAAGGAGGAAGGCAGGCGCTCATTGTGAAAGAAGATTGCTTATTGAAAAAAACCCAAAATGCAATATCCACCATTTGAGGAAAAAAAAAGGCGTGCAAATACAAGATATTAAGGAATGCTATTAAAGGTGTGAGCCCCCTTTAGATATTTTCTTTGAGCGCTGAAGATAGGATCATCTGATAAATTTCAGGGAGGATTTTCATTTTGGAATGAAGCCCGTCGTGAAGCAAAATATACTCCTTACTCATTCTTTATGAAAGAAATGTTGACTGAAGCGCCGCTCTCTTCCCACCCTGATTAAAATCCACACATTAAGCACCGGAGACATTCAAACAATGTTTAACAAACTTTCCAAAACTTTCCTCGGTTTGCCACGAAGCAGGTCCACGACAGCAAGCAGAGGCTGATTCGTGCCATACTGCAAGACATCATGAATTTTGGACTTGCAAGTGGAGCTCATGCCAGACTTCAAGTCCTCCAAAATGGATGCCCAAGGTCTGTGGTTCAGTGTTAATAAACCCAGATTTAATAGATATGATGTTATATTATATTACGCAGCATTTTAATCCTCTGTAATAATTGAACCTTCAAGTTCAACATGCTAATCTTTCCTTCTACCACATATATGAGATGCTCAGTTCTTGTTTTCAAATGCATGTTTTGAACGTCAGGCTGTGGTTAATTACCTGGAGTCTGGTAGTTAAGTCTTCTCATCTCCACAGGGTCGGAGGAGTTGGCCAGCAGGGAGTCTTTCACCCCGCCTGAGTGCTCGTCTTTGGGTAGGGGCGACGCTCGCTTCCTGAGGTGGCAGAAACAGACAGTGAGGCGTTAACTACGTCACGCCAGGACCACCAACAAGCTTAGCGCTCAAAGAGAGCTCTACTGGAAGAGGAAATGACAGGACTATGGATAGGATTATGACATCAATGCTTCTTCTATATGGTTAGACAAAAGGACTGAAGGAAATGCATTGTTTTTACTGCGTTGCACACTTGATGAGGCTAATGGCATTGTTAATGGATCTCAAAACTAGTTTTGAGGACCGGCAATTCAGGAGACAGTAGGTACCAGGGCATTACCCCCATTAGTTTGCCAACTGGAGTTTAATGTGTTTGAAGAAACGGCATCATTTTCCTGGAGTGGGCTAGGTTGGGTTTGTTTGCTGCTGGATAGGTGACAGCTGCTGTGTGGGTATGTGTACATGAGCGTGTGTGTTTGTGTGTAGCAAAGACTTAAATGTGTGATTTTTGCTGCTGTGTGTGTGTGCTAACAACACATTGTGTTTACTGGCTTTCCAGATTGAGAGGAAAACAGGCGGATGCTGTAATTAGCTCATCAGCTGGGTGGCACAACACTGGGTAATTAGACCAGTTCAGCAGCACCTGCGCTGCCAGACCCGGGCCTAGCTGAGGCTAGCACAGAACAGAACAGTACAGCACGGACTGGCTCAGCTCAGTCGACCGTAGCTTTGTCCATCAGGCAGAGAGAGGAACAGAAAAAAAAAAAAAACGCAGCCCGCCTGTATCTTCATGTTCAGACAACCAGCATCTGTTGACATACACACACAAACAGGCACACAGATGTACGCTTTTCCACCTCTCTCACTTTCACAACTACACACACACTCTCGCACAGATACAGCTGCAGACTCACAAGCTTTCTGACTGCAAATGGAAATAGGCGGAAGGAAGCATCAGGGCGCCCCGTGGAAATTTCACATCTCATTGCACTCCATTTGCAAGTGGCGAGCGTGGGTTTTAGGCAGGAGCAGGGCCTTCTGTTGAAGCCCGCCGTGGTGAGAATACATAAAGATGGTGGTACACACACAGTCTTAACCCGGTCCACCTCAGCCGCTGAGGCTCGGGCCTCACCGCCACCTGTTATCTTATGCTGCAGGGGCTTAAGCTAATGCTAGCAGCGTGACGGCTAATCTATGGCAAGCATCTTTTCCTCTCCAGCTGAGAACTGAGCCAGACTGTATCCGGTTTTCCCAGAGATGACTGCTGGTGCTGGTGCTGGGGGAGTTGGGCATCTGTGATCTGTTCTCCACACCCATGATCTCTCCCTCTAACCCAATCAGATACCAATCTACATGACACTTTACTGCTGGGCTAAAGTAAACATGGCAGCAATCTCAATGGGGTTATTCATCCCAGGCTCAAAATGAGGGTTAAGACGTGTGAGAATGTAAGTACACACAGGCAGAGTGTGTGTGTGCAGTACAGGGTGCTCTTAATGAGGGTAGAACAGGGCCCTTTGTTGAGACTCCTGCCACGAGGAAGCAGGGAGAGGGGGGAAAAAGTGGAGGAATGGGTCTCGGTGGAAAATGTCAGCTTAAAAGATGGGAACATTTCTTTTTCAGCAGTTTCCCTGTCTGGCATTTACTCCACAATGGCCCATTCAACAGCAGGTGATGCCTTGGCATATTCAGATGGGGCCAATCCTGAAGGGGCGCGCTGACACTGGCTGGATAATGAAACACAGCACGGAGACAAACCATGGCAGACAGGATGATCTGAGGAGGAACACTGGCACTAGATGTGGAACATGCACTGCTACACGGTAGTGACCTGGGGGTTCGTTTGACCCCAGTTATCAAGGGCTGCAGAGTCTGCTGCTTCTCGCGTCTCGTACGTCATGTAAAGCCGAATAAATCAGATAAGACACCAATTGGAGGATGCTTCCTTTCATCTCATTTCGGTTAATGCCAATTAGAACTGAGAAGAAGCTGACCCTGCGAGCCCAAAGCGCAGACAAATACCACCAATTACACAATACACATGAAAGGGACTTGGGTGGTGGGGGATGAAATCCTGACTGTAACAGTAACAGTACCCACCTTTCCTGTTTGCTGCATTCACAGAGGGCAAAAAGAAGGGGGGGGGGGTTAATACATAACTGGTATCCGTATGGACCCATAACTTCACTAAAAAGTCTGTTCCAAGCCTGTACTATTTTCAGAAAGCTAAATCTAGCTCTTCCAAAAATGTAAACCACATCTTGAAAGCACAGCATAAAAAGTTATCGTAACAGTCACCGGAGACTTTGGAGAATAACCTCGTTATTGTTCGCTGCTGGTGTTGGTCTTGGCGAATATGCAGGTAGCAATAACAACCTGAGCTAAAGTGCGATTATTCCATTGCACATTTACTGCTTGTCCACAGTGAAAAGGGCACGCAGCCACCTCCCCACAGTCCCTCCTGTCGATCTGTGTCTACACGGAGAAAGGCCTTCCAGACAGAGGATGTGCTTCTCGGCAGTGAGCTGTCTCAAGGCCTATTATTAACCGGTCCCCTTTTTCTAAGTCTGCCGGAGACGGCAGCCACACAGCGATCTGCGAGGCTGTGGATGGCAGGTTGGAGAATAGGTATGATGTGGAAATGGAAAATTTGTAATGGAGCCATCAAGAGCAGATAAGGGAGGAGGGGACTTAATAAGGAAGAAGCCAAGTGTGGTAAATAATGTCTCATAGCTAATAGATTCCCGTGTAAATGGCGTCTTTATAGTGTCCAAACCACATTATCGTTATCATACAAATAATTTTTAATACTAACAAGCCGAGCTGGTTGTGTGCAGGGCTGCACCTCATGATTATTTTATGGAGCAGCGACAATTGCTGATTAATCAGTCAATCGGTTAACAAAAATCATAATAAGAGCAACTATTGTTGTAATCTATTCAAAGTTTTAGTGATTTTTAAATGGAAAATAATTGATAGTTTCAGGTTCATGAACATTAGATTGTTTGCTTTGCAGCTTTCATGATCATAAAATGAGAATTTAGCATTTTTTGACTTGAGCATTAGATGAACTCACACTGGGCTGTGTGGCAATATTTCATAAAACAAAACATCACTTGAGAAAACAATTAGCAGCATAAACATAAAAAGGGCATCATCCATATAAGAAATCGTCTCTCCTTACAACTTAAAATTTCAAAACAGTTGCTGACAAACTAATCGACTAATCCTCTCGGCACTAGTTGTGTCGCTATCTGTACGCCTGTACCTCCGCTGCGCCTCGTTGGCCTGTGTGCGTAGGGGTAGCTGAAGTGCTTTTAAGAGATATTGACTGAGCTTTTGGTTAAGCCCTCAGTTGTAGCCTTCTGTTTCTTATTTGATATGACCAATCGTGTTGGCCAAAACACATTTCTCACTCCTAACTAAGGGGTTTTGACAGCCAAGCTGTGCTTTTCATTAGGGAGTCGATGTCAGCTGCCATTTCGACTGACACTTCACATACTACTGTTAAAAATGGCCAACTGGGCCAAAATCTTTTGGGGAGAAATGAGGATTTTCTGAAAGACAAATCAATCCCTGTTTAATTCAATTCCCATTGCACTAGAAAATTGAATGTTACAGTTTGGTCTGCGAGCAGCTGGGTGCAGGTGGCAGAGGGGGAACATTACCATCCCTGATGCAACCAAAAGAAACCTGCAATCACAAGTGTCGCTGCAGTTGAGCTTCACGCAAACACAGAGGAGAAGAATGAGTGAGTAAGGCCTCTTACTTCTTGAAGAGCAGGATGGCGATGACAATGATGATAATGAGGAGCACGGCCAAAACAGGGCCCATAACCCACAACATTTCAGGCTGCTCCATCCCCTGAGCCATGCTAGTTTGGACATGGACTGGGTCTGAGTAGGGACTGGCTGAAAATGTCATCTGTAAAGGAAAAGAGAAAGTGCAGGTGCATGAGAGCAAAGTCACTTCAGAGCAATATACTGTATGCAAAGTTTTCTTAATAACATCTACCGTGGCCTTCCTTAGAGATTTTCCTAAAAAGGCAAGTAAAAATAGCACATTCAACATTCAATATAGTTTTTTTCATTGTAGAGGAACCACAGGAAGTCTCGGCTGATATGCAGTGAGGAGGTATGAACCTATATTTGAATATTTTTAGTACGTTGGGTAGGTGAAGAACTGCAGGTACTTATTACCACATCAAAACCTCAAATAAACAATATTACAAGACGATGAGAAGATGCCAAGATTACAAAAGGATACAGGTCATAAATTCGTTGTCATAAATTTGAGATATAGCAAACAATTGGACAAAAAGCAGCTTCTTATTCTCTTATTATTCTCATGAGATATAAAAATATCTCAAATCATGAGAATAATAAGAGAAACCATCAATCAGACATTTAGATGTATTCTCTGCAGCTAATCTAACAATGTTGGAAACAATGAAACATGAATAGTGTCAGCTAAATCTGCTTCGATAAACAAAGAATCAGAACATCTGACTGCAGATTTCTTGGTTATGGCAGCTTCAGTTATGTCATCATAATAATATGCCACGGTTCAAGGATGCAGCAGAACAAGCCATAAAGCTATCGACCTAACTCAAAGGGTACTTTCCCCAAAACAATAATCATCTTGGTTAATGAAGTTATTATTATGTTTCTATTAAAGCGTTGCATCACGTTGCCGATGATGACAGAGCAAGTGTGAGACAGGAGAGCGAGAGAGGCAGAGACAGAGAGGCAGGGATGAGTGTGCATGTCCCTTGGCCACGGAGATAAATGGGGGCACAGGAGAGGACTCATCTCTTCTTCATTAGTGTTCATACCGTGACGGAGGAGGAGGAGGAGGAGTAAGGAGGAGGAGGAGGAAGAGGAGGAGGAGGTGGTGGAGACAGTGAGGGTGCATTTCCACCTTGGTTGTAAATGAGACATCTCTCCGCTCCTCCATCTTCAAATGATGGAGGGATGGGGGTGTGTGCCAGGGTGTGCGGCAGGGTGTGTGGGTGTGTGTGTGTGTGTGTGTGAGAAAAGTGGGTGCACGAGGCACGAAGTGGTGTGGTGTTTAAAAAGTGTCGGAAAGAAGACGGAGTCCAACTGCAGGAGCGCAAGGTGACAGATGAGAAAGCGAAAGAGGGAGGTGCCAGGCATCTGTCATTAGAGCGCAGCTTGTCTCCTATCGAATGACGATGGGAGATGGGGGTTGGCGACGGGAGGAGGGGGGCGGGGGTGCGTGCGCGAAGGGGCATGGGTGACAGATCGCAACCCTCGAAGGGAATTGGGCTCCCAGCATGCAGCGGGAGTGGCAGGGTGGCAGGCAGCAGTAATCCGGATCATTAGCCGCACAGCAGCCTGTTCTTCGGCACACAGGCAGATATTAATTGGAAAGATGAGCTGAGATGAACTCAAGGAGTCCTCTGCTCCGTCAAATAGTTCTGTTATCTCTCGCACTCTTGGGCAACTGCTGGGAAAATTTACAGCATGGGTGTGCGTGTGTGTGTGTTACAGCCTGTCTCAATCATGTAGGTGCAAAGCAGCACAGTCTGATATTAGGAACAAGATAACCCGAGCAGGAGAGTAAAAAGATTCACATTTTCATATTACAGCAGTAGTTTACAGCAGCGATGCATTTGCATTTATCTTTTGCACACACACCAGGCACATGAGACTTGCTTCTCTCCCGTTCTCCGTGCCTTTGGGAGGAACCTATTATCCAAGAACAAAGACAATCGACTCAGCGGTGGGACGTCGCTGATGTGACGACACCACGAGGCTTCCTGTTCCTTTGGGAGCGCCACCCCCCTCCCCCTCCCAAAAAAAAAAAGGCTGTAGGATGTGGCCCTGCAGGGAATCCTGGGAAAAAAAACTTTTTTTTTTCTTTTTCTGTGGTGTAACAAATGACTGCAGCTGTGCTTTCAGAGAAGGAATAAGGGAGGCAAGAGTGAGAAGAGGGGAGAGGGCCGGACAAAAAGAGAGGGGCTTTTTGTCTGTTGGTCACGCCAAAGTAGTGGGATCATCCATTTGAACGGCCCTAATATCTGATAAAAGCTCAGTCACGCAGCTCCTAATGCTTCTGCGCTCATATGGCGGTATCACAATGGAGTAATGGTGCAGGGGAGGACTGAGAGTGAGTCATTCAGACATAAATGTAAATATATGTGCATCTCCTACCACTCTGAATCAGTGTGCATGTATGATGTGGACGCAGAGGTCCCAAATTTCCCACCGTGAGCCAGCGCTTGACAGTGACATGACATGACAGGTAGCAGGCGTCGCCTGTTTTTCCCCCCTTAGGTGACTGACCCTGAAATGTCTGTAATTAACTTAATTACATAATAAATGTGCTTTAGGAGAACTTTTTTGTCTTTTATCTGTTTTTGTCTGTGCTCAGCTGAAGGCATTCAGAAACAGAAAAGCGTCTCTGATTGGCAGTTTTGACATTTACTTTTACTCCTGAAGGTTATTTGGAACGGGTTTTTAGTATTTGGAGCTTGTGAAAAAATAATGTGCACCAAAGAAGGCTACACTTGTTATATTCACTGTACCAGATACATGCTGTGAATGGTCAATAAAGCTGACACTCGGAGCTGAAGTGCCTTCAGTCAACTGAGTGATTAGAGCTCTCAATTGAATCCTTGGTTTTTAGTTGTATGAAATTTATTGGGAGTCAAACATAAATAGATTTCATAGAGAATTTCAGAGAGAATCAAATTTGTAAAGTGGAGCAGATATTGGATTCAGATGTGATCAAATTTGATTTAACTCCATCCATGCAGGAGAGAGGACAGTGGATTACTGCAGATGAGCTTTTATTACTGTCCTGCATACTGTACATCCAGCTGTAAGCATCATGAGTGAACGGATGTGTTTTCCTGTGTTTATATGCGTGTGCATCTCTCAGTGATAAACAGAAAGCGTGCGGCTGTGTGTAAAGGCTGTAAACAAATGTGTGTAAGAGCCTGTGTGTGAGCATAAGTCAGTTGTTTTGGAGACTTTTTTTTTCTTTTTTCCTCAAGCTCCTCTGAGCCTCCACAAGTATGTGTTTGTCTAGGTCGCAGCCGCTGAGTGTGTGTGTGTGTATGACTGTAAGTGTTTGTCTGAGACAGAGCAAGAGATGGAGAAAGAGAGAGCGAGAGAGTGGGTGATGAGAGATGGCAGAGAGTGGAGAGACTGAAGCTGAGGTGTTATGGTAGTAGCAGTATATGGAGTCTGCTATGCGGCCCGTGGGCTACGCAACTTCCCCAGTCAGCCTCGGCTCCGTCGTCCCCCGAGTGCAGAATCCGCTGCGTGCAGCTAAAGCTACATTTTGCTTCAAGTCGCCTTTGACCCCGGCAGCTTCCGCATTCTCTCCAAAAGTGGCCTAACTAAGCCGCAGGGGTGTGTGCCAGACGAACAAACAAACATACACGCAACCGCGGCCATTATATATCTGCCTTCCTCTCTTCTCTGCCTCCCCGGGGAGGCTGAGGAGCCCACACTCTCCACGGCGCTGCATGACACAGGCAAAGACAGCAAGGGAGGGAGGGGGGAGACAGGCTGGAGTGAGATATTTAGAAAAAAACTGTAGGTACAAAATGTGAGAGGGAAAGATGACAGTACGTGTAAGTTTATCTTTATCTACAAGGAACAGAAATATAGCTGCAGGGTCTAGCCTACCCTGAATGATGACCCCTCTACTTCATACTGTAGTTCTCCCTTCATACTCCCCCCCCCCCCCCTCTCCTCCACTCATTCTTCCCTCACATGCCCTCGTTCTCATTCAGCACCAGAGCTGCACTTTTCCCTCTTTAGCTGTCTGAATACCAAACATCCAGATATCTGGAGGCATCACTCGAGGGAGACGCCACAAGGAGCGGAAGTGGCATAATACAGCTGAGCATAGGATCCCGTCGATGTTGCCGGTATTTCAACCACCCTTGGTGAAAGGTTGTGCTTGAATATTCTGACACTCCGCTGGAAAAAAACAAAAAAAAGCATCTCGTGTTTATAATTCTCTCTTGATATTGTTTGTCGAAGCCTTTGAATTTCGAGAGAAGCCAGTCTTCCATGTTAAGGGTGTTTTGAGCCCAGAGCAGCAACAGAATTAGTGCTACAAAGCCAATTCTTGTTGCGAGTGAGTGGAATATAAATGTCTGGATGGCACTGCAAACTGTGGTAAACACATTTGAGCACACTCTGTTTTGGTTCCTCTCAAGCTCACCTCCTCCCTTATCAAAAGAAAAGCACACATTAGTACAATCCCTCCTCTTCCACCGGTTCACTTCCTCTCATGTGGGCTTCATAGACCGGCCGGGACACAATACAAACATTTTGCTTTCCTCTTTTCCTCTCTCCAACACGGCGCGTCCTCTCTGTCTCACATCACACAATATTTCATGCTACCTCCCTCCCTCACTCTCTTCTCGCATTAAATGATACTGTTTATACACACCCAGCATCTATCATCCCATTTCACACTTCCCCCGGCTTGTTTATCTGCCTTGGGTGCTGGGGAGACATGAAGGCACACTCGCTTCTTCGTTCGCACTCTCACCCCCCCCCCCCCTTTGCCTTCCTTTCCTCTCTTCTCCCCTGCAACCAGTGCTGGCTGCTTGTGGCCATTGATATATGAGGGCTTATTAAACCCTGGCGGCCCTGTTTGATCTACACTGGGGGAGTTTGGGTGGTGCCGTGGAAGTGTAGTAAAGACACAAGTCATTTACTCCGGTACTTGTTGTCTTATTCTCCGGGGTCTGGTGAAGATCCTGCTCGAGGCGGCATCTTCCAACCGCTCAATCTCTCGCTTTACCTTTCGCACCCGTTTGCGTTCCGTAATAAATGTTTGCGAGTGCCGCGTTAGGGGCGACGAAAACAAACACTGCCACGGTATCTGAGTTTCCAAAAGGTTAGGGGATTTGTGCGACGATCAATGACAGCCTAGCTGTAGTCACCAGCTCAGAATTCAACGCATTGTCACACACACGAGAAACGAGGTTACCGAGAGAAAAACAAGGAAATCAAGGTGATAACTTGCACTGCACTAATCTTGTTAGTGTAAAACCCATGTTTATTACAGCAGCGGGTCACTTATTGGATTTAATTCCCATCCTCTACTGTACTTGACCTAAGGATGGCACATTCTGAGTCAATTTATGGCACAGTATCATTCTGCAGCCTGGAGGGGGACTTTGGTCTGATGGTTCAGTGAGAGGACAGGCTCTGTAGAGTAAGAAACTGACAGTTTATCCTTTCGATGTGCGCACATGTGTGATTTCTTCTATTTTCTGCAGAAGTTCTACCGCTCGGCTGTGGATGTCACTTATTTTTCAGTTTCTGGGCACGCGGATGCACCGCAGTTTCTGTAAACCTTTACTCAAGTTAATGAAATCAAGTCCTGCGTTTGCGTGAAGTCTAAGTTTACTGCATAAAGCCGTCGATAATCGGGTTACTGCGGTGAAGGTAAACGCGCTGATTGACTCGCGCTGTGTGTGAAGCCCGATTAATCCAAGTGATTAAGTTTAAAGGTGGGAGGGTGCCGCGCAGTTTAAGGAGGGTGAGTACACAGACGAAAGACAAATCTCGAGCGCCGGTGATCCAACCTGCAGCGTCTGGCAGGTGTGGTAGGATCGCTGTGTGGCGATGGGGTTTAAGCATCTCCTTTGAAGTCAAGTGTATCATGGCTGCCCACTATAGACTGCTTCGCACTTCCCTCCTCTTCTCAGAGCGAAGGAGTGGAGGGATTATTGGGTGGCGGTGGTGGGGGGGTGTGGGCTTTAGGGACATTTAAAGCAGCATTTCAAGGGAATCAGGCCTGCTTTACGGACTCCCTAGGCCCTGTGACCAGGCCCTCGCCTCCCTCTTAACTCCAGCCGCACTAATCAATCTCCTCTGCTCTCTTCACGGTCCAGAAAGATGGGGAGAGGGAGAGAGGGAGAGGCGCAGAGAAGCAGAGAGGCAGCGGGGAGAAAAAGAGCCGAGAGAAGAGAAAGAAATAGGTGAAAAGTCTGGGATTTGGTTTCGGACATGGAGCGCTCGCTCACGCTCCCTCTGTGGTCGCTCAGGGCCCAGCTACTGAATATGCATGTCCCGGGCAGTGGAGGAGCCCAGAGCAATCGCAGACTCTCATTCTTCCTGCAGTGAAGTTTACTTCAGACCATCCCTTAGAGAGCTGAGCCTCTACGTTAGTGCTGTTTGACGAGTGCACGGGGCCTCCACTTAGAAAGCTAAGAGCCTTGTATAAGCATTGTTAAGAGATCTGCGCAGGGCCCCGCTGGCTGCCGAATTGGCAAAGCTGGATCTCTGATGTCATTGTCGACTGATAAGGGAATTATCAGGACAAGCTGCAATGACTTTTAGAGGCAGCTGTAGTAAAGGGTAAGTGGCAGTAAAAACAACAACAATTTGGCTTGCCACTGCCGACACTTGACGGGAAACGTGGGTAGAGCCTTTAGGAGCCTGGGTGATAAACTTAAACAGTTTGTCAGAAAAAAGAAAAAGGTGACGTGTAAATATTCAGAACAGGGTCCGTTTTCAATCTCAGAAATCCTCCACTGGCCTTTACCTTTATGTTTGTGGTATTATTTTATATTTGCTCTTTTTGTTTTAACATTTTCCCCTCAGAATAAATAAAGTTCTCTCTTATCTAACTCAGAAATGTTATACTATTAGGAATGATCGTGTGTGTGTGCACGCGTGTGTCTCTTACATAATTAGAAGTGCTGTCTGCCCCTTCAGATCGGAGCACTGCCAGGACAAAGCAGAGATACTCCTGCGGACTGCTCAGGGGCTTGTTGTAGAAGCCGTTGTATCTCTTCTCATCACCCAGGGTGAAGGTGGTCGGCAATGAGGCCAACTTGGCAGCGATATAAGGTTTGGAGGAATCCAGGTGACGTCTGCGCCTCAGGACGGGGCCTTCACTTGACTTGAACAGCTGTGGAAAACACAGAGAGCACAGGTTAAGGTCAAGTTTGGACCCTGAACTCTGATCTCCTTTGGGAGGAGAATAATTTGTACTTTAACATGGAGGTAAAAAAAGGGCTCAGCCCTCACTATCAATAGAACTTTGGGCAAAAAAAATCCTAAGTAATTCATATGCAATAGAATAAATGAATACTGAAACTTCCAATCAGCTCCAAAAATTAAAATAAAACCCTCTTTGCATTTGCGCTATACATTCAGGCCTGCCTCTGCCCAAGCCTCCGAATAAGATATAATGATTCCACACAGCTAAAATGCCCTTTGCTCAGTGATATAACTTTGCAAACAATGGAGCCAAGCTACGAAGTGAGCAATTAGCGCTTGCTCCAGCACACAATCTCAGCATGACTGCCAGCCTGGTTAATGAATGAGCAGGAGCACACAGCACTGCGGCATTGTGTTTTCAGTAGCATTTTGTTTTCTGTCAGTGATGTCTCATGTGCTTCTCCAGATGTAGCTTTATTAAATCATTATGTCGGAGGGAGGAGACAATGGCCTGCTCAGTGTTTAATGACTCAGGGAGTCCCATCCCTCTCCCCCTCTTGGTCTCTTCTGTTATTTCTTCAGGGAACTCGAACAATAGCGATCCAAGCCAACGAGCCTCGCAGTTTACTTAAAAATGATGCTATTAATATTTAGGCATGTCATTTAGCTTAAATTCTCCCGTGGCCAAGGAAGACCTTTATGCAACAGAATAATAAAGCAATCATAAATCTTTATCCTCGTTTGAATACTTTATGTAAAACTTTGTTTGGAGTTGCCAAACACGGATTATACGGACTGTAAAACAAAAATTATAGAAGAAGGAAGCAGGAATTTATAACTTCTGTGCTGGAAGGGGCTTCGTGAAAATAATTGACTTGCTTAACGTTTACATCAAATTAAGAAGCTTATTCTGTGCAATCAATCTGTTGGATTCAGCAGATGGGTACAGTCTGAAGTCCTGGCATCCAATCAGGACATTCCCCACCTGCCTGAATGACTCATTGTTTAAAATCGCTCTGCCCTACCACCCCCCCTCCCTGTGCCCAGGAGGGTAGAGCTAATTAGCTACAACCAGTGCCTTCCTACCCAGTTGGAACGGGAGATGCTATCTGTGACCCCTGACCTGGCGCATAAGCCAATCAGCCACCGGCTGGCTCTCACCTCATCCAGGTCCATCTCGTCTGGATTCTTCCACCCCCGCGTTGACTGGGACACCGGCACCACCACGATGTAGTACCACCTGCCAAGAAAAATAAAGCCCGAGTTAAGACAGACTGACTAAAGCACATACACGCTGGGATCAAAGTGGGCCAAGTGCATTAATAACACAGTCAAAACATTTAGAAAGACACACTTTCACTGCGAGGCTTGCTGGGCTGAATTCAAAACTTGAGTGGTACACAAGCGGGTCCGACCAAGGTCGAACACCAGCAGATTGGCACTGCATTCTCCAATTAATGGCTAATCACTAAGAACATCTGCCATGTAGACTGGAACAAACACTATCCCAGCGAGAGGAGCCTTCAGCTAATAGAGATCCCCGTAGGAATCCTTAGGTTAATAGGACCGACTATGCGACTACTTGTGTGCGTTCTTTTATTGCCGTCATTATAAAGACCAAAAATAAAAGGAAAAGAAAGGCATCAGAAAGACATTCAGGGTCAAACGAAGGAGCTCGGTAATGAATGGAGGGGCGTGCTTGGGAGTACACAATGTACAAACATCTGTGTCTGTGTTTATTTATGTGTTGGCTCTCTCTTGCTGTCTCTCTCGTGTTCTGCCCCAGTCTGTCTTCTCTCAGCTCAAAGTTTTTCCCCCACTGCGGCATTCAACCGCTTGTAAAATCAGCTGCTGCTGACAGTGAAAGCAGCTGCTTCTCTCGCCTTCTCTCCAGGCCTCGACTCTGTGATTCAACAGTCAGTCAAGTCTGGGAGTGGGAGAAGACATGTATAACAAGACTCCTAAACCCCTTACTCAGCCACACACACACACACCCCTCCACTCTCACATCTCCAATCACGTGCGTTCTTTGCCTGTCAATCTGTGCTGGAGCTTGGCCAGCCCTGACAGCCCTGTAATCTTTTTACCAATCAACCCTGTGCGCTCCCTCTACACAGATGTGTGTGTGTGTGTGTGTGTGTGTGTGTGTGTGTGTCTGAATGAAAGGCTTTACTCGTCAGGGTCAGGCACAATTCTGCTCTTAACAATTTGAGTCAAGAGATAATAGAGCTCGACCTGATGGTACAAGTCTCGATTATCATCAGCCTCTGCGCAAAGTTGGCTGGGACTTAAACTTGCAGCTTCAAAATTGGTTTAGTATTGATCAGATACAAGTGCGCCGCTTGTGCTGCAGTTGCTGCTAGGAAGGTTGTTGCAGTTGAATTAGGTCCTGAATTACGGCGTTTTTTTGATAGTAAGTGGCTGTTTACGGGCCCGGGGCCACAAACAAGCCTCAGAAGCAGAAATTCCCTTGCTGATTTCTTGTTTTCATAGACTTACAGTATTTCTTTTTTCCTCAAACAATTCGGTGATTTGACTATTAGATGATTGTTGTTTATCACATTTGCACCAGTGAACGCAAAAACAGCTGCCTGTATCAGCATATTGTTGAGTGTGGTTGCTGGAAAATAACGTCATCAAATCGAAACACTTTACGCCGGTGTTTAAAGCTCGGTCACTGCAGCAGCCGAGGATCAAATGCAAATCAATGCTAATTAAAGACAACAGTCATCAGTTGGTGGATTTATGCCCTGAGTCAGATCTGGCCCTGTGTGTCTGCGTACTGACCTGACGCGCGTGGTGGTCTGGACTTTGGGCAGGTTGATTGTCATCTTGCTACCCTGAGGCTGATGTGTGCTGGGCTTGGTGTTGATCAGGTCGGGAGCAGTGCGGATGGACACCTGCTGCTGTAGACCACCGGCAATGTTGCCCCTGCTTGTCAGCACAAAAGAGTAGTCCGTGTCTGGCTGCAGCTGCGTGATCAGCCTCCTCTTCAGGGATCCCTGCACTTCCACGCTTTGCTGGTTGTACAAGATCTGTGAGCGCACACAGGAAAGATTAAGAGGCTGTTTGTTAGCCTACATACACACAACGTACATATCCTCCCTTTCACCTCCAGCACACACACACACACACACACACACACCAAAGAGAGGTACCCATCTCATCTAACACCTCATCACATGTGTGTCAGTGTCAAACCTGCCCACTGGTGCACATCCAATATTTCTTTTTACACTTCAAATTGTCTTTTTGTCAAATTGTCCCATTACCATGGAGTGGGAATTGATATAATATGATTCTGACAGATTATTACAGCTCATAAATGGGCATCAATCTGGCTTTTTCCATTTTTCTGTGCAAATAGGGAAAGTGACATCACACCCTGGTAAAAGTGTTAACAGCTAATAGTGTAGCTGTGCATCACAATTATTTGAAAAATATATGTATAACGTATGTGTTGAAATAACAATGACAGTAATAGCTCTCCAATAAAAGGAAGTTGCCAACGAATGTACTGTACTTAATTTGGCGGTTGAGAGTTTGATTATTCACATCAATATCAAAATATCAGAGCTCATAAAAAAAAGTTCAATTTTAAGTAAGTATGAAAATTGTGTTCATGGTGAAATGCCTCTTGTTCGTCCTTGACTAAATGGATGTTCTGTTTTTTTTTCTCCTCAGGATTGCTGAAATCCTGGCACTCACCTTGAAAGGCACTTGGGATTTGTAGTTCGGTGGCAAATCCCAGGTGAGGAGGACAGATGTTTTCATGACGGCTTTGACACCAAAGTTGAGGGTGGGAAAATCTAGGGCGAAAAAAAAAAAAAAAGAAATCCTTTGATTAATATCTCAAAGTATGACATCTTGTACACCACAAAAAGTGTGTAATTCAATTTCACGCTACGGTACAGCAAGAAACACCCCCGGTAAACAATGTGAACGTATTCCGCTGCGGTACCTTAGGACCAAACTTGACAAGCCAAAGGGGGATTCGACGAACGGCAACAATCTCATTCACGGTTGGTTACAGAGCACGTAAAAATAGCCGCCATCTCCTCGAGCCCCATTCCGTTCATTACCCCCCCCGTTCCCATTCCCAACAAGACATACGCAACAGGTCGACATCTCTCTGGTAACCCGAGAGACGTATGCGGGACTGACAAAATGCGTCTCAAAATAGGCATCACTCACAACTGGCTATAAATAAGAAATGTCACATTTATAAGATTATAGAATGCATGAGTAGATGCACGCTGGGTACGCTTTAGATTTCTGTCTAATGGGAGGGGGGGGTGAGGCGGCATAGTAATGTGACTGTAGCGTGTAATGAGATTAGTACTCTATAAATCAATAAACACAGTGCGGTACTGTACTGAGTGCTAGATGAAAAAGACGTGGCACCGATGGAGCCTGAAGAAGAGCCAGTTATAGAGCGTTCAAAACAGAAGCAGGTGACGCCGCGTTCACCTATGCGCTCACGTCTGTTGCGGATGAGGTTGTGCGTGTAGAGGTGTGTGGCAGTGAGTGTGTACTGCTTGTGTGTGCATTTCTTTAAAGCCCCGATGTGATGTTTTCAAATCAAACACCCCTGGTATGTTTGTGTATAAATTTCAGCCGTGCGTCCGACCGATTTTCCTACCGTTCGACATGGTCCTGCTCTGAATGCTAGGGCTGAGGGGTCCTCCACCCTTACTGGTGAACGCCTGCACCCGGATGTCGTAGGTGGTGTCAGGATTAAGGCCCTGGATGGTCATGTGCGTTTCGCTCGTCCGGTTTGTGCTGTTCTGTTGACTGTTGATGTCCCTGTAAACAACCACATAGTACACGATCTTGCCGTTCCTTTCGGCCACCAGCGGCGGGTCCCAGGTCAGCTGGGTGCTGGACTGAGTCAGTCCTGTGACCTGTAGGTTGAACGGGAAGCCTGACGGCACGTCTTCAGGGGTGCTGATCTCCTTCACGTAAGCTTCGCCGTTGCCGGCGCGGTTGCGGGCACTGAGGCGGAAGACATAGGTGGCGCCTTTGTGCAGGCCGGTGACGGTGTAATGGTCATCGATCTTTCTCAGCTCGCGCGACGTGTAGTTTTCGTCGTCAGTGCGCTTGTACTGCAGCTGGTAGCCCATCAGCTCACCAACCATTTCCTTAGGTGGCTGCCACTGAATCAGCGCTGTGTTGCCCATAGTGGTGCTGATCATCATAGTGGGCTTTCCTGGCACTGAGAAAACAAGCAAAGTAGAAATAAAAGAATAAGTGGTGGTGCAGGAACTATTTTATTTCTAAATATGCTTAATTACTTTCTGGCACAGCATTAAATGAGAACATTCATACCATTCTCATATCTGTCCTTTAAATATCAGGCTAGCAGCTTAGTTTAACGCTAAGACTGCAAACAGGGGAAAACGACTAATCATTTTCATTTGCCTTAAGAAGATTCATACATGAAAATTGACCTATATAACCAATATCCACCGAGAGGCAGCTTAAATGCAGCATGTGAAGATTACATGTCTTGCTCAAAGCACTTCAGCAGAAGTTAGTTATAGTCTGGACGTCGAAGATAACATACAGTACATGTAGCATCCTGCTAAAACGAACATGGCATTTCAGTCACGTGGACGGCCTTCTAGTCATGGTACCTTCTCGAATGAGGGAGACAGATGTTATCAGTTTTAAGCCTTGAAAATAATACAGCAGTATTCACTGTAAATAGATAGCACATATCCTATGTTTTACATGATAACCCTGATAAAACCCGACTCTGACCTGCACCGGTCGTGGTGATGACTTTAGCTTTGCTGCGCGCTCCGTCTCCCTTGGTCGTGTATGCTGCCACGGTGACTGAGTAGGTGGTCTCGGAGTGCAGTCCAGCAATGATGGCCTCCTGCAGAATACAAATATCACAAGATCAGAGGTTAAAAGGTACGAGTGAGCCGGAGCGAGACCACCACTCAAAGGTAAAATTAAAAAAAAAAAAAAAAAACCCAAACCCCTGTCACACAAGCTTGCAAAACACACAGCACCACAAGAAAACCGTGATAAAATTAAACACCCTTCCTCTAGTCAACTGTAATTTCTTGATCAATCTACCTAATAAAACACAAATAAAACATTTGAAGGACTTAACAGACAGAAGGGTTGAAGGCACACAAACTGGACCGGGAACTTTTCTTAAGTCAAGAAAAACTCCTGCGTCCAAACGTTAGGCACACGCTGAACCCGTTAGCCAACAAACCAACCAAATGAACCAGAACATCACCAGTGTGTCAGTGTTCATGTCTGCTGCATGGATAAGCATGAGGCCATACCCAGAGGAGCTTAGGACCATCACTACACTGCAGTCTGCACAAGCCCACAGATAATATTACTGTGACTGTGGGACATATTGTGAAAACGATGGAAAAACATGTTATTTTTTTAATTAATGAAGTTAGATTATTGGCATTTATTGTCCTCTGGAAGTTGGACTGAATGTTCAAGAGCCTCTACACAAAAACACAGACACACTCAGGTGGTTGAACACATCAGTAACTCAGCAGTCATGAACAAACAAACGGCAGAGAAACTGATGTAACACACTGTTATTGGTAACCTGCTGCAGTGCTGGCACTCACTTCACCAGACTGCATCAGTCTGAATAAAAAAAAGAAAAAAAAAAACACACACACACACCCACACACGGTGAAATTAAAAACGCTCTCAGAGCTTGAACAAAGCCCATATGTAAACAGACATACGCACACATACTTACCAAAGTACAGTATATACACTGCACATAAACACACACTGAAGGATGCATGCACGTACGTACAGACACGCCATAAATGTGCACACGTGCACTCACACAGTAAGACACGCAGACACGAGCACACATTCGATACAGAGAACAAATGAATGCCTGCGGCTTGAGCACACATGCTGGAGCCTCTGACTGGGGCCACTGAGAGGACGAACACGCGAATGCCTACGAGCCTTCCTGCCGGAACTCCTCGCAAACTTCTCATACACTCCAATATTGTACGGCTCTGCCCTAATGCTGTTTCTCTAACTAATGAAGTTTTAATTTCCTGACCATAGAAGAACATTTAACAGTCTATATAAGCCGGCTCTGTACGACAATGCTTTTTACTGCCCCTATTTTTTAGGGGACATTTGGTGCTCCCATGCTAGCCTTTAAGAGAGACGGGGGAGAAAATGCTAAATTACTATATCATAAAACCATTTTAGCTTTATGGAGGAAGTCTCATTACTTTAATCATACAAAATAGCTTGAACATTCTCAGCAGTGGCAGCCTTCTTTTTTTTTTTCTTCCTGTGTTCTGGCAAGGTCAAATTGGGTCTAGTAACACTTTTGAAACTCAGCAAAAAATAGAAAAGGCGAGGCTTCAAAGTTTCCTTCAGAGCAAATGCTTAGAGCAGCACCAAAGGGCATTACAGAGATTATCAAGTGGACTAGTTATAGAAATGGATTATTCTCTACAAGCCTCTTTACAACCACTATCCTGACTAGGGTAGAAAAACGTCTGGGAAATAAAGGCTGGCATTGTTAAAACAAATATATGCACTTCAGAGTGTTTTTAGCTAAAGGACAGCGTTTGATGTGCTCTATTTATGTTGATTTGCATTATAAATGCCATAATTATCTAAAAATAAATGTAAATTGCTTCAGAATTGTACTCCCAGTGAGCATGCCATGGGTCAACAAGACATGCTAATGTTTTTGCTGTTGGCATCTGTCTGTGGCTAGTCACACTACATTAGTTACCTGGCACACAGACTGCTATCGCCTAAACATGGCTGCTAAAGAAATAATAAAGACGTGTGAACAGATGTCTTCCTCTGACAGTGTCTAGCTCTCTGTCTGTCAGGTGTTAATCAACACATTAAAAGGAGAGGGAGAGGAGGCGAGCCTGACTCATGCCATGTGGGTGTAGCTGAAGGAATCAGGCCATGTGTGATGTGCAAACAGATTTCTGTTTAACTGGCTGTTATCAAATAAATAAAATGATCAGCGCACATCCCACCGGCTAATTTAGAAAGAAAGCATTCAGGAAAAAAAATAAAAAAATCAGTATTGAGATATGAAGAGATGACAACAACAAAATAAGATGCCTCAGCTTCTGTCAACCTTTGCAGATGGTCACTGTTTGTCAGAGAGGAAACAAGGAAACTAAAATTGCTAAAATAATTATTTGATGTGGCTTTAAAAAGCTATAAACCTACAAAATAAAAACAACTTATTTGCCTTTGTTTGAATTCTAAAAACAATGTCTATTATTCCGGCAGGTTTGTACTGAATTTCTGACTAGGAACAGTAAGTGGCCCTGCATTCATGCCACTGCATATGACATCTGGAAGGTAATAAGCCATAACAAAGGGCTGCACGACAGCCATGGAACAGTGAGCTGCCATCCAGGCAAATGAAAGAACATGAAAGGCTGGTGGCAATCTTGGGAGATGTGTGGAGCTGATAAAAAAACACACAGCTCCTCCCCTCAGATAGACATGTCATCTGGAACAGTAGGTGAGACAGCAGGTTAGGTGAGCCTGATTAATGTCAGCGTCACACTGGGATGGATGACACGCAGCCTTTGACTGCGCTGCGCGCTCGGTGACGGAGGAAAGCGCCGCGTGCTCGCTGCGGCAGGCGCCTCAGATCAGAGCGAGTGCCCAGCTGTTACTACGAGTTCGTCTAACGCTGAAAAATTAGACTTGTACGCAATCATCAGTGGAAGTAATCCTCATGCTTTGTGCTTTGTGGTTGGAGTAGTAGAACATCACACACACACAGGCGTAAAAAAACATTAAAAATAAATTAAAAAAAACAGGAATGATTAGGACACACGTCTCTTGCTGTGGTTATGATGGGGTTGTGATCTGTCATGAGAATTCACACAGAGTGGATTACAGGCAAAAAACACGCACGCACGCACGCTCACACGCCGAACTCAGAATCCACAAGCACACACAGCACCCCCAAATTGCAGAGGGGAGAAGAGCCTGCCCTGCAAGACAACCCCAGCAGCACACATGAGGGTTACTCACATGCTCGGTGGACTCCTCAATATTCCACTGATGGGAGAGAGAAGACACAGGACACAGGGTGGGGAGAGAGATGAGTCAGAGACAACACAACAGGCGTGGAAAAAAAGCGCTGGTCTTTTTTTCGCTCAAAGACAGATGAATGTAGGTGTCAACAGAGTCATGCAGTAGACGGAAAAAAAAAAAAATAAAACAGAGGGAGAGAGTGTGATGGGGGAGGAGTAAAAGAAAAACAAGAAATGGAGTGGAAGTTGAGTGGCATGAAACAAATTGTGTAGCCAAGTTGAGCAATGGTTGTGAAATTCTGTTTATGATGCACTGCCTTGTTTCTCATTTCCCTATGAATCCGATAAAAACCTCGCACTTCCTTAATCACAGAACACCTCCATTTAGGATGATAACTATCTCATTTATATCTGTGGATACGAAACCTAAACTAAGCAGAATCTCTGAAGCGTTTCCTCTTTCCTCTTCGAAAAGGAGGGAGGGCCTTTTATTTATTATATTTCAATATGTTTTCAAAATGTTCTCCTTGCTCGCTGTGCTTGGCCAAGTGATTCCCGGGGGAAGTGAAAGCCCATTTTGTGCTGCGGGGCTCCGTCGGTGCCAAGCGTGAAATCCTATTACCAGTGCTGCTATGCTAGCCCTGTGACATCAAACCCCACCGATGCAGAACGCAACTGCTGGTGTTTACCAGCAGCTCGCTCCGCGGTGCGGCCGCTGCAGAGGAGCTCACTGATGGGTGACCCGGCTGAGGAGGGGCAGGAGAGATGACACCGGTGACACTGATGTGGGACAAAATGGGGGAACACGGAAGGAAGAGGGGCCGAGGGACGAGAGGTGGGTGAGGGTGGAGGTCGCGAGGGATAACATTTGAACATTGGTGGTCAGCGCTGGGAGAGATGCAGGATAATGATGCTACTGTAGGACATGAGCAGATTAGGGTGGGAGATGAAGACACCATAAAAACCCCTAGTTAAAGGTTACGTGAAATATTATATTTCCTCCCTTAGAGGGGGAATCCATGTTTAGATTTCACTGTCTGCCCCAATCGCGAATGCAATTACACCGATTTTACTCACAAGACTGAAAAATTCATCAGAAATGAAATCTGAATGTTTTCTATATATTTCAGATACCATTATAAATAAATGTCGTCTTCTCCTTTAAGAAGACCAACATGGAGTTTACGCAGTCACCTGACACACAAACACAGAAATTCATCGGCGGCGTCTGCCTTCCTGCTTGCCCGCTGTTTCCGTCTTCCAACGCGGGGGCTTTCGCAAACAATGAGCGAGCCTCACACTCTACTGATTCATTGTGCACTGGAGAGACGGTGTTCATCATCCTCCATTGACTGTTGGCATACGGAAAGACAAAAGACCCAACTTCTCCTCCCTCCTCCCTGTGGATGAGTCTTTATCACCAACCAGCTAACTGAAGCATGAACGAGGCCTCTGTATGGTCCCGGTTGTGACTGGTCGACACGCATGGCGCATTAAGAACTGCTGCCTCATGCTCCTCTGACATAGCGGGGCACTAAATAGTACCATTTAAGAACAGCTGCTACTTAACTCCATGAATAACAGTTTGTGACGTGCCTAATTGCTTAATTTGTTTACCGCCGACTCCACTCAGTGTGTCAACAGAGCAGTGAACACATTAAGGTTTGCAAGAGTTCCTATCTCATCTTGGGCTTAATCCCTTTCTATCGCAACTGCTTTTGCTTTCTGCTTAAATCCATGGGAGAATTATAAATTATCCCCCATTTATATTTCGAATGCCAACGCAAGCTGAAAACACATCATTGCTGATAAGCGTCGTTTGTGGAAACGGAGCGGTATAATTTGCAGGCGGGTGAATGCAAATGTGATGACATGGGCTAAGATGTGTGGCTATAAAAATGGGAACGAGGAGGGGGGGTGATGTGGAAGAGAAGGAGCTGTCATGATTGATGGAGTGAAACGGGCTGAGGTGCTTCCTTTCTCTTTTTTTTTCTCCCCCCACCCCCGATTCACATTCAACTCCAATCTGAGGAAGTGAAGGCCGTAGAGGCAGTGAAGCATCGCCTCGCTCACTCTCCCTCACACACACACACACCGCAAAAATGCATGAGTGGTCAAACAAAATGAACCTGGGAAAGTAGTGCTGAATAAAGGCAAACTTGTGCAGAAAATGTATAGAAGCGCAGACAGTGGCTAATGGGTTCAAACTCAATCAAGCCATTTTCTGCCAACTTTTATAGACGGGGGTACGCAGAGCATGAGCCTAGAGGTTGCTGCGAGTGCACAGTGATGAGGCAGGCTATGCGGTGTGGACTTGCCCACTCAGGTTGAGTCCACTTTCCCAACAGAAATGTGGATGGAAAGGGGTCGATAACATCAGAGTTAACATGGCCTCTGGTTTAAATTTAGCAGGGAAATGAGGGCGCTGTGTGGGCTCCTGCTTGAAAAGAAAAAGAGGCGCTTAACCCGCCCCCGCACAAGCAAGCTTTCCTAGCTCTCCTCCCAGCGTTTTCAGCTAACCCTGAGAGAGGGTGAAGAGGAGAGAAGGAGCCAGAAACAGAGAGAGAGCGAGACAAAGAGAAAGGCGAGAGGTGATAGCGATGTTGACAGAATCTGCAAACCAATCAGTTGGCTTGGATCTGTGATTTAAGTCTACGGTTGTGCTACATTCTGAGAGCCCTGCTGGAAAATCTAGATTTTATTTTTTTTCCCCTCCTGGCAGGCTTGCTGTGCATCCAATGCAGGTGAAAGGGTGGATATGGAACCGATTTCACAACGCATTAGGCAGATTCTTGAGAGGAACGCTATGGGATGTGCCAGGAAAGAAGAAAATTGTTTTTTTTCCTTTTTTATTTATCATCAATTACAGGTGTGCTATTGAGGGATTTGCATGAGTCTAGGATGAGTCATGAACTCTTCCCAGCCAACTGGAACGCCCACCACAAGGTTGATCTAAGCTGCGAGCGTGTTTGCTCATGTTATCTGCGTTGTTTTTTCCGCTTGCTGTTGGGGTGCAGGAACGGAACGATGTGTGAGAAAAGGGAGCGATTGTTCTCAGAACCAGTTGGGCGAACGAGGACAAGGCGAGCGACGCCTGGATGTGTGGTCTTTAGTGACGTCTGGGCAGGTCCTTGCAGGTTGGCTACTCAGCACTGTCTCATAGAAAACAATCTGTTGAGATGACTCAATCAAGGGTAACCAACCTGCACGCAAGCCTGTGGTAATTACTCAACTGGCTTCTCAGGCAGGAAGGGTGCAAAAGGAGGACACGAGAGAAAGGGAAGGGAGTTTCAGGGAGTGAGAAGTGGAAGGATAACAGGAGGGAGGAGAAATTCAGGTTTCTGCCAGGGAGGGAACGGTGAGTTTGAGAGGTGTCTTGGCCACCAAACTGGAACATGAGAGCGATTGCTGAGCTCCAAATTGCAGTGCATCTTTGTGCTCTTGTGTGAACCTGGCACAAGAGACATGGCGGGGACCATTGTTTGCACAACAAGAAGGGTCATGTTCAGTTCAATTTTCATAACACAAAACAAAGTCACGCTAAACATGTCAGCGTGAGGAAAACACTTCCAGGAAGACAAGCAGCCGCCATGTTTTCCTCTTTTTCCAGACCAAGGCGATGCTGTCCCGGCTGTCAAGCACTCCACCACACAGTCAGATAGCAATGAACTGTCAGCAGGAGGCTGCCAGAAACTACCGCTGTCCGACACCTTTGTTTTTCAAAGGCTTTATACAGTTATTCTCATCTCTATCTCGCCAGTATAACTAAAAATTGTTAATTTTCTGCTTAGAAATAGCTCTGGAGTCCCAGGTGAGACGGGCCACGTAGGTGACTCTTTGTGTATTTATCAATGAAGCTGGTGTTACGCAGCTGTGATTCCGCAACCTTCTGCTGAGCGTCACTTGGGACGTAGCGCGTCTGACACGTCACACCAAGGTGACTTTGACAGTGCTTCCTCTTCTGAAATGATAAGACTTAAGACAGTGGGCTGTTTGCCAAAGCAAATGAGGGTTAATAGCCCCACTCAAGGGCACAGCAGTGTGTGCTGCCTGGGAAACCAGCAACCTGTTAGTCTCCCTAAATGCTGCTGCAAAGCATTTATCAGCAAATGCTGCTCAGAGAGCCGTTCAGATTTTTATTTTTTATTTTATTTTGTGGTGTTCCTGCGGCCAGGGAGCGCTTACTTGTTCAAATTAGATGTTTCTGTGCGAGGCCATCGAGGGTGCGAGCGAATGCGTGTTTGCGCAAATGTTACTCCCGGCAAACAATCAGAAAGAGGCTCTTAAGCTGGTCTCTCCTCTCCCGAAGAGAGGGAAAAAGTGAGAGTGTTTTTTTTTTGTTTTTTTTTGTTTTTAAGATATTCATGAATCTCTGAATCCCTCTTAAGGATTACAATCTCTCATCCATCTCACACGGTGTCACACAGCTTTGGGCGATTCGGAGCAGCCTGCATTAATGTGCAAAGGGCGGCGTCAAGGGAAAAAAAAAAAGTCTAATTTATAAACATGGTAACAAGGCAGTGCATATGTTTTACTGCTAAAACCGCAAAGAGGGGTGCATTGATTCGGCTAAGCCCCAACCTGATGTAACACATATAAAATATTTAATAGCTATTACTGTAGAATTAGAATGAATCTGGTTACGGCGGCTAATCCAAAGCTGTGGGAGCAGGGTACCAATTTAGAGTCAAATGTCACATGTGGAGGACGAAAAGGAGGGAAGAGGGAAAAAAAAAAAAAAAAAGAAGAGATAGTGTGGTCGACGAATGTGTCACAAGGTATGGAGGGAATGAAGTGTGAACTGAAGGGAATATGGGAGCAGTGGAGAATGAAAATAATAGGATACGAACATAAGACAGATAAAGAGAGTGAAAGAGAGACAGAGAAAGGCTGGACAGGAGTAAGACATCATCCAGTACCTGCGCCTCTGGCAAAGCAACGTCCATGATGTTAGGCTGGCCTCTTGGTTCGCCGTTTTCAAGCCGAGAGAAGATGACTTGATAGCCCCGGATTTGGCCGTGCTGCTTCCCCTGCAGGGGCGGCTTCCAGGTGACCCGGATTGCTGTGGAGTTTATGGCCTCAACCTCCAGTTTCCTGGGGGGTGCTCCCGGCACTGGAAACCAGAAAAAAAGGGCAAGACGGGGAGAGAGAAAGAGAGAGAGGGAGAGAGAGAGGGAGGAAGGGAGTCAAAATATGGTGAGTTAGCAATTTTCCTCAGTTCACTGTGTTTTGTGATGAGGAGCCAAAATAATGACTCCTGGTGAGTTTTTTATAGACTTGGGCTCTCCTCTAGTAGGAAGTCAGACCTACTTGGCCATGAATCAAAATCATCTCCACTCAGTTCAGACCTTTTGTGTCTACTGTGTCCCCAAAACACCCAATACGGGACAGCATGTGGTCTAGTGATGTCTGTAATGCCCTTAATTCCGGTATGAAATTAGCTGTGTTGCAGCAAACTTCAAACACATTAATTATAGACGACTCTCTTAGGGGGAGCCGCTCTCTATCAGACTGCAAACAAAACGAGGAACGAGTGAGAGAAAGAGGCGAGAGCGATGGAACGAGAGAGGGGGGAGTGCTGCTCCACTTCTACTCCTCAGAACAGAAGAAAGAAGACATGAAGGCATTTAAACAGTGAAAGCTGAGGAAAGTGGTGCAGAGCTGAGGCCCTGGAGGTGATGATCCTTAACCTGTCACAGATGTGAAGCGTTAAAGCTGCAGAGAGCGAGCTGGAAAGCGGAGGGGGAAAAAAGAGAGAAGGTGACCCCCTTTTGCTACCGCTATCAGCTCATTAAGTCGGAACTGATCAACAGGACAAAGAAATGTGCAGGATAGGTTGAAGGGAGTGAAGGAAAACAGTGACAGGCAGCCCCAAGCAACAGATGTCAAGAGTCTGAGAGCACTCTGCTTAAGGGGAGGTGTTAACCTACCATCCTCTTTGGTTCTCATCCTCACTGGGGCACTCTCGGGGCCGGGGCCCACGTCAGTGTGTGCCCTCACCCACACCTGATACTCAGTCCACTTCTCCAGGCCCTCCAGCACAAAGCTAGTGGCGTCTGCGCCGATGCCCGTCACCTCATGCCGCTCCGTGTCTTCTCCAGCCATGGCCTGGTAGCTGACTGTGTAGCGCACAATGGCGCCGTGGCGGCTAGCGGCGGGCGGTGCCACCCAACTCACCTTGAGGCTGGTGGAGCTCAGGCTGACCAGGTGTACCTCCTGAGGGGGGGCTGATGGGGCTGTAGGGGGAGGGGAGCACAACCACACGGAGGGGGGCACGGATCAAGCAAACAAAAAAAACTAAAACAAGCAAACTTAAGGCAAAACTGGAAGCTTTTTGTAGACGAGTCAAAGTAATTAAAATGTTAAATTACACACCAGCGTTACTCCATGTTTTGGTCCTCTACCTTCTAGTGAAAGTCTATTTTCAAAGTCTACTTTCTCAGCTGTGTGAGGTTTACACATTATTTGCACTCGTACTGTAGGTGATACATTTAATAATACTACACTGCAAGTTTGAATCAAACATTTTAATTTTCACACCGAATACAAAAAGCTTCCGTACTAAACAGGATGCTACCTCTGGACTGAGAGACGGGCTGCAAAAGCGCATTTACCAGGCTACTGTCGAAGCTGGGTTTGGCGCTAAAACTACGGGGTGGGCTGAACCGAACATAAAATGTGCCAAAATTTTACAAGCCGATGTTTTTCTAAAGACGTAATTTGTCCCCGACTGCCCTCTCTGCTGCCTCCCGCAGTATGCAGAGGGAGCAATAAACCGGGCCGCGGACGTGCGAGCGTGCGAACAAGTGCTTGACAGTGTTGACTGGTGTTCGCACATTGATGCGGAGGCTCTGGGCTTTGTAACGCTGTTTGTCAGACCCTGCTCGGTGCTGCAGCTGAGACACACTGGGCTGTCTTCGAGGTTGTGCATAAGGCTATCATTTCATAAGAAGTAACAGTCATGAAAATCACAACACTGTCAACAAACATGGTAAACAATATTGTGGGACTCTTTAATTACCCTTTATGATTTAAATAAGTGGTGATGTTGTGACACTTAAATCTGCTGGCCCATCATGACATCAAAGTGAGTTTTTAAATCAATGTGTATATCGACATGCCAGATTCTCTTATAGTCTGTCCATCTCACCCTGACATGTTTTATAGTAAAATCTTCTGACTGTCTCACTATGTGTAGAAACACAAATAGCATACAGTATAATGTGTCTATATAGGGTTTGTAATCTCTCCTCGTGCTACACTTCCAGTCTGGAATAATAAGATTACTGCAATAAATAATCTAACACTATTCGCAGCAGCTGCTGTGTAAAGTATATTTAATCTCTCAAGTCCAGAGGAAAACAGAAAACCAATAAACTACTTCAAAACAGGGAACAAGAACAACACTGAAAATAAACACAACAGCATTCATACATTACATGCATCTAACTCAATCACGAACTTATTCAACTCTACGGAAAAAAAGGGGCCTCTTCAAGACAAAAGAAAATGAACCGAGAAAAAGAAAATCTGAAACAAGGTGTTCTTACAAAGCATGCCCATGAAATTTCTTTTTTAATAAGCAGAGCAATGAACAATTCTCTAATCTGAACCCGATAAACTAACGCCAGACCTCAAAGCTCAAAATATCAACAGAAGAGAACGGAGACTCATCAGACGGTCCCTGATCTGCAGGAGAGTGGACAGGAAACTACAAAGACCTGACAACACCACATGTATTACAAGAAAAGGTGACAGACTGAGTCAAAACAATGCTGATGATTAGCAGCACAGATTGCGATGCTGAAAAATCTGCTAGATCAAAGAGTCAAACTGGACGAGGGGAGGACGACGCCACAGGAAATACACGTACCTCGGAGGCAGAATGAGACAGACAAAGAGCGGCTTATAGTGGAGATACAATTTTAGCTGAAGAAGATAAAGTGCCTCCATCTACCTCCTAAAGTTAGCACCCAAAACATAAGTATCTGACCACATACAGTCAAAAACTATCTGATTTGTTTAATAATTTAGTGCACTATACTCTGACTGATGAATATATCTATAGTCCACTTTAGCAGGTTATCTTAAAACATCCAACAACATTACAGATGTCCTAGATGTGTTCCCGTAGGACACAGACTGCGCATGCACAGAAGCTCACTCTACTTTCTGTCACTAAGGAAGAAAACGGCACAATGAAGCCACCTCTTCAGCCGCTCGAGTGACTGTCGAGTCCTTAGTAGTAGACTTGTAGTCTTCGATCATATATAGATGGCAAAAGAATACAAGCACGGCTCATGTTCATTGCTCTGAAGCATAAAAAGAAAAAAACATTTCAATGTAGCACCAGAAAATGTCACACGCTGCTTCTGCCGCACGAAATTCAAATTCTGTGTCCTTCTGTGACAGGAGGCACAGGACTCATCACCACTTGTGATCCCAGTTGACAGGTATGATACTCCGTGGTTGTCAGAGGTGTTGATGTTAAGTGACTTTGTCTGTCCTAATGGGGAAGCTTTCAAAAACGAGGTATCAATTCCTTCTACCCATCCTATCGTATTCTTTTCTGTTCTAATGTTGCAACCACAGCATGCACCTGCGATGTCCTGAACTAATCCTAAAGATCTAGCGATCGCATTGTTTTTTGGGGAGAAGATTAAACATGTTTTCTGTAAAACAATGTCTCTCTAGTGGATCAAATTAGGAGGACACTAATTCATGTGATCCTAAAATGTAGCTCTGTACAACAGTGTGCAAGGCACAAATGTACTGCAACATAAGCCTTCTGGCTGAGAGGTGGTACAAGCGTGGTGCCACCACAGCAAAAAAGTCAACAGTCAGCTGGCAGAGTGACATTTTGAGTGCTGGCACTGTAAAAGCACATAATGATATGAGGCAAAATAACACAGCACAGCTCACAAATGTGGGAAAAGGACACATAAACGTACCTTTGACACTGAACACAGGGCCTGCCCTCAGATAGATGGACAGGAGGGTTAGTGTTGGCGACAGAGGGGAGGTGGTGGAGGCGAGAGGCTGACTGCGACTGGCTGCACTGTCAGCATTTTATGTTGTGCTGAAATTGACTTGACATTCAAGTTGCCAACGGTGTCTAAGTTAAGCTCTCTCAAACACAACTTTGTCCTGCCTAAACCTAAACCCGCTTCAGCCGACTGTGGGCGACTCTTGTGCCACAAAATCACTGGTTAGTGGACAACAAGGAGACGAGACAGACGAGAGAGAGAAACAACACAGGAGAGGGAAATCCCTTTCTCCACGAGGACTTACTGGACTGGGCGGTGCGAGCCTCGATGGGTTGAGTGTAGACACCTAGGCCCATCTCAGAACGGGCTGCCAGAGAGAAACGGTACAAGGTGTCAGGCTTTAGACCGTCCACAGCGTAGGAGCCGGCGGGGTTGAAGCTCACATGTAACTGTAGGGTTGGACAGAAAGACGGCACTCAGTTAACACCAAAGACAGTCACACAGGTCCTCAAATGCTCGCCCTCAAAGGAGGAGGATTTGTTGTATTATTTTCACATGTGTGAATGAATCTGACTGCTGTCTCTCCTTCCTGCATACATGAATGCAGAAAAGCAGCTTATTCCATAGCCATCGTCTTGTTTACTACTGATGCAGTGGTCTAGCAGAGTTGCACGAAGGGCCACGTACAGATTTTGCGGCCTGTTACGACAGCAAATCTTTCTCATCAGCTGGAGAGTTGACTGAATTACTACAATAACACTGCTTCAGCTGCGGCCTCCCATTCAGAGATATTGCGTCATAAAGAACGAGATTCATTCGTCTGCGATCTCACGGCAGATAGATAGATAGATAGACAGATAGACTGACAGATAGACAGATGAACGGATGGATGAACAGACCGACAGGAAGGCAGAGAGAGAGAGAGAGAGAGAGAGAGAGAGAGAGAGAGAGAGAGCATGACAGAAATACAACTAAAGAAAGATGTTATGTAGGAGAGAACACCGGGTCATAAAATAGTTAGAACTTCATGTTGTTATTCTAACCTTGTTGTCTGAGCCGGCCTCCCAGTACTGCAGCTCATACTTAGTGATGGGGTCCTGGACGGGCCACAGCCATGTTAGCATGATGCGGCTGTCCAGCTCAGCTTCAGCCTCAAAGCTGGACGGCTGGGCAGGGACTGAGGACCAAGGGGAGGGAGGACAGAGGTTGAAGAACAGAAGGAATAAAACAAGAGCACATCTGTAAAGCTAAATGTTTATCACGGCAATATCCAACTCACTACAACAGACAAATAACCTTCGAGCACACGCTGCAGGTTCATACAAAACATAAAACATACAGCACCTTTACAAAACTACGCATCCTTCTAAGACACTAAATGTGCACAACAACACAGGGAACATTTTACAAGTGCATATGCACATACACTTAATTAACACACAGAGCTGTTGTTGGCAGCTCACCTCCCTGCTGGGTTTTGACTTGCAGGATGTCAGAAGGTGGCCCGTCACCTACAGAGGTGAAGCCAAGCACCCGGAGGCTGTAGGTGATATCAGGAGTCAGGCCTGAGATGGTAGTCAGGCTGCTGTCGTCTGTGTTGTGCTTCTGCCAGGCGCTGAGCGGCGCCGTCAAGTCCGAGCTGTAGTAGACCCGGTAGCCCCTGATTTGCCCGTTGGGTTCCTCGGGCGGTTCCCACTGGACCAGCATTGTGCTGGCACTCAGCATGCGCGCTTGGACGTGCAGAGGTGGCGAGGAGGGGGCCTGTTCACCGGTGCGTGTCTCCACGGGGTCGCTCGGCGGCCCCCGGCCAATGTTGTTGACAGCCATGACACGGAACTCATACTCAGAGTAGGGGCTAAGTCCACCGATGCTGTAACGGGTAGTTGCCACACCTTCCACTTCCTGGAAGCCATTGTCTGAGGTCTTGGCTCTGTACTGGATCATGTAGTAGGAGACAGGTTCTGGGTTTCCAGAGTCCCAGGTGAGAGTCACACTGGTGGCTGTGGTTTCAGTCACAATGAGGGAGGCGGGAGGCTTTGGCAAAGCTGAGGAGGGGGAAGAAGGGCATTAGCTTTGTGGGTAATTTGAGAAAAAGGGGAGGTCTGGCACGTTCATTACAATGATTCTCAAAATGTAGGCAGCTAAAATCAGCTCATGGCCGGTCATGTCTCCATTCTGTAACTCATAGCACTGAAATGATTGTTTCATAAGCTAATCCTCATAGTGCTGTCAGGAGCCAATGTGAATGGAGGAGCTAGACTGGAATCCCAATTTAGAGTTTTATAACCGGTGTGGTCATCGCTGACAATACAAGAAAATTGCAAGAGTGGTTCCCGTTGTGAGAGCCGGACGAACACAAACAAAACAGAGGCTCTTCATTATGGTTTCTTTTTTAAAGAAAAGGGGGTGTGTGTTCTGTATAGCTGTGGACCCTCTAAATGACTGTGACATTCTGTGTATCGATCAGCTGAGTGGAAAGGAGGATCAATACTGACAACAACTGATAACAGACGCTGCAATGGGCAGACAACACACACACACACACAAGCGCTGACATTGAGACTGAAAACAGCAAGAGTGTTTCATTTTTTTACCTCTCAGCGTCAACAAGAACCACAAGCCACAGCGCGAAAGCAGCGATGATTATTCACAAGAAGAGGCCATTCGAAAGTGGTTTACTGTTTCATAACACGTCATTATCAGGAATTCACATTAACAATACTCAACAGCACAATAACCTCACTCGGAGATGCGGCCCTTACCTTTGACGGTGACCTGAGCGGTGGCTTCTATCATGCCCAGAGAGGAGATGGCCACGCAGGTGTAGTTTGCCGACTCACGGATGTTGTTGACCTCCAGCACGTTGCGCCCCATCGGCATCTCTTCTTCCTTGGTCAGCTCCACCAGGCCCATTGTCCACTTGACGTAGGGCATGGGCGAGCCCACTGCCACGCATGTCAGGTTGACGCTGCCGCCCGGCATCACCTCTTGGTTGGTGGGCGGAATGGAGAATCTGGGTGGGACTCTTCGCACTGAGGGAGATGAAGAGGAGCAGGAGAAACTAGTTAACAGGTTGCACATGTAAAGGTGAATATGATGGTTCTTTTTTTTTGTGTGTGATTTCATGAATGGTCTTTCCCCACACAGCTAATAGAATGGAGGGCTGATCGCTTTTGTCCGAATGTGCAGGCGAGCACAATGGGAATAATAAGACTGTCACAAAATGGCTCTGGAAATTCACAAGAAAACTTTGAGGGGGTGTTTTATCCTCTTGCCAACAAAAGGGAATATAATCAAAAAAATAGCCCAGTTTTGCTGGAGACTATGTCTGGCCCTCTTTTGTCAAAGTGTCAAATGGTAGCGAGAGTTGCATCATTGAGGGACCCTGTGGAGATGGCATTGTTTGATTTCTCCTCCCTCTCCCTCTCTCTCTCTGGCTCCTTCTGCTTCAGCCTGTCTCTCTCTCTCTCTCTCTCTCTCTCTTTGTGCAGTTCTGATATGCAGATAGGCTGACATTAAAAAGGGGTTCCCATGGAGACAAGAAGGGCCCGTTGACGTCGCCAGGGACAAGGCAAACACCGATGCTGAGGCTCCATGCGATACTGAAAAGCTGGCCCAGAATAAACAGGCAGCCAGCATTTACATATGACTTGTTTTCTATCTAAATAAAGATGCACAAGAAATGCCTGCCATATTTACACACTTCAGATCATTTCCTGGTAACTTTTGGCAACCACAACAAACTTATCCGCCTGACACGGTAAAGAAAACTTGACAGTGCGACGTGAGCGCCCATCAGTGTCAGACCTGTTACGTTTATGATATGCTGAAAATTACCATAGTGTGTGCTGAACATATGAAGGAGCAGCTCTGACTTCTTTAACCTTGATTATGAAGCCAAGCCAAACATTCCGCTCCCTGGTGAGGTCCCACTATTGCTGCTTGTGTGTATTCAAAATACTACGGCATGAAACTATCCCTGCAGAATTTATACTGCTTGTTTCCCCTAATGCACTATAACGTCTCTGTGTCTCTCTGGGAAAAAAAGAGAGAAGAAAAAAAAATCTTGACTGTAATTGCTCTTTTGCACCGGTCTCCATGAAAATGGATTTTCAAATGTAAGCCCCCCCCCCCCCAGACACCTTTCACCCCTCCCTCCCCAATCTCATTTGAACCAGAACGTTGTTACTATATAGCCATGCTTGTTATTCCCCTCATTATGTGGTGAAATGAAAAAATAATAAAAAAAACAACAACAAAACACAGAAGAACTTTTTGAGATTCCAGTCAGGAAATCTCTGGAGTCTCCGGACTGCACTATAATAAGGGGAACCTGGTTCACTCTCATCTGAATTTTCCTAAAATAATTGAGGTGCTGTATATAAACCTGCTGCTGTTTTTTTCCCCCCCAATACCATCATGTGGGCTTAAACTACTTGGCTCGATATAAAAATATTAATATACCAGGTCTGAGCCACAAAAATACACAGAATCATGCATGTTTTGGAATTTCTCACAATATCCAAGATGAATCAAAACTTTGCAGTTCTCTTTATAAGAACTAACCTCTTCAGAGGGTGTGTGGGAAAAAAAGTTAACTCTGGGAACAGTGAAGAGGTCAGTGAAGGTTTAGGATGGAGTAATGATGAGTCTTGAATGGTGATAATAATGCAGAGTTTCCAAAATGACTCAATGAACAAGAAGATACAATACGGACGGGTTCGTGCAGGAAAGAAGTGACGCACTCTAACAGTGCAGAAAATTATCAACAGCCATGACGTCTGCTGGGTTCACGAGCGAATGGCTGATCTCTAAATGCAAAGAATGCACAGGCAGGGTAGCGTCACCAGCCTGGGAACGGGACAGGGGCGACATTCTCAAGCAAAGCATGCACGGGAGCTGAGGAAAGATATGTGATGGGATCACAAGCCCGAGTACGGTGAGAGAAGAAGATAAAGACGGAACTTGGTCCAATTTTCTTGTGTAATTGACTGAACATCTGATTTCCAGGCTGACTAATGCATGACAGACTTTCCTTTCAAGAAGAAGAAAAAAACCCCACAGCGTTAGTATTCCGCTGATGTTGGTAGCCACCTGTGTCTTCTCGCACAACTGTAATATTCTCCAAGTGCAGCTATTTTTCGCAACATATGCTTATATAAAAAAAGAGAGACCCGAGAGGAGGGGCCCTAATGTAAAACCATTTAGCTCAAAGTATCTGTTATTCCTTCATGATTCCATAGACTAAACAGTGCTAAGAGCAGTCAGTCAATGGGACCTGTGTATATTGAACACTTAATGTTGTGAATAATTCATGCCGTGCGGTTAAGTTTGGAGAGGTGCTGTGGAACAAAATGACTAGAGGGCAGGTAATTGTTATCGATTCCCCCGAAGCCTCTCTCCTGTTGAGAGCGGCTTGGAGAGACGGGCTCCGGGACTCTATCAAAACCACAAAATAAGCCCTGTCTCCACTCTGCCTGCCTGCTTGCTGGATACCTATAAATTTAACTGCCTTGACAAAGTGCCCAAGGATAGCAGAACCTGTTCAGTCAATCAATATCTGAGCAAACTGGCACAGAGTCAGCGGGCTCCCAGGCTTCCTGGCAGCACTGCTGGGCTACCATGATGGCTGATCATCCCCTTGTCAGCACACTGCCAGCTCATTCTTAAATATTCTATAGGTCAGCTCTTTGCACAGCAGCGTATCGCAGATAGTACAAGTGAAGAGATTATTTCCAAAACATTAGCTCTCTCTTGGACAATGTCAGCGTCATCATTCATAAACTCTGAAACAGCGGTTCAGTCTATAAATAAGTGTATCGAGGACCAAATCTGCAGATATTAACCGCTTGTTTCCATTAATTAATGACTGGCTGTGGCAGAGTGCATTTAGTGGAAGAAGACAGGACTTCTTCATCATTAGCGCACGCTTCTTGCAACACAACATAACAAAAATCTCTTTTCCTGCAGTGCCTCCTGCTGCCACATCACATAAAGACATGGTGGGATGTCTTCTCATTAGGCTAACATGTGCCTATCACATGCTTCAGTCTCCAGGTAGTGGATGCCCATGGCGGTAAAACAGGTATAATCCCCTGAGAACGGCTTTGTCAGTTCTGATACCCATGTCCCTCGGTGGGAAAGCGAAGGGTGTTGCTGCCTAAATACCTGACAAATCCGGTTGCCACCTGAATACCGAAGTAATCCATCACACACCTCTGATTGGCCTACAGAGGTGGATGGAACGTCTGAGAGTAAAAGGAGGTGTAGTTTCTGGGTGGAAGGGGATGGCAGTGACAACATGGGTGCGGTTGGGGAGAATCCACGGCGACATAACAACAACAGAGATCTAATAATGGCTTAAGCAAACTGCACGGGGACTCCTTGTGTGTTTTGGCAAGGCTAATTGAAACACAGTCAGGGGGAGTGGTGTCGGAAGGCATGCAAGAACTATTAAAGGATTCATGCAAACAAGTAGACAAAGGACACAAGCACACTATGACGGATTAGGGAGAGCCATTATTGACATTTGAGTTTTTCGGGGAAGGGATACCGCTTTCTCTTTATCGTAGGACCTGGGAGGGATTGTTGACCTCACTTAAAATCTTTATGAAAATTGAAGGGAGAGGATTAGAAGTGAAACTGACAAACCTTCTCGCTGATCTGTTTGAGGATGAAGTGATTTGATGGAGGTGAGCGATGGAATGAAAAGATACAAAGTGGAGAGGGAAAGAAGACAGTGAAACAGAACAGTGTTTCTGCGGGCACAGTGGAGACTCGTGACATGGCAGAGTAATGCATACGTACGGTGCCAAGGAGGGAAACTCCATTTTACAAATGATTCACCAGCACTGTTTTTCATCAGCGTCTTTATTATTAAAATCTATGGTGTCAAATGAAACTCGAATAAATTAGGTGTGAAAGCTTTTGTTTGACACTACTGCAACAATATGCAGTTAAAACTCTGATGATAATGCCTACATAGATAAGTCAGAGATTAAATAACAAGTTAAATATATGTTCCACTAAAAGTAGGTATTAGAATTTCTAAGCCTCATTCTAACTACGCTTGGAAGCATTTCTTGTAGAGTACTTGTTGATTTAAAGGATGCTGGATACAGCTCCAGTACCTGATCTTTTGTTCACGAAATTGAGCCGGATTTATCATTTTGCAACGTTTTTCCTTCTTGACACACACAGACACATGAAACACGCACACAAAGAGAACAGCATGAAGATATTTTGGTAAAAGAGAAGCCCGGCTGCAGCACTTTATCCTCTATGACATATTGACATGTCACATGGATATATGAAGGAGTGCCAGCAGACAGGAGCTGACATCCCTCCTCCGGTGCGGGATAAGCGCTTGACAAATGAGCGCTCATGCACAATCACAGGACGCTCTGTGATTCTGCCCATGTTGATGGAGTCCTCCTTTAGAGGGGGGGGTCACCGAGAGCGACCCCGCAGCAAACAAGGAGCACGCGCACTGGCGCACCTACAAACACGCACTCGCTCTTAATGGATGAGAAGTGGAAAGAACACAGATACACAGACAGAATGGGGGGGTGGAGGGGGAGAAGGATCCACCCCCTGCGCCTCCCACAAAGAGAAATATGAGGACATCGTTCTCTGGTGGCTCTAAAATGTCAAGACAAGGGTGGTGATGGTGCTCGGAGCATGTTTGTGTACTTGCGGACAGGAATAGGATCAGGTAGTGATGGTGAGTGGAAAAAAACAGGAACACATTTGCTGACACGAAACTCGACAGGCACAATTAATGCAAGTCTGACAGAGGTGTATGTGTGTACTGTATGTGGGCGGGTGTTAGGGGGGTGTTGATGGAGAATAATACCATAATTCTTTCGCCCATGCTCATCTTTTGCATATGTCACCTTCCAAGTAGTGGTTACCTTATTGACATCTGAAGCCTACAAACGACTGTTCCGCCCAGGGGAGGATGAAAATCTTAGAAGACGCTGAATATAATTCAGTAATGCTTATAATTAACTAAAAGTGTCATGTTGGAACACAGTTAATCTCACCATTTTGTACATTTTAATTTTGTGCTGGAAATTTGTGCAGCCTACAACGACACGCGACAACTGTAAAAATTCACAGTTGTCAAATGACCTGTTTGCTTCCAACGCTTGTTATATTTACAGGCTGGAGATGAGACGAGACGAGACGTAAGCCCCTAAATCCCCCCTCAGGTGTAAGAGAATAATAAATATATATATAACAAGAGGAGAGGAAGAGAGGCATGTCAAAGGGCACTTGTCTGGAGTCCCTCATGTTTTAAACCCAATCAAGCAGCCCGGTGATAGCACCGCCCCGGGTCTCGTCTCCTCATTCTTGCAGCAGTAACAAAGACAGAGTGAAAACATGGCTGGAGTCTTTGTTCCCCATTCCAGACTAGTACACTTTTAAAAGGTTACGGCTGGGTTGATTTCTATCTCTCCAATGGTGTGGTAAGGCTGGCGGAAAAGTTGGTGTCGGGGCCAATGGGTTGACAGCTACCTGGGTGGTGTTACAGACTAGCTGGGCCTGGGGGCCCTGCTGGCGCCACGCCACACAACTACTGTAATTACCTCTGAGGGGAAGAAAAGGCTGCGCTTGCACCTGTGACAGACATGCCCTGATTAATAGACGAGGCTTCCATCCCTTCCTCGCCTTTGCTGTTTGGCTGACTACCTCCCCCTGTCAAGATTTAAGATCTAAACCTTCTGGAGCCCAAAAGTGTTTAATCTGTAGATTTGATGCCTCTATGGTCCTTGAGGATGATTGTGTATGTGGCTTCTCTGATCAAGGAGGAGGTTCTGTCTGTCTGGAAACAGAACAATGCTGATGCTGAACATGAGCAGTGCACATTTTTCTGTGAGGAAATTTTGTTTAGAAAAATGTACTAATTCAATTTGACACTGCCTAAGCAGTGGCTTGTAATTTCCATCTGGGTTTGAAGGGAAACATTGGACACTAAATTACTTATTTTATCTTGATGGATGAAAAAGGAGACTATGGAATCGCTTGTCCATGAAATAGCCTCCAAGATGCACTACTGTAAATGCTTTTAACAAAATTATAAAGTGATAGCCGAGTGTCTCCTTCTTGACCCTGACACTTTCGCTCCCTCCCTCCTCCACCCACACTAACAACTGGAGCAGCTATTCTGTTTCATGTACATCAGACATGGTGGTGTTATCCGCAGGGGCTGACCTACACTACTCTCTCCCCTATACCAGCTTTTTTTTTTTTTCCAGGATGGGTACAATACTGGCCTTGCCCTGCATTAGTCTGCTCATAGAGACACCACAACAAAAACAAATCCTGAAACTCCAGACCCTTCCATGCCCGTAGGAGCTCTGGGTTGTGCGGGCGGGAAAGAGGGGGGGAATAATGGAGCCTTTCGATACAGTCAAAATAAAAAAAGAAAGGAGCCCTGGCATGGCTTTCAATGCCAGCGGAGGAAACGGTTTCAATGCAGCTGTTTTCACAGAGGCCGCACCTGGTCGTGTTCACAGCCAAACAGGAGGTTGAGGTTAGTTCAGCTCATTGGGTACGGGAGGGGCGGCAAGGCAAGGATAATGGTGGGAGAAATGGTTGAAAGAGAAGGAGGAGAGATCATCAGATGTGGAAATTACGCAACAATCAAAGTGCTTGCCACAGATGTTTTCACTTATCCTGGATAATTAGAACTCTGAGCAGGTTGACGGTGGGCAGGGCTCCATGCACCAATAAGAATTAAAAAGATGTCATTTGTCCCACCCTGGCAGCTGTAACAAAGCTAACGGAGGAGTGACGGAGGTGTCACATCATACTCACCGCACCACCCAAAATAACTGCAATGAAAGAACTGAAATCACCTGTGGATGTAGCATTAAGTGTACACAGACTCAAGGGGGGGGGAGAGATGCAAAGATGCACGGTCACTGGTGAGTGAACAACATATAGAATATAACAGACAAGTCGCTTAAAAGGACAGTATGTTGTTTATGGTTTGCAAATGTTTGAGACAGCAGAAATGATGAATTCAAGCATCGAGAGAGACGTTTGATTTTACCTCGTACGTAGAGATTGGCAGGAGCGGAGTAACGGGTCCCAGCGCTGTTCATGGCAACACATTCGTATTTCCCTTGGTCGGACTCCTCGCTGTTCTCAATTTGCAGAGCTCCTGCGTAGAGGATTAACAAATTTAGCTGTCTTGACAGTTGTGGAATACGAGATGTAAGTTGGCACGAAAACCACAGCAGATATCTGTACTGTGACTCGCTAGAGAGCCTGTAGTCAACTAGCCTAACCCAGTTCATGCATAATTAAGTGGCTCAGACATGGACACAGTTTTGTCAAGGAACTGCTTACGGCAACATAAGCGTTTAGCTGATTTGGCAAGTTTAATGAAAACGCTAACGGAACACTTGCCTAGTCGTGTTAAGGAGAAAAAAGACCGTGACTGAGGGTCAATTAATCATCTGAATTACATGTCTATGATGTGAGGTGATCTATTCCAGCCACATGTTGGGATGAAGCCCAGCTACGCGCCGGGAAAAAAAAAAACACAGCAGAGATCAGAAATGATCACGCTGCTGCTTATCAACGACTGTGCAATCTGTGTTTTACCAAAAAGGCTCGTGTGCCTCCGGAGGCATGCTACTCTGACTACGAGTAATTAAAGTTTTATCCTAATAGTGAAAATAAAATCCAAATTCAACCATATTTAACCAAAACGAGTGAGTGAAAAGTGAACTGATTATCTGTTTCATGGCTTTCAAAGCAGGTCCCGCTGCAGGTATCTCTTCTTCACTCTTTGTTGAGTATGCTTTTCACAGTGAGGTCATAATTGTGTTCTTTTATTACCAACTATTTGACCATGTCTCACTGAAGCCCTCAAGGGAGACGCTACTGTGCCAGATGGCTTAGATTAGTATTCACAATCCCAAGTAGCTGTAGTCATCAGACAGAAGGCTAACATGTTTTTTGGCAAAACATGAAAGCCCAGGAGACCTGTCTTGGTGCGGTTATTTTGACACTCCAGGTCCATGAACATCATGTGATCATTGATACTGAATTGCAAATGGCTGGCAGACGAGTTTCAATCTGACATATCTAAGACAGCAATCTTACCCGTGTCCCACAGATTAAAACATACATACATATATATATATATATATATAAAATCATAAACAAAGCTGCTTCTCTTAGCAGTGCGTGTGTGCGTATATGCATGTCACAAGCGAGTGATAACATTTATCACGCCTCCAAAACAGCATGGTACGAGCATGAAAGGCAGCGAGCCACCATGCAGTTTGAAAATGACAAAAATACTCGGTGATGTCAGGATACTTTTTTTTTTTTCCACGTCATGCAGTATGAGATGGATGTAACAAACAGGTTCAACCACCAACCAAAGGGGACTCGAATCAAGACGAGACCAAAAAGAGAAAGAAGAAAAAAGAGAGAGAGAGAGAGAAGAGAAACAGGGCGGGGCAGCGACATGTGGTAATACCAGCTCAGATCTCATGACAACACATCTCTTCAAGGTGTTTGCTCTGCGTCGCTGTCTGATTCAGCACTGACACGCACCTGCATACTAATGCTGTTGTCACCAATCTGTCAATCTGCACCCTCTCCCATGGGAGAAAGCGGTGCGAGTACTACAGCAATGCAGAAGGTTACTGCTATGGCAGGTGTCAGAGCCTCAACACTAAACCCCTTCAATTACTTCCAACTACTCAAACACTGGCAGATCTTCTACAAGGTCATTTCACTCTTTCCCAGTGCAGAAATTACATAAGGGGCGTAGAGGCTGCTATAAGATCGCCTCAGCTCCCAAAGAGTTAAATATCGAATTGAATACGGGCTGTATTAGGAGCCATGGATGCACAGATAGTTAGACAGACAACTGGTAGCTCCTTATGTATTCAACTTGCCCTAGACGTCCACTATTTACCTCACTGCTGTTGAACGGAAATCATGCTTTCACTCGAGGGGGAAAGCAGACAATTACCATAAAAAGGGTTTGAAACTTCCACCTTAACAATCTCGACCAGGCATCCTGTTCCCATGCTGGGGGGCAATGCTGCATAGGCTGTATGCAAATGCAGCCATTTCAGTTTACACTGAGGCTGCACAAAGGAGGCAGGTAGATCCTCTTGTGGCCACAGTGGCCTTTAGTTTAAAATGCAAGCCCTCGCCTCTTTTTCGCTGAGAAGCCAGAGGAGAGGCTGGAGCCGAAATGTGTTTGTCTCTGTGCGAGTATGCGTGTGTGTTGGTGAGCGTGGTTCACTTCAAACTGAAGAGGAGGAGCCTTGAAAAAGCTCTTTTACAAGGTAACACCTTGGACTTGCTTTTGCATTTCCATTCTCCTGACATCAGGGTTGGTGATCATTTGTTTGTTAAGGAGCAGACAGCAGACAGAACATCTTGGGGTAGAGACGAGAGGTGCGGGGAAGTGGATCGGCGCTAACAGCATGGATGAACCCGGTGATGTGGTGGTTTTTTGTTTTTTTTTGGGGGGGGGGGGAATGGAGGGGGTCTGACATGAACGTGAGGGAATGGCGTGGACGTGATATATTCCAACACACTTTATCTTCCTTACCTCTAATTGGTGTACCACCTAGGTGGGAGTAATTTCGATGCAAACAGGGTTGAGAGATTAGTTAGTAATCCACTTACAGCAGTGGGAGAGAAAAACATGGCTTCTGACAGGCCACAGATAAAAATAAGAAAAAAAAAACAACAAGGTAGAAGCCACTTAAATGCAATATGACAAAGTTCAGTGTACTTAATGAATGCTATGAAGCAAGTATAGATTTTGGGCTGTACGTGTTGTCTGTAAATGACCAAAAACAACGCAGCATTTGAGAAGGATCCCTTCTGTCAGCCAAACATTTTGAAATATGACTCTGCTACTTGTTGTGTTTGCAGACAACAGCTACTGCCTCATTCATCCTTGCTTCACAGCAGCATTGAAACAGTATGCAATTTAAGCATGTTTCTAATTTAAGATGGCCCCCACTCTTTGTACAGACTGCATTTGTGCAGAAAAAGCAGTTAGTAAAATGGGCAAGAGAAATGAATGAAAGTCATACACAGTAAACAGAGCAATGCACAGGAAGAAGAATTCAGGTCAAAGGTATTGAATTGAAAAGAAGTTAGTATCTCTGCAGAGTGAATGAACTGGATGGCGTGAAAAGATAGACCAAACGTGTCTGTGCGCTCACTCAAAACCTGAATGAGTGCAATGCAAAAAGGGGAACTGAGGTCTGCCTTTTCTAAACTCCGGCAGCAAATTAATGCGCCTTTTTCTGTCGTCGCAAAGAAATAAGAAAATTGGCCTCGTTTCGGGTCATATGCAGTAATGTAAATCCCGATACGGCAGCAGATGTCAAGTACAGGGTTTGTGGATAAAAAGAATTGTTGGTCTGAGGGCATTGCATATCAGCACATTTTCAGGCACTCTCACTATAAGCAAGAAAGAAAACTAATTAAAAGTTTGTTGGTAGATGTAAAACGAATCACATGTTTAGCCACGTTTTTAAAAATTTTTTTATCCTTGTTATAATAACATCAAACAATTAAGTAGTTGTGTTTGTATCTAATTTGTGTGAAATCGGTATCTAATTTGCTCGTAGCGGAGCCACATTCTTTAACACCCTTAGAACAAGGAGAGTCCAAGTGAACATGCTCCTGCGACCTGTATTCATCTTCCACTGGGCAGCTCCGGCGCCGGCCTTTTTCTGGAGTAGCTCTCATCTTTAATCTTCAGGGCCTCAGACCTGTAGCCTGTCCTGACACTCTCTAAGTGAGGTAGATTTAGTAAGGAGTGACAGAGTGGAGTGAAGACTGAACTGGTCAAAAGTCACTAATCTTTCCACCTCGCACCATTTCCATCTAATCCGGGTCAGGCGAGCACTGTTTATTTGTCAAGTGGACTGCTACTGTGAACAAAGAGCACCTCATTGATTTTTTTTTATTTTTTGCAAGGTTGAATCCGAGCTAATGCATCATCGGCCAGCCTCTTTGTCACCCAGCTGCATGTTTAAGAGGGGATTAAGGATTATTTAATATGGTGAAAAATTCTCTTTCTGCACTCTGGAAGGTTACAGGCTCATGCATCACTGTCAAAGATTGCAGGAGCAACTTCATTCCAACTTCTGTGTTACTCTGGAAGTGGCTGCAGCTGTTCTGTAAGAACTCCGCTGACTTATCAAGGTGACAAACTTTGGATTAATCTTTCATGTCTGTTGTGATGAAAGAGAATACATGAAGTCATACGTGACAACAAAGGCCTTTTGTGTTTTCACAACATCCTCGTGTCTAACATGAATCGTGTCTGTTGGTATTTGACGGCATCTTGTACCCCGCGACTTGGCTGTACTATATTTATCAGTGTGTCATGTACAACAAGAGAGAAATCGTTCAATAACATCAAGTCACATTGCACCCAAAAAAAAACAACGACACATCAATCAAATCAAATCGTACCTGAACGAAGCTGTTTAATGCGTCCGTTGCTGCTGCTGATGTCCACGGGAAGCATGTCCTTGAACCAGGAGATCTCCGGGTCCGGGTTTCCGCTGGCGGCGCACAGCATGGTGGCAGTTCTGGTCTTCTCAACTACCTTCAGCTGCGGACCCATATCGATGGTTGGGAAACCATGGGGGATCTGGTTCTCTGAAAAAGTTTAAAAAGGCAGATTATAAGTATATTCACTCACAAAAAAATAACAATTGAGAAGAACAAGTAGAAAGTGTTTGCAAACAGACAGAATCGACTCTCAGTTGCAGTGAGAGGCATTGAGTGCATCAGAGCTGTTGAGCTGACAAGGACAGAGAAGAGTGTGAAAGAGAGCAAATACATTTCAGGTGCCAGGGGCCAAACAATAATCACAACACACACATACACACACACACACAGATATTAGCGTATGAGCCGAACATACAACTGGAGAAGATTGGCAGATCTGGTGTGATTTGGATTTCAAATTTGGTTGGGAAAAAAAAACTGTCTCTGATTGATTATCATAGCAGACTCATTACCCCCGCGCAGGGAGTCACAGGTTTCGACAGAGGAAGAGTTGCAATCTGCCTCTGGGCACCCATGCATAAATGAGCCGCCTTAGGCTTAGCAAGCTAAACAAACCTATTTGAATAATCCAACTCATCATAATGAATGTAACAGCATATCCATGACAACATAGCATAATCCGCCGAGCAGAATTTGGGAATCTGAGATGAAATGTTCTAATTCTTTCAAATTTATACACTGACATATCACGAGATCATCCTGGGCTATCTCAAAATCCAAATCCAGATATCCAGATGTCAGCAGGAAGAGGTGCATCCCATCATACAGTCTCTGCCGTTGACATTAAAACGCTTGCGGTATGTGTTTCACATTCATCACATTCTACTCATGACAGTAAACAGCTCCTTTGCTAATATCTTGAAACTGACAGTCGCGACTCAAGGCCTACTCCAGACTTCAGAGCCTCACTCTAATGACAAGTTGTGTCGTCGTGTACCGTCAGACAGATGTTTCCAACCTCACAAAGGTAAGCACACTAGGAGCATTAAGGCAACCGCTTACCTCTTCATTCTCTTTGATATTCAAATGAAACCTTGTAAATTAAACATTGAAATATTCCACTATGTCACATAGTTGCTTATTAGCTTTAAAATAAATGACCCAGATTATTTAATAATGGTTTTGCGATCCACGTCGTCACAAAAAGCTGTGCAGCAAATCTTAAACAAGACCCCCACCTCACTTCATAATAATAATTTAACCCCTGCACAGCGTTAATCAAGAGGAAACACAGCGGCCCCTGAGAGGTCCTTTTATCAGCTTGTTCTCAAACTTGTAATCTCTTTTTATTTCTTTCCTCATATGTAGATGTGTCCTTGAGGGCCAAAAGTGCTAATGTGAAACCCTTAGAACAGTGCTAATGCCTTTGGTTCACCATCAGAAGATGCTTAACGGCATGTTAAGAATAAGCAAATGATAGTTGGTCTACGGGGAAGAGCTAAATTAATACAAGATGGAGCTTTGGCTATTTAGCAAAGTTAGGGAAATTGTGTCCAGAAAAGGATTTAAATGTGACAAAAGTAAAACTCAATGAGCGTGACAGAACGGCTCGCTAAATATGAACTAATGACTGCTTGAAAAATAATCTGCGCTCAAGAGAATGACGAGGAAAACAACAAGCATGAGGCATAACTGTGAATATCCGAAAAAGATCTACTTCTAACTCATCTGTTGCAAACTACATTTGACTCCGCTCAAAGCATTATCGGCGCAGGTCTTTATAGCGCGTGCCTGTGTTTTGATTTCATTCTGACTGCCTCTGAGATTACAGCAGCAAGAAGGCTGTCAAACTTAAGATGGAGTGTAAGGGATGCACCGAATAGGATTTTATCCAGTTTTCTTGGCTCGTCTGAGTCAAAGATCCATATGTAAACTTATATGGCTGGAGCATGAATACGTGCATGGGTGTTTGTTCCGATCCCCCAGCCGAGCAGTTGTTCCTTCTTTCACCCTTGTGTTTGGCCCGTAGCCCGGACCGTCTCATATTCAGATGTAGTTGACAGATCTCTGCATGGCCTCTTATCTTTGTGGCAAGGCTTACTTCCTGTCTAACGATATAGGATTTGTTTTCAGACATCCCAACTGAAATCAGGATACCTCTACAAAACAGGCAACTACAGCACAATGAAATAATACTGAACACTTTGTCACCGTATGAATAATGGTAACAGTAGTGCCCCATGTTCCTCTGTGGTTTGCTCTCTCTAACCTTCAAAGGGACGGAGAAGAGAAAAGGTAGAGGGTAAAAAATGGTTGCCAAAGATGAGTAAAATGATTTCTCTGTCACTCTCCTTTTAAGTTGTAATGCGGGGAAGCCATTAAATAATGCTAAACCTAGAGGGAGCTGAACTCCAGTCTCACCTACTTAGAATTCACTTAGAACATGTTCATAATGGCCACAGATCACCTGAGAGAAGCTCCCTTTGTGGCTACTGACAAGAACCCAATTTTCTCATGCTCGCATTCACTGGGGTGGGAGGCACAGTTGGTATGGATTCAGGTGATTGTGTTCAGGGACAGTATGCTGCGTTTGGGGACATGGAAGAAGAACTAAATGAGGTGCTTTGGAAGTCTGTGGGGAGTCCAGAGTCCAGTCCAGATGAGCGCTGGGTATGAACCCTGGGTATGCTGGGTATGAACCCAGCGCTCATCTGGATTTTGGCAAAACCGAAACTGAATTTTTCTATAAATATTTAATCAGTTCATTTTAATATTTCCCGGGAGTAATCTTTGTACTAAATTAGAATGTTTGAAGAAGTAATGAAGAAAATACTGTACATACAACCACCAGCCCTAATGTTTGTATATGTAACACATGGTTGGCCCCCTAAATCACTCATCTCTCAACCAGAAAATGGTGCCTCCTAGGTCTAGTATAAAGTAACTATACAATGGAAACCAATCGATTCAATGAGGCCGGACACCATCCTGTCAATCACATCTACCCAGTTACCCTGGAGACTGTACAGGGGAGGACTGAGAAGTCTGTCGTACCATATTTTGGAGGTGAACATCCAAAGATTTGTTCCGTTTCCTTCAAAACTGTACCTGCAGTCTGCAACATATAAAATAAAGGTGCCTACAGAAGGAAGTGTCTAACCTTGCTGGGCGGTGGGGACTGTTTATTTTTCACCAAACTCTCTTGTATTGCTGCCTATAGAATATTTATGATTAAGATTATTGGCAAACGTTACTGAGCTGTGAAAAATGCAAACCGTTGGTAAAACAGGGTGAAAGAACCCAAAGGAGTTATTACACGACTCAGCGGCTCTGTCATATCAAGAAGCACAAACAGGGAGTACCTTGAAAAGGCACACAGCAGCTGCAAAGCTTGTACGTGAATCTATCCCTTATTCCTGCTTCATGTTTGCATTGCGGGAACAAACTGTTATTACAACTGGCAGACATTTCTGTCGCAGTATGTCTGATTAGTGGAAAGCGCACCGTAGCCTCAACCGGCGTGTCAATTCTAACTTTGGAAATTGTTGAATGGAAAGCTGCATGTACAGTAGACGTAATATGTATGTAGAAGGCAGCGCGATTTATAATGTGTGCTGTGCTGCGAGCAGGAATCCCCCAAGGTTAGTTACAGTTTTGGTAGCTTAAACAGGAGGAAGATTTGTTCAATTTGGTGAGCAAACAACAAAGATTTAATTGGTACAAGAATAAAACCTCACATGACCTTCTAATAATAAACGTCTGTAATGTAAAGATTTCACCTGGATGCGTTTAGTTTTAAAGTTCTGCTGGTTGCACGGCTTTGTACTCTCGAAGAAGACAATAGTGTCTTTGGCATGCAGGCCCTTCACATTTTTAAAAGACACTGAACCAGAAGCCGAGGCTTGCACAATCACATGATTCAAATCACGTTCTTTTATGTACTCATACAGTGTCAAATTCTGTGAGTTTTAGAGGGATTACTCACAAAACACCTAGAGAACTGTGTCACTTCTTTAAAAAAAAGTCTTGCAGGAGGTTTTACAGTTCACCGCAATAGTTCTTCTATGATAATACGTGATAAATAATAAATTGAATTGGATTATTTTTCCATTTTGGTTACAGTGTTAACATAATGCTCCGCTGGAAAAGCTGAAATTCCCTTTTCTCTTGTTGCAAAGCCATGCAGCTCGCATCTAACACAGCCTGCCTGTGTCCTTGGCATTTGGAAAGAAGAAGAAGATAAAAAAAAAAAAAGAAGAATAATTGAGAGTTCTTTCTATACACATACTTATCAGACATCTTGTCGAGCTCATGGGTAAGATTTGAGCCCTGTCTGTCTCTTCCTACTACAGCAAGTTCTGCGGCTGGCCTTGTCTGCCAACTTGTCATCCCGGGGAAGACAAAGACGTGCCTTTGTTCGGTCCTCTTTAATTTGAAGGGAAAAGAAAAGGGATGGGGAAATTTGGAGAAAATCCAATGAAATAGTGCAGGCGATGCAGGTTGATGTTTGTCGAGATAGAGGGCATTTTTAATAAAAAGCCCCTCTTGTGCTGGTGTGTAATTCATCAGAAAAAAAAAAAAACAGCTCCTCTGTCTAGTCCAGGCAGGAAAATAGGAGTAAGGCGAGAATCCTGCGATAATGTCACATAGGCACTGCGTTCCCAGGATGAACCGAGCTTCAGCAAAAACATAAATACATAAAACTTAAAATGCAAAACCAGCTGGTTCATTCTGCACGTTTGCAGACGAAACAATCGCAAACTGCAACGCGTCGCGTGCAAACCGCTGCACTGCTGCTGATCTACTATGGCGTAGTACAATGTGAGTCTATATTGTCTTAAAGCGCTCCTTTGATACAGTTGTTAGAACAAAAAGTAATACAAACACGCTGAAATGAGTAAGGCCAGAGGCAAAGCCAGAGAGGCGTCAGATGTAAAGCTAGGTATGCATGAACTGGTTCCTCCATGATGTGAAAAATAAGAGCCATTGTTCTCGCAACAGCCACTTACTCACGCACAGTCATACTGCAATACGAGCAGCTGAGCAGATGAACTTGTTTACACTGGTTAAAGCAGTAAGGTAGAAAAGAGAGGGCAGAAGGTGACGGCTTAATGTGGTTTTGTGGTTGTACTGCGAAATTAGAATAGCAGTGGGGGCCTCGACTGTACACAAAACATGAGGAAACATCAGCAATATAATTTGTAAAGAGAAGAGGCACGGGTAATATGATAATTACTGAAATTAAGAAAACATGATACAGTAATCAAAAACTAGTGTCGAGGAGGTGTGCCTCTGCTGTTACAGCCACAGGCAGGTGAGGTAAGATTCCGATGAGAGACGAGAGTGTAAAAAAGGAAGGAAAAAAAAGAGGAGAGGGGAAGAGGAGGGAGGAGAAGAGGAGGGGGTAAGGGAGGGGTACATGCCAACCTCCTGCCAGCTCCAATTACCAGTGTGAGTGGAGCGTGGCAGCTAGGGCGATGGGTCTAATCAGAGCCCTGCTGAAAGAGACCCGTCCCTGTCCTCCTGCCCCACTGGGAGGCTGCTGGAGCTCAATCCCATGCTATCGCCAGCCAGCGTTTTCCCCCTCAACCCAAACACACTCATCTCAATGGGGGCAAACACTCCAGAAACCCCAGTGCCTGCATAACAGGGGAGCCCCGACGCAGTGCCGCGAGACGCAACGGTTCGGCATAAAAAAATACCTGCCTCATTCCCGTTTCAGTATGCCCTCGCGTCTCTCTTTACGTCTCATACTCAAGCGCAAGAAGTAATGAACGACACGTGCTCGTATGAATGTTTTAAGCTAAAGTAACACCAGTTAAAAAAAAAACACGGCCCTATGGAGAGAACGTACAGACATGAAGCATATGTCTAGAAACACTCGCGAGGAAACATCGCAACAACATGAAAAGGCGTTGTGTGCATGCTTGCAAGCTACCCACGGCGTGTTGCTTCATTCTGTATCAATAGTTAATCTAATTCGGCATCAACACACGTCGTCAAAAATTAAGGTGCTGGAGCGAGCCTTTCTTAAGGTCTTTTGCGTATAAATCTGAGCCGATCTCCTTTCCGAGCATGAAATAAAAAGGCCTTGTGATCTCCGTGTGTGCGCGTTGCCAAGTGATGGATGACAACAATTAAAGGTGATGTCTCCTTTGATAGTGGCAACCAAAAGACCACGGTGACAGCAACACAGCCACTTGCCTCCTGAAATATTAGTGCTCGAAAATCTACCCTTTTAAATATACATCAGTGCACTGTCTTTATATTGCAGGTAAAAGTTTGTGCACTTTTAGACTATCTAGGCCATTTTGGTATTTCATTTACCTGTGTGAGGAAGTGAAGTGCATCGTTTAGTACTTAAGTGATGCCTAAATGTTTAAAAGACCAGTTCATTTTGTGTAATTTGTTAGGTATGTAAGTGTTTCCTACGTCTAAACCCCATTTAATTATTCACCTTTCTTCTAAACCAACCTGTGAGGGGAAACTAAATATAGTGCAATAAGTGTTGTCTATGTCTCAACTGGTGTTGAGTCAATCTGGCACTGAAAACTAGACAGACCGTCTGCAGAAACAAAGCGCATGGCCCACGGCTGTTTCTAGCCAAGAACAACGTCGAGACAGACATTTGCATCTGCCTGAGACACACGGAAGTGTGTGAGAAGTGTCAGCTGCGGCAGGAGGTGCAAACAGAAAGCCAAAACTAACATAAGTTCAACCCGAAAGGCTCTATGAATAGTTGGATCGCTGACGGTGTGTAAAACGTTCAGCAAGTTCGCTTGGAAAAAAATCTTTTACTGCTAAGGATCTATGAGGAGGAGCAGCAGCACTGCGGTGCGGTGGTTAGTAGTCACCTCACAGCGTGGAGGTTCTGGGTTCAAACCTGCCAGCTGGCTGGGGGCCTTTAGTGTGGAGTTTGCGTGTGCTCCCCATGACTGTATGGGTTTCCGCCAGGTGCTCCTGTCTTCTCCCAAAGACATGCAGGTTGGGTTAACTGGCGACTTGAAATTTCCTGTATGTGTGAATGTGGGCATGTTGTCTGTCTCTATGTGTCAGCCCTGAGTGACTGGAAGCCTGTCTGTGGTCAGCTGGGGATCAGCTCCAGCCTCCTGCTACCTGAAACGATAAGCCGGTACAGCTAATGGATGGACTGATTTATAAGGAACACGGAGGTGGTGGTGGTGGTGTTACTCTCTGTTTAAAATTTCGGTTAACCAGTTAACAAGTAACCACGGATGTTGCTTATTAACATCTCCTGTGGTTCAGTTAATGTTAACCTTGCATGTTTTTGATAGCTATGGATGTACTTGCAGGTGTGGATTCTGAAATCCTGTGACATTCAAGCAGTGACTAATAGGCCCCACAGAAAGGCAGACAAACCCGACTGGTTTCCGTGTAACTGCCTCTGCACTTTTGACTTGCAAAACATCGGAGGGCAAAGAGTTCTCTCACATGTTCTGCCATGAGGGGCATGTGAGCAGGACCCTCCTGCTCTTCAGAGGAATACTAGCTGGCAGAACTCCCACTGCAGAGGTCTCCTCAGCAGGGACGACACGGCACACCCCGACATCAAAGACCCCGGCAAGGAGGCCATTGATGTAATACTGTTGTAATGACATGAAAAATGGTGAAAATCTCCACGGAAAAGCGGGAGCTAGTCTACAATGTGCATTAAAATGTGCATTCAAATACATCTCGTGGAGCCAGTTGTCTCCGGGACGCTATCTCTAAGACCAGGTGTTATGGCAGTTGCTAAGGAGATAGTAGCGTGTCAAACAAACACATGAACCTGCACGCACAGACACACCTGCGTGCAACAGACCATCACGAAAACACAGTCATAACAAAAGCACTGCTAATGCAGTTGCTAATACGCGCTACGCGGGCCTATCACTGCGCTGTTGTTCTGCTGTTTATCCAAGTGTACTTGGAGTAAAAAGACCGTAATGCATGCCATGACCTTTGAAATAATACACTTTTTTGTCTGGCTGAGCAGAACATTTGGCCTTACTTCCTCGCCTACAGGCAGATAATCAATAACAGTCATCTAATTCCCCCCCAACTCCTTCCTTTCCTCCTCCTCTTTTTTATCATCTCCCTCTCTCCACTTTCCTATTCATCTCTACTTCTCCCTTTTTCTCCTATCTGATATCATACTTCCACCGTCGTCAGTATGATCTACGGCCCTGCCAGATGCCCTGCGCCTGTTATTTATGCCGCGGCACACCGGTTAGTACATAACCGTGGCCTCCGACCATTACTGCAACCCAAGGGTGGTCTTCTGAATTCACATGGTTATGCTGACCGAGTCACCTTGTGGGACAAGCACTGCTGCACAGGATCACATCCTCCATTAACTACGCTATACGAGTAGCACAGCTGTAGGCTTTCATTTTGAGATTACAGCTCTACTTTTTTGCCTTGTGGTCCGACCAACATGAGTCTGATTGAAGACCCTTGAGATTATAGCATTACGGAGTACAGGGTTTGTGGTTCACTACTCTTTTTAATGTAACTGCCTCTAAGATGAAGGAAAAAAAAAAAAAAAAAAAACCCTAAAGGCTCATGGTAAATTTCTGTGGTAATACGATGTGGCTAATAAGACAGGCTATTCCTTCAGGTGTCTTGGAGAAAAGAACAAGGACAGGACTGAAAATCAGGAAGCGTGACGGTTAATGAAATCGGTCTGCGAACGGAAGCAGAGCGGCGGTTTGCAAATAAATGAATTAATTGATCCTCCACAACTCAAATTAATCATCGGCAGAGCTTTATTGTGACATGTTTAGTGTAATTACGGCAGATAGGGATGGCTTTTATGAGTTCTGAGAAAGGCAGTGGATGTAGTGGAATGTGGCAGGTTCTGTTAATTAAATCCTCACTGACTGGGCTCCTGTGACAGCCTTTACTTATTCTCTCAGTCAGAGATAATGAATAATACACAGAGTCTGTGAGTCAATGTCGGCAGCCTCAACTTTGCAGTGGTTTGCAGAAGTGATGGGTGTTCAAAACTATCGGATTTTTTTGGCATAACCTATTAGCCGCTCACCTTGAAAGAGGTGAACGCAATAATTTCATCAATGCTGGTCAACAGAGGCGAGAGGAACATGACAAAGATAGTGAGGTCGAAAACGACCTTCGACCACAAACGGCTTGATGATTTGTACTCTCCTGTGGTTACAGTGATTTAGCTTGTAGTTATGATTTCCTATTTTTTAGGAGTGAATGGATCTACGTATCATCACGCTTACTGTAGAACCAAATCTAATCCTACTACCTATAATTAAGCCTAACATCATTTTTGATCATTATATTGTTTCATTTTCTGTAATTGGTATGGTCCTGTGGTGAGGGGTTCTAACCTCACTGCAATTTCACCGGGAAGGGACACGGACCTGCTTTTTCCAACTGTGACAGTCGATAATTGGTTGTTTGAGATATTTGAGATTACAAATTATAGGAGAACAAGCGCTCTCCATTACTTGGTGTGGACATGCCCTGACACTGTGAGCGTTAAGCAGAGCAGACCTGGATTTGCCTGCCCAGTCGACCATCCCTTGCGAAAACAGGTTAAAAATATTGACGCAGATGTAATGCATGCAGAATCAACAGTGCCTTTGACAGCTGTAAGGAGACCGATCAACTGCAACCTTGAAAAACACAGCTTAGCAGCTTAGAGAAAATGGGACTATGCCTCTTAAACATGAGAAAAATGTCAAGCTTAAGGCCAAGCTATAAGGCTGATAGTGAGTCAAGCCGTTCTCCCCTGCCTTCTGCGGCCCAGTGGGTAAGCCAAGAGGGCTTGGTGTGTAAATGTGTGAGGAAAAGGGGGTCAGGGTGAAAGGACTCCCATTAGCCAGCTCATTGAGTGTAGGTATTAGAACCCCCCCGACATGCAGCAGGCCCATCCATCCATAGCCAGTCAGGGCCTGGGGAGCCGTTGACTCACTGGCCTGCAGAGCTTCAAGGTGGACCTTGGCTTTTACCTGCAGGGTATAGGCCTAGGGCTTCATTTTTTTCACTCTGTGTTGTTTTTTCTTTAGTATTCTTGTACAGAAATAGAAGTGTCTGCCAAATATGATGCAGCAAATGTAAATTAACACAAGCAATAACAGTTATAATATGACATGTTTGATTGTATCGGTGATGTGTTATCTTGGTCATTTTTGAGGTGATGTTATACTCTAAATAAATGAACTGTCGCTATCAGAAATGCACTTAAACAACAGCTTTGGCCTAGAAATGACTGCATGGGTGAATTTTCAGGGCTTTCATGTTAGATTGTTGGTGTCTTCCATTGTGCAGGGATTTCTGCCATTGTCTAATCATCGATTTTGTACAATTCAGAGACAGACGCACTGTTATCAACATCAGAGTGCTTGGATTATTATATCATCCACACTAAGCCAACAAAATACAACGTGCGATTAGGAACAAGGGCTGATAATATGGAAGCAGAAATCTATGAAATCAAGAGCGACTTCACTCTCAGGTGTAACGTCAAAGTCTGTAGCTCAAAGTCAAAAGTACCACATCAGATTTTCACTCTGTAAAAAGTCATTACTTGTATCGAGTTCTTTCAGATAGAACTTTTATCAACAGTTCAGCAGATTTTATTAGTTATTTCAGCCCACTTCTGATTTACAATTTATATTGTCATGGTCCTCCTGTGCCATGGAGAGAGAAAATGACATATAATAGACCTCATTACTAACAACGGACTATAAAAATGCGGAGGGGCACCGCAGATTGAGGGACAGTTTGAACCTTCGCTGAGCATAAAACACTTTTAACTTAAGTCAGAAAAACAGCATGAAGCAATGAACAAATTGATTTGCTGCAAAATTACACTCTAGCTGTCTGCAGGGCACAGACTACTCAGGTGTAAGTAAGCAGTTGACTTGTATCTGACCCTTCAAATATCAATTTGATTCAGGTGCATATTTGTGAGTGACACTTTCCACGAACGGCTTATATTTCTGGGAAAATAATATTGGATGTTCACATTAGGATGTCTGCCTCTTACTCTCCCTGGTGGCTTCATGTCTGGTTTGGAAACAAGGCACTCCAATACAAAAAAAATCATCTGGGCTTAGATAATCAGCAGCAAGTGCATACAGATGTAGGGACTAACAAAATTAATCAATGTTTGGCAAAAAGGCAAAATAATCACCTTTTAGCTCGTCTACACACTAATAGAGGAAGCACTATGTCATTCTCAATGCATACACAGTGAAACACTATTGATAATCACATTGGTCATGCTCTCTCAAGCAAGCCGTCAGTGAAATCTGTAATTGAATAATGAAAGCATGTTCCATCTGTTTGCGGCAGATATTTAATAGCAGATGTCAATTTGCAGATACCCCTGTCTTTTCCTGACAATGCACAGATATTAATGGATGTGCATGTCTTGTCACATCGCCAATATCTTCCCGAAAGCCCAGGGACAACGTCCAGATGAAGAGTTCAATATGTTCTGACACACAGCAGCGGCCATAACATACGGCTCAGCTCACAATAAGTGTATGACAGAAGCCAGAAGCAATAATATTGAGTGTGCAGGCTATGCAGTTTTAAATGTGGACACATTAAACACCTACATGCATCTATGCAATCCGCTACAAGAGCTCTGCAATAAGGACCTTTGGCAAGCTAATAATGTTAAAGAAGAGGTGATGATTCAACTTTGTGTTTCGCGCTCTTGAATTAGATAACATATTATGAGATGTTCCTGTTTTTCCCCGCCGTGACCATCAAACAAAAGCAGTATTTATTGCAGAACTGTTACTGCATAGGTCTTACTATTATTGTATCTACCCCGTGTAGGTGACTGTACAGAAGAGATAACTTTAATAAGGCATATTTAGTTTGCCTTTAGCAAGAGGAATGACTTTGACGTGTTGACAGCTACATCTTCAATGAATCCCATGACACGCAAGGGAACAAAATCATTTACATTCATTTAGCAATTTTCCTTTTTCCTCATTAAAGTTTGAGAAAATGTATTTTCCTGGGAGAAAGTGTAAAGCTCTGACGTGTTAAAACACTCTTTGAAAACCACTGGCCCACTTAAAATAGGATAAATATGTCGCAGCGTTAGTCTTTTCTTAACACCTTTGAGGATGCTGAATTTCCCCCCCAAAGTGGTTAAAGTTATGGGATAAATTAGAGAAATGTAAATCCGCTCTTAAGTCATTAGGACAGGCTGCAGATGTGTTTTGAGGTTTTAATACCAAATTACATGCTTTCCACAATTTAGAAAGTGGTGGGAAGCAGCCAAAGCTGCGATGATGAAGTTAAAGAAGCGGTCTAATTCACCACCTGTGCGAGGAAAAACAAAAGACAGAAATACTTACATTTTGCAGTAATTCTTAAAGAATTACAGCTCTGACTGTCTCAGTTGTTCTGTTTTCAATCAACCACTTTTTTAAATGTTATTTTTACTCAGTGACCTCGCTCTCTGTCTCTCTCTATCCCCTGGGGCCATAGACATGATCAACACTGACGGCACAGACATACCAGACATCGACGTCTTTACAGATACAGCTTGCCAAAAGCAATGAGCAATTGATGGACAGGTACAGCTGATAAAATGTTGCCTCAAAGCAGAAGTGGCTCCCTCCAGATGACTACGTACAACGTGGAATTTTTAGTCAGGTGTCAAACAACAAATCTCTCGAGACAGATTAATTAACCGGGGTCAGTTGGACTAACTGGTAACTGGAAATCTGAAGTTATACATCATACTAAATTACTGAGCTTCAAACAGAAGATTTTAGGGCCTGATCAGGGAAACTACTGTTGCCGCTGACACCACACCCAACAACAAACCACTCATCTACGTTCTGGTACATAGAACAAAAGCTTGATTGTTTGGATGGGGAAGAATACCTGGCAGCATCAATGATTTATTCATTTTATCGTGAGTTTCCAAGGTTGAAAACAAGTTCTTACTTCCCTGTGTGTTAAAATGGTAAATGGTGACTGTAATATAGTTGCTATAGCCCTGGCCAAACACGCAAAGCTATCTGTTCTCCTTACAATCCCCGAGTCCTTGGAAGTGAGGATGTGAGGATGCAGATTGGGTGGCCAGGAGTGTGATTCCACCCTGCCATATTGTGTGAGTCCTTGGGAGAAGCATGCATAGACAGATGCAGTTTGTATCTGTCAGGCTGGATATGATCTACGATGCTGGGCTTCCAGCCAGCAGATGGTGGGAGAAATTAAATCTGTGACACAGACCGTCACAATGGAGCTAGGAAATACAGTAGGGGTGTGGGTACACCTGTAGATCTATGTGTGTGTGTGTGCGAGGATGCATGTCTGAAAGGGTTTTGTGTGCGTGCGAGTTGGTGGTGCTTCTATATTCCTACAGCGTGTTGTGACAAACAGCCCTGCCCAAAAGGTGGAAGTCAAACCTGTTCTGCTCGAAGTATATCCAAACACCCTGCGTCATTTTCCTAAACATCCTACTGTATGTAACGCCACAGATGAGCTGAACAGCGTGAACATTACAGAAACACACCACCGAGAGAGAACTGGAGACACTGAGAAAGTAATGTGATGGAATAGCAGTTACACCACAGGCCTTATTTTGGTCACTGTGGATGATTTGAATAGAGCAAAGGAAAGGAGAGGATTAAATTGTCGGAGGAAGCAGCGCTCGGTATTAAATCATTCCGATATAGCTTCTGTATGTATTTATCTTGCCCAGGAAGAGGTGCAATGCGATTTCTATGCTGTTTATCCAGTCAGGTTTGTTGTCCGCACTTGCCTGGCTCCGGAGATATTTATTACTGGCATTGTGTCGCAGTCATTTTTTGCCTCTGCACCAGGGACAATAATGCATGCCAAACAAATAAAGGCCTTTTCTAACCGGTGAGGCCGTAATTTGTTCACTGCCACCAAACACAGGACCACTAAATACAGCCAACACAGTGAAGCCAGGATGCTGTATTGAAATCCATTTTGAAATTTTTCAAACGGTGCAAAAAAAAAAAAACGCATGAGTTTTTAACACTGCGGTGTAATTACGGCCTCTTTTCCAACTCAAAAATTAGAGGACTCATAAGGCAGAACTAATATTACAGGGAGATGTATCGCTCCAAAGTTTGATGTTTGACATGTTTTCAGGGGCTATTTTTTCTTCATTGCAGAAGCTTTGAATTCTAGCATATTTCTCACTTGACCTTTTACAAAATTAAAATTTTTTCCTCGACATTACATGTTCAGGAATGGGTTGCCAGCGAACTTCAAAAAAGGTCTGCAGCTGGTCTGAAGGAAGAACCTTTCTAATTTACGCTCTGACAGCGGAGTATTCTGGTAATGATAAGGCTTTTGATCTGGTACCATTAGATAACATTCCTCCTTTCTGGAGACGGGTCAGCTGTCTCCCAAAGGACAAGAGAATATTCTCTAACACAGCAGAAAAAGGCACAGAATATACCTGAGAGCATGTGCTCATACTTAAGGAATCTTCTCAAGTCGCAGGGAGCGCCTCTGATATCAGTTTGACATTTTCATGTTTGTTTTAGCTTTCTGATCCCGAGAATGTTTTGCTGAAACTAAAATTACATTGGGCCAGGTTTTCACTGCCCTTGGGTTTGATAGGACACTTGATTAATACAAATTCCCACCTTTGGGCTTGTTTTTGGAGCCGGTGCAGAACTAATGGTATTGCGAGCCATTTCATTCTCGCACCATAAAAGGGAAAAACAAAGATCTGAACTGTTTGTACAGTGTTTTTTCTGTGATACGTGACCTCCAATTAGATGTTTGTGTTGAATCTCCTTGCTAAAGATCTGGCTGATGTGTTTTCACTTGGAAAATATTCGTTGTTATTTCTAAGTTATAAGTTTGGTTTGCTGTAGGCCGTTCCCAGGACTTGTCAATGTTGTAATTCCCCTGTCGCTGATAGAACCCAATTAAAGCTACGTACCTTTAAGAATTTTGCTCGAGGCAGTTTCATCAGAATTTGGCACTGGTATGAAGAAAAGCTCACCGTTTCCAATTGTGAAGACAGTCACTCTATTCATTGCACCACAGAGCCTCATCCGTTTTATCATCACCATTAGTGTCATGACATGGTTTTGACACCACCTTAGTCATTTCGTGATTTGAGTCATTGCATTTTACATTTTACATGCTCATCAAATGTTAACGGCGAGGAAAATATGAAATATTGCCTTGACATGGAGAAGTGGCAGCGCACTGCATTTAAGACTGATGTTGTGAGCCGAGATGTCTTTTCTGGCCAGCAGTAGTTTATTTCATACATCACCGAGACAAGCACCATTTACCTGAACATTTACTGAGGCAGTTCAATTCAAGGGGGGTGCTGAAGGTCAAAACATCGGCATCGTTACCCAAGTAATGAGTCATTGTTCCCTCTGGTCATCTCTCTATACTAGCCTGCAACGTCATACCACCACACTGTCCACTATATTTAACAGAGAGGGAGATACAGAGAGAAAAAATAGACATGGAGGCAGAAAGTGAAATGAAAGAACAGGGAAAAGAAAAGGGGGAATGAAGGACTGACAGCAACAATATTTCTCAATAACACCTTTCCTTCTGGTCTCAGCATCATTATTTATCCATACAGGTCAGACCTGCACACAGAGACTGACTCCCTCACTCTCTCTTATGCACACGCAGGTTTTTTGGCAGGATTGCACATTTGAAAAGTAATTTTGCATGTAGAGGATTATTCAAAAAAACATCACAGCAAAAAAAAGAAGACGATAATAGCCAAGGAGCCTCAGATTTTGACTTATGACTGTGTGACGACAATAAAGAAACATGACTCTGTTCTTATTATTCTACCGCTGCATGTGTGCACGTCTCCCTCTCTATCACACACACACACACACACAATGAGAGATGGCTGAGCTAACTTTGGGCCCGTATGTAAGTCTCAGCGGTGTGACCTCTCGGGCGGGGGCGTGAGAACTGCCACGAACAAAGAGCAGGGCTGTTACAGCGTGACAGAATTACAGAGTGACTCGAGACTCATGACTGCAAAAGTGCTAAAGTCCAGCTCGGCTTTGGTGTTAAAACATGCAACACGCCGCAGGTGAGCGGCTGTAAAGCTATACGGTTACAACTGCGATCATCTGCCGAGGTCAAGAAAGAGACACAACGTCCTCTGGGCTGTCAACAGTATGACATGCATATTCATTTCTAAACAACCAGAACTGTTTACACGGTGTTGAGTAACATCTGACAGCCTGTGACTGGGCGATATTGACTAAGTAAGTGAAGTAACTGCCGTGAAGTCAGCTTAAAATGTGTGAAAACTACTTGCATAAATCGCTGTCATGACACCGGATCCTATGCTTTAAATCCAGGGACGACTTCTTCCCCTGATGTTACATGATAAATCGGCAGTGCTGACGCAAATTCATGTTGGAGTTAACCATTCACTATTTTGAAGTCACAAGCAAGTGATCCAGGCGCTATCGTGCACTTGTGAACCTTGGTATTTCTTTTATACACACAACCTTCCTTTGAGCACACTGAAAGCACACGCAAAGCTGCACCGATACGACTGTAATAATCCATATTTTGCAGGATTGGCATAACAAAATAAAGAGCCAGTATATGAAATAATCATAATTAATGCTCGACCTTCCTTTGCTCCGCTAAAACCTATAATCCTGATCGACTTAGCTGCATAATGACTTCGCCATTCTCGCTGCCTCTTTGGATGGGGGGTGCTCGACGTATTATGACAACTTCGTGCGGATGGAAAGTCACATGTACTTTAAGTCATGCTAAGAGTGTGAGGCTTTTCTTTTGGGTTGCCAAACCAGGAAGTTTTTGTTCAGGAAGTCAGTATTTCAACCTTTATTTATTCAGGGATGGCTGACGTGAGAGACGTGGGAGACGTGACATGTTTCTTAGCAATGCTCAGCTTGATTTTTTTCTTTATACATTTGCATCTGGAGACCTACCAGGTACAGCTATAGTTCTCTATTATTATCGGTGACTGAGCAGCTTTACTGGTTTTGTGCCTTGCGCAAGGGCAACACAGTTAATTCAGTTTGCTGACGCTCGGCAGGTTTCTTCGCCACTTTTCTCCAGATTTTCCTGATTTAATTTGAAAAAGCAACACCGTCACGTGAAACCAACTTCTGAAACCTTCGGGCTACCACTGCTCCATTAAGGAGGAGGATCATTAGTCTCCGTCTGTTTGGTGCTGCCCCAGTGTTTTCTTGTGTAGTGCTGCTGATATGAACTTGATGTATCGCTAGACTACAAACAATGGACTAAAAATAGAGCCGAGCTGACAGCACTGCTCTGTGAGGTTGTGTGTGTGTGTTTGTGTCAGTGAATATGCATCCATATTAACCGGGTCTAAGTTGTTCAGCACATCCTGAGGGCTGTGGTCAAGCAGCCGAGGAGTATTTTGATTAAATATAACGTGTGCGTTAACAATTGCAATCCTCTGATAAAGACAAACACTGACAGACTCATTGAAATGCTCCCACACGTTTTAAGCAGCCATTTATTATTTAAGGAATATATATTCATTTATAACAATCCTCTGTTTGCAGTTTGATCAAATCTAACTTAACCTATATGTCATCAATACTTTCAGTTATTTACACTCGCAGTTACGTCTGCGTCTATGGAGATATTTTTGAACACAGCACGGGTGGAGAGACTCAAAAACTAAAATCACAGCAACAAGCCTTCATGGTATCTCAGCTTGTAAGGTTATCATTGTCAGCTTTGGCAAGAGAGATTGTTTGCACCCAGCAGATACAAAATAACTTGGCAGCATCCCGTTAAAGTCCTCATTTTTCTAAATAAATATCTGTCTCTCTTCGCTTTTCTAAATGCCCAACAAAGACTTCAACTTCAGCAGCCACTCGTTTGCTTTGGCTGTCTGCCATTCCACTGTGGACAGGTAGCACGTAGTGCTGGCTTGCCTGAGCTTGTAGGCTGAGAGCAGCTGTCCACGGGTTTTTTTTTGTGAACCTACATTGTTTTGGTTTGTCAGAGCCAAACAGAGAGCTTAAAGTGGCTTACCTCTGCGGAGACGTGCAGACTCGGGTGCTGATGTTGGGAAATCGTCAACACTGGCGTGCCTTTGGTTTCACTGTCACTCGATTTGAAATGATCATGAATAGAACTGCGTAATGCAGCTTTAAACGGGTGTATATTATTTGAAATAAACACTTAGGCTTGTTCTTTTACGTGTGGTTCAAGTCAAAACACGATCGCCGTGGGTAACACTGCCTTGGTTAAAAGGCCTGTTTCCCGTCCCCATCCTCAAAATGCATGCAGTGGATGTGTGCCTTATAGATAAAAGCACCCATCATATGGCATGTGTCTGTATGGTACTTGACTCCGGGGTTGGCAGCTACAACACCGAGCGCAGGATCACAGAGAGAGGACGACTTCATGCAAAGCACGTCCGCTGGCGAGAACAGTTGCTCACTGTTGAGTAAGACTGTTGTCCGTCTTTCTTTTCTACTAACTGAGGGAATCCAAACACGGTGTCCCATTTTGCACCCCCCTCCAACACTGGCACCGTTGTTAACGCTCGTCTCGTCCGTGCGCGCTTCGTGTCATGTTGGCGCTGTCTGTTTGTGAAGGCAACAACGTTCCCGATGATACGGTGCACGGGATGGGGTGGAAAGAAAACCTTTCTCTGCGCGGGAGCAAAAAGTCCCGTTGGGAAGATTACACAAGCCCCGGCTGATGATATCATCGGACCAGTGTGGACGCAGAAAAAGAAACGGTGGGTGTAAGAAAGACGGGATTCAAACAGGGGGATGGAAAGGCTGCATTTGAATGAGAGGGGATCTGCTTTAATACCGGTGTAGTGGCTATGGACGGCCTTAATACTCCCTCTGTGCAGCTCTGGAGCTTTTTTTTCTCTTGAAGGTTTCTAATGAAATCAAGTCCTGTGATGACTCGCGCCCACATGACAAAATAACCAACTAGGGGAGGATATTCACACTCACAGCTCAGCGATATGGAAGGCTGAGCAGGACGGGGTGCAGAACCCCTGTCCGCATAAATCACATACATTAACTCTATGAGCAGGAAGGGGAAAGGAGGTCCATGGAGGTCAACCTACCCTGCAGGCATGGAGGGTAGCCCTATATGTGGGGAAAAATAGTTTCTATGTCTATATGGAGCCATTTTCTGTGGATAAGGAGTCACCCATGTGTGAATGTATAAGTAATGTATTTTAGCCATCATTACTCACTATAAGCCTTTTGATGAGGCGGTTTATTATTTTTTTATTTGCTCATGCCTTTGATTTGTTGTGGTGGACGGTTCTGACTCATTAAAAGACGGAGACAAAGTAAATAAATATAGCATTAAAGCCAATAAAAGGAGAATATGTCTTTCAGGTCAGATGTTTGCTGAGTTGCTGAACTGTACGCATCTTATTTATATATCTATCTATATCTGTATCTTATTTAAAAACGCATTCCTTGCAGGTTTTTTTTTTTTCCCGCCTTGTGGAGTTTACATTAAGATAGATCTACTCCTCCATGACACTGCCGATACCAGGAAAACTCCAGGAGTTTGCAAATGTTTATGTATGAATTATTAAGGCAAACACCCATATTTGCTTTTGGGTGTATTGGAATAAAAGCTTCAAAAAGAAGAAGAAGCAGCAGCAGCAGGAAGAGGAGGAGGAGGAGGAGGAGGAGGAGAGGACTTAAAGAAAAGAGCAAGAGTGAAAGCAAGATGGAGAAAGAAGCCGAGCGCGCGTGCGAGACAGAGAAAAAAAAGACTTATCTTACCTTCAAGCACTGTAAGCTTGGCACTGGTGTTGATCTCGCCAGCACTGTTGGTGGCTGTGCACTCGTAAATGGCTTCATCTCTGTGTGTGCGCAGTGGTTGGATCCGCAGTACGGAGCCCGAGCCATCATCAAACTCAATCACCTAGGAGAGCCAGAGCAAAGCAAAAGGCCAGGAATGTTATTTCTAGTGGTCTTGTTTTCTTTCCCAGGAATATCACTTTATCACAAACGTATAATAACGTCCGGTTAGACTTGCAGATCTTCTCGGTTTTTGTGTTTCTGTGGTAGAAAATTCTGCAGTTTGAGGCGGTTTCTCAGATACGCAGTTATGTTCTGCTGCAGAAATGTGACTTTTCAGAAGTAAAATATAAATCTCTTCTTGCTGAAAATTACCTTTCCACTTGAGTACGAGTGAGAATTGACCGTGATGTTTGTTGTGAATCCACGACGCGCAGCAGAACCACAACAGGGTTCATATCAGGTACCAACAAGTGTATAAGAGTATAACCCAATCGTACCTCTAGCTACCACAGCTACATCATGTTGCAGAGGAAAGACCGTGTATGTTCACACCTAAGGTGCTTCCTTCTGTTCATGTGGGTTCAAAACAGGGAGGTGAAATACATCAAGTAATTCATCAAGGGGGGGGGGGGGGGGGGGGTGTATGGCCAGAGACTGTGGAGCTGAAGAAGCGAACGGGAAGGGGATGAAGGTGTAAAAAGACAAAGAGATGAAGAGGACTATATAAATCAAGATGGAAGGAGATTAAAGAGAAGGGAAGCCTGCCTGGTCTCGCTCGGAAAAAAGAGAAGAGTTGGTGTGATGCTCAATAACAGGGCAATTGATTGTGTGTGCTGCGTGAGTGTGGATGTGTGTGTTAATGAGAGAGGGTTGCCGAGGCAGACTAAAGCTTCCTGTAATGTGTTGTCTTCATGCCTGCTTGTGTGTACATGTAGGAGAAGAGAGAGAGAGTGTGTGTGTGTGTGTGTGCTCAGAGATCTGAAAAGTCACGCATGAGTGCTCACCTCAAAGCGCTGGGAGCTGACTTTCTTGCCTTTCTTCATCCAGGTGATTCTGGGTTTGGGCTCCCCGGCGGCCTGGCACACAAACGACGCAACTCCGCCCGAGATGCCCGTCTGGTCCTCTGGGGATTTGACGAAACTTGGCAGGCCTGAGTGAGCCGGAGCAAAGAGGGAGATGGGGGACGTGATGAAAAGAGGGAGGGAAGTAAGTCAGGCACATGGGGAAGAGAGAGACGGGAGAGCAGAATGGAGGGAAAGAGGTAAAGGTCATGTTAATGCCAGTCACGTTGGCAGGTTAAACTTGGTTATCTGTGGGTATCACTTTCTCCACACAAAGGTAACAATGAGAGAACCACACTGGCATTGTTACTGCGTGCACCTGCAGCTCAGCCACGGGAGAAACAACCTGTCTTTGTGTGCCTGCCTGTCACTGTATAATGTTGAATTTCTCACCTCTGCTTTGACACGGCATTTGAAAACAGACCAAAGTTTGTCGCTCCCAGACAATGAAGTCACCGTTCTATTATCTACCTATTGAACACGAGGGGCAGCGTTAAACTCGATAGATAAAACGAAACACGCCAATAAACTCCGCAGAAATCAGAGAGCGGGCACTTTGGGAGTTAATCTGGTTATTTGGGACTCAAACAGACGTTTGTGGCTTATGAGGCATTAAGGCTGGTTAGCACATGCTAAATCCAAACAAGGCTACTACTATGTTGTGATTCTGTTACCTCTTTGCGACTTCTTAGATAATGCGTGTTTACAACAACACAGTGGACTAGCATGGAGAACGCCCATAAACGCGGCCGCCTTGTTTGCCTTCAGGGTGTTTTTTACCCCGAGCACCACACCCAGCATCATTATGCACAGGACAATGGAGTGTGTGTTCCAGTGACAACCCGTCTGTGTTGACATGATGCTCCGTACCATACCTGCCATCCCGTACGCTTTATTTACCTCAGACGTGAATTAATACGAGTCTGGCTTCGGCAATGTGACATAATGTCCTTATTACCAGCTACGTCGGATCGTGTTTCATCTCCACAGTGATTAAAGGGGAGGTGGGGAACACCTAAGCCACGGTGATGACGAGGAGACCGCCCCGCGGAGAGATACACAAAGGGGTGAATCATTATACGGTGTACACAGAGGAGACGCCAGCCTTCCCTCGCTGAGCACACACTGGGGAGAACCCCGCGACGGCTGCCACCATACTTTGCTTTTTTATGTGTTTTAATATAACACTGGGGGTGGAGGGGACGGTGGGGTTTGGGGTCAATGTCTAGTTAACGTAGCGCTGTACCTCACTTCTAGGAACTTCGGTGAGCACATTCTCCAGGTCTACCTGTTTTATGATCGACCTCTGCCCTCACTTGGCTGGAGAAAGAGAGAGAAAGAGCAGGTGGTGTTGCTCGTCCTTGCTCGAGGACATCTCCGCAAAGGAGCTTTCTTCAAGCAGCACAGCCGTACACAATAAAAGAAAGAAATACCGTGCAGTGACATACGCACGCATACATTACACTTTGATGCGCAGCGGTTATGCACTGGGACCTGGCTGGAGGGCCAGAGGTACTAGCAGAAATATGAGATGTTTAGCGTCGCCCCCTGAGGAAACGCATACTGCCTATGATATAGAGACATTTTCTGAACACATACACACTCCCTGCCAAAAGAATATATTTTCCACAAGTTGTCTTAATGCTTGCAATCTTTAAGATGACCACGCAGATAGCGGCTGTGCAGTCAAACAGAAGGTAATGCCTGGGAATGTGCTCGGAGATATCATCTCTTCGTAGCTTTGCAAAGTAAAATACGGGGATACAAACTGATATGATTTTTTTCCTCCAGATGATCCAGTTTATGACCAGCCGGAGTAAATCACTGTCAAATAACTGTCAAATTAACAAAAAGGAGATCAAAGCTAACATTTATTTAAAAAACAGTCACGATAAGCTAACAATGATGAACAGATCCTCAGCGTTTTGTGTCGGAGTGACTGAAGTGCACCGTGGCGCTGTTTAGTGTGTGAGTGGGCAGTTGTGCGCGCCTGGCAATACAAAGTAATCCGACATAACATCCATCCATCCATCCGCGACCCGTGACCCCTTCATAGTACCTAAACCCACCTGACATTTGAATGATATTTTCGTCCTGGTTCTCCCACGGACAAGATTTAGAAAGCAGCAGCGCGGCGATAAATCCTCTCCTGTAGCATCAGGATGTGACTGTGACACCTATGCAGGCAGGTAGGCGGGCGTGCTAATGATTCAGACCTGATAAGCTCTTAAGAGTGTATGCCTGAGCATGCATCTGTGCGTGCAAGGGTGGTGAGTTGGAATCCCCCAGACCTGATTACCATCGTTCTGACTTCCAAGGCTTCCTGCTAACATCTGTCAATAGCTGCTCTATTCAAGTCAACGTGAGGGCTTTTCAATATGTTGCTGAGACGGAGGATCAGGCAGCATTAAAGAGAGTTCTCAGGCGCATGCTTCAAATTAAAAGCATGTAAGCTTGTGTACTGCCACGAACATTTATGCGAGGAAGCACTGGATCTGGAGACATCGTAAGGATTTTTGTGGATAAGAGGAAGAAAAGGGTAAACTGGCCCTCGCTGGGCTTTTACCGTATTAATCCTCTTATACAAGCTTCCCCTGAATTTCGGCAGCTGACCTATGACTCAAAGGCGAAACTATGGCAAATTCGGAGCAGTCCATCGCTAATCCAGATCTCACCGAGCATTCAATCGCAAAATCTGGACAGGGTTAATAGTGGTCCTAACACACGCCATCGAAAGGGCAGAGGCATTTATTTTTGGACTAAGACTCTCTAGAGTTCCTCCATCACTCTGCCAACAGAAGCGTTGTGAGGGATATCAAACTGTTGGGTTTGTCACTTCTTTTCTTAGAGACACAAAATCCAGACTCGACCCTTTTTTTTTCTCCGCCTGTGTCCCATTTTCCGAGCTGTCAGGTCCTTGTCACATGAAAACAATAGCAGGGACGAGGTGGAAAACACATGAGCCTACCTATGCAAATCCTTCACTCAGCCACTGACTGCCGGCTTTGAGTTGCACTCTTCCTAAGCTTTGATGCATCACATTCAAAACTCCTATCTCGATACCGCAGGGCTTTAACCCAAGCGCTCTTCTCGCCGCCACAACTGCGAGGTGCCAGAATTTCAGGGGATGAGGTTATTGACTCATGCCTCATTTACCACGTTTGGCTTACTCACACTAACCAAGTTAAGACATGCTCCAGTTACTCACACTATCACATAACCTGGGTCATCAAAGGATGACGAACATACCCGGAGTACTTGTCAATCATTCAATCTATTGGTTTTTAATTACTAAATGCGAGTGATCCGCGTGCAAAGCAGTGCTGCTGTACACAAACAGCAGCGTGGCTGGTGGCGCAAAAAAAAAACAAGACAAACACGTTTGTTGTCAGCAGAGCAAAAAGGCTTTCATGTTACGGTTAACGAACGGAAAAAACAAGTTCATCAAAACCAAAAAATTATTATTATTAATTATTTTCTACCTCCTATCCTGACAGACAACCCGATTATCAAACGATTCATCGGACTGTTCAGGAAATGAATGCAAAAGTCTTAACCCAACAGTAGTTAGTAGCAGTATTCTTAGTATTGTTAATCTTCATGCATATTCGAAATTTGAGCCGTGTCCCCTTGAAATTCAAACTGGATGGTGGGTTATTGACAAATCTGCATAGATCCCCGGTTTAAAGAGTATTGAGGGGAGCCTCTGAGCGGCTGACTGCTCTGCTTGCAGGGGATTAAACAGCTTCTTCAGTTAACCAAATGCCTGCAGCGGTATTTGTGAGGTCTGAGGTCATTAGAGAGAGATGAAAGGTAGAGGGGGTTCCCCCAACTCCAGCGCCGCTACAGGTGTTCCATTTTTCACAGGCTGGATATAAAGATGTTGGGGTGTGTGAACGGGAACGCCTACGAGCTGTGCGGTAAACTGTGAGCGACTTTTTTCAAGGACAATGCAAGAAAATGGGTCTGATGAATACATTATTGAATATGGGTCACATTTTAGGGCAGAGGCTCGTAAGAGACGCGATAAAATGGAAAAGCGGTTTACTGAAATATTGACTGACATATAGTTTTCTCAGTTCTGACACATTCAAAGCACCGTTATTGTATGATGTGTTTCCAAACAGCAGTTTTCTGTTTGTTTTTTTCCCTGGTCTAGGGCCTACGAGCAATGCTTGTAATAAATGCAGAGACAGCAGGGAGAGCCGTGTAAATGGCACTTGTGTGGCTAACAATTAGTGTATTCCCAGGCCTGCCAGAGTGCCCAACGAGAGCTACTCTGCGGTGTAGAGTATCAGGGATCGATACACACGCGGCAGAGAGAAAACCATTAATTCTTATTAATAATGGATTAGCAAGTTATCATTTTCATGAGGCAACACTTAGTGGGAATTTGTCTGATGGCATCAGCACTGGTTGTTTTAATGGAACACCTCCATTAAGGCCTTTTCGGGCCATTAGTAGGCAACTTGTTTGCAATTAATTCCATATAAAGCTGCCTCCCCTGCAAGTTATTTACCCCGATAAAGTCAACTGCACTTCAGGCTGTTTGTTTAAACCAATAAACATCATGTTTGCTATCTGCTCTTGCAGCTGAGCACCGAGGAGCTTTGTGTCGTTGTTTTTTTTCCAAATGGCACGCAAACATAGCACATGTTAAAATTTACGTAGCGGGACGCTGGGACTAAATAGTATGACGCAGAGTTTGCCATAATCAGCTCCCCGTGGTCGATGCATTTCAGGGCGCCATCATTTATTTTTATTATCTAGCCCTTAAATTTTAATCTTATTTTAATCTGTCACTTTGAGTTCACGTTATAAACAAAGCCACGCAGCTGCAATGCAGTACAGCTCCTCCACTTGTTCTCGCTGCCTCAATCACACTACAGCATTCCCCTCGCTGTGGACTAGCCAGACTTATGGCTTATTTTGGGTGGATGAGTACACGGCGAGAATGTTTTAGCTCTGGTAAATTGGTCCAAATATCTTCGGGCTAAACCTTTTTCGTGACACGCAAGTCTAATATTGTCACGTCACACTAAGAAGATGCTGGTTTCAAACACGTGTGGGTGGAGTGCGTGTTATTTGCTGTTGATGTTCTAACAGGTTTTCGCTGGATGGTCCGGTTTCGTTGCACGATCCGCTCCCTCCTCATTGACAGTCACTTCACAGTGCGTTCACTCCCGATAACACAGAAACCCAAGAAACTTTCTTTTTTTTTTTTTTTCAGAACGATAGTGTAGTGGCTGAAGATGGATGGAGCTTTATGAGCTTTATCGGGACTTCAGTGAAATCGCAAGAGCAATGCGATTCATCATCACTGGGATAGTGTACTTAAGACAAAATGTCTAAACCTATAGGAGAGAAAAGGGGGGGAAAAAAAGAAAAACATCAAACTTTCAATACCCTCGTGGACCACAAAGATGGGCTTTCAATCAGGCCTTCCAGCTCTCTGTGAATTATTCAAGACAGCGGAGAAGAACAAGAACTCTAAGTGCAATTACCCTTCACTCCTCTCTTCCCAGTGTGAGCAACATTAATGTAATGGCTTTCATCTTCTCAAGCCGATTAAGAACGAGGGAGGCATCTCTGCAGCCTACTCTCTCCGTCTCTCCTCTTTTCTGTCAGTCAATACGTGACATTTGAAAAAAACAATGCGCGCGCGCACACACACACACACACACACACACACACACACTCTGTGCTCTGGTGACCAGTGCCTGGAGTGGGCATTTAAAAACAACTGTTTAAAAAACACGCGAGGATAGACGCTTCATTGTGTACTTCTTTGATGCAGAGGACGTGGGTGTTCCTGCTATCGCACGGCTGGGAGTCTGAGGCTTTATGTTAGCTGTGGTATTTAAACTGGCGCCCGAGTCAGAGATGAGTCACTACCTGTGGCTGTTTTCAACACACCTGATTCCTGAAGGGAAAGTCTTAGCAGACAGATAAAAGCAAACGCTTCGCTACGAGTTCTTTGTTTGTACTTTTAAGTACTGCTGCACTGCCGCATGAGGGAAAATATACGACGACGCTGTGGTTATAAAACGAGGGCACTATAGATTTGACCGTGTCCTGTTCTCATCAACACACGTCATTTTCACTGTGTCATTATCTGAATCTGAACTGAGCTGATGTATGGCCTGACACACAATGTGGACAATGCAAATGAGAAATGCAAAAATCCTGCGCGTTTCCAATGAACAGGCTCTTTATGAGGCCTACAAGACAAGCCTGCTAACGTGTCGGCTGAAGTGCGCAGCTCATCTGCATAACCCCGGGGCTACATCACCTCCGACGTTCATTTAATCCACTTGATGAAATGCTCTCATTTGCGCTGTCATCAAACTATGAGATTTTTTCCATTCTGGAGCCGTGAAGGACGAGCGACTGCTGCATTTGAAGGCATGTGTGGGCGGACGGCAGCGGTAAGTGTCAACCTGGGGACACTCGGCATGCAAAACAAAACACGGGGAGGGAAAAGTACATTTTGAATGCAGCTTGAATATGTAATATAGTATATATATGACACCTTTGTAATGGAAATCGAGACTACTCTGTAAAGTTGCAGCGGGAATACAAAAGAAGATTTAGGCAACTGATGGAGGGCTTCACTACTGCTGCTGCTGCTGCTTCTGGGTAAAGTCCAGTGGTCACCTTGGCTTGGGCCCTGACATTAATAGACCAGTGTGGGGAAAATGTTAAGTGTGTTAAGTGATCCCAAGGGGGGGGGGGGGGGGGGGGGGGGGGGGGGGGGGGGGGGGGGGGGGGTTGGTGGCTCGGCCCGCTCAGATGGCTCCTAGCTTGTCCGGAGATCCCATTTTGGGGTTAGCTCATCATCCATCACCGCGAACCCCCGTGTGACCCCACTAACCTCATTAATTTGCCTCCCTTAGATTAGCCCTCCCTCAGAGACCACAAAGAGCCTGTGCCATTGTTCTCATCGTCTCACCCACACGGCCCGGAGGTCTTAAGTAATTCAGCTCTCCACTAGCCAAAATTGAGGGCGAAATTAAATTATGTTACTGTAGGAACCCGGAACAACAAAGAGATTGTGGCTTTACATGCACAGACAGGCTCTTTTTTTTTGCGGTTGCCTCCCTTCAGATTTAGCATCTTTGAAACGCTACAGTGACCATTTACCCATGAAATAGTTCCCACTTGAGATCCAGCCATGTTTTATGCTGCTGTTTGTCCACAGGCTGTTTGGGCTGAGTTAAATGCTTTTAAATGCACCTCAGAGGACGCTCCCAAAGTAAACAATACACAGGTGTGTAGTGAAGTGCCTGTGAGATATTTGATTTTGTCCTATTTAATGGACGCCACCTTGAATTTCTCCGATCTGGACTGTCTGATAAATGATCGGGGATATGACTAAAACAGCCGCACCCTTTGATGCTTCTAATACTCCCTACATAAGATCTCTCCACACAAATTAATCCTCATCAAATCTTCCAAATCCCTGCTAATTATTTCAATTCAGAGAAGCCTACGATTAAGTGAGGATGTAAGAAGTAATACGTAATAAGGAGCAGTGAGGAAATGTCAATAAACGCATCACCGTGAATTAAAACGTCTTCCTCCATTTGCCCTTTTTCAGGAAGGACACCGGCGATTCTTGTCGTCCTGTGGCACTGCCGAATCCGGGACACCGCAGAGGTTTTGGGTGACTGCCTCTGGCCCTTCTATTGAAGCTCCCTAATTAAACTATTAATCTCACATCATTAACCTCTGATGACTCTTTCCTCCCTCAATTCTGACATTGCTGCACCGGCTTAGGAAAACAACTTCCCATCGTATCTCCGCCACCCCTAAATTGCATCCCTCCGACACTTCATCTTGCAGATGTTTTCTCACATATATTGCCCCCCCCCCCACCTCCGCCCCAACAATGCTTTTCTCAAAGCGCATTTTCCACACCTTGGTTCTTCTCCCTCCACCTCAGCCGCTCTCTCGGGGTGCCTGTCTGTATGATGTGTGTGGACCACAGCTGTGTGCTAACTGCATTACTCTCAGAGTGGCTCTCCAAGGTGGATATGGTTACTTTTAATTAAAAAAGAATCAATTTCTATCCCTGTCAGTTTTTGAACTGGGTGACCATATGGACACTTAAACATACAATCCAATTTCCAGCCCCCCCCCCCCTCCCTCAGCACCACGTCTGGCCACCCCTCTGCAAACCACTCTGGCACTTCCATCACATCGGCCTATTGTAGGAGCTCTAGAAATTGCCAGATCAATCTATGGATGTTGTTTTATAGGCTCATTTCTTCACACGTTTGTTCTCTGGTAAGATATGCCACATTATCAGCTATTTGGGGATATTCCTGTCAAAAGCAGAGGTGTATTTATCATAGCAGTCCTGTGGGAAACCTCCTAGTGCTCGAGCCACTACAGAAATACAATGAATCTATTGGTGCAACATGGGAACACGGGAACACAAATAAGATAATAAAAGGGTTGTGGCATGAAACAGCGGTTCAATATAAATAAAAAAAGTCACTTTAAAGTCATTAAGCTAATTACAGTGCCATTGTCGAGCACTGGGACGGAAAAGCAGGCTCAGGGTACAAAGGCCTCTGTGGACTTCACATGAAAAGATTATAACATGCACCCAAGATTATAACATGAGAGTCACAAGAAGAGACACATACATCAAAAGCTTATTAAAGCCAATGAAATAACTCACAATGACAGCACTACAAAAAGATAACCATTACATTTAAGTGCTGGGTGTGTGTGTGTGTGTGACTTTGAGGCTGACCTTGTGGGCCAGTGGCCTATTGTGTACAAGGAGGGCTGTATGGAGAGCTGGTTGATTAGGATGAGCCCCCGTCCCCCCCCTTCCCCGGGGATCGATGGGACGTCTGCGATCAGCACTCAGAGTAATCACACTGTATTGTGTGCCTACTCAATGACGCTATAAGATAAATGATGTCACAGGGCTATAACGCTGATAGTGCTGGTGGAGGATTTCTTGTACTTATTTGTGCCCCTAAATCATGATGAATGTGTTGCGCCAAAACAAACAGCGTGACAACAACCTTTGAAAATGCAGACATCCCAAAGCAGCAGCAAACAATGCGCCGCAAAAACCAACTGTGTATTTATGTAACCCGCTCACACGTTTGCTACCTGTGGTTGCTGAACTTTTTAAAGGGAGAGGGGGGGGGGGTGAGGACACCAGACCGAACCCATGTAATCAGAAACTTGCCAGGCACCTCGCCCATAATATCTGTCTGGTGTCTGCCCTGTAATACAGGAAATCCAAACCAGAACCATCAAGTTCACATAACTAAGTTGCATACAAATTACAGGCATCAAATGCACACAACCCTGCCATTAGTGGTAGGTGTTATTTTTGCCCCCCCCAACTGTCTTATTTTAATTCTATGTCTGTTTGCTTTACAGTCTGTGTAATAGCAGGTCTGGGCCTTTTTCCATGTGCGCTTACATTAAACTACAACCATAGGTTAGCCTCGGACCGGAGCCAGGCCTTTCTGTAGGTTTGATCTTTTAATACCAAACTCAAATTTCTCGAGTTCCTTCAATGTTTGAGCATATCTTCGACAAAAAAAACGCTCGTACCAGCTCGACCACAGCGGAGTATCTTTGTCTGTTAATTAAAATACTTGGCTCTGTGTTTTTATCCGTAAATAATATGATTACCGAAATTAGAGACCAGGGGACTCTTGTTCTCATGGAGACAGGGAGGCACAGAACAAATGTCAGGATACAGTGGAACATTGTCTACGTTAACCCAACGTTCATAGGTCATAGTTCACAGAACACAGTAAAACACAAGCTAGTTAGCTGTGTTTGGCTCTGTGTGCGTCTTTGAATATTGTTCAGGAGAACGTCCCTTAAAGGCATAACATACTGTAGATACGACCATGACAAAATATGGCTTCTGCATCCTGCATATTTGCTTAATATTCGCCTTTGCTTGTAGCTGTCTGCACAATATAGATTAAAAACAGCACAATAGCAGCACAGCTTTATAATCAGGTCACATCCAAACTCTGGTCCACACTGGGCATCTGACAGACTCAGCACATTTAAATAATATCTTGGCACCTTCAATGCAGCCGACATTACCTTTTTTTTTCCTTGATGATCTCTAAAAAGCATTGCACATGCAATTGAATCAATTTCGTTCATCCCCTTGGTGGCAATTAAAATGCAGGCAGAGAAGAGCATGCACAGGATGAGAGGTGCATAAGATGACAATAAACAGAGTGCACAACGATAAATAAACTACTGACAATGCAGATCTTTTTGTCAAGAAGTATCCCAGCCCATTATTCATAGACCAACAATTGTCTTGCTGCTATTTAATTCAATCCTTCAGACAGTTAATCACTAGAAAGTCATACTTTATTTGTTCAGAGCAGTTTTGATTGCAGGGGAAAGGCAGCGTGAATGGACTTAGTCTGAGGACGGATTCGGTACAGTGCGGCACGTCTTTAAACTCCTTCTGCTACAGCCGAGGTTTGACTTGGTCCGATCACATTACAGGCTGACAGCAAAGACAGTCTTGCCAGACCACAAGAAAACAGACCGAAGTGCAAAAACTTTTCTGCAAGGTCAAGTTCACACTGATACCTTGCAAAAACTCTAGACACGCCGCGAGAGACAAAGATGATAACACAGGTCTGAGCGAGCGGAGACAAAGGGTACGGAAAAACAAATCCTACCGGACCCATGTACGAAAGGACAGGGCGGTTGGCATGGTCAGGAGAGAATGGGAGGGGTCGCGGGTATAATTGAATTACAGTGACCCTATGGCAGCACTATAGGTGAGGTCATGTGTTGAATTAATTCTGTCCCTGACCTCGTCTTCGACAGGGCAGTGCCTCTTGGCCGCCCCCTCCGAGATCCGAAGCGCAGCAGCAGCAGCGGACACATCTTTCTGAGTGGCTTCTTCCAGCCAAAACCGTCATTCAGACTGACAGCCAGTCACTGAGGTTGATGGTGCATTATTTTTAGCACAAATGCTAAAGCTCTCTCTCTATATAAACATGCATACGATGAGCAGCTATGCATGGTTAAGCGTAAAGGGAACGCCTGAAATTACTCTCAAAGAATGTGGGTGTAGCAAACGGGGGGGCTAAAATGTTCTTAGTGTCAAAATACTTATGAAGCTTACGGTGTTATCAGATTGTACCAGAAGGAAGCAGGACTTCACAGGTGAATGAGGTTACTTACTGTCTGCCAGCGAGGAGAACACCACACAGCTGAGTAGAATCAGGAACAGCAATGCCCCTCTGGGCAGGAGGGGCACTGCCAGGTGAATATTAGGCACCATGTTCCAAGTTGGCACTGCTCCCTCCTCAGTCCCCTGCTAGACACGTCCCACTCTGACAGGATCAAAGACTAACACCTGGGAGAGAGAAAACACGCAGAGCAGGAATACAGAAGCATTAGTATTCAAATCTGCCGTATATTTGCATATATTTGAATGAGCATAATAACACAGTAAAGCAGAAAAATCAAACGTGAGTCAGAGCGGAGCAGGAACCAAAGGGGACGGAAGTTTCCTAGACTTGTAAGAAAAACAAGAGCACACAGCGCTGGAGATCTTTGGCCATGATGAACGAGGCCCGCAACAGAACCCTGCTCGGGGCAGGGGAAAGTACAAGTGAAGCGAATGTAACGCGCAAACTACATCGGCAGAAGAATTATGAAACAAGCGCAGCGTGGAGCTACAAAGAAATCATGGGAAGGGAACGGGAAGAACAAAGGAGAGGTCAGGAGGCGGCGTTCAGATCCTCAGCTATCCTCGCACAATGGGGATCAGTGAAAAACCCCAAAGGACCTCTCCTAAACAGCCCTCCCTAAGGGCCGCCGCCCACTTAATGTTCCCCATTAAGAAATTGAAACTGTGTCATCCAGATGGGCTCAAATCACACAAAGTGGCATGATCTCATAACATGACAACATGCATGCACGCGTAAACATTAAGCATGCAACACCACCTCCCGAGGGGGACGTGGCTGGTCAACAAAGGAGCAGCAGGTGTACCGCATATTAACCATAATTAACCAAGCTATAAAACAGAGAGCATTGCTCCATCAGTTTAAGTAGTGGGTGGAGAGACAAAAACAAGCGCTGTCCCACAAATTAAACCACACGAGCAGTGATTTTCTTTGTCTTTTTCGGAATTTGATTTAGCGAGGAAATGACTAAGCCCCTGATAAGATTTAGATATACGACCTTAAGTTTGTTACAGTCTGCAGTTTCGATGTCTAATGCTATTAAGAACAAGTAACTGTGTATCCCAATAAACTGAGCTAACTAAATCTCTCATCCCTACACTGTAGCCCATGGCCATCTGTGATGAGTAATCATAACGTAAAGCAGACCACAATATGTTAAGGATGGATATCTCTCTAACTAAAATGAGAGAAGTTTTAAAGTAAGCCTACTTTTGTCTTCGAGGGCTCACTGACAATGCTTCTGTACAAAGCTTCTACAAGAGGCCTTGAGTTGAACACTTTCTCGGCTCGTCTGTTCAGGCCTAACTGCCGAGTTTATAGCGGCAACCCGAACAATACTGATTGCTGATATTTGTGAAAGGCGAAAGAGAGGCGCTCACAATGCGGAATATCTTGAGGCTTGCTGGGTGGCCGGTCAGCTTTAGTCTATTCAGTTCAGCTAAATAAGTTAGAGTGTCAGGAACACAATGCCTCCAGTATCTTGTGGGGAAGAAAAAAAAAAAGCCTTTCCATTCTTAAGCCTGTGGAGGTGTTGAGCAGCCCATTACTCATGTGGCTATTTCAATGCGTGTGGAAACACTGAGAAAAAAAAAAATGCACACACCGGGCACCTCTCTCCGACCACCCTCTTTGAAACAAAACCAAGGAAAACACTCTGCTAGGCAGAGATCTTAGCAAAGCAAAAAAATTCAAAAGTTTCCCTTCCTTCATCTGAGCTCTGCTTGAACCTCTTTCGACATGTCTCCTGGCAAAGGAAAACACAGGCACTGCGGAGCAAAATGATGTGAAGGAATGCTATTCGCCAGCCACGCTGCTGATGCTTCACCTGGCCACAGTTGCAGACAGGTATCACTGACGGCCAGCTCTTCATCACTATTTGTCACTTGCAGGAATGCGCCTCTGGGCTTTCATGTCTACCAGACCCATTTCTGATGGCGACACGCCTTGCGTCTAAGGCATCTCCAAACACGCTGAGCAGCCGACATCATCCATCGTCCGTGAAAGTTCAAGCGGCGATCGTATCAGGTTGTATTACACTCTTCCTTGCATGTAGATTTTTTTTTTTTTTTTGGGGGGGGGGTACAGCTACAATTATTTATGAACTCTGGAAAATAAGATTCACATTGTGTCTTCACCTTCACTATTAATGAGAAAGAAGCTCATTGTTGCCGTGTTAGGCTGCCGCCGTCTAGAGAAGAAAAAGATGCACAAATACGTCGCTTAGAGTGCCAGAGAACTAGATCACACCTCCACTGTGCAACCAGAATCAAAGACATTTAGGCCCCATTTCTTATTTCAAGTTAAAACCCCGAGTTAGCTTTGCAAAATGAGTGCAACTCACATCAAGTTTGCTGGCTGACAAATTTGTTTTGACAGTCATTTTTCTGTACGCCAGCGTTGCGTTGGTTCATGTCGGTGGGTAGAGAGAGTGAGTGAGGCTGATAGAGTTGGCTACTCGCCGTGCTCCAAACCCTTGGCGGTGGAGGGATATCTTTTACAGCAGATGCCAGAGAGAGGCAGATGCTTTTCATCTTCAATGAGACAAATTCCTAGAGCGAGGTTTATTCTTTATTTATATAGCTACTTATTTATCCCAGTGCAGCTTGGTGCCTCCCAGCTGCACACAAATACTACGGGACAAACACTTCGCTGCGATGTGTGTTGCGTTTGTGCTATGGCGCTGGTGCTACTGAGAGAAGGGAAGGGACAGGGCGCGAACGTGGAAACGGTGCAACGCGATTCCAGAATCTGAGCAAGTGGCTCGGCACACAGGAAGACATTGTTTGCAGCTATGTGGGAGAGCGAGAGAAAAACAGTAAGAACGTGTAGGGGGTGGACGTCTGCCCTTGTGAGATTGTATGTGAAGCCTTCTGTCTCGGTAATGATTTAATTCTGAAGCCTGGTTAGTGTCTGAGAGTACGAGAGGAAAGTGAGTATGAGAGACAAAGTATTAACACCGCATAATTATGGCTAGGATGATCTTGCAGATTATTTCACCAGAAATTAAGATGCTAATTAATAAACGCATAAGCAGGGAGGATGAATTCAGGAGCTAAATTGTTTTACAGCTAGAGTAGATTATCTAAATGAATACAGTTTAAAACTGCAGCGCACCAACTAAAACATTGTTTTATAAACCGGCGTGCTGGAACATTTACCAAAGTCCATGTTTTTTTTTTTTTTAATTTATGGCATTCTACCAAATAAAATTTGATTTAATTACCGATAAATTCTGCCTGACGTGACCTGAGGCTGCATTAGCCAGTGTACCGTTTATGGGGACAAGAATTTTTATTGCGTCTGTGCAAACACATTAGTTGATGAACATGATGATGTGTCCTGATATAAAAAAGTAATTAAGACAAAGTCCAAGATCCAGCAGTCCCCTGCACCTCATTATCACTGACGACACGGACACCTATTGAGGAAACAAAGAGAAGGCTATGTCTAATAAACTCCAGCTTCAAGCTTTCTAGGTCAATTAGCTCTTTTTTTTTTTTTTTTTTAGGAACAGCCATTAATTAGAGCCCCAAAAAACTTGTTGAATCACTCTGTCACTCAATGACATGTAGGCGGTGAAGCGGAGGAGCGTAACCCGGGATAAACAGAATTTATGGCACGGCTTCGGGCCTTCTGTCCAATTTGTCAAGGAGTCAAGACCATGAATCCTATATATAGACGGAGGACACTATGGTGGCAACATTTTATCTTAACACCATGACAGACAACCAAGACAACAGAAGGTTATTAAAGTGATACTGAAGTTCCAATAACCTTAGCCCAAATCTACCAGACACTAGCCGGGGCGATGTATTTTTGAAAGAAGCTTTGGAGTCCCGTGTCTGGGGAGTTCTCAGTAATGCAGAGCGTGACATATATTGTCTATATACGCTGTATTATAGGCAGAGCGTGGCATACGCTGTATAATATATATGCTGTATTAAAAAGGCAGCCGACTAAGAGGTTTAGTGAAGTAATTAACGAGGGAACAATGGGATGGGAACGTTTCAAACGGCAAACGGTGGAGGACAAAGGAGCTTTTGAGGTGGCTGAGTGGGGAGGGGAACACACCTATCCTGTTTGCTTGTTTGCCACCTACATAAGGTGCCTGTCATTCAAGCTATTGCCCTGAGTGTTTGTGCGTGTGTGTGTGGCAAGGGAGTGGCCACCCATACAGAACTGGTAGTCCACAAACATACAATGCGAGACACAGCTGCGCAGAGAGAGAGAGAGAGAGCGCAGAGGCTGAGTAAACACTACTATTACACTAACTACAGGTAGCATCTCTGTTCTCCATCGTTTCCATCCCTCCTACTCATGTTCTCTCTCTCTCTCTCTCTCTCTCTCTCTCTCCGTCTCTGTTTAATGGGTCATCCTGAGCACGGGGAGGTGGGACAGCTGAGATATATGGCTGCCAGTGTGGGGAGCTAATCATGGCCGTCTCTGGAGGTGATAAACCCAGACCGGAGAGGTTTGTGTTGGCGCAGCCTCCAACGGCTCCATAAACACAGTTACAAGCCGCATTTCGACAGCAGTGTTTTGGCCCCTGATTAGTTTTCCATGCCCTAGAAGGCTCACCCTCACAAGTCTGCACTCCTTTTTTTTTTTTTTACCTCAGCAGTGAACACACCACAGGACCCCAGGAGAATAACTGCAAGCCAACGAGCCCCGTATTATAAAATGAAAGCGTAAAGTAACAAAATTAGGTTTTCCCTCTCTCCAACTCTGAGCGCCTCGCTGTATCCACAGACTTGATGGTGCGTGTCTTTTTTTTTTTCTTTTTACAGAGCCCTGCACTGAAATCCACCTAACAAAGGGTAATGTCCTGTGACCTATCAGGTTTTACAGCACTTTTGTTTACAAGCTGTTTCCACAGAGTTAATTGTTAACGCAGAAGATTGAGAGATCGAAAGACGCCTTTTACCAGACGAGCGCACTTCCTTAAGTTGAGCAATAGAAAGTGATTATGCTGACCTAGAACGGAAAAGCACGGGCGCAATAAATCACATGAGTCAGGTGTCTTCCTGTGTGGATGACGCCATGGGGGAGACATCACGTTGTCGCTTTGAAACACTTCAATAATTAAGCATAATAATACTACAGCCACGTTAAATGTATGCAGACCTTTACAACATGTATGACACACGTGTGAGGAAATCTGTGACGCATCTGGATTTAATGGACCGGGCTCCTGATAACGTCTCACCAGAGACACCAACCTGCCTCTCAACAGATAGCAAAGACGGCTGAATACTGGCTTCACCCATATGATACAATGTCGATTGACATTTAGTCTGGTTGAGTGAACATTTAACAAAACTCAGGCACCTCCATAAATTGCCACTGGGATTTACAGTCACCTCTGGGGGAAGTTGGGGGGGGTTACCAATCTTTTCAGCTGCAAATCAATCTGGGAATGAAAGGTGATATGTATTACACTGATACGTATTACACAGAGTAGAAGAGACATACCAGAGTGCCACTTTCATTTGAATTTATTGGAGAGTGATTATTGGCGTTGTCGAGCTGCAAAGCAAGGAGAAAATGGCTTGCACTACAAAGTGCTGGGCCGCAATAAATCAAAAAAGCGGGCTCAATGTAAAACAGACATTCATCAAATAAAAGCAATACTGTGTATAAGTGGACCAATCGAGTGGATGAAACGGCTTCCTGCGAAGTAACGCCGACCTCCGGACCAGGGATTTACAGAACAGGAGCCAGTTCTGCTTGACAATTTCAATGGAATATTCATAAAAACATAAAGTTAAATTATGAAGATAATGTTTAACTCACATGGCAGAATACTTTTATTCAAAGGGATTTTGTATGGAAAACATCTGGATCAGGAGTTTGATATTACCGTTATTATGAATATGATCATTGCTCTCCATGCTCTTTTTATCTTGGTTTATTTTGAGGGGTCTTTGATTTGAAAAGTGGGAAATAAATAAATCTTAGTTATTATTTAGGCCAAACTGTAATTCTCTCAAAGCTACTGCGTAGATAAAACTTTGTATTCATTTCAGGGTTGCCTCTAAAAATGTCAATGTCAAACACCTCGCTCTAGTTTAAAGATAAAAGAAAAAAAAAGGTTTTAATATTTGTGTTTGTTTACATTTGAGAAACTTCTACAAATGAATTACTGCATAATTAGGAATGATTCTGTGCTACGGCCAAAGGATTGAGTTTGCAATTTAAACTGAGACACGTTCCCGGCAGCAGATGTGCGTATATATCAAAAGGAAATTCACGCTGTCAAGCAAGAAAGATGGGCTAAGACGTCACCACTTGACGGTTTGCTTGTGGACAGATGGTGCCATAAAATGACTAGGCAGGCAGCACAGAAGGCATGGACAGCCCCCCACCAACCCACCCACCCCCTCCTCACACCACGTAGAGGACTTCCAACCCCTCCCTCACACACACACACACACACACACACACACACACACCACCCCCTGGGCAGAAAGCCTGGTCTCCGCCAGTAAAAGACAAACAGAGTGAAGGCATGTGAGCAGAAAGACTGGCAAATACAGAGCTCCATAGATCAATAGCTGGCCAAACAGAGGCAGTTGTTGGGGCTCAGCTCAATCCGCAGATATACCACGGTGGATTTTTAGAAACCGGGAAGTGCTGAAATATTAGAAAAATTAAGAAGTATAGAAGCGCGGTCCATGGAAGGATATGAAATACAACACAAACTGGAAGCACACACTGTATAACCAGGTTTTCTCTCTAGTATTGCTCAGCTAAGAAAGAAACCTTCCCGTTTTTTTATTTTCTACGGGTTGGGCTGAGGTGAGGATTTTGAGCCTAACTTTATATAATAGCATAGAAAGGGGGCTTTTGAGGGCTTCATACTATTCAGCAGGTGTCTCCACTGTCCTAAATCAATTACCTCTAGTCAGCCAGTGCTTAGGGCAGAGGGGGGGGGGTATTGTAAATCAGCTTGGTGTCAGGCCAGATTAGCGACTGTAACGGGTGGGGAGTGAAGTTCTTTGGCCAGCAGGGACCCTCCAGAGGACTACATGAGAACCAAGCTGTGGCTTGTAACTCTTGCAATTGTTTGCCACAATACGTCGTACTAAAGTTGGGCCATATGTATTATATATAAAGCGTGTGCACTGCTAATATATCACTGGAGAAAATGCAAATCAATGAGCAGAACTGCTGAGGCCGTATTGGATTTATAGGATTCTTTCATCGATTTGCCAGATAGATCAGCAAAAACAGATTCTTACGTGTTGTTTTACTGAGTTTTATCCGTATCGGACATCCTGACATGAACTGTGCACGCGTTTACAGCTCAAAGGCAGCTAGGATTTGTTGACTCATGCTAGCAAAATTCAAATTGGCTGTAGAAGGATTAGCCAGACTGCTATTAAACTGAAACTGCGGTCATTCATTCACTCATTTGGACTGGATGGGAGGCCTGTGCTCGCCCAACGTCAAGCACGAAAGGAGCCTCTTATCTCACCACCTCCTTTTATGCAAATCTAATTCTGAGGAAGTGTTATGTCAGCAACAATCTTCTCCCAGTAAACACAGAGGGCATGCATTGACATTGTGGTCTACGTTCACATTTTACGACACAGAGTTGGAAGATTTCTCATACTAAATTTGTTTGGCTGGAGGTGGGATGTGGGCGGGGGCGTTTGTCTTCAGTCAGAGTTGGATAAAAACTGTATATTGACACAAAGGTTTTATTATTTCACTCCACAACAGAGTATGTAAACCAAGCAGGGAAAACAATCCTCTGTGGTCCAAGGTACAGAGGAACAAACCCGGTGTTGACACAGGGAAGGGTTGGACTAACTCAGGCAGGGCTGGGAAAAGCACTCATGGTGGGAAACAGAAACATTGTACCTGATGGCGTCTAGGTCGGCGCTTAAGGTTCCGTTTTCAAAGGAGGACCCCCTTAACATATGCTATTCAGAGACTTAACTTGAAACAAGAAATTAGGTCTGTGTGTTACACAAAGAAAAGCCTCCTGGTCCACCTGAAACAGTTAACACGGGTTAGCTGCCATTTCAAATGTGGAAAAAAAAAAAAAAGAGGATCCCCAAGTCCTAATCCAACTCCTTCCCTGCCTCCTATTACAGACGGCTATCCTCTCTGCCGTTGTCTAACTAGTGAAAAGAGGCAGATTCTAATAAGCTATTCTGTCTTTCTGTCAGTCGGTGTTTCTCTCCATCCTCCGGTTTCCTCCTGCTGCTCTCTCTCTCGCTCTCTCTCTCTCTACCTCCCTGGTCATGTCTCCTTCTCTGTCTCTTTCTCTCTGTCTGAGCCATGAGCCATGTCTGCTGGAGCAGATGGAACCATATATCCCCATTGCTCTCCGGAGGCTTGAGGATTTAAAATGTAAAAGAGATGAGTGCGGCACTAGGCAAGGACCAGTCGATAAAGGGCAAGAGAGGCGGGGACTCTCGGCTTAGACAGTGTTCATCAAACATAGAGTGCCCCTAAAAACTATAAAGATGTAGATTTAAGACCGCTAACCTGGCATGTCTTTCCTTAGTGTCTGATCCAACATGATGTGAGCAACACTTTTTAAGTTGCCTAGCTTCTCAAACTTGCTTTTCTTGGGTACACATCAGCATTTATACTTTTGGACTGTTGATCAAACAGAACCAGAAAGTTTAATGCAATCCCTTGAGCGAGGGATTGGCCATCAGTAATGAACATAAATGATTAGCTTCCACCCCAAAACAAACAAGTCAACTGAATGCTAATAGTCAGCAGCCGCATGTGAAATAAACAGGAATTAACTGCTGCTTCTGAGGTTTCCTCTTTAGGTTACTTTGGTCGGAAATGCAGAGTCAGACTTGCCTTCCTCCACACCTCACCTCAGACCACCTTTCAGGTAATGAGAAAGTATTTGGACGCTGTATCTGTCGTCTGTGAGAAGATTCTGCTTCGTCCTCCGTCTCTGGGTGGCAGGTTGACAGACAGGAAGAGTGAAGAACAACAGGCAGACGAGGTCGTGAGCAGTACAATCGATTGCCAGCTGACTAGCAAGGTCCATTATACTGACAGGCCGGAGCCACAACACGACGACCTGCACTCCACCAACGTCCTCATTACTACCTATGAATCTCTCACTGGGACCAATCTCTCTCGCGCACTTCCCCTTTCTTGCTCTCCCTTGCTTCTCTCCGCAGTACATTTCCCTGGGCAAAGCATAAGACTGAATTTCACTCTGTCAATCTGATGGAAGTGTTTTAAAAGAGGGAAAAGCCACACCTAAGCCCCAGCACTTAGCTTCACGCGCTAGGCAAGCAATGGATCCAGAACAAAGACGACATGGGATAATACACTGTTCTTCAAAGTAACGTTCTTGAGAAGAATGCAGCCTAAATGTACATTTAAGCCTGTGCAATCTTGGAGAAATTTTAACTGTCTGCTGGAGGAAAACGTCTGCCATATTAAACATTTCATTTCTCCTTCGCCCTGTCTTTCAGCTATGCTATCTGCTCTCCTCATTCTTTTTCTCCCCCACCATCCCTCTAGTTATTCTGGAAATCCTTAGTCCTTGGAAGACTTATTTATACTCTCTCCCCCACCCTACAGTACCTCACCCCAACCTACCCTTCTCCCTCACAGTACAGCTGCAGATAGGATTTACCTGCAGCTGAGACAGCCTCCAGACTATCAATTACCACCAGTGTAGAGTCACTGTTCTGCAGCTTGGCTAACAAGACATACACACACACACGCGCGCAGATCTCTTCGACACATCCAGTTAGAGAAATTCTGAGTTGACTGTGAGTCAAAGGATTTTATTAACTAATCAGATAGTTTGGTGAAAAACCACTTTATGAATAAAAATCGAGACAAGAGTGTGAATACATCCAATCAAGCAAATTGGTATTTAGGTTAAGTGTGCTATGAAAGGAGAGCAGGAATTATGAGTGAAGATGCCGGAGACGCCATCTTCAGAAAATCAAAGAGCCCCACTGTCACTGCAGGAATTACAATCACACCCTAAAAAAAATGATTTAAGGACCAAAAATAACAGCAAAGGTAGTGCTATGACTCAACTTTTGACTTTCAAATCATGTTCAAGGATGTGTGGGTGAGAGTGTAGGCTTGTGCTTGAATTTGCAATTGATTACAAAGTCCAAAAAAAAAAAAAAAAAACATTTACAAAAAGGCAAAACTTTGAGCCCTCGCTGCAGACATCATGTTTGACTGGTCGGTGATGTGCTGAAAACAGAGCTCTCGTCAAATTCTTCCTGACATGTCATCCCACTCTTTGACAACTATTAGACTGAGCAGCAGGCCATTACACATACAGGAAGACATGCAGAGACAGCACCCGTCACTCACCCCACCGGATCCACCCTGACGCCCAAAGTGCCTCTGTCAGGTCAACAAATGAAAACCCATCACAGCCAATGTTGCAGTCATCAAGCTGAGGTCATTCCATGGACTGGTTAAATGCTATCTTGCCAGGTCCTGTTAAACGTGGTTGAGCGTGTTGGCGCTCAAGGCGTCGGCTTCGATTCCAGGGCTTAGCACTTCGAGGATGCGCCATCGCGGGAGATGGACAGCCAGCCAGGAAACAGAAATAATGTTGGGGGCATGGACTAACTCAACCCACTAAAACGAGAGCTACAGCTTGCAATCTAGCGGCGCTTGGTCACATAGTCGGCCCATACGGCAACCGCTGTACGCCTGTGAAGGAAGCTCAGTGAATTCCTTTCAAGTGAGCCGCCGCGTCTAGCCGTGGCAGCAGGGCAGCGATCGTTAAGATAACATATCCGGGTCAAAAGCTGAATGAATGTGCATTAACAATGAACTGGCTGGAAACTCTTCGTAAAGCAGAGACACTCACAGCTCACCATCAAACCATGAAAACCACTAACCTCAGGAGACACTGAGAAGGGGGGCGGGGCGTGTCGACCAACATGTGCAAAAATGTACTATGCATTATTTACCTCATACGTAAAATTAGATCATGAGCTTGAAGGAGTTTCAGTGCTTTAAATGTTCATCTTGGCACTTATGCTGAATTTCCAAGCATGGGATGCAAGGGGGCTTTTCGCATGAACTATAAAGAACTGGCTATCCCCGTATCTCCCTTTAACTCAACCAGTCCTCTTGTCTGACTGTCAGCCTAGGCAGCCAAGTCTCCCATGTTTACTAATGTAGAAGCAACCCCTTTATCAGGGAAGAGATTTGTAGGGAAGAGGCTGGGGATTAGTCATCAAATTACCAGGCAGACAGCATCCCTGCTCCGGGGTTGTGAAGCGGTAATCTCTGAGGCTGAAGGGGAAGATCCAGATAAAGGTTTGGGATTGGTGCTGTGGAACTCCAAACCCCAAACTGTGCATAAGTAAAATATGAAAGTTTCAGGGGAGCTATTTTCTTTCTAAGCAAGTTCCCTCTTTTCTTTTCTTTTTTTTTGTTTTGTGGTAACTGCTTTTACAGGACCAGATCACATAATACAGTTTCTCCCACGTTGTTGGGTCATGCAATGTCATTGCAAAGACTTTTGATAGGTGAAAGCTCTCGAGCAGGAATGCCGTAGCTAGGCAGGGCTCGTGGAATTAGATTTCAGTGGCCTTGCCCATGGTTCTTGCATTGTCACCTCGCTGCCCTCCCTTAAATAAGCAGTGCACTCCACAGAGAATACCCCCTGGACACAGGAATGTTTCATCAACGCCTCAGCCCCCAGCATCCTTACGGGGCCACAGTGGGCCAACAGGCGGTGCACAGGCAGGCTATAAATAAGTCAGGCATTATAATGAAACCAAATGAATCTCCATCCATCTTCCCAAAACAAGGCAGGGACCTCGGAGTTCTGCGGGGAAGAAGAGTTATTGCCTGAGCGTTTGAGGACGAACCACAAGATGAACAAAAGCCAAACGTTACACTGACGCTGAATGCGTCTCTGTAAAACATGCAACACACATGTGCAACTCTCAGATGCTGGAGAGGCGTGTGGGGGCTTATTCCATTAAGACATCTTATAGAGAGCGAGGTGGCCGGTTCTACTTGCTGCTATGCGGGACCGGCAGAGGTGGACTGTTGAAAAAAGAAATCATAACTTTGGAGGAAGTGACAGGAGGGCTGATAAAGTAATCAAGTAGAATGTCGAGTCTAAGCCAGGCATTTGAAGAAATTGGGAGGCTGAGCAAACAAGCGGGGTAGTGGAGGCAGAGGGATAAATCAGCCACATGACTGTACTCCCACAACCCAGCACCAAATAAATCAAGCCCACATTCAATTTTATTTGCTTTACTGCAGTTTAGCATCGCAGTTATCCCCTCACACTCAAGAGCAAGGTAAAGCTGCGACCTTTAATTCCCTTTAACGACATCCACCAGCAACCAATCTGACCTGGTCTCTGCAGGAAGTAACTAATAAATGTAAGACATTAGCGGCGTATCGTGCGGTAATTTCCATGATATGACAACAAGGAAATAAACAGGGGTGCAACAATGGAGGGACAACAGTCAGTTGTATTATATTTTGCCACGACCACTTTGCGTCTCCAACCCGCATTGCTGCACATTTCACATACGCAAGCATAAGCTTTGGTCTTGTCATACATACAGAGTACAAAAAAGTGCAGCCGCCTCTGAAAATGTAGGCTGTTTCAATCAAATGTGGAGGCGTAATGGGATGATGTGGAATTGAAATGAGTTTTGTGCAAGGAGGGAAATGTCCTCTCTGACAAAGCGGATTTGTGTTCCCATCGAGAAAACCAATGGTTGCAATGCATAGAGTTGAGGTTTAAATCAAAAAGGTGCGAGGCTATGAGCACAAAACAGACCTCTCGCTGCTGGTGATAACTGGGTATAAAATGTAGATGGGTACATCTAAATATAGGGTAGGTAAGAAAAGAGGTGAATACAATCTTGAGCCTGAGCGGTGCGATCTACTTGTTTTCATTTCACCTTAAAGACACAATAATCTAAAGCTAACGGCCACATGCAGCGGCCTTTTACGGGTCAATTTTTACTGTTTACTTGAATATGATTGCTCAAAGTGTTATTAGCATACCTCTGCACATGTGAGAGCACAGCCACAGATCTCTCCTGGCCGTGGCTGTGCTCCAGTATACTCCCCAGTGTCTCTTAAGTCTCCCCTGTGTTCGCAGCACTCCCCTGCCTGTCTCTCTCTCCCTCCCTCTGTGCGTTCATGTGGTTTTCCTCCCCTGGCTCCTGGCTCCCTGACCACCTGCACGGCTGCCTTCAATCAGCTCATCAACCTGCAGTATATCAACCCCGGTTTTCACCCAGCAGATCAGCTACTGTGGTAGGCCACACTTAATCCCGGTGACTTTGAGATTTTTGTATGTTGATGCTCACCTCTTTTCCCTTCCTGCCCTGTAGGATCACTGCGTCTCTACCTGTCTCCCCCGCCTCCTCACCTCTGCTCCACTCCAGCCGGCCACACTCTCACCCTGGCCTTGCTCTGGATCCGGCTGCGCTCCGGCACCCTCCATTACCTCTCATCCAATCCTGGAAAATCCCTGGACATCACCCCACCACCACCACCACCATCTTCATCTCCACCTCTTCCTTTTAACCAAACCCCCTGTGTGTACATTCTGCGTTTGCCCCCCCCACCATGCTGCTTGTGCTCAATCAAATGAGCGCTCTGCTTGGGGCAGCTGAAGAAAAGCGTTCTTGTCAAAACACTGCTGAATTTAGTGATAAAGAAGCCCTTTTTTTCCCCTAAACCTTCTCCTCAGCACCTGTCACAATGGATGAGCGACTGTCTATAAAAAAACAGAAGTGTCAAGCTGAGACCAAAAAGTGACTATCACCACAGCTATAGTGACCGCTGATTGACGTGGCACATTACGCAAGACGTTTCCGGCACATTTAACTCTAGCTGCATAAACATCTTATTTAGTACAGAGCTTTGTCATCATAAATAAATTACTCATGACCTCGTCACCACCAGGAAACACCTTTCTGACATGAAAACAAGTGAGTAACTTTCCTCTGCTGGCATTTTCTATTCATAAAAGGAGAGTAAACTTCAGCTCCGGCATCAAAGCTTTGAACTTTAATAACCCAACTAAAGCTAATGGGTTTCCTGCCTTCTTGCAGTATGAGTCGCGGACAAAGGTCTGACTCCACTGACACAATCGCCTTCACAGGCATTGATCCGTGATTATAAGCAACCTCCTTTCATGTCCCAACTGGGAATAGAGTGACTAAGCAGATCCATCATGCCTTAACAGGCCATTACACATCAACCAATTCACAGATGATGATGAGAAATCAGGTTCTATGGAAAAATCCATATGCTCAACCCATAATTACTTTTGAGGAAACCAGCAGGGAGACGGATCAAGTGATTGACTGTTCCAAACAGAATGATTTGTTCAAACGGAAAGGCTACAACCACGGCAGTCATTTAAGTGCTCGGTCAGGAAATCTAATAAGAGGCAGCAATACACAAATGGACGTAGCTATTTCCTCAGGTCGCTTCCTAGACATGTTTGTCTGGAACGTTACCGGCGACAAAGTGACTGAAGCGCAGTCGTAAAAGTGGAATGAAGGGGTCAGGGGTGGAGGTGAAGAAGGGCGACCTACAGGGTCACCTGGTGTGGACGGGGATTGACTTTGTTTGAACAAATGATGATGGCTGACAGTTTTCTGTCTTGTTTGTTTATGCTACTGAGCAGCTGAACAGACATTTTAAGTGTTCATCTTGGGTTTCGCCTCAAGGTCGTTTTTTTTTTTTTTGTTTTTTTTTAATCAAGTCTGGGCTACCACTCCAAGTCAGGACAACAGCAGTGAGTTCTTGCAGGGTTGTACTCCTGTACTAGGAGAAATATGAAGAATAAATAATTAAAAAAGCAAGTTCAACTATGGTACAACTGAGAAAGAAAACATCCCACTGCATTGACTGCACTGGCCCATGGGGAAGTCTAGCTATTTCAAAGGCCAAACTAAATGAGACAGACAAGTTGTCAACACTATATTCTTTGAAAACTTAAGACAGCTTTGATGGAAAAGAGCAAGTTACAAAAAGGATATTTTCCCCACTGAAACCGGCTCCTTGTATTGAGCAACAAACTTATTGTGCAACAACTGCCACATTTATTGTGACCGAGAACAAGATGAACCCAATCCAAAAGTTTCTCATACAAGCAAATAAAAGTTTTATGTTGCAGTAAAAACAAAAAAGAATCAAAAGATTTAAGATATAATTACAGCTGAAGGCGACATTCAGAGTTGTTTTTTCTCTGCTGAAACAAAGACAGAAAGGTAGAAAAAGTTTTCGTGTTTCTCCTGAAATCCGTGTCTCTTCCAAAAACGCCTTTTAACTAAGATGTAGCTGATCATCAGGGAGAGACAAACAAACTCAAAACCTTTAAATCACACGGAAAAACTCATGTATTACAGGTTTTACTTTGTTGAAAAGCCAGGCACAAACATTTTACAAAAAATTATAATTTGTGACTTCCAAAAAGCTCTCCTCTAAAATTATCTGGGATTTCAAAGCTTTCCAGTGTCTCCTTCGAACTGGAATTCTTGTCTCTGAAACTTAACCCTCCAGATTGCCCAGGGAGATAAAGACAACTGGAAAAACAGGTTGTTTGGCCTCAGTGTAGGCCTAATGCAGTAGAACGGTAGGGTGCCTCACCTTAGCAGCGGTAGCTAGGGGACATTCTATGGCCCTTCTATTCAAAGTCCTCTGAATACGTAGGGGAGGGCTTGCACCAGACAGGGCAATTTGCCAGAGAGCCAGCCAATAGAGCTAAGCCAAGACGAGGTTAAACTATTGTTTTGGCTTAACAAGCAAGAGTGAGCAAGGACAAAAGACAAGGGGACAAAAGAATAGTAAGAAAATACCTGACCATTGAAGTGTAACACATCAACTTATTTTGTTACTTTTATCATAAGTAGAAAGTTGTAAAAAGGTATATCCCGGGATTAAAAACAACACATCCTGAAACAGGGATACGTGAACGAATAAAGTTCAGGATCTAGGACAGCCTTGCCAGTTTAAAAAAAAACAAAAACCTGTGCCTGATCTGTTTTCAGAAGTTATAACTTCTGTTTTCATCACTGACACGTCAGAACAATCCTTTGGTAGAAAACTCACTTACCCATGCATGTCAATTAAGTCCACTTAAAACTGTTTTTTTTATTGTTATTCCTTTATTCCAGAGGGCGAGTATCCAAAATCCTAGAAAAGAAAATCCAGCAGTATCCACTAAAGATTATCCCCAAGCAATGTCTTTGTTTTGTGAGAGAAAGTAAGTCCCCAGTTTCTGCTCAGTTATTCCATTCACAGCGTTTCATTAAAACCAGAAGAAGAAGTGTCTTTTTGGCTCTCCAGCAATACGTTTCCAGCTGTGGCTATAGAGCAATGTGGCTTGGGGAGAGATCCTTCTGTGGCAGAGCTTGTTCACACACTGAGAGCGGTGTTCGGGGACTGCCTGGAAGAAGCCAAGCCCACCAACGTGATGTCACTGGTGTCAAATTTCAGTGTGGAGAGGGGAGGAGGCTGAAAGGGCCTTACCTTTTTGAACCTTGACCAATGAGAAATGTTTCTGTGGTGCACCTGCACGTAGGCAAAAAAAAAAAAAAAAAACGGGTTGAGGTGGGAGTACACGTGATGTTATGTATTTCGTGCAGCTCAGAGAGCCCATTATGTCTTATCTATTGACCACCATCCAGCGAAAGAATGTGACCTAATCTAAGTTCATATGCAGACTTATCATGAATCAGGCTGTCCAGCATCTCTGGTTCTACTTTTGAATAGAAGTCCTGCTTATATTTCAAAATTAATTAAAGTGTGGACTTAAAATAAACAAGCATAGTCAGGTGACAAGCGTCCAATAACATGTTTTGTGGTTATGAACTTAACAACTTAATAATTCGTTCCTGTCGTGCTTCCAAAAAAAAAAAGAAAGAAAATAAATATGCAAAATCCTCATTCTTAAATCAGCAAGGCGTTGAGTATACACGCACAAACCCCCCCCCCACAACACACTGCTCACTCCCTCCGGTCAAACTCTGCTAGCCATGGAGCTAATCATCCACAACAGATGTTCAGAAATGTTCAGTTGGATTTATGACAGAGCTCAGAGGAACAGCCAAGTCAGCCTCTGGTGCTGTTTTTCTCTTCCGTCCTACAAGGACAAGGGATTGCACTGAGAGAGGATGTCAGCACAACCATTCTCTTCCCCCCCCAAAATTCCCTCGCTCGCCGAGATTCACCATCCGAGACGACAGGGCCTTAATAGATCACAGAGCCTCGGGACCTTGGGGAGAGGTTTGCTCATTTATCCCAATAATACTGTGTGGACTGTAACTTGACTCATCCAGCAATGCTTCAACAATGTTTCGTCCTGGACGTAATAATGTATTTTTTATATATCTCGGCGGCGTTGCTGACGCTGCAAGCCATGACCTAGGAACGAGACAAATGTTTTTCGATGAAGCCATATACAATACCGTGTTGCATTCACAATTAAATTATACATTACAAACTATATCGTAATATGTAAGTAGTTTCTGAGAGGGAAAATAAACTCTTGCCACACTGCTGCTTTGTGTAATTCTTATTAATCTAAACGGGGCAGCCCTGCTGAGGTTCTAGAAAGCGTGCATGAGAGTTTACACTGAGAGCAGCAATGCTGAATGTCTTCTAGGCTTAAACTCTGCTAAAGGAAATGGCGAACTGTACTGTGTTCTACATTTCTCTTTGTTGTTAACAATGGGAGACAGTCTGATTTTACTGCGGGCTGTGCACACAACAGACTTTTCAGCAAGACAAAGAATTGTTTTAATCTTTAACTTTTCGTCTTGTTTAGAACAAATGGGAAGTGGGTCATGTGATTAAAAAGCCATTTGATCTGTAACGGCTCGACATATAAATGCATTCTGTCTGTCTGTGCTGCGATAATCTCGCTAATGAAAAATGCGATCCCGAGCACGCAACATGGACAGAAAACTCGCAACTTGCATCTGAACTATCTGCAAAAAAAAAAAAGAAAAAGGAGAACAACCAATCTGGACATTTTGGAAACCTCTCATTCCTCGCAAACTCTCGAGAGTTTGAGGGAACCTTCTGGAGAATAATTACTACACCCACACACCCCTGAGGAGAGGAGAAAAAGTATTTTTGTGGGTGTAAAAAGAGAGTGTGCCAACTCAAATGTCAAATTCATCTGGCATCGCATCGCTGCGCAAATCTCGCGGTGGTAAAAGGTAGAAGTACAGATTAGATTGGCTGGTGGTCTTAACAGCCAAGTGGGAGAGAAAATTAATTGTGAGCTGCAGTAATGCAGTGTATTGTGTCAGACATTTCATCTCTGGTGTAATTTGGTTTCAGAGCAATGTAAAACTAAAAAAAAAAAACAACACACAGATGGACTGTAGCAGTAAACCTCTATGCAGGATTAAAGCTGCTGCCTCCAGTGAGTTTTGTTGCTCAGGCAGTTTTAGGACTTATCTTTTGCCCCACCCCCCCACCACCACCACCAAGAGCTTGAATAGAGTTGGAAACACCCCCTACCAAGTCGGAGAATTTATAACATTGTGACAACCACCCATCCCCCGCTCATTTCATTAGACTGAAGAAAAGGTTGACAACCTCTTCAATCTGAAGAAGCCAGTCTCTCCCTGACTTAAGCCAATCTGCTAACAGTGCTCGGTTAATAGATTCTGGTATGCTTGATTTTGTGAGATCAATAGTTGGGGTTTTTTTCAGGCTTTTCCTGCTTTATTTAGAGAGTTATTGCGCGCACTAACATTTTTTGCGCGGCTCCAGGGTTATCTGTAACGGAAGAACACCTGGATCAAGGCCGGCACCTCAGCTCCTCTGTGGTAGCTGAAGTCATCATCTGATGGGAAAACTGCGCTGGCTGCTGTAGGATAGGATGAATCACATCGGCCCTGGGCTTTATCAATATAACTGTCTGCCCCATGTAACAAGCCTGCCAAAACATTTTAACAAGGTTGGGCTCCGAGGTAAGAAAATAAGTTTCTTGGTCTGAGGTCAGAAGAGCACACATTGACTGAATAACTGAATAACTTATATTGTGTATTTACGGCATTTTGAAACACTGCAGTCTAAATTGACTAAAAGCACATCTTAAGGTATTATTAACTATTATCTGTCTGAAAAAAAAAAAGCTTTAAACGGCAAATAAATCCAAATAAATGTGCTCTACAACCCCCCCCCCCCCCCCCGTTCAGAGGGGTCGCTGATAAACACAATTCTGGCCGCATGCCAGTGAAAAAATGCTGACCTGTGTCGTAAACACTGAGCTGTGAAAGTCAGTGTGCTGCTGCTGATGGGCTCTTAAGACTAGCACTATGTCATCATGTCCAAAAGCACAGCTGGGCAACACCTGTTAGCCTCGAATTCCCATCCCGATTCACTATTTACAGAGGCCTGGCTACTGCCGCTGTCTGTTTGTTAGCTAATTTACCACCAGATTGTAATTGAGGAGGTATCTATAACACACACACACACACACACACACACACACACACACACACACACTCATGCGATAACTTACAAACACGGGTGAAGGGTATTTCTAAATTATCAACATTTAACCTCAGTTATGCATGACACGATAAGATAACATCTAAGTGATATTTTCTTCATCCGAGCTACCGAATTATGTTTATTATCCATCAGAGTATAAAAGAACAGAGCGTTTGCACTGAGTACATAGTTCTGCACACAATGTTTATCTTTATCAGGCAAAGTAATGCATCTCCGAGCCGCCCAAAAATGAATGGAAATGTCAAAACATCATGTGAGCTTCATATTTCTGCTCAGCAGTCCCAACACCACAAGGGCACACTTTTGGCTCGGAATTTTTCTCAGGACTTGTCTGCAGATAAGACTGGCTCCAGCGCAGAGCGCGAAGGTGATGGCACATGGCGACAGGAGGTGTGAAACAGACAAGGACAGTGAGGAAACAGAGCACATAAAAACACAGATAAGATTGGCTTCACCGTGCTGACCTTCACTGGAGTGTCTGCGCGGCTACGCGCCTGTGCAGGCATGTCTGAGTGTAAAAGGCATGTGAATTTGTGCATGTGTCCCTGTGCCAGTGTGTCTGTGTACACAGAGGTAGGTGTGCCTGGATTCCTATATTAACTTGTTAGTCACAGACGTGAACGGGAGGAGGGAAGAGAGAAAGGAATAAGACAAGATGGGTCGAGCCGTGAGAGGACGGCCCTTATTTTCCTGCTACTCGTTGAAAATCAAAAACAACAAGCCCTCTCCATTACACTCTGCAGCTGACAACTGGCGGGGCGCGCTCTCTAAGGGGAACAGCAGAGCGTGCCGCCGAATGCATGAGACAAATCATTTTTATCTGGGACCCTGGCGGGTATTGACAAACCAGGGGTGCATTTAGATAGCCCAATTAAAATGGGGAAATGAAGCGACATTGAGGCACTTTACAGCACGGCGCCCCCTCTCCACCCTCTGGCCCCCTCGCGCTCCCCTGAACCTCTCCAGAGACCGACTTCCTTGCAAACTGCTCTCAGTGAGGGGTACGGGGGTGGCAGTGAAAACGAAGGCGATGAAACGGGTTGCTCGGAGAAGTCTCTTTGAGTTAAAACATGCAACGTGGGAGGCGGTTCGTGAGAGGTGAGAGTGACGTAGTGTTGTTGTTTTTTTTAATCGTTTCACGCATCGTTTTTGCACAGTAGCGCTCGCTGCTCGAGCCCCGAGTGGATCCCCAATGGGTGGCGAGGCATACAGCGGGGTCAAGAACAGCATCCAAGACAAGGAACTCAATGCAGCTCTGTGCAACTTCAAAGGGTAAGTTGGCAATCAATGATATGGATGTTGGCTCCATTTATCCAAACGCGTGACCTTCAGTGACATCCACTCCTTACTCTAAAGTCTGCATGGTTCAATTCACTTCTTCCCTCACCTGAATACGTCTCCCCTCGGTCTAATTTTCGGGCCCCTATTTGTCTTTTTGATCAATGATCATTCCGCTGGGATTACTGTCAGGCGCACTTTTGGAGCAGAGAGCCACCTCAGCACCGACACACAACAAAACTCCCATTCATCAGTTTCCTTCAAGTATACTAAAAAAGGTTACGGAGAGCGGGATATCGTAAGACGCCTCACCTTCTGTGTAGGAGGGGTGGCGGGGGAGGGGAGTGATAGAGAAAGCAGACCGGTCACTTCTTCGAATCAAGGAAAAGTCAGCGTGGAGAAAGAGCAATGCTGTGGTGTGCTGTGACCAGCTGTTCTGCAGTGTTACATTTCACAGGATGCCGTCAACAGATCTGCAAAGATGCAAGCTGTTTCCACAATGCATTCTATTCTGTGATGTTATTGTCAGCGGGGAAACTGATATCTCTGCTTCTTTTTTTCCCCTTCAATGTTTTCAAACCTCGTCTTTGTGGAAAAAAAAAAAAAATGTCGGCTACAAAACACCGTTATTTACATTTGCCCGGTAATCTTGAGAGAATGAGAAAAAACAACCACCAAACAGCCAAGTTTGAGGCAAACAGCACAATGCCAAATTCTTTTTTTTTTTAAAGGGGGTCTTAAGGTGCATTTTTCAGATAATAAATATTCCCACAGAGATGAAAAATCAAGGGAGATATAGCATTGTAACCAGCATAAAAACAAGTACGTAGCTTGCACACAAGCATCAGATGTACAAAGAATAGGTCAAGGATACGATCCAAACAGGGACCCGTACTCTCTGCAGTATCTCGGCTGGAGTACGCATGCAGTGTACCGAGGAGACTTTGATAAATCTGAAAAACTTTCACTGAGAGGTTCCTAATAAAAACCCCACAGCGCAGTCTCTCCCAACCCGAGGAGGCCACACTTTGTCTCTGACAAGGCAGCCTTCCAGATGCTTTCCCTCAATACATTTCTGCCTCGCACAGAGGATAAGGTGCGAGCGCTCAGGAAGATAAGTAGTCTGACTGGAAATAGTGCAAAGTGTCAACTGCTTTTCAAATAAAGCGTGAGCTTCAGGTTCAGTGTCAACATGTTTAACCGCATGAAAACGGAGCACGTGCGACTCGCCGTCGAGCTTCTCCTGTTTTCTCTGGACTTGCACAGATGAAAAAGCGGCGACGGTGGCCGAATAAAGCATTTTGTTATTCTAATAATCTCCCATTGGCGTGCAGGAAAAACAACTCGGACACAAAGGGATGCACTCAAAAAACACAAATCAACTTCAGCACTGTTAATAGCTCTCATTAGGAAATCTCCCCAAGCTTTGCACCAGAGTGCATCACTTTGCTGGAATCAAAAGGAGAGGGGATATGAAATTATTCCCTCTGCTGGAGAAGGCTGCTTCCACTGCTTAAAGGAAATAAACCACAAATTATGAGCTACCCTCTTGCATGAAAAACTGCTAATGGCTCGAGCTGATGCTATGTAAAGGAACAGCTGGAGCTTGAAAATGTATCTAAGTGTTACATGGCTACACTAAGATGTTAGATGTTTCAAATATATATCCAATATGCATCATAAAAATCAGATTTATAACGATATAAGATGCAAATGTTTACATTTAAATGGAACCTGCAGACATTGAGGGTTTGGCTATTCTGAGTAGAGTTGCAAATTGTTTTTGAACGCTTCACATGAATAAGATTAAGGTAATTTCTGCAACATCACCATCAGCTGTGTTCTTCCAAATGTGTCGAACAAACCTTGAAAACGTGCCGCGCATAAAAATCCTCTCATTTGTCCCAAACCCAGACTTGAGGATGCCTGAGCACACACACACGGACACACACACACACACACACACACACACACACACCATTTCAACAGATGAAAAGCCTGCCAAATAAAAGGGTAATCCATCACTCATGCCATTTTGCATTTGCAGGGTCCCTCTCTTCAACAATGGCTTGACTGACAGTGAAAGATAAGGGCCCTCTGTTGACCAAAACAGTGAACACATCAAAGCCAAAGCAAACTAAAAAAATCAGATGATGTTTTGTGTATAAAATTTGTATTTAGTGTCTACGGTTGTAAGAAGAACACACTGATGCTGATTTGGACAAATGAGTGTGTTTTCCAGGTCCAAACTTAGACCCTGGAGCTGCCGACTGCATCGAGTTTTTTGGAATACTCCCAATAAATAACTAAATAACTGACCAGCGGTGAACAGTAATCTTAGCTTACCACAGTTTTACAGGAACTCTTAGTGCCTATCTCTTCATTAACCATTCATAGCGAGGAGTAACAAATGGACTTCAACTGTCTGACTAGAAAGCTAGCCCAAAATAATTAAGGAAATGAAATATTCAGCATAAAACTTCTTATTATAGCAACAGCGCCTCATAAATTTATAGAGAAGAAACGAGTGGATTAATTTGAGCACTAATGGAGAAGAAAACCAGCCATTTCCCCTTCCTCCCATTCGACTTCATTTAACACTTTAAAGAAGAAAAAGAGGTAACTCTTCCAAATATCTCGGGGATTTCTAGTGCATGGCAAACTGATATTGGTCTCTTTTTTTTATAAAAAAAAAAAGAGGAATTTGTGGCTAAAGGAGCAAGCTAATAATGCCAAAGATCTGAGCTTAAGTGCTCCAGGGGGGAAGCTACAATTTTTCAAATAGTCCAGAGTTTTTACCTCTTGATGTGGAATATAGACGTGCTAAAGTGCAGTGCTCTTTGAGACAGGGACAGATGAAAAAATACCAAAAGAAAACACTACTTCAGACACATAATGCCCGTCAAAACCAGTGGAGTGTATGAAGAGTATACCTTAGGCGTTTTCATCTACTAATATTTGATGGAATTTACATCATTTCTTCTGCAAAACGTGTAACTGCATCAAAAAGCCAAAACAATTTTTTTTTTTCCTCCGCCACGGAACGTCCTTATATTTTTCCTCTGTCTTGCCTAGAGCACGATGACTAAGCTCACTAAGACCTCTGGGACTCTGACAGTCAAGTCAGGCCAACTGTCAGGTCGCTTTCAGACGCCAGTGGATCATGTGATAGAAAAAAAACAGCGAAACAAAGCGTGACGAGACCTATCCTTTGTTGAAGATAAAGAATTAAAATGATTTCTCCTCTCGTATTTCACCTTTTTGTCTCCAAAGATGCAGCTGCGTCGCTGTTGAACGGGCACTTAAAGACCGTCAGCACAAGTTAAAATATTAAATCTGAAACTAAATCTGATAGATTTGTTCTCATCATGGGTGTTTGCGCTGGGGTGTGGCAAAGGGATAAACATTCCTCGAGTTACTAAATTCCATTTAGGCTCCAAACTGTCTGACCCAGCCCCGCGGCATTAGCAGGACCACCGTGTTGGTAACACAGAAGCATCCTAAGAACAAACGCCGCTTCCTGAAGCAATCAAATATTTCAGGCTTAGGTCAAAGTCATAGTGTAGGTCACGCCGTAGGTATTGCTACCCAGTAAACGCAGCATGCCATCGTGATCACAGAGCAGACTTTTAAGAGGTGCTGCATGGTTTAAAATTAGACTGTCAAAAAAGGTACGGTCCCTGCTCGTTCCACAAGTCGATCTCTCTGCTCTGAGCCGTGCAGCTGATCCCATCGGACAGCCTCAAACTGAAATGGTAGGTGAACCGTGATGTAATTTCCTCCAGGATCTCCTGATGCGTTGCGCCCGGTGTTCGCCTATGAAGAGGCTTCCCGCTAGGAAAATGTTCGGATCACTTCTGATCTTTGTAATGAGTTTTGCCACTTCAGTTATATCGCCGACAATATTAGGTACAGCACTGCGGTGGACAAATGCCACCTCTGTGTCACTGTGCGTGAATGGCCGGGGTTACCCTTGTCTTTTCAATGTGACCTTTGTCTTCGGATGTGGCAAAGGTGTCCACATCTGCCACTCGGATCTTTGATCAGCTCTGTCTTTTTTTATGCAAACACTCGCAGCATCTAGACTACAGACACCGGACTGAAACTCAAACCACTGCACGATGTTGATTTTCAGCCTGGATCTCATTTCACATTTCGGGTGTATAAAACTGACAGTTATACAACCTTTGATTGTTTGCATTGAAAATATGGTGTGACTACAACAAACAGAGCGCTGGGCATCCATCCATTGCTAAAAGATTTGCTTTATACCGCATTTATGTCGAATGAGGTCGAGTTAATATCTGTATAATTCTATGTATTTCAAAACATATTTTAAAAAACCCAAATGACAGACTGGCTTTTGAAAAATGTATTGCAAAAAAGGAACTTTCTTACGATGTTACAACTACGAGAAGACATAAAATAATTAAATATTCTAATATGACAGCTAAATCATTTAATTATATATATACTGTACATCTGGGCTAGGTTTATGCGTGAAGGGCTCAGTGGAAAAACAACGCTAGGCTACAGGATTTTCTTCGAGTCTTCAAGGATGTACTGTAATAGTAATATGCAGTCAAACACCACATCCATGCCATAAATGCTAACCTTCTGCTATTTTGTCCTTAGGATAGAATAACCTGAATATCCTTGAATATAATGTAAGAAACACAACACACACACACACACACACACACACACACAGCCTTGAAAACCTCAACTAAAACAGAGCATTATAACCTTCACGCACAAAATAAATATCAGGGCTACACGGTGCAGATGCTTGTTGTTGTGTTCACTCCTCGGTACGTTACCGTGCTGGTAAAAAATGTATTCTTGGGGAAATGAACTCCTCTGGAAGGCCTTATGCCTAATTTTCCTGGGGAGCGGTTTAGAAATTGTGTCACCAGATGGCCAATACTTGTGGGCGGACAAGCCACCATGGCAGCAAAATATGTTGCCTGTTAAATTAAAGTAACCCGGTGTCCCTTAAGTGACTATGCAAATTAGTCTATACGTCAAGTATCCTCAACTAAATTGGCAATTTAAATCAAGCGGCTAAACGGTAACTAAATAATACAAGCTCGAGTATGAGAAGCGTCTCTGTGGAAAATATGACTCAGGTTTTAGCGGCAACTTAATATGCAACTTTCATATAGACTAGATTTTTGTTTTTTTTCTATGTGTGCATTGTAAAAATCCACAGCCTCCTTTCTCAATATTCAGAGGGAAAATCCTGGATAAAATAACACGCCAGCTTCCATTTGCAAGGGCAAACAGGCCAGTAAAATCCAATCAATACACATTATTGGCTCAGTGAGGGCTAGGATTTGTAAGAAAACAAAGATCTAGTCGACGGGGAAATCCTTTGAACTCTTTAACTTGCTATCTGAAATGAACATTTCCTGTTAACTCTACTGCAAACCCTTTATGCATCATTTATGTCAAAGCGAGACCGCACTGTAATTTTCCAAATGTAAAGCTTAAATGGCGTCAGCTTTCCTCGGGCACAGCACCCCAGTTAAGATGAAAATAATCAAAGCAGACAAGAAATTACAAAAACATGCTGTGACCTTTCAGGTCTGAGGGGGAAAGGCTGTGTATACATTTACAAAATGTGAAGGGACAGTAAAAAAAAATCCCATCACAGAAATTGGAGTGTGACTAATGGGTAGTGAATGAGCTGGTCTCTAACCTGAACTCCAAAATAATCTTGCTCAAGTCTCCATGGCCACTTTGGGGGAGCAGTGGGGGGTTTGACAAGGGGAATGGAGGACCACCTGCACAACCAGCGGAGCCAGCTCTGTACTGGCACCACCATTTGTTACGCTCTGGATTCCCATTACTTCAGAGCTAGGTTGGCTGGGAAATCCATCTCCTGGTGTCAGGTTTATCAAACTTCTATGCAAACTGCAGAGGTGGAAATGGGGGAGAAGGACTACAGCCGTGCAAGGAACCTACCCGGGGGAAAGAGATATCTTCGCTCATGGTAAGGTTAAAACCAGTGTATCAAAGTGTGCAGGCTCACCTAGCTCTGACCTTTTTGCTTCTAATGTTAACTTCTTGAAGCATTAAATATCATAATATCATTTTTGGACTATTATGAAGACACCGTGAAGCCAAAGATACAAGCCTCCACATTAAAATTATAAGCAGCAGCATTATATGCACACAAACTGGCCTCAGTAAGCTTAGTGTCAGCCCTAAATTTAATGGGCACTTGACACACAGTGAAAGCCGCGAACAGAGGTATTATATGCTGCATATTAGAGGGCGGCATTAGCCAAGCCTGGTTTGAATGCCAGCTGGGGAAGTCTGTGGTGAGGAGAAAGGCCTTCAACAGTTTCATCTGAGCTGATCTCTGGTCAGCAGCGAGAAACCACAATTCCAGGTCCTGAGGCTACTGGAGCCGTACCAATATCGATATAACTGAGGCTGCCATACGAGACCAATCCCAATTAAACACTGTTCCCGTATCACTTTATCATTGTTAACAATTTTGAACAACAAGTAATCTTTTAATTCATTCATCATGACAAACTACCAGACGATTGCTTGTTCAGGCTTCTCAAACACAACACGTAGTTAAAACCTAATGTTAAAAGAATGATCCCAATCAGCTTTAAACTAGAGATAAGCATATCGTAGCACTTGTTACTGGATGAGTGCTTGAGCCTCGATATTAGGTGTCAAAATGGGCATCTAGATCACCACTCCAACACTTGGCAACTTGCTGAAAAAGTGCATGAAGGCCTGATGAATCATTGTTGGTTGCAGAAAAAAGTTTGAAAATAGGGGCAACAGAGGTTGTCTTACTTTAAGAAAGAGACATCCCCGAGGCTTATCCTTTCTACATGGTTCTCTGCATCAATAACACAGACTGACGTGCACAAGATACTCTCAAGGAGAACCAGTCAGTTTGCGTCACCAGAGTGCTCGCCGTGAAATAAACAAATGAGAACTGACAATCCTTGTGATAGTCCATATATTGTCATGAACAGGATACATCCTTGTCTACTCTGTCCACCCCCAATGGGGTTTTACACAGAATCCGGGTGGATTTGTTTTCCACGGCAAATATCATCATCGAGACGAAAGGAGCGCCACTCCGAGGATTCAGAGATAGTTCAGAGTTAATTGAATGTTCTTTGCAAAAATCTGAAAAAGAATACCAAGTGACAGTGTGTGAGTAGTGTAAATGGCTACGAAATACAGATCAGATGTACTGAGCATCTGGGAGCGGCACCACTGAGAACAGGAACTAGTGAAATGTCTGTCAGGACTTGAAACAGACCTGCAAGAGCGTAGAAATTGTATTAGATGCAATAATGTATAGTTCCCAGTGGAATTTGATAACAGAAGGCTGGGAAAGAACAAGAATGTGCTACAAATGCATCTAATCGTAATGGTAATCAAATTTGTATGAGCTTTTCCGCTTAACAAAGTTTAAACCCAATCCTGATCTATTAGTAAACCTCCACAACAGGAAAACCCAGCTGGCATCCCTCGAGTTCAAACGCATTAATTCAAGATTCATCTTCTCCTGCTGGTATTTCACCATTTTCCTTGTAAAACCCAGCAGAATTTTACATGAAGCCTCGTTCTAAAACAGCTACCTACCTACCTATTGAAGGTGCAAATGGCAACACTCATTTGTGGATCAACCACCTAAATAACATTAGATTGGGTTTTTGGAATAATATGAGTCCAGTTAAAGATGTTGCTATTTAACATAAAAATCCTATGGGAAGCTTTAGGGCTGTAGCTTGATTAGGATGCAAGAATTCAAGAACTGAAGGTCTGACTTGGATCGCTCTGATCTCAAACCGCCTTTTGGTTTTGATGTGAAAAAGTGTCACTAATGTAAAGCCAAATTATAGGAATCATACAGAAGGTCTGAAAAATAAAGCAAAAGAAGAAAGAAAAAGTTATAAATATGATGAATTTCTACAGCTTTGCTCTAAAACTCCTAATTACTTGAGACATTTTGCTTAGTGGTTTGGCATTTTAGCCACAGAGGGGCTGATACAGTAGATTAGTAAAAAGGCTGATTCAGGGGTCTAAATCCTGTGCTCTACTGAAATTGTGTAAAACAACCAAAAGTATTAGTATTCCACGCTAAACGTGACGGCTGGAATCTGCAATTCTCCAAGCCAAGGTGTGGAAAATAGGCGTCAAACTCAAACATTAGCAGGACATCAGTGATTTGCAGAAACAACCAATTATCCTTTTTAAAATTTCACGCAAGTCTATCCAACAGAAACTTGTTATCATCAGGAGTTATTCAACAGCAGGAAGGCCTAGATAGAGATGTTCATTAGCCTATTGCTGAGACAAACACATTTGATGGATTAAATAGTCAAATATAACAAGATGCTTGAACTGCTGTCCTGGTTGTTAAGGGAGATCAAAGTGGGGCCTGAGGGGTCTGGTGAGTATGAGGAGCAGGATTGGTTCAGCAGAGCTCCAAAAGAACAAGTGCTGGACCAAGGAGATACGACATCAGACGTGTGCACTGCATTCCCCCGGGCCTGTTCTTTCAAAACTGCCAGGCTGCCTACCAAATGAACTGCAAAGGAGGGCACACAAACTGTCTCTCAGAATGCACTTGCATTTGGTAATGTGCCGTTTTAGTGAGGCCAATTGAATATGGAATCAATTAGATTATTATTTTTTGATTCCGACGCCTGTAAATTGTCGTCCTACTGTGAAAAATGTGACACATTCTAGAGGGGGAGGGGGGAGAGTACTTGAACCAATTTGCAATTATGTTCCCATGAGGTAATAGGTATGCTTAGGTTTTATTTCCATGAAAAATATTTTAAAAAAAGTAGTAAAATGAGAAATGCATGAAGTAACAGCGGAATTCGTCGGAGCGTGAAAAACGCTTTCACCAAATGACATGTTTCGCTTGGGAGGAGTATCAAGGTTTTAGATTTCAAGCCAGGAAGACCAGACATCATACATGGTCAGTAAATATATGGATGTGTGTGGCAGTCACTCTGCTGCTGAAGTACTTTTCTCAGTGACACATACTATATTTGCCTGTTGATGGATCGCCTGTCTGCCTGCACTAGAGCACATAGAATAAGGAGACAGAAGTGCTGATGAAATGTTTTTTTGCTTAGCTTTCAGGCACATCATAACACACCGCCTCACGTTGTCCGTTTCTATGACACTTCAGCAGTTCAACAGTATCAGTTTAGTAATTTCTTCGAACGCAGGTTCAAAGTTTGTTAAATGAATTAAGCCTGGCGAATACTTAACAGATTATATTACACCCCGTCACGGTTACGCAAAATAGCCATAAGGGATGACAGTAAGTGTATAAAATGTGGTGATGAAGACACTCCGCTCCATCTGTTGTTTGACTGCAATAAAATCAAAATCTTTGGCTTGGCATAACAAAGCAAGTGATGATCCGCACTAATATAGCCATTCCACTCACACCACAATCATGTATACGGGGAGATTTGCATAACTTCAGTCAGTTCTAAGAATAAAACTGTCTCACTCTTGTTATGTATGGTCACAAAGAAGGCAATCATGAATAACTGGATTGCTTTAAATACACCAACTGAGAGAGAAGGGATCACTGCGGCAATAGAAATGATTAAGTTACCAAAGGTAGCTTTTAAATTGCAATATAATGAGATAGAATATGCCGGAACATGGGCAGCAGTGGAATTGTACTTAATGTCACTTTTGTTTTCTCCTTTTTCTGACTTAAGATAAAAGTAATGGGTGTCTTCCTCTTCGGTCGGGGCTGCCGTACAGAATTAACATTGCATTTTACCAGCACTGGGAGATGAAAGTAGAGTGAACGTTGTAGTAATAATGTTTATGACTGAGTGATTGGGGGGGGGGCATTGGTGAAGGGATGGTTTAAGATTAAGATTAGATTAGGTTTAGAGAGGGGCAGAAATTGTTAGCTTTGTGCGGCTACAATACGCTCAAAATGAAGCCTAAAAATGTGTTAATACAATATTGAATCAGTGCTGTAATAATTGGTCAAGCAACAGTGACTTTGCTGATCAATAAGAAGTAATTTAACAAGCAAACATCTGTTGGTTTTAGCTTCAGTAAACATGAGCATTTTTTTTTTTTGCTTTTATCGGTTTTACATCATTAGGATGTAACTGAATAAATCGGTTATATCAGTTAACATGTTTATTTATAGATTGACAGTGAAATTATTGTATACATGTACATGTTTTGCAGCATTACGCTGGATTCTAGTCCAATACACCATCACCAGGAATGAAGAAGAAATAAGACACTGACTGCTTCCAGCTTATAACCGCCCTCCTTTTACTATTAGAGAGTTCACATTCCACCAGCGCAGCCATTATGTAAAATAAACAGCTTGGCTTCCCAACATGGTGGATGATGCAACATACAGCTTCTTTCCCAGCCTTAGAATTAGTCATCCACTCATCAAGCACTTGAACTTTCACTGACACTTGAAAGTAAATTGAAGAGAACCCTTCCAGCAAAAAAAAAATGCGGTGAGAACATCAGCTGAGGAGCCAGTATCGACTCGACACGCCAAATAATTGTCTTAATGTGTCTAAATCCACACAGGAATGCATGAAGATATGTCTGAGAAAAGAAAATGGCATCTTGTACTGCAGTGTTGCCATAGGAGGATGTATTACCACAGTCCTTGTGCAAAGTGTGACCGATCAATTTAACTTCCTCCTGAAAAACAACGCGGCGAGTGGGGAAAATCAGCATCTGCTGTGTCCCCACCCTCCGTTATATCTGTGGACCATTCAACGACATACGATATCATACAATGCTCAAGTTTTTTTGAGCGATGTAAACAAGGGAGCAAGAAAAGTCAGGAAACTGTGAGAAAGGGACGGAGAGGGAGGCTTTTTTGTCTCCACATTTCTCACGGTGGGTATCGGAAACAGCCAGATGCTGTCCATCACAAGTGAAGGCCAGAGAATAGACTGCCCTATTTATCTAATGAAGAGGTCAAGGGGTGGGGGTAGGGGGGAGGTGGGCTTGCGGGGGGGGAGTAAGTGGGGCATAGCCAGGCCTGTCACAATGCCATAGCCAAAGAGCTCACTCCAAAAGGAGTCGGATTACCCGTGGCACTGCATCGGCAATAAATACGTGGAATCAATGTGCGTGTGCCAATAGTGAGTCAGTGGTTCAAAAAGGATGGGAAAACCAAAACGCCAAGCAAATAGGCTCTCTCCCCAACAGCCACTTAGGCAGAAAGCACACAATCTAGGGCTTAAATAAATGGATTAACACTTTGACTATTCCATCAGCTAAAATCTGTCATCCATACTGTTTTTCTAATTTTACTCGGCTAGACCTCCACGCTTTGTTTCAGAGCTGGAGAAGGGTTTTGGTGAACTCATTATCATTCTAGTATAGGTGGAGAAGAAACGCGTGTGGTGTTAAACCCAGGACGTAGCAACGGCTGCCTTGCAAAATTGTTTCGCAAGATAAGGGAAGGTGAATTCTGACTGAAATAGTGAGCTAGACACATTTTTTTTAATGCAAGGACTTGCTGCCCTCATCCATTTAACACCATAAAATGAATGCCTCAATTTGCTTTTTCGGCGATGGTTTACTACATTTTCAATACAGCAAAGAAAACAAAAAGAAACACGGAACATAACTTTCTTCTCCCCACTTGGAGAGCACGCATTAAATGGCGGCTCATTGGCGATAAAATTGCCCCCAGAAATGTGTCTATTAAGTGTAGTGTATTTATAGTTCTCTTAAATTAGAGACAGCAGTGCAATTTTAGCTTCACACATTCAGTTCAACCATTTATGCTTATACTCAGTCAAGACTCACTTCATTTTCACATTTTACACAGTTAAGTAGCCCTGGAGGTCTCTCCATTGGTGGAGAGAGAGAGCCAAGAGCGACAGTGCTTGTTTATACAGGCCAGGCACAGCATACGGCGCGGCATCACAGCGCCGCTCGCGTCACGTTATACACACTTTTGTGGGTGATGCAGTCATGAAGTGTTTGGCAGTTTGATTAAGTTTTCAAGCACGCGTCCAACCTCATCACTCAGTCCATCCTCTTTGTCCAGCGTTGTTGTATCTTAATAGTCATGAGCGACATCAGACTCTTCCAGCTCTGCTTTCTCATTTATCTTCGTCACACCACACAACTAGCGGCGGCATGAATGATTATGAAGAAAATGAAGACACTGTTCGTGTCATTAGACAGAGAGGCAGATCACTTTTGTGCCCGCTTGATTGCGGTGGAGTAACTTCATATATGGCGTCTTTCAAGCTTTTATTATACATTTATTCTCAGCAGTGACGCGACATCCGTGATGAAGGGAAGTTCCAGAGGATAGTGTTACAGCTTTCAAAGAGACAGAAAGTTGAATTAATAATGAAGATGATTTATTTCGGTCATCATTTCTTTTTCTTTACTGAAGAATTTTGTCCTTTTAGGACATTTACAGTAAACATTGGTCAAAGGAAGCCTCTGTGGGGGTGTCGTTTTGCTCAGTTGGTAGAGCAACCACCACATGTACAAAGGCTCAGTCCTTGCCGGCTCATTCCCGATCACTCTCTCCCCGCATTCCTGTCACTCTTCAGCTGTCTCTATCTACTGAAAAGGCCAAGAAAATATCTAAAAAGAAAAGAAAAAAGAAAACATGGTCCACATGGTGTCTGTGGATTAGTAATTGAAAAAGGACAAAATTACTGAATAACTGAAGGCCCTCTGAACACAATACAATACAGTATAACTGCTGCTGCATGGTGTTGGAATGGCAAGCTTAGCTCTTCAAGCTGGAGGCTACAACTCTGAATGAAAACACCTTCAACAACCTCTTTTGTAACAGAAACACTCAGCCGTATCTTTGTCATCTCCAGAGGGTCAATACCGCACAGTACTTAAACCACGGTCATCCACGGTTAGAGACCCAGCACATTTAAATGGGAAAACAGAACAACTGTCGAACAACTTGAGCAGAGCTAAAAGGGAGTCGCGGGTTTAAGCAGCTCTGATTCTAATAACTTAGCCCTTCTACACAAAAAACAGATGATTGAATTTCTGCTGATTGCTCTGCAGGCCGTGCAAATCTTCATAAAGCAAAGCTCAAGCATGGAGACGGAAAAACAAAATGGCCAACAATTTTGACACTCCATTTCAATGAAACTATGAACCGCTTCCATTGAAAGGAGAACATTCACAGAGTCTGGACTGTCGCCCCTTTTTTCCCCTCCATGGAACTCCTGAAAGCATGACGTCCTCGGGTACGGGTACGGAAATGCGGTACATGCCCTACCTGACGAACGTTTCATTACAACATCTGCATAACGGCTAATGCCGTTACCATAGTAACACCTGTGATTGATGGCTTTGTTAAGAGGAATAGTTACACACCATTAAATTGGTGTAATAGTGCATGGCAGTCATCTCAATAACTAGGAACAAAGCAATTACCAAGTCATTAAAAAAGGAACGGACTAATACAACATGGCGCACACAAGGATGAGCGACATGCTTTGAGATCTGCATGCGTGGATTCCTTCAAAAATAAAAAATGTTATTTGTGTGCACTGTTTTCTGTGGAAGACTTGGGATTAAATTTTTGTGCGACCTAGCATGGATTCAGTTTAGAGTCTGATCATCTCCGCACCCAAACATTTGCATCGAAATCGCTCTCTTTGTTCCACAAATGTGAAAAGTTTGCCATCCATTTCATCTGCCATCCCGTATGCCCCCTCATCCTGCGCTGCACGAGCTCCTACGGTGTCAGCTTGAATGCTCATTCCCACTGGGGATTACATTTAACTGTGTCTTGATAATAATTTGATGGCGAAGTCAAGAATACTTGTTCGAGAAGAAATGTCGTCCTTCTCCGCAGTCGGCAAGCCAGCGGATGGAGCACAGCAGCAGCACTGGCAATGATTGAGAGAACTCAAAATTCAAATGAGAGCGAGGAGACGGAGTGTCACAGATGTGCTGTTGTTCGGAGAGAGCAGCATGCATGCAGGGTAAGCACGCACAGCCACGCACCAACACACACAGAGCTATATACACGTGCATAGAGCAGCAGCGCCACTCAATCATCCCGGTCGAGGGCCAATCCATCTATTGCTGGTTGACTGGGATCCAATCACCATTCCCAACAGGGCCAGAATGAAAGAATGGCAGACAGCCTGTGAAGAGGCCCACTCTCTCATAGTAGATTGATGGGACATATCTTGGGGCGGTTCATGAGGCATCCCATATCGAAAAGAACATATCATAAAATATGTCTGATGTCATACAGGACTTGGAAACAGGCCTCTCCCCTCATTCTGTTCATAAAGTGTGTATGTGTTGTTTTGTATTTCCAAAAATGTGTGTTTAGCTAAGAAGCTATTTTTGCCATTCAACCATAAGAAGCCCATTAGGATGTGTCATGAGTTGCAGTTTTATTTGTCCCGAGCGGATAACACTCATTTTCTTGTGTTTAATGCTGCAAAACATTCTCATTCTTTTATGGCAACGCAGGGACGGCTTGAGACGAGCGCGCGGCGGAGCAACAGTGGACAAGAAGACAAAGACAGACAACAAACTATTGATTGTCAAGTGGGGGATTCAGTGTTGTGTTTTCAGTGTGTTAGCCGACCATTGTTCTATCAGAGTCGGAGAACCTGAGAGCGCTTGGCCTGAAAAATTAACAAGAAATGGAAGAAAACAACTTTGAGGCTTGCAAAACCAGGAAAAATATTTATGTGGTGTTTTTCAAGAAAGCTCTTAAAATGGACAAAAGACTCCAAACTGAAGCTGAAGGTTTTTGTTTAGTTGGACAGGCAACAACCTGAATTATGTATTTTTGACTAACCACATTAATCTGTTCATTTATTATTACAGTGGCTGTTTTACAGGGCAAGTCGGAGCCTTTAGGGAAAAAAAAAATCTTCGGGGGAATCCCTTAGTGTTCCTTCAACTTATACTCCGAATAATTTAAAATATATTATCTTTAACAACTCCATAATATTAATTGGCCCTTGCTGCGCATTCTGCATTCATGAGAATTGGACCTCTTACCCAACAAATAGAAGCTCTTCTGTAATCAGCACTAACATGGAAAATCACAGAGAATGGATAATCACGACGGTAGTTGGTCTCCACATCCGTTTTGCAAATACATTAACGGGACCTGATGTGGGGGTGTGTGAAAGCTACAATGCCAACATACAGACTAGGTGCTGCTGGCTCCGGTTACAGTGTGGCCATTTAGTCAGTGTTTGCAGTCATTTTCCTAAAACGTCAGCCAGATACATCTGCCGTACGCAGCCTACACATGGTACGGTATTCATCACCGTCAACTGTGCTCGTGGTAACACAGTCAAGTGTTTTTCTTGCATGTCAAAGTCGCTAAATGATATGATGTCATATCTGCTCTAACTCTGAGATGACATCCAGTGAGGCTGTCAGAACAAATTTCAATATTCATAGTGTCTAATGTCACGAAATACCAATTTGAACCGGCACACAAAACACATTAAAACATTTTGTTTGGTTTTTTTCTTGCCGGCTCGTAATTTTCTCTCCCTGTACAGCACAATCCTACAAGTAATAAGATATTTTTATTCCCATGTGTGAGAGGCAAAATGTAGCAGAGTATTAGCTCAAAGCCTCCAAGAATATGAACAATGAAAGACAGAGCGTACTAACCATCTCCATGTATAACATGTTAAACATTCATTGTGTCCTTGTTTAATGCTACACAAAGACCAAAGTCAACATAAAGAAAAGCCCAAACAATCAAAGACACTGTGTTCTGTGTCTGTGTTCACTTCAGTCATGAAAATAGCCAGAAAGCCTACAAATGGTTTGAGCAGTTCTTAAACAGTACATGCAAGTGCATATCCTACCATTCATGAGAGTAATCATTTATTAAACTTAGGGAATAATTAAGCTTCTGTGAATATAATTTTGACTTTAAAAGTAGGTCGGTGTGGGAAAGCTTTGGCTGCAAACCCCATAACAGAACTATAATTAAAACACAGTCAATAATGAATACGTATAGTTGGAACCAAAAGGAATATGCACATTATTTCAGAGGATGACTTCGCTGGCGTCACGTCATTGTCAAATCTGTAAGAAAGGCGGAGGGGTGGAGGTACAGCTCGTTCTTAAATGTATCTCTTTAAATATTTGTAGATCGCTTCAAATCCAGTCCCAGTAAAAAAAAAGTTCCTGTTTTTTCTGACAGAATTATGTGCACAAAATCAAGCCAGATGTTTCTAGAAGTTTAAAGACAAACATGTTTTTCACAAGCACATTTTAAGACAGTATATCATAGACGGATCTGGTGTCCATCTGACCTCAAAAGAGGAAGACGAGTGAGCAGCACTGAGGCAAAGCAGAGAGGCGAAGATAACACACTTATCTCTGGGCAAAACCTCTTTTAGAGCAACTGGCCCCCCCAGCGACAGGACAATTGTTATTGTCAAACCCTGCCTGTGGCTCTAATCTTTATTATGAAGATTAATAACACAGTAGGCAAGATACTGCATTATTTTGAGTCATCCTCAGGCAAAACTGACATTTACTTATCCTGACTTCCTAGATTGACAAGAGCAATATAATCCTCGGCTTCCTGACTGTTTATTGACATGTGCTGGAGGATTCCAGTCCTCCGCACACCCGGCTCTGGCCGCTCCTCCTCCTGTGTCAGCATCACACGCAAACATTGCGTCGGCCTGTTAAACAGGCTCAGTCAAATGGCAGCTGCGCTGTTGCTTTTGCTAATGTGGAGGAGCACATGATCACATTAGAGCGGTGCACCAGGAGGAGGAGGAGGAGGAGAAGAGCCTCAGGACAGACACCTACGGTGCTCTGGTCCTATGGCTGCCTCGCTGCTCTTTAAGATCCAGCCTGAACCCCCGAAGTGTGAGCCTCTCCCGCCGTTTAATGACGGAGATAACCTTGAAAAGTATCACACAGAGGGGGAACTGTTTAATTTCACAGCTCTTCGTCTGTCTCTGATTTGGATGTCGGCAATTTATCTAGTGCTCAATTTGTATTGGATTTGTATTCAGCTCATATTTGAATATATATTCAGACGAATTGCAGCCTACACTAGACAAAATGCTTCTTGAGTATTATGACTTTTGAATTACATCTCACACTGATATAACCATTGTACGGCATGTTCTCATTTTGTAAATAGCTTATTCTCACAACTTTACTCTGAGTGCAGGGATATACATTAATGATTATGGTGTGCTGCTGAAGAACTGTAGTCCAGAGCCAGTTTTACTCTTTCTCATTCTCATTCTCATTCTGACACCCCTGTTATGAGCTGGCTGACTCCTCGCCTCTCACGAGGTACACCTCAGCTGGGACAGGCTCCCTCCCCGCGACCCTGATGAGGATAAGTGCTTACAGATAATGGATGGATGGATGGCATTTTGACACCAGTTGGAGCTACAATCCACACTGCAATTAGGCACTAAAAGATTGTTAAGATGGACAGTGTCACAGCCGTGACATGTTCAGTTCAGACTGACGTGAAAATGGCTATAAACACCAGCTGCAATTAGGAGAAAAACATTTCTTCTCCCTGACTGTCCACTTCATGTTCGTCATATTTAAGAGAGACAACACCCAGAGAAACATGCACAAGTCTTACCAGTATCAAATGCTTTGCTTGATGATGTGTTTCGCTTTTGAAAGCAACAGGTTTTTCTGAAGTGTCAGGTGTTGGAGTTTCCCTCGAGTACATGAACACACACACATCGCATACCATCGGCCCCCACACAGACTGCTGAATGAAACCACGTCCAGCTGTTAGAGAGCTGGTACACTGCACAGCATGGGCACATTTAAGAAAGTGTTTGAACATGCGAAAACACCAGTGTGGACTCGGTTATAAAAGATGCAACAGCGAAGAAGAAGCAACAACGTATTCATCATTCTGTAGCCCGCGGTGCTTAGCGGGACTAAAGAGGGACGCACTCAGACAAATGCCACCTTCGCTTCTGCACATCCCTCTGAAAAATACAATAAATGTTTCTACAGTCACGGAAATTGCTCAACATATGTAGAAAAACACAATATCCTACTGAACAGTCCAATATCATTTAGTATTGGTTGTAATTACCTGCTGAAATTCCATTATTGGAAAAATAATAGGCTGGTAATTACATTTTCCAATTTATCAGTGGCCAATTTATCACTCTTGTGCTCCCATTGTCAAAACATATTGAAATCCAACATATCTCTACCAAATCAGTTTGTCTGGAGCCAGAAAGACGTGACTTTTTAGAGACGCGAGCATCTTTCACAATTTAGCCACACATGTTGCTGATATTTAGGTTGTCACACTCTCAAAACAACACATGTCATCTTCATCCACCCAGATGGATTGACATATTACGGACAGACATTTACTTGAACTTAACATCTGTGGCAGAAACATAATCTGCATATCAAAAGCCTAAGGGAGTGGGATAATTGGCGAGACAAATTGGAAGTAGAAAGGTCTGCCTTTCCTCAAAAACTCACTGTAAAGGAAATCCATTGATCTGACAAACCTAATTAAGCCATTTATGCATATTAAACGATTTTGACAAAATAAACATTTTTTGTTGTCTTAATTTAGTTTGAACAAGGTCAATCCCTGGCCCGCTTCCCTTTGAAACTTCAGCACCGTGTGACCGCTCATCTGCTATACCAGCGCAGGTCAGGCTGTCTCTAATCAATAGGCTCATCTCTTCCCTCAAAGAGTAAACTCATTGGAATGCTCCAGAGGCTCATAGGAGGAAGTACACACAGTCCTTGACCATGATATGCTGCTTAAAATGTAAATGAGGCTCTGAATAATGGGACAAGTCAGCAATGAATATGCAGACGACCACAAATTATTTTTGCTCGTCTTATAAATCATTTTCTGTTTGGTGGCATTTTGGAGGACTCCAGACTGTCGATTCTCAACCGAAACCTGCCACCATGATTCATTTAAGTCCAAATGTATGGAAAGTCCCTGCGTCTATGACCTTGTTCCCTATAACAAGTGGACAGCCCCAAGCTCAGCTGTAAAGCTGTAAAAACATTACGCTCAGACCACTCCAGCCAATTCTGATGTGGTTGGGAATTTTTTGTCCTGAACTGGGATCAGGGCCAAATGAGCCATTTTTTGATGGATCGATATCAGCTGTATAAAACACTATCCATTTTCAATCCTTTGTTTGCTTCTGGTACACTAGCTGACAAGAATGTCCAATTGCTCTCCATTAAACACTGTAACAGTCAGCCAATGCGCGCTGATGAAAGCGAGAAAGCCAGCAGTTACAATCACAGATGATTATTGGCATTCATTGGCGAGCGAGCCAGCGGAGCTGAAAAAAGGGTTGCTTTGTCTTACTTTGTGCAGCAGAAACTACAAAGACTGATGCTCATTACTTAGTGAACTTTATATACAGCCATATAATATACATAATATAATAAGAAGCCATCAAAGGAAGGCTGTAATGATGGCTATAGTGTGTTATTGGAGAACTACGCAACGCTCAGAGATACTTAAATTACTTGACTCAAATTATTTAAGTTAAGGGCATCGTGGAGCTGTGCTGGACTCGAGCCATTCTGATCCGTATCATAGTCCTAATATTACCAGCCATCACTGCCACTTCCAGCCCCACTCATATATTACTTTTCCATATCAGCAACAACGTTTAGATTCTGTTGTACATATTACAAACAAGCCAAACCGTGACCAAGTTCTTAATCCTGTTTGAAATGATAACACCATTTAAACCTTTAGTATGACCGTTAAATGTCTTACTGTGTTCCCTACTCTCTATCAGATACCGACCAGAAATTTTACCTCAGAGAGTCAATTAGAACGGCAATTAATTTCTCTATTAAAATAATCTTATTTCACATTTGCCGGACTTCACTTTGATGTTTGTTTGTTTGGTTGCGGCGCTTCCTTTTTGCAGATAAAGTCTGCCTGCACGTTTCTTTCAAATCAGATCAAAGTGGCTGGGTTTGTGCAGGTACAAAAGCCTGCGCTGTAGATAAGCTTTCTGTAGCGAGCAAAAAGTGAGAAATACCTTGTTTGACCACGCTTCGAAATATTTTTGGTGAGCCTTGTTAGGAAGCAATTGTACCTGCCATAGCCTTACTTTTCATCAAAGAGCTGAATATAAAACACAGTGTCATGACAGTCACTACACACACAGACGGGGGGGAAAAAAAGCACGAACAGTGTAAGGAGCGCTGAAATACTTCACTGGGTTTTTCTTCAATCAATCACACGCTCTAAAGGTCGGTGTGCATGTTGTGACTCGTCACTTCAGGGTTTCATATATGCAAAACAGTCACGAATAACACTATCAATGCATATTGTCGTAAGACGCACAGGTTAGATAAGTTAAAACTTTACACTTTTAAAAAACAGACACAAAACTAAGCAACAAAACAGAAAATAGCCACCCCGAAACAAACAGCAGAGAAACAACAGTTCCCACAATGCACATCTTCTGAAATCCCAATACCATTAAAAACCATCAATACAATAAATTACACTCAGTATCCATGCTGGTCACGTTCAGTGTCTCACAGCTCAAAGACTACGAACCTGACTGTCCTTCAACCATGTTTTCTCTTCATTTGAACACGGTCTGATACTCCATGGTAAAGAATCCCAACATAACATAATAGAGCACTATAGAGGAAACTCTTGTCCACATGTTGTTAAATGTCTGTATCTAACCCTGATGTAATATTTAAAACCTGAATATTGGCAAATAAACATGTTTTATTCAGCCAAATGTTGGCTTGCTTTGTCTCATCTCCGAAGCGCCATATTCCAGGGTGAACTCGCTAATGTAATTTGCCAAGCAACAGTAAGCTGTTCAAAAGGTTAAACGCAGCCATAATCCTTATTTGAATGAAATGGACGACAGCCTATGCACTCGACAATGCAGAACATCGAAGTTATTCTACTTCTGTCTGGTTTTCATCCGACCATCCGACCATCCCTGACCAGTTGCCTGGTTACAAGAGGTTTACAGACTCTTAGTGACATATAGAGTCAACATGTGACCCATCACACTGATATTGATACAGAACGAAAAATATCATCATATCGTCTATTTTGTGCGCAGAATTTAAGGCTGATATTTACTATGACGAAGAGACCAGGATTAACCACTCCCAGGGAGTTCTCTGACTGAGCTTACATCACATGAGGTGAATTAGCACAGAAGACTACACAGCAAAGTAAGGAAAGGGGAGAAAAACAAGCTAATCAACATGCAGAGACAGGAAGCCAACTGAGTCCAAGTCAAGCTGCCAAGCCGCCAGATAAAGATCTGTCTGACACGTAGCCTTTTAAATAATCCACTTGTAAGTACACCATTTAGGAACATTAACATCTAGCTGGGAAAAGGTGATTTTCTGATGAGGGGGGTGAGGCCAGTGGAGGCTTTTCCCGAAGATGGATGATAGCGTGGACAGGAACCATGTGGAGACCTCTGAGACATACAGACTTTAGATGTCACTCATTAAAACCCAAAGCAACTGCTGCTAATCCTCTGAAGAGTTCCTTCTGTGGCTCCGTGGAGAGAGGAAACCTGAGCTCCTTCTCCGCCTTTATGCAGGCCTTGCGTAACAACGGTGAGACAGGTTTGGGAATTTTCTAATGGGGCGGACTGCAACACTAGAAGCAGGTGATGATGTTGGCTAAAACATTTTCTGTCAGTTTGCATTTTAAACGCTTCACGAAGTCAGTCAAATCCGGTTTGTGCAACCCTTGTTTGCAGTCAGACTTTCCCGCCCCTCTGTTTCTGCCAGGCCTTGCTTTTCTGATGAGAAAACAGGCCAAACACAATCGCAGGAAAGGACATGCTTGATGTGAAAACACAGTTATTCCGTCATGACTATCGCTTTACACTCAGTTCCTAATCCTTGCTGATTTAATAATGAGACTGATGTCTGCTTGCGTGTGAAGCATAACACCATCTCAGTGTAAAGCCAAGGAACCAGCGTGGGAATCAGACAGGGGTTTGTCCGACTTAAAAAGGACTGAAAATTCTTCGGCTATTCTGTAGGGCTCAGTGAAGTTGTTTGCCACGTTAATTGCTTTGTGACAATTGGAGGCTTTGAATAAATCTGCGGTATTTCAAGTGACTCGAGTACTTTTTCAAACATTTCCAGTTTACTCTGTCAATTAATTATCTCAAATATTGTCTGCAATATTACCTGTCTGAAAGCAGAAATTCAGAAGTTCAGGGAGGCTCCAAAGCTCAGACATGGATATAAAGCTTATTAGGGAGGAAGACACACAAAGCAATCAGCAGCCTCTCCTAAAAACTGAAGGGAACCAGAAGGGCTTAACCACACTATTTCGGAGAGAAGACTTTTCTCTCCAAGATTCCAGATTAAAATGAACAATTTTCAGGGGGCAATTTCTATTTCTCTGACAGTGGTTCCTACTTCGAGTCAAGGATAAGGTTCATATCTATATATAGGCCTTGACAAAGAAAGATAAAGGTGGAAAAACTGCTTATCCTTGCGCTTGACGTATTAAGAACAATAGGCTACTTCGTTCACTCCACAACTTTGGTGTCATAAATTTTGTTCTCTCTATCTTTCCCTCTTCTAAATACACGGCCAGAATAAACTCAAACTATAGATGCACAGATTGAGAGCACTGAAGTGGGGAGATGGGGGAGTATACATGAGAGTCTGAGTGCATCTTTGTGCATGTGCTGGCGGCGGGGATCTCATACCTAGGCTGCAAAAGAGAGCCTAACTGTTCAGCACATCTTGAGCTATAAATCAGTGCCCTGGTCAACCTGGCCAAGAGCATTTTCAAACCCATTTGCAGAAGATAATGCCAGCTATTCCTCCCAGCCCCAGGGACAGGAGAGCCAGCCTCATGAATCATTGCCCTTTTAGGGGAGCTGCAGCATGGATCTCACCTTGCAGTGTCCATAGGGTTCTCTTGACTTTTGCTGGTAGGCAGAAACAAAGGGTGGCAGCACAGGAAAATCTTTGAACTATGACCAAGGAGTTCAAGAAATCAAGTTATGAAGCATAATGACTCCGTGCTGACAATAACCAGGTTCAGAGGATGAAGGTGGCAATGCCAGCTCTACAGGAAACTACTGTTACACTGCTGCTGGGTGGGAATACAATATTGCAAAATGCCTAAAGGATAAAGTACTTTATTCAAAAGCTCAACTAGATCCATAATAGATAGGGATTTTGCATTCACTAAATGTGCATTAAAATGTGCATTAGTGGCAGAGAATCAGACAGTTTTACTGGGAACAAGGAGTTGACAACGGAAATTGTTGCCATTACCGGATTACACTTTGCAGTTAGGAAAAATAACTTGATGACGTTATTTCACGGACTCATTCTGCGGAGAACGGACACAGGCTTGGAAGTTGTACAATTAGTGGAATCAATCAACAATTTACTTTAAAAGGAAAGATAATTGTTGTTGTCAGTGCATCAGCAAATGTTATCTTAATGAAGACATATGTAAGTTTCACAGTTTCGTCAATAACAAGAAAGTGCATAACAGAAATGCCAAAGACGTGTTTGTTCCAATGAGAGCGCTGATTTTCAATGTTATTAATGAAAATAATTTCACCATTAACTGGCTTTATTATTTGTATTTTTTATTAGACTTTCAGGTTGAGACTGTTTGTCCAGAACGGCCGTGTATAGTCTCTAAAAAAAGCTATTTATTGATGCAACAACAGGTCTGAATTGTTATTTGGTAATCTCTCACTTTTGCCACAATCTAAAGAAATTACGTTCAATTTATAACTTATATAAACATGTTTACATGACTCCTCTGGACAGACAGCTTTCTATCGTCACGGCTTCAATATGTGGAACTTTTTATCCTCATAACTTGCAAAGCATCAAAACTGGGATCACTTTAAATCCGAGTTTCTGAATCAGATCAGACGTGTGGTCACAGGTGTATCTGGTGTCAACCTTTAGGATTTTATTTTCTTTATATGGCACATTTATTTTAATGTGTGTTTTATATTTATGTTTCTGTCCTGTTTAATAGAATATGTATCCTGCATGGCACCACACATTCTTCTTTCTTTTTATCCTTTAATAAAACTCTGTTTGGTGATAAACATTGGAAATTAGCTCAGGCTGTAAATGCTATGATATGTAGTATTAGCCTTTTTAGTGAATCTTCTTTGTCTGTTTATCTATGCCAATAAAAATAAACATAAAAATGAATTTAGAAAAAGTATTTATTCATATAAAGGATCTGCCACATCCACGGATGTGCTGCAATGAAAATGACCTGTAGACCTTGTTGAAATGGAAAGCAGCCTTTTATCTAGTGTCCATAAACAATACAATAAATTCTATTTATTACAGATAGAGCCAAATCAGAGCGCCTCCCCCCACCACCACCACCTAAACCACCCCGTAACCTCACGCTACGATATTCTATCACTACAGTCAGGAAAGTGTACATTACTTCAGCTGTGCACTACAGTGTGTAACCTTGAAAAGTACTTATTGTGAGTCTGATGAATGTTGGTAATGTGCAACTACGTATTGGGTCATTTATATTATCATAGCCCATATTTATATATAAACAGGATACGGGAAACAACTTATCATTTCAGTCACTGCGCAGACATTCCATTAAAAGCGAGTTCAAAAGTCCCAGTGCTTCTTCATTCCGCCTTCCTTCATTTATTTGTGCAGAGATGTAAGAGTGAGACAGTAAATTCAGGTCCCTGACGGAAAGTTTTTACAAATTTCAGCCTGATCTGTTGGCAATTTTCTGAACTTTAAATAGTATGTGATTAATTTGAGTAATATCCCACCGGAGTGACTTATATAACAAGCACTGGAGTGCCTTGTTTTAAGCGTGCGAGTGGTTATACAATACACTACTAATATTCATGAGCTACATGGACAAAGCAGCGGTAGCAAGATTGTAAAATATGGTAAAACTATGATCTGTGTATTCACGTGTGTGTCAAGTACACGAGAATAAACATGTTTGTGGCACATTTTTCTCTGTTAACCATTTCAAATTTTCACAGTTTAAAAGCTCATCACTTATTAACAGCACAGACCTTAAAGATCGGTGAAAGGCCTCTTTACATTCTGACCATATGAAACCTTCTTCGCTCGATTCAGCGTTTGATAAACAAGCCGGAGCCCTGAGAGTAAATTATTTACAGTAAGCAGCCTCATACTTAAGTCTTTAAATGTTTTGTGCAATTTCAGCCTAGTTGTGAGAAGAGCACTCTTACGACTTCGCTCGAGCCTTAATTCAGTCACTGAATTATTGCATTACATGGGCCTTATTGGAGTCACTCGTCTTCACTTGTGTCATACATTCGGGTCTAATCAAATCACAGCATCTTGAAAAACCATCTCCAGCACTAACTGCGGAGGCTTTTCAGACAGTCAATGCTCAAAGCAAAGGCCATAGGCCACGACAGCGTTCGGACAGCAGGGGAAATATTGCATATCAAGCGTCATCTGTAGGGCTTTATATGCAAGCTCGGTCGAGCTGAAACGATGCAGGCAAACGGGGAAGAAATCTTCAGGCTGGCATTAGCAGAGTCCTGTTTATTGTGTGGCATCTTTATTTACTGTTCTTACTTTTCATTACTTGACCATGAGCTCCAGTGTGACATGATGACATGCTGTCAATGCTAATGGTGTACGATGGCATCAAGGCTCTGTCAGGAGGACAGGAGGAGTAGGTGCTCAGAGCCAAGGCTCTTGGTAGCCCTCCACGGACAGAGAGCTGTCATCTCTGTCCCTCATGGCCAAAGAGGCCCAGCGCCTCCCCTCCCTAAATTCATATCCATCTGCCGTATCAGCGGGGCAGAGGGAGTGCAAGGCATGCACTTTCCACCATTCACTGTGGTGCTTTAGCACGCCCAGCTAGTGTCAGGTCCGTCACTACTACAATCAACACATGGTCATTTACTGAATTTCTGTTGAAAAAGCACAAAGTTATTAGTTCGCCCCGACGCAATTTCCACAAAGTCAGCCTTCTAAGAGCGTTGCGGCTGCAGCTGTCACTCATGAACTTCTTCACCTTCATCTGTACCACTTCCATAAGCTAAAGGCAACGTGGTGGAGCGTCGTGACAAAGCCTCTTGGCACTGATTTCTGCCTCTTTTTCTTTTTTTTTCTCCCCCTAACAATCAGCAAGATTTTCACACCTGAGAGTGCACACACAAAAAAAATCTCTGACTGTCTGTGTGCTTGTATATTCTCACCAAAACTGGTAATGGCAACGACAGAGATTCCCTGGAGGGAAGAAGCTTTTAGAGTAAAAAAGACAGAGAGAAAAGCTATGATGTGCTGACATCCTTTCAAGAAAACACGTAAGCTAAAACATGCAAAGTCACGATTTGTTTTCTAACATAAATATAGAATAGCTTTAGGACCATCCAGTGGAAGATATTTCTACCCCATCATCGGTTATGCAACATGGTAACAGCATGTTAAGTGTCTGTCGTGAATAATAAAGTAAATCCAAGACTAGAAGGACATGTATTCCATCTCTCAAAGGATGGGTTCGCCTGCCTGCAATGCTAATATAATGGACTGTTGAACACGGAGAATCCAGGTCAAGCTCAGTGTGAAAACTGGCTCATTCTTCATTACAGTCAAAGTTTAATCTACATAACCTTTATGAATTTGTCACATTTTTAAAGCACGGAGTGCGTGCAATTTAAGTCCAGCCGGATAAGACTGGACCGTAACACCGTTTGACCTTCACTTAATGTTCTGGTACGGTTCGTGTGTGTGTGTGTGTGGCTCTGTGTGTGTTCTAATTAGATGAGAACCTGAAAAGAATAGGTTGACAATGACAAGCAAAACGAATGACACCAGTCGCTGAGCCGTTGCTCCATTTGTCTGAAATGAAAGAGCGTGTCATCCGCGCACTTCTGCTGACTGAGCAAATGCGCAGCCAAGGCACTGAGGTCTCACACGCGTGTCACATGTTCCTGTCAACTCCCGGGTACATTTACCCATACACAAGATGTGATAAAACCGTCTACTGTGCCGTAACCCTGGATAAGCACCCATACTGAATTGGTGTTAGGATCTCAAACGAAAGATGTAATAACCCACAAGTGGTAACTGCAGGGCATGAAGCTATTTGGGCTCTAATGATTCATAAAATTCATAGTTGGATTGATGCATTACAGTGGCATCACGATTTTATATATTTTCAACGCTGAAAATCTGAGGACCGCCTGAGAATGAGTCTCATATTTCCATTTTCAACTTACTGACACGCTTTATGAGAGCATGAAAAGTATAAAATTTGAGAGCACAAAATTAAACAATGGTCTTCTCGACCATTTCAAGAGGTTTTCTCGGCAGGGTTGCGCCAAAACAAAGCGGCCCTTTGGAAATACAACAAACACGACTACATGTGGTGTCAAAACAGGAGACATCACTTCAGCTGAACAACCATACCGCCGTATTGTCTGACAGATACTGAGCAAAATGCATGGTCAGTTGTGTTATTCATCATGTGTCAGGTCAAACTCACCACAGTGAGTGACAATAAATGGTACAATGCATTGTTCTTCCCCCAGAACGCATGATATCATCAGTCTACACAGACCATCTGCACCATTTAGTAATGTTTATTAAGGTCTTCATGTAACGGTGTGTGTCCACATTGATAATATTATCAATAGATGAGGCTGATACTGGTCAGGCTAGCAAAATAAAGTCAATGTAAAAGTGCTAAAAACTGTAATTCATCCAGTGGCCACTTGAAGCTGGCTGCAGATCTCCATAAGCGCCCATGGTAAAATGTCCAACATCACAGCAGACATGTTTCCAGCCTGGTACAAGACACAGTTTGGGTCTCTATAGGTAACTTCCCTGTTCATGACAACTGTACTGAGGATAAAAATTCAAATTCAAACCCATTCAAATAATATTAAGGCTTAAAGTTATGCAGAATTAACAGCGTGGCTGCTTTGACTGACAGGTAAGGGCTGTTGAGGATGTATTATTAGAAGAACCCAGGTGTCATCCAGCCCACCTCAGGTCCGCTGCTGATCCACGTCTTTGCCGATATTTAGATTAGCCAGGAGGCGAAAGAAGCAGTACGGCCAATCCTCACCAGCAAATATTAGTATTTGGTTTAGCTTAATGACTAATCAGTTCATTAATAGACGTATTAATTCAGGTTTAGAATCATTTTCTAAATCACAAAAACAGCAAGGGCAGTATGAAGCCTACACGCTCTACAGGGACTGGACACATAATTCATACCGAATCATCTTGATGAAAAATGTTTTTTCCCACACTACCAGCAGGCGTGTTATGGGTAAGCAAGCAGCTAACTCATCAAGCAAACACAAAGCGGTAAATACTACGTTTAGACAAAAACAATCATTTATTTTCACACAGGCGAGATAGCAGTGCCGCTGACATTCAGACCAGTTTGCTAAACACACTGATATGGGTACTTAACTATTTAAGCATGTATAATCGCTGACAATAATGGCACTGAAAATAATCACACACGGCGTCATCACAAATTATAGAAAGAAAATTTGTTCCTTAGATACGGCTTAGAAACAGCTCAGCCGTTCACAGCTGCAACAGGGATTCTACACGACCCAAATGCTTCACATAATTACTCAGAAATGTCAGTGGACAGGAGTAAAAAAAATGTCAGTCGATATGCAGGTATCATTATGTGGGGAAACATGGATAAATAATAGAAACGGTTGTAACACCTCTAAACAATCCACTAGAGTGTTTGGTGGTTTAAAGTTATAATTAGATGGCCTGTGTGGTGAGAATGCAAAGCCATCTGGGACCATCTGAGATCACAGGGACGGCAGATGAATAGCAACAGTTTCTACGTCTCACTGCAGACTTTTTGTTATGCATATCAATGCGCGGCTAACGGCCCATTGTGATATTCCACAGTTGTCAAAAAGTTCCATTTCTCACGTCAGAAAATCAGCCAACAGCCAAAAGAGCGGTGATATTTCCGAGCTGTCGGCAAGAGCAACAAGCTTGTGGACTCGACGCTCTGACCTGCTGTAAACCGTGAATGCACGCAAAAACTTTAAACTCAAAAGCATCCAAACGCACACAGACCACATTTAACCTTTTTCCAAAGATAATAAAAATAAAAGGTATGGCACCGCCGCTAATGACTACTAATAACTGAACACATCCTGTATTTGACTTCACAATAAAGCCATCGTCAATTATCTTTCGCTGGACAGGCTTTTACTGTGAAACAGCTGCAGCTAATGCTGTTAGCTAATGTTTAGTCATTTCCAGTGGTATTAAGAGAACGCTGGCATCCTTAAAGGTCCGGCCATCAAATTCCAACATCCGTCATCCGTTAGCCTTTGCACTTATTCTCTTAAAGAAGTCTGCTGCTCTTGCACTTCAATGGCATTTTGACTCTGTAATGAGTTGCGTGTCGTTTTAAGGCTTAGGTGCTTAAAAAAAAAAAAAAAAAGCAATTAGGGCTGTTTGGTCCATTTACGTAATGGCTAACTTCTGACATGTGTTAACACAGAAGAAGCGCAAAGATGTCGCGGGGTCTCGACACAGCAAATTGCCTGAGCCAATTTTCACATAATGTGGACTGCGGTTCTGATTCACACGTAACGGCTGGAGGAAAAGAAAAAGCTCCACCACATGCAGGAAAAAGAAAGCCGCAGTATTCAAACCAGATGGAGCTGCTATATCTAGGAGGTCCTCCATAAATGAAACATAAACTGATTAACATTTGACCTTTCAATGTCTTCCATATTCACGGCTTCAATCAGCAGCACTAACATGCTTTGAAGTAAAAACAACAAATCACACGAGGAATGGATAAAAATAGACCTTTGATGGTGACACGGGCCATTTTTAGGAGCTGTGTCTGTTTCCACTTTCCCCGTTGCAGGGGTGCCCTGTAAAACATCGGTGTAAATGGTTTATAATGCCACCAGTGGACTCTGAAATGGGAGACCTGGTTTCAATCAGCAGTCAAATTGCTCCTACATTACCCTTGCAGACAGAGTAGTAAATCACTCTTTGCCTCTGTGCTGCTGACGTTAAGGAACAAGCATTGTTAAAAATCCACCATGCGTGCTACTAAGAGCACCCAGCCTCTATGAGGGGACGGGATACTAAACAGGACAATAGCAGTAGCTCGCGGTGTCCCTATACATGCAAGAGAACATCCTGATAAATAGAAAAGCGGCACACGCTGTGGCTAAATTTGACTCTTGAAGCAGACAGACCTGATTCACAGCCTTGAATGTAAACTTCAGGTTATAGCCTGGCTCATGTAACCCCCCCCTCCCACCCCCGTGCCAAAGAGCCCCATCACAACCAGTTTGAACCAGTCTGCCTGGTTAAAAAGAGTTCTTGGTCTCTCTGTGCCAACGCCCTGACAGTGGGCCAGTGAGGCATCTCGAAACAGTTATAATCCACTATAAACCCGAGAAACGCTGATCCCGCCCACCACAGACCAACACACTATGGGCAAAACCTCTCATTAGAACTCCAGGGCCCTGAAATTACCAAGATTTTACCCATATGGAAAGCATGAGAAAGCGTCAGCTGGGACAGGGTTGTGCCGAGTGGTTTTTCAGCGTGTGGTCACAGAGGAGCTGGTTTTCTTTAACAGTGCCATTCAGCCTGGCCCCTGCCAGGGAGCACCGGCATTTGAGGAAGCAGAGGCAGATGCTCTGGCTACTAGCCCCAGACCAGGCCTGCTAGGAAATACCCGAAACAAACTACATATAAACGGTCACGCAGACCGGGGGACGTACGCAGGTCAACAACAATGTGGGTAAATCCATTTGTAGGCGCAATCTGTCATTGAAAAGGCCAGAAAAACAAAGTGTAGAGCTGCCACATGTATTCAAAATGCAACACATGGTACTGGTGTTGTTCCCAGATTTATTTAGAGGTCTTTCCATGAAAGGAATAACACACAACACACACAACAACAACTAAAACAAGACATGTTTTTTGTTCTGATGCTGTTTAAGGTGATTTCCATCAGCATCTGATGTAAAATTAGTTTGTTTTTTTCATTTGATTGGTCCAAAAAAAATGTAAAAATCAAATTTGACTTCAGTTTCTGTTAAATTGGACATACATCAAACCACAAAACAAACACAGTTTGCCAACTGTTGACATGTAGCCCAGCTTCTGACAATATATGCCTTTCAGATGACGTCACCAGCCAAGGGCCTAGGCTGGAATCCCAACGGAAACACCAAATGAACTGTTGACTCTTCTGGCAAGAAACAAAAGAAGAAAGCAAACGTAGTGATCCATTGTGGGCCACCCTGTAATCCCTCAGGGAGTCATGAGGATTAGGTCAAATAAATCATACGTCTGCTCTTGAATCATTCTCGTTTTGAAGTGGTCGGAGTGTAAGAGTAGGACTAATAGCTCGTGGGAATGTGTCGATATGCAGCAAATAAACACCAGCGATCAAGGCAGAGAATATTCGCAGTCACAGAGATGTCAGAAGGTTAAAGATTCTTTACGTAAAGGCTTCCATAACACACAAAAAGAGGGAAGAACACAGTCCTGCAGCTTCCCTACAACGTCCGGGCAAGATGACTGAAGAAAACCTTAATGCTTCAGCAGCGTGGCACCAAACAGCACTGTCAACACAGGTTTGAATGATAAAATATCTATCCGCTAGGTAGCGAGAGGCTGCTCTGAATCCAAACAGTTCCTGAGAGAGCCATCTGCTTTATGTAAGAAATTACAACCTCTCTCCCCTAATCGCCATGTAGTCTCCAGCATCAGTGGAACACCCCACATGCAAAAGCCAGAATATTCTACAGTAGAGGGTCTAGAATAGAAATAAACCATATCACTTTCTTTTCAGCAGGCATGAGCTGAAGGTTAGAAAACCCAAACATGCTGCAGGGCCCAGGATTCAGTTGCAGAAAGCCTCTGATGCAATTCCAAGAAACTAACCCACCCTGTATCATCCTGTTACAGCCTGGCTCATGCTTAGGTCTCTTCATTGTGTCTGTGACAGCTCTAATCGGACTCATGTATTGATAAAGGATGGCCATGAGGCTCCTTCAGCATGTCACTCTCTTCCCCCTGCAAAAACTGCTTTCAATCCCTGTCTTTAAATAAACCAAAAAAAAAAAAAACAGGGGGCTGCGGGCTTGATGCAACACTGTGAATATTTCTGTATATCCACCCCTCCTTTCTACTTGAGATCTGTTCCAGACCCGAAGAGGGCTTTGGGCTATTACATGAAGTGATGCACCTGTAAAAGCTGTCATTCAAAAAAAAAAAAAAAACGGTTCTCCCAACTGAATTCTCCAATTTATGCTGCGAGGAGGCTAAATCATGACATCAAACCTGTCTCGGCAGCCAGTGCTGCAGCCCTTTTTTTTTTGTTCAAAGGGCAGATGAATGACACATACATGACAGCAGTCTTTGCAACTGATGGGCATACAAGAAGTCAAATAGCAATCTGTTGTAATGGTAAGTAAAGGAAGAGCAGGGGGGAAAAAAGGAGGCTGCACATGCCGGGGGGCGCTCTCTGACATGCACCCACACACATGAAGCATGAAGGCAGGTTTGTGTGTGGCAAAGCATTTTCTTTCTTAAATATGGAGGTCAGAAAATGGGTGCACCATTACAACTAAAAGACAGAAAAACACGGTGACCCCCTCTCCTCTCCTCTCTCTCCTCCACAGCTCATATTCATGATTTCATTTAGTGATTCTCGGCAGATTTTCTGCCTGATTGAAGCTTTCACCCCCCCCCCCCCCCCCCTGCAATGACCAGCAGAAAAGTGCATGCTCCCTCAGTTTATTTCCAACTCTGCGCAGGTTTGCATCGGGGGAAAAAAATCACTTAATAAGTGACAGAGATATATTTATATATATTCCTGTTGGTTAAAATGGAGACCGAACATTTCTCCCTTTCAAACACACACACACACACACACACATGCAGGACAGGTTATTTCCTCTCGCTTCGTAATAAAACTTGTTTTTAAGAAAAAGGAGCAACACACTGTGTGCGTGGCTCGCCCGGCGTCAAACGGAGACGGAGCTGACTTCCAACATTTCACCGTCTGAACACGTTAAACTAACACACAAACACACGTAAGAAGCCGTGTCTCAAGTTCACACATACACACAGAAATAAGGTGCACAAGATAACGGTGCCACTTACTGAATCTCCTCTTTGTCACCGCCGTTGGCATTTCTCTCCCTTCTTCTTCTTCTTCTTCTCCTCTGAATCACAACGTTTAAGTCCCGTCTTCACTTTGTAAGCGAGCACCACCACAAAAAAAATATTAATTAAAAAAATCCCCACTTCGTTCGTTCGTGTGATTTATAACAGCCAAGAAAACACACGCAAGAGTTTAGAGCCAACCCGGAGAGTAAAAGCAGACCGGTAAGAGAGAAGGGGGGGGAGTCCAACTGCCGGAGAGGGAACACGAGGTCCAACCACGACCGGCCGACCGGGGTCGTGGATACTGGATCTATTCGTGGCAGCTCCCGTGTCTCGAAGTGTTCAAGTGTCCGCATGCGAGAGAAAGCGAGACCACAAATGTTATTTCTTCTTCTTGCAAGTCAAATTTCTTCCTCCTCCTCTCCTTCCTCTTCTTCTTCTTCTTGCAAGTTCAATCCGTGAGTCTGCACGCAGTTCCCCCCCCCCAGGAGGAGCTGTGGGAAGGTAAGGGGAGCTGCTGCTGCTGCTGCTGCTGCTGCTACCGCCGCTGCTGCTGCTCCGTCTCTCCCCTCACAGTCACGCTTCTTTCTGCCTCTGTGGAGAAAACACACACAGGTCGGTCAGCAGGATTTTCGGATTCACTCGGCTACACTCGCTGCTGTGTCCATTCATTCCTGCCTGCCTGCCTGCCTGCCTGCCCTCCTCCTCCTCCTCTCTCACAAGTCATGCAGCCTCCTGAAAACATGCACTTGACACAAGGGGCTCTCACACCTGTCATTTTTATTTTTCTGTTTACACAAAGCACCTCCAACCCCCCCACACACACACACGAAAAAAAGAGAGACAATTAACCCATTTTTGCAAGTATCTTGCACAATGAAGCTCAGCCTGAGGAGATTTTACAAGTAGATTATGATTTAAGAGACATGCCACGAGGTATGAGAGATAATCTAGCATAAATTCAGACTTTTTTTTTTTTTTTAAACACACTCTCCCGTTATGAAAGTGGAATTCAACTATTCCTCATTTTCCTGGGGAGGCCCTCCAGCTAATCCAGGTGGTCCCCAGGCCCCACTCTGGGAGCCTCTGCAATAAGCGAAGTCATGAATCATCACTGAGAATAGAAAATTTATAAATACTGCCCTATTATCCCCGTTTTCTCCAGAAAAATAAAACACATCTGCAGCCCCCGCTCCTCATCTTCATCCTTGCTCTCACCTTGTGAAAGGCTCAGGACAAGACTGTAATTTATAATTCATAAGTGCAGGCCAACTTTCTGGCTCTTTCGCCAGTACTTGGAATTGTTTTTTTTAAGACAGCCCTGGGAGAGTGTTGCAGGAAATATTCCCCCAGTGTTCAGTGACATGCAGGCATGTTAACGAGCTGTCTAATTTTGCAAATTGAATATCAGGAAAGATATGAAGAAAAAGGCCCCCAAACTCCACAGCCCCTTCAGCTAAACAGTCATTTGTATATTTGAAGATGATATCAATGCTTAGAATCGAGATTTGGCATTTCCGATTTAATTACAACCAGCTTGCAATCAAGACAGTCAGGAACTACAGAATTTATAAGTGACTGGGGACTGAGACAAGGCTCTGCTTACAGTGCAGCTTGGCTGTTAGTGCATGAGCACCCAAGCGACTCGGTTGAACGTGCAGGGCATAGACGCTGTGACCCTCAGTAATGAGGACCTGAATATCTTTAGGATTCTGACAACTCATCTACTCCGCCTTCTAACCTCGCCATGATCAATCGTTAGCTTGGCAGAACTCCCGCTGAACTGCAGCCTGGCACACCCCCCTAATGACTGGTGCAAGAGACGTTTACACAAGGTTTTACCTTGCTATAAATGTCCCTTACAATTGAGCAATCACTCGGGCCCTTCATTCACCACACACAGGGACAAATGCGTTCGGGCAAACTAATAGTTACACATATGTAGCCTTTATGTAGTAAAATGAGTTGCTATGCGACCCCGCAGCGACTGAAAGGGACTTCATTTCATTTTAGCTCACAAATAATAACCTTGGACAGTGCCCAGTGATGCAGGAATTGGATCCTGTCAGACAAATAAGAGGCCTAGCCAGTTCTCTTACACTTAGAGGAAGGCCATTGTTTGGATACAACAGCCATCAATATGTAGGTGCCAGACTGAGAAATTGGCGCACGTGCTCAATAATGCTGTTATGTATCTCTGGTGGCCAACACTGAACCTGTTTCTCAGTTCGGGACATCTCACGTGGGCAGTGGAGAAGACCTATAAACAACCTTTGTCTTCGAAGGTCAAACATGTCTGGGGCTGTCTCTTTTCTTTTTCTTGCAGTTATGGTGCTAAAGAGTCCTTTGAGTGCAACCATACTTTGTCCTTGGCAGGCATTGGATAAATGCATCTGCCAAATTATGGATTTTATACCCGGAGCAACAATTCCTTGCTGAGCTGATGATGTGTTCCTGGTCCTGAATCAAACATAATAAACTTACTTCCATCAGCTCAGATTTCTATAAACTATATTTCTACTTTTTGCACATTAATTAAGAAATTATATATAGAACCGTAAACTTGTTTTTTTCAGTCAATTAAACATGGTATAACCATCGAAGAATGGGAACAACCCCCCCCACTCTGAACTATTTCCTGCTCTTAATTATTGCTGCAATTTGGAATAAATGACTGACTACATTACTGCAAATCAAAAACGGTCTTGAGGTACCAAATCAGTCCTTAAGCACAGCATTCTTGGAATGAAGCTTCATACATGGACCACTTTATCAGCTGTTCCTTCTTATTAATGTTTTTTATTGAACTCTGTGGGGAAATTAGTTGGGAGAAATTACTTGTAAAGAGATTCATTTCTATCTAGAGGCCCCTCAGTTGGTACTTAATGGTTTAAAGGCTGATTTAAGGCTTACTTATCTTCACATTTCTGTCCATGATCCATGTTACAAAGAGTCATCAACAATAGAATATATCTGAATATACAGTATATAATATGAACCTTCCATAGCAAAAAAAAAAAAAGAGGCCAACTGTTTGATTTTCATTGTGATTGAGCATATGGATCACGCCTCAACCACACCTGTCAAGCTACTTGACAGGTGGTGGATACCTGGCCTACCCTTCTAGCCCCGTTTGTCTCACTTTGCTTGACCTACCCTGAAGGAGTGTGGGTAGGGATGAGCAGTGGAAGGTATGAAGTGAAAGCATCCTTTCCTCTGTTCATCCCTAGCCACGCTCCTTCATCCCTCTCTCTCCTCCTTCCTTTTCAATCTGGTGTGTACTTTGCCACATCTCATTGCTGGTATTGCCTGGGGACCCGAAGCAGCTCAGGTGGAAACACACCTGAGACGGAACCCCGACTCTGAGTCTGCCTCTGTCAGGCTTTCAACACGTTCTCAAACACCAGCCTAACAGATTACATCCCTCCTCCCCGCTCTCCCCACCGCAACTACACCCGTTCATCTCTCCTTAGATTGAATGATAGCATCAGCAGGTTGGATCCAAGTCATTTAATGTCTTAATTTAATTGTCTTAGTTACGTAGACTCAGCTTTTACGTTGCCAAAAATGAACTACACACACCAGATATTTTCGTTATCTTTGTGTTAAAGGCTACACTGGCCACATCCACATTGATGTCATTTGTAATTAGACCCTGTCAGTCTTTCCCCTTTAAAAATAAGCCTGTGTTGCTGCTTTTGGAAGATTGTGATGTTGTGATGACTGAAGTAATTTGGTCCGAATATGTTATAGAGTATGAAGATGTTTTGACAGTTGTTTAATGATCATTCTATGGAAACAGTGTGAAATTATTGGTGTTACTGTCGTGATCCAGGTTTAACTCCAACCTGTGACCCTTTGCTGCACGTCTTCTCTCTCCTCACTTTCCCGTCACTCCTCCGCTGCTGATATCAACTAAAGGGAATAAAAAGCCTAAAGCATAATCTTAAAAATAAATCATTGGCTTTGAAGTACTTATTGCTCTATAAATACCGGCTCCAGCGTGGTCTCCATCAACAGGAATGACAGCCACTTGTTTGCATATCAAATGTGCCCTGCAGTATAGGAATGAAATGTAAAGCTGATGCATATCTCTGGTTTTGAACTTCTCACTGAATTTATTTTGTTCACGCTCTTTATCAGTCCAGAAAACAAACCAGTGTTACTCTGTGATGTTATTTTAGGTCAGTTGTTGTAATGTTTTCCTGCAGTGCTGAAATATACTGCACAGCCGTTCTCAGTTATTCTCCCCTTTGCCCTGAGAATTTCCTGTATATTCATCACTTTTGTAGTAGGATGTTTGATATTTTTCCAGAATAACTTCCCTTTTGTCTCCATCGTCTTTGAAAAAAGTGGAATTTAGCTATTTTCAGCTCAGAGATAACTTTGTTTCCCGGCCGTTTTAAAAGCATATCATTGTTGATGGTTGATCTCCAGTTTTCAGCAGCGGCATTAAACCAAATTAGACTCTGCTAATTCCTGGATTTTGTTTCTGGATTTTCATGAGAAACTTGTTTGCTCATGAGACTGATTAGGTTGTTACAGCGTGTTACAGATCATCATTTCATCATTTCGAACAACATTCGATGTTCCCATTTTTTATTTCATAAATTACTTCTCAGGCACAGCTTACATGCACTTAACCTATTTTTGTCAGCTCCCTTACAACCAGAATAAAAATGTATTTTTGTGATATGGAGTTTTGGAATTCATAAAGATGTAGTTTACTTACTAATATGGACCACAGTGATATTTAAGTACTAACTTTACCACGTGTTCTATGTTATACTTAACATATATGTGTGTATTATTAATTAGCTTAGATAAAATCACAATAACGAAGCAAATAGATTTGCTGCATAATGATCATGAACTCGAATACGGATACCTTCATCTTATAACCGTTGCACAATTAATGCAGGACTCAATGAGGCAGGAAAACAGTTAATGGACGTTAATGATGAGAACACACAGTGCTCTTTGTATCATTAACCAACATGCAGTCAAACATGTTAATGATTGCAGTTTCTATCCCACAGAATGAGGACAGAATGAGGACACAATTTTATGTAGGTACATGCGGAGGTGCTGCTGCAATTTCCTGCAAAGAAAGCAAGTTAAAGCAAGTCACACTGAGCAGAGTGATAACAGGTCATCATACTGTGGTTGCAGTTCTCAATTTCAAGCATAAAAATGTATGTGTGCTCATTTATGTGTGGCACATAAATAAGCAGAAGGACCGCCCAGAGAACTGAGATGAGCATGGACAGAATAGTCCTGGTACGTATCTGTGATTTCGATGCTGTTCAATTATTATGTTGCCTAACAGATGAAACCCGTTCAACTTGTCACTCATTTCCTTCATCCTTGATTAGTTCAGGCTACAAATAGTCATCTCTTTCAGCGCTCGACACAGAAAAAGGGTTGATGATGAAATCCTGGAGACTCACCCGTTCCAGTAAACCATAAACACAGAGACACTGTGGTATTACAGGTATATTTTTCAGAGCAACTGCCGGTAACATGGACAATAACATCAATAATAAGACCTTTTTGAATACGAAAGCTGTCATCAAAAATCAATGTTTTCATTAGTAGACATGACTCAGTCTCTTCGCGACAGCTCAGATTTGAATTCTTCTCTGAAGTTTAACAAGCTTTTCATGTCAGATATCCATAATATTAATTTATCAGCAAAAGATCTGTTTAAAAAAAATTCCCTTCAGAGTCTAATTATCGATAATAGGACGTGTTTGACTAAACATCATTTTATCGCACAAACACGTATCTAAGCCACGAGACAGAGGCGTGAATTATCTGAAACACTCAGCTCCATCAAAGGCTGGAGCCACAAGAAACACAGCAGCATTTCCACAGAAGCTATATTTAAAAGAGGAGGGGGGGGGGGGCAGAGAAATGAAGAGGAAGAGACAGCGGCGGCAGCAAGAGAGAGAGAGAGAGAAAGAGAGTGGTGGGTTGGAATTGGATGAAGGACATTTACGCTCTCACTGAGTTGGCAACAGTGAAAAGAGCCCTTGGTTATTGAAAAAAAAAGAAATCAAAGGCATAAAATTCCTGCAGAGGGACGGGGGCAGAGAAACAAGCCTGTCTTCCTCTTCTTTGTTTTTTTTTTTTTCTTTTTTCCACTGTGGTTAGAGTAGTTAGCCACTCAGCAATAGAGAAGAGATGCACAGTAGCCAGCAGGTTGGCAAAGGCCCTTGAGCACAAGGATCTAAGAAGGAATAGGAGGCGACACAGCACAAACTGGTTTATATTCTGCGACGTGGAGGATTTTGCTGAGTGTCAAACGCTGAAAAAAGAAAAGAAAAAACAGTGACACTATGTACAGGATCAGAATCCGTCTTTTTTTGGCCAAGTGTGTGTGTACTGAAGGAATTTGAGTCCAGTTTTAAGCGTGTTTACCCACAGCTCCAAGAACAATTGACAGGAATATAGAAATGGACATCAAATACTAATATGTACATACAAATAAGGCACATTTATATAAAGAGTAATCAGCAGGTGTTCTTCTGTGACTTGTGGCGCAAGGTAATACATATTAAGTGGGTAATAGATTACTTTATATGCAGTACATTAACACATACATACATGGGTTTGTATTATATGCATGTATATATGTCTATACTGAATAGAATATACATGTTTGTTTGACAATGATGGATGATCTGCAGGTTACATGTCACATGCAGGCTACATGTTAAAGCACAGTACAGTATTTCCCTTTTGCAGTGCAGCACTTCCGAGCACAACAAACATGCCATCTTGTGTGATGATGCACTAATTATTCATGAAATGTTAAATAAATCCTACAGTACATGGCAGAACATGCTGTATGTTTTCATGGTGTGTGTGTGTGTGTGTGTGTGTGTGTGCGTCATGGCGTTTGTCTCCCAGAGAATGCAGATATTGCACATGTAAGGACAATAACAGCAAGGTCATGATGTAGTGCTGCACAGGATGCAGCACAGAGTAATGTGTGCTACATGACAGCTCAGGAATAGACTCTAGTTTTATGGAGGAGGTCATCTCTCGGTAGCCAGCTGTTACTGATGTGAGTCAGTCGTGATGGATGTGATGGACAGGCATTATCCCTCTGTTTCTTCCTGCCATCTCTGTCAGCGTTTTCCCTCCAGCAGATTGGGTTCCACAAGTCATCCCTCACAGGCCATCGCTGGGGGAATCTGCTGTTTCAACCGCGCAGAGCATCCCATCAGACAAATGGATATTAGCTGGTTAATTTTTAATTCCTGAGATGCAAGGGAGCCGCGCTCTTTCATGGCTGGAAGGAGAGCTAATGGGCCTGGATTAGGTATCACGGGCGGATATCTGGGAACGGACCCTTGGGAATGTTGTGTGGGTCTCTCCATTGAACACCATTAAGAGTCTTGGAGTAAGGCAGAAAGCCTCTCAAAGACACACTGTCCAGCTATTGACCTTTTCGGAGGCACAATGGAGGTCCTCACTGAAGATATATTGAGTGGATTCTGTGAGCGGTTCATTAAGCCATAGTGGGAGTAAAAACATGGTTGTTGATACGTTTGCACTCCATCCAACACAGCTAGACATAGATTTCTGTTTCCCACCAAACAACCACACAAGCCCACCAAGAGAGACCCGAATGCAGGAGCTGCATGCTCAAACAATGGCCGGTTCATTGAGAGCGGCAGTTCCTTTTGCATCTCTGAAGAAAAACCCTGCTGTGATCTTCGATGTATTCACACAAGACAAAAGCAATGGCTTGAGACTGTAATAGGTTGTCTGGCTAAGTGCACATCAAGCCGCTCCCTGGACAGATTCAAACACCTCAGCTATGTTTTCCTTGACCACCTAAAATAATTTCCTTGCTTTCAGTAGGATTGGCAGTGATGATTGTTTTTATTGACTCAGATGTTCCATTAGGCGAGGAGCTGCTTGGGGTAAATGGCTCCTGACAGCAGCACAGAGCCGGATGATGATGCCCCGTCACTAGACCTCACACCAGGGTTATTAACTGGCCGCCACTGCAGCAGAGCACCAGCGCTCCCCTGACAGTGACACGTACACGGACAAAATATAACGCTGTCTTCCAGCATTTCCCTTCTCCTAACAGAGCGTGGGGGAAAGCCGAGGACCGAGGACGGGGATGACAGCGTTTTAGATTCGAATGAGGTTTAACGAAAGAAATTAACCGAGATCTATGGGAGGGGGGAAAGGGTGGTGACGCGCGTTCACTTTAATTTTCTTGCAGTCACTGCAGACACAAGGACAAGAGACTCAATTTAACAGTGCATTTACAGTGAGAAGCGTGCAGAGTATTACACCTGTTTTGTTGTTGTTTGCTGTGTTTTTGAAAAGGACCTCAAATTACTACATCATTTTTTTCAGTCATACAAAGCTTGAAAGCATCTAATTAGGTGCACATATTACCAGAGGAAACAATGTTTTTTTTTAACCTTTATTTATTCAGGGAAGCTTTACCGAGAGTGAGGCTCTCTTTTGCAGAACACCCTGATGACATTTACAGGCGACCTTCGGGTCACAAGCTCGCTTCTCCAACCTTTAGGCCACCACTCTTATGCTTATGATTTGTTTTCTAATTGTTGTGACAATCCCTGTTACCAAGCAATATACTCAATGTTTCATTTACAGTGTTACAAAACAGTGCAGCAAATCCTCACATTTGTGAAGTGGAACCAGTGACTGTTCATATTTACTTTAAAAACATATCAGTAATATTTAGTTTAGCTTCCTCTAACAATCTATGATCACTCATTGGTTTCCACTCCTTTTTCACAGATTACCATGCATGTGGAAAATGTTAATTCATTCAAAATGGTTGGACATTATTACCTCGTATCAATAAAAAAAAATACAGAAATGATTGCAGACTTGCAGTTCAGTTGATTATCATGGTGGACTGAAATGAATGCAAGTCAACGGAAGCCAACATCCATCCATTATCTGTAACCGTTTATCCTCATCAGGGTCACAGTGGGGCTGGATCCTATCCCAGCCGTCTGCGAGTGAGGAAGCCAACGTGAGTACAAAAATATTTTGCAGTTTCTAAAACATGGCAGTATTGTTCACAAAGAGCAATAAATGGGCAAAATCGCTGCTATGTTATCATAATTTGTTGACTCGTTTGGATGTCTTGTCCAACTCCAGGTGAAATAGAAAATGCATTTCTGTGAGTTGAAGCTGTGACCTGCAGGGAGGCTGCAGAACGGTGACTCATTCACTCAGTTCAGGCTCATCCAGGGGACTAAAAAAACTAGAAACTTAAGTGACAACTGCAGTGAAAACCCCGTGGTTATGTCCACTGCCATTTCATGTCAGGGTGTCAGCTATAAATCGAAATGCTGAGCAGTGTGTTTACCAGGATGTCACCTCATCCTGTTAGTTGAACTCCACTTGAGAAAACAGACATGCAAGTGTAATACAGTGAGTGACAAGTTGTTCAGATTGGGAAACACGCCATGCACACACACGCACACACATACACATATGCCTCGTCAGCATTTCTTAATTCGCAGCTCAGAGGGGCTGTCACTCCATGAATACTCCACCTGAGTGTGGCAGCGTTAGCGCCTGTGCTACCAGATAGAGCCATGCTGTCACGCAGGAGTGATTAGAGCCTCCTTTTATAATCTCCCTCCTCTGTCCTTTCTCCACACATCATTACGGTAATACAGCAGGCTCTATTACCCCTCAGCACCCCGTCAGTGCCCCACCGCCACCGCCTCCCTCCGAGCCTCGGAGCAGGCCTCAGAGGGGTGATGATGATGGTGGGTTAAGGCAGAGCCCAGGGTCCCTGCAGCATGGCAGCTTTAATTTCACGCTTTGTTAATGTCCCCATCGCAAGTGCTCGTCCTGCCCGATGCCCTCCGCATCAGCAACCAGGGTCGCATCCGTCCTGGCTGCCCTGCTCTTGGCTCAAGGACTGCGTCTGGGAGGAACCACGGGAACTCTCCTTCCCTTTTTTTCTTTTTTTCTTCCTACAACTGTCGCCCATTTGTTGGAAATCTCTCCCTCACAACCTCCGCCCCCTGCGTACCTTTATCTTATTCTCTGCCCGTTGTGCACTCTGTCACTGTCTGTTTCACTCTCGACCGCCTCCTCTCTCATTCCCTCTCACCCACGTCGATTATCTATCTCTCTCCTATTGCAGTCTCTTTCTCGTTCGCTGCCTTCCCCTCTCTGGTAAACAGCTCTTTCTCTCAGCCCAGCCCACTCTCTGCCCATTCACTGCGTCTTCCTCATGTTCTCTCACTCCACCTCGATTGCTGCTCTTCATCTCTTTCCCGCTCCCTGTCCCATTATCTTCCCCTTTAATTCCAGCGCACTCTGTTTTCATTGCTGCTCTGCTCACTGTCTCAGTTTGGATGAACACATCTCATTGCCCCCCCCACACCACTCCTCCTCTTTTCCTTTGCGTCTTCATCCTTAAGTCTCCATTTACACACTGTACCATCTGTATTTGCTAAGCACCGAGAGGCTGAGAATCATCATTCTGTCAACCTGCTCCTTCTGCATGAGTCGGCAGCCACTTTCGGATGTCCCCAGAAATGCCACTGTAAGCACAAACTTGTTGAACCATAGGTTTTACAGTCAGCTTGAATTCTTCATCGAAGGGGTGAAACAAAGGCCTGCAGCCTGCTCCTCCATTCTGTCCCCAAAAAACAATGTCTCAAACTATCCTGTTTTGCATAGCGTTCAGCACTGTTGTCACATGTACGGCAGTCTGCAGGCTTTAACATCAACAAACTGGAAAGACTAGACAGAACACGGCTCTAAAAAAAATGTGTCCATTTCATCACCTCTAAGGAAGCTGTTCCCATTCTACACAGCGCTGAACTGAACATGGTGTTTAGGCTTGTAAGACCCCAAGCTGGTCGACTCCCACAAAGCCAAATAGGCTAGTAAGCTATACATGTAATTTCAAGGCTGGCGTACAGTCACGCAGGTACTAATCATGTAATGCCTAAAGGATAATTCCAGTTTCCATTTATGTAGAGTCGGCCATCATTCCACATCATATTTCTGTTTTACTTGATCAGACAGTCAGAAACCTGCAGCCACATTTCACTTACCTCTCGTGCCTGTTTAATGAGCGACAGTTTGACTGTTTTTTACTTTGACTCCAGGTCAGATAATCTGGCCAAAGAGTTTGTATGTTTACAATGTATCTGTCAGCTTTTCCAGATCTACAGCTTCCACACTTCAGTGAGTACAGTGTTTCCTAACTGACAGAGAGGAATTCATAAAACCAAAAACTTTGTTTTAATATTCCATAATTATCCTTTAATACGCCTTGGAACTGTCAGGACCTTTTGAATTGTGTTGAATTAATTGTAACTTTTGATACTATGTCATTAAATTCGATTAATTCTAGTGTCAGAGCTGCTCGATGGTCACAGAAATCACACCGCCGCCCCGGAATCACTGCAATTTTGACGGCGCACCATCGAGAAGTTATTTCACCTCGTTGCTGACGGCATGCAGCGAGAATGCCGACGACCGTCCACGTAATGTTAATGCAAATGCGTCATTTACTGAAGTGATGAAATTTAAGGGCAATTCAACTGCAACTCCACAAACCTAATCAACATTTTTGCAACAGCACGCAGCGAGCACCCCCATCCGAAATACAGTACACAGAGACACAGAGAGGTTTGCTCACAATTAACAGCAGACAGTTAATTCTGGGATTAATTAACAGGAGACAAGTGCACCTCGTTCATATTAGTGGGACCAGATGAGCGGGTAACACAAAAGACTGGATAATGAAATAAAGGCTCCCCAGAAAAATGGGGGAAAAAAGATCTTTGGTCTGAGGAGGGTCGTGTTTCTTTGACATGGGGGGAGAAGGTAACAGAATCTCTTTGTGAGTGAAGTCATGGGGTCTCCTGTGGGAGGGCATTGATCGGAGGTGAAACACTGAGGAGAAAGGGAGCACCTATCAGATTCTGCCCTGCCTCCCTTTCTCTCTCTCTCTCTCACACACACACACACCAAACCAAGTTTACTCCTAAAAACTGTTTACGCACACACTCTTATCGGCATTCAAGTCCACAAACCTTTCCTCCTACTCAACTCCATTCTCTCTCTCTCTCACACACACACACACACATACACACACACAGTGCCAGATCTAGACACAGATTTTCATCAGTGTTAAACCAATCAGATGAAATATATTGATTACATCCACACTCTGAAAGTGACATCTTTAGCCACGGGCTATTTTTTCCACACACACAAACACACCTAACGCCAAAGAATTGGTGACTATTTGTAACAATTTTGGATTATTATCTATCTGGCAACTGTCCCACGAAACAATAGTTAATAAGTTGGCAGAAACAGCTGAACCATTAACACCGCCATGATTGTTTGACTTCCCTTCCTATGCTTAATCATGACTAATGATATGACACTTGCCCACAGCAGAACGCAGGCCATAGCTATTGTTTGACTTAAACCTCTTGTTGCTAGGTAACCAGCATTTATCAACTATTTTTTAGTGTACTTTTTTAAAAATAAAAAAAACATTTATTGCACATCTTAAGTTGCTGCATCCTACAATTGCTACAAGGCCTTAGTCCACATTCGGAATAATTGTCTTTTGTAGTTACTGTAAGACGCGCCAGATACAGTTTCATACCTCGGGCTATGGCTCTGTGACACATCAGAGCTTAATCTTAAATCATACTTGTCCTAGATGATACTCTGCATGAGCGTTTTCATGTCTGTTTGCATGCCTGGCTCCATGCATATGCGTGTGTGTGTGTGTGCTGCAGAAAGAGTTTAATCTCTCACGTGAAACACAGAGCAGGCAGTTTTTTTTGTTTTTTTTATCTCTGCTGTGGAAAATATTATTGTTTTTGCAGAGCACTGCAAGGATCTGCACTGAGTTTATCAGTTTTCTACTATTTATATTGATACACCCAGAGATGCTCCTGCAGGTAAGATATATGGCAGCATGAAGTATGGCCTTGTCCACAGTGAGAAGGTACTGAACGCTATTTTGTGATGAGATGGGGACCGGGCCAAGGTGACCCTTCAGTAATATATGGGCTGCGGCTGCCAAGGCCTCCCAGGAAGGTATTTGTCATCAGTGTCCCCCAAGTGTAAGGTTACCAGCAAATCAGGTTATCAGTCTACTGTTTTTGGCAGGACTGGCACAAAAACACAGATTATCTTTTAATATATGCTCAGCGTTGCAGAAACAGAAACAGATGCACGCATACAAACACAAACACACAAACACATACAACCCACTCAGAATGCTCTCCTGCTGTATAGTCGTTCCTTAACCCCTAACCTTAAACATTGCATGCTAGCCTTAACCTTTTACCTTAACCCCTCACAGCTAATTCTATTTCCAGGCGAGCTGTTTGTGCTAAAAGGTTATGCTTTCAGTACTGCTGAATTTAATGTGATGTATACAGTAACAAGACGAACACGTGTCAAAACAGGTCAAATCAGCTTCACTGGAGCTTGATGTGCTTCAATCTAACACTGATTTACAGGCTGCCCAAACTTTTGGACTTAAATTGACAGAATATGGAAAATCATCTAGTATTAAATCCTACTTATTACATCATTATTGCCCTCCCTGGGAGCCATTGATCATTGGTATGCCGAGCTTATCTCTCCCGATAGCCTGCAGTGCAGAGCCACAGAGGATAATCACACCAAGACAGCGTTGTGCTCTCATAATTCTGAATATGTAAAATGTTTATTGAATAATGAATACGTCCACCAGGGAGCATGTCTGCCCTGCACCACCTTGTTGCTATAAAAGTGAGGCTGCCACTCCAAAGAGCGTGAACTCTCCTGCACATCAGCGGCAGAGCGTGTAGGCGGGAGCGGGGGTGACAAATGTGCAGCATTATGTGAGAGGAGGCAGGAAGCTGCACAACATGTCAGGATACAGATGCTTGCATCTCCCTCACACTACCTCCGGTGATGTATTTCAACCCACAGCTTTAATTGTGTTTGCCTTGAAAATATCCATCTCCTTGTTCACCACAGTGGCGGCAGAGCAGGGGTTAATGCAAGGGTCAGGTGCCTGTACAGTAAGTGCTGTATAGAAGTACTTAGGGTTGTGCAACTATTAAGTTACATATATACTATATAGGTATCCCATATGTTCAACCTAAGTGCATTACTGCATGCAACAGCTATTAATCTTACATACCAGACGATAGTGTAGTTTTAGCTAACCATGCTAATCCTGTAGCTAGATGTAAAGTTGAAGAATCAATAAAAAGCAAACAAAAAAAGATTCAAATTAAAGAACTACTTTGAGAAATAATGTTTTACTTTGTGCCCAAGAATTAGACGAGAAATTTGACACTACTGTGCAGCTAGAACCAGGATGTGATTAGTTTAGCTTAGCTTAATTTATCTTGGCTTAAAGACTGGAAGCAGGGTGAAACATCTAGCCTGTCTTTTATGTTTCTGTTTGTGCATGGATTAAAGATCCAGTGTGTGAGATTTGGGGGGGGCTCTATTGACAGAATATGGTAGAAATGGAATATGATATGCACGCAACTATATTTTCATCTGCGTATAATCGCCTGAAAATAAAGAATCTTTGTGTGTTTCTGTTATCTAAGATCGAGCCTTTTATATCTACATCACGCAGTCCGCCTTGTTGAACTGCCATGTTTCTTTAACTTTGGACAGAGCCAGGGTAACTGCTTATGCTAAGCTAATCACCTCTGAGCTCCAGCTCCATGCATAATGCACAGAGTGGTATAAATGTTGGTATAAAGTGGTATAAATGTTCTCAGTTGAGCATATTTCCTAAAAATGTCAAACTATTCCTATCACTCTAAAAACGTATAAGTCTGTTTCAGATACAGGATATAAGTGATATAAGTGAATCGGATAACAAGTCCTGCTGCTGCATTTTGAAGATGTTTCATTGCTTTGTAGTGTCCACTCTGGCCTTGTATAACACATACCCAGTTCCTTTGCAAATCTAAATTTAACCAAAGCCGAACCTTGATCCTCGTCTCACCACCACAACCAACAACAAAGCAGTCAAAGCACTCAGACACAGCATGTAGTCTGGTGAGTGACGAAGACAGAGAGTCTACGTTGGCCTTTTTGTCTCCAGGGATGTAAGCTGTGGCAACCTAAGTAAGGAAATAAGCCCCGTCGCAAGCCAGGGCTGACCCGCACAGCCAGCTAGGTGACAGGACTAAATAAAGACAAAAGCTGTCAAGAGGCTTTGTAATGAGCAGCTGACCATACAGATACCGACAGACGGTTTGGTGTGCCGGGGTGTCTGAGGGGGTCATGTGCCGGGCAGACATATGTGTCTCTGTGTATGTTTGTTTGTCCTGCTTGGGGAATGTCCATCTCTGTTGGTGTTTGTGTATGGAAGTCAGGTACAGTCTCTCTCACTCGCTTGTGTTTTAAAATGAACAACGAAAAAGCAGGTCAGCAGGCGCGAGTGGGAGGTGTTTGCCTTGAAAAGTGTTAGACCTTTAATTAAGTATATTTAAAACATAAAGCGGTTACTGAATAAATCCCTGTTAAGCAGTGTAAAATAAGTGTATAAAAAGGCTGATGTTTTACTGTTGCAGACATCTGACCTCTCTGCTTTCAGTGCATAACATTACAGTCAACTGTTTCTCAATACACCAATTAAAAGCATTACCCAAAGGTAATAAAAACCGTAGTGCCATTACAGCAAGTAGCAGATCTGGCAGTTTACTACAGCTGACCAGTTGGTTCACCACATAGCAACAAACCAGATATGATATGAGAAGTAACAACACTCAGAAAGTAGGACACAGCTCTGGAGTCATGGAATATGTCTAAGAGGCTTGGGGAGATCCTATTAAACATGCCTTTGCGACACCTGCTCCTCACGGCTCTGACCAGGAAACGACCGGCTCTGCTGACCTGCATCTCTGTCGCACGAGCCCGAACCAGTTCAGTTCGGCGAGCGGCTCGAGGAACGTGCCGCATGAGGAGAGAGCAGCCAAGAAGCAGTTTGCACTCTCCTACATCACAGCCTTTCTGTCTCTGTCTGTGTATGATGAAATTGAAAAACTCAGTGGGGCAATGTAAAGCCCTTTGGAAGTGGCTCTTTATGGTAAAGAAAATCCTTTGGAATGCATAGAATTGTTCAAAAAGCAGAAATAATAATAATAAAAAAAAAAATCTTTGAGAACTGAGTGTGACCGTTATTGGGAGTCGTCTTTTGCTGCATTTTCTAAAGAAGTCATACTAGCTCTGCCAAGACCAATTTTCCTGACTAAGTTGCACTGAAGTCACACAAAGACTAGAAGAGATAGAGATTTGGGACTTGTAAATAATCTTTACTTTTAGCAAGGAATATGCGCCGAATGTCATTCCCTCCCTTATTACCATGCGTAACCTTACACATCCGGTGCGCGCGGCCACAGATGACTAAGCTGCCGCAGCAACACCATAACTGCAGCATAACTGAAGCCGCTGTACCATTTCTTCATAACCTTAGGCTGAAATAACTTCCTACATGCAGGGGCGTACGTCTGCGGGGAATGAGTATGCAGGGCGCTCATGCAAGGCGGCACTGCGTCAGCGTCTGGGGTATGAAAATATAGGACGCTGGATCAACCACATCAAACTTCACCTGGATGTGTAGCTTAGCATCAGCTGCTAACGCGCTACCGGCTCAGCTTAGAAAGGTTAACTTACAATTACGTCGTAATTTGCTGAATATTTGAAAAAGATGCACGTGTGAGTGTTTGTTTTCTGCCTAACGTTAAAATGAGACCCTGTTAATTAAACACATTCATTGTTGACCGAGTCACAGGCTTATTATGTTACCATTTCCCTGCGTTGGAGTGGCTAGAAGGATGTATTAATTTACAGTAGATTATAAGACGTAATTAGTCGGAGACCCGGTGCTTATACAATGTGGTTGTACTCCGTAACTGTGAATGAAAAATAGGTTACAATTATAATTGCATGACTAGTAATGTTAGCAATATTTTCCTGTTACCCTGAGTAATGTCAGTGTCGTTAATTGGAAGTTTGTTTACTGAGCCTGCACAACAGAGGCGTGTCTATCACCGCTATCACTCAGGAACAGTGAGCAAGCAAGGCAGACTTGGCGGAATACAGTTATTAATTTTAAAGAAAAGTGTTGGTTGTGTGTTTTTATAGTGCACTGATGCAGCCTGTTTGAAGTGATCATATAGCAAACAGCTGATCAATGCTGATACTGTATGCTAATAAATATAAGAGCGATGTCACCGCAGGGCATGCTTTGAATTCCATACAGCGCTGCAGTGTTCTAACAAAGCAGATGTCACGCAACAGATGACCAAATGCTCATTATATCTAGAAGAGACTTGAGACTTGACTTGGACTTGCAATAAACGAGCATCTCTGGTGCACATTTAAAAGAGCTTGAACGCAGCACAACTTTCCAGGCTGTGAATTAACATGACACGAAGGTGCTTGTAGAGGCATTTATTCGACTGAGGAAACATTAACTGCTCTGATTTATCAGCTTACTTAAAATGAGTTAAAACCTCATCTGTCCAGCTGGAGCGGTATCGGCCTGCAATCGCTGAGTTATTTCCCGCTCAGTAACTGTTTTTCTACTTGATTGTTCGGTGTTCCTTTTGCCATACTTTAATCTCTATTAGCTAACCCCTTTCCCACGGGGCATGTGCATGAGCTTTGCACACACATAATCATAACAAGCTCTGTTTACACAACAAACAATATTATGAAAATTGTCTTGCAGGAGGCAATGCACAAGACGGTGGGAGATGCCGAAGGTGGAGTCAGCACTGTACACAGGGATGGCCCACCTTTACCCCGCGTTAAGGGTGGGATGAAGTGACTCGGAACAAATAGGATGGCGGGCTCAATGTCATCAATGTCTGCCGTAATTGAGCCAATGACATATTGATCTTTGGGTTAATGAAGACAAAGCACACAAGAGATAGGGTGTTTAAATCTACCATGGTTAATTCCTCTGAATCCGAGCATGAATCTTAATACATTAAGACTGTGCATGAGCGAGTATTATAAAGGGAAGACGTTTTTGTCTGCGGTGGGCTGGAAATGACTGTCACATGATGTCTGCACTTATGCTGCAAATGCTCTGTGATTGTTGCACTGTAGCTCTCACTGTAGACGCCGCTATATTATAATTTCTTGTCATTGTCTTGTCTCTTCAAAGGGCATTTGGTTCCATGTAGATGTAACGAACAAGTGGTCACAAATGTATAGTTTAACAGCTGGTCACTGTAGCTTTTAGCAGAGATTAGTCAAACAAGAGTAAAGAATGCATTTGTCCAGGGACTATTTTTAGCAGTGGATGAGTATTGCTCTAGTGACTTAAAATAAACTACAAAGCCTGTGCTCATAGCAATGAAGGAACATGTCATCACATGATCACTTTTTGGACAGCAGTGGAGGTCTATAGCGAGGAGAATAAAGCTTGTTAGTGAGATCATTTTATAGTTTTGATCTTTTAATGGGATCTGTTGACAGTACGGCGTTATTTTTATAGGAAATAAACCCCATGTTGTAATAAACAGGAATGGTAAAACACTGCTTTCTATGGCTTACTCTTTTTTTCGAGCTGCTAGTCTGAGCTGTACAGGGAAAGACAGAGTGCCTCCACTTCTGCCACACTTGCCTACATTTTAGCACATGGCTCGTGTCACCGGCTGAGAGCTGGCCAGTAAAGACAGTGTCACAGAGAGCGGCCGTCCATGGAAGCTCCCAGCAGCAGGAGCGATGAGACAGAGATGAATCATGACGATGTTCATTCCTGCAGCTTTCAGCAGGGATCGGCCCACGACTTATTCCCCTCCTTGTGTGACTTCAGCGGGGGCACGACCTTCAAAGATCACAAATCTTGCAAGTGTCATCATTCATTAACCAAAGCAATATGTCCCGAGTCGTCTTTCTGTGGCCACAGTCCACAGTAGTTCAAAGACAGAGCCTTGATAGCCGCTGTTGCAATCCCTCGTTGTGCATCTGTCTTCTCCAAGTCTAGTATGGGCTGTAAAATGGTGTGTAAACTGTAACCTTCAGCCATCACCATCAGGCAACACAGCCCAGAAAAGTATTCATTTATGTTGTATAACTTGTGATTATATTTTCTCTCATTTTATGCATCTTATAAAAAATTTAGGTCATCCTAAATTGGTTGGGTCTGCAGCCACTCCAGTCAATTTTCTCTGCACACTGCAGTCAAAATTTAAGAGACTTATTTAAATTTGTCACATGATTATTTGTCAAACCGCTTCTCGAGCTTCACGACCCCTCAGATAAGAACAATCCTCTAAAAACGTCCCATTAATAATTCATAGCAGATATCTCTGATCAATTCATCACGTGGCAGAGCAGAAGTCGAGCTGATGGAAGCCGCTGCATACGGCGGTGCTATTAAAATAAAAAAAGTGGGATCTCAACAATGTCAGTGCCCCTCGGTGTGGTTGGAGGAATCGCTGCCTTCCTCTTTTGTACTTTTTAATGAACTGTTTTGGGAAAAGAGTGAAAGATAACAGAGAGCTGGAGTGAGGAGGAAAAAGTGTTACGTAATTCTATCATCAATATTTGTCTCTTTGAAAGATGCTAACACAGAGAGTGAAGCTGGCCTGTGCGTTCTCGAGCGCTTTCTGTGTTTTGAAGGGAAGGGGAAAGGAATTCGACAACAAATTTCACCTGACCCCCCTCGCCCCTACACACACACACACACACACACACACACACACGCACACACGCACACACACACACACACACACACACACACACACACACACACACACGTCAAACTCACTGGGGCCTTTATTTCTAAAATCCATTGATTCGCCTCCTCCCACCTTGTGAAAGCAAAGACACGTATGTCGAGAGCCGTGTCTAATCAGGAGAACGTTCACTGAGGGTTAGATTAAGATGAGAGGGGAGTGAGGTCGACATGTTGGATGCACTTCACTGAGCTGAGCTGTGGGTAGACTCAGTTAGCCACAGCTAAACAGCCTACACACACTGCACAATAAGGCTGATTAAAACGGTAGCAGATGGAGAGAGGTGTTCGTATCACGACAGGCATTCTTTGGCGTTAAAATGACTGCCTACTGCTGCCTTGAAGTCAGAAAATACGGCAACCTGAGGCTAATCAACATGCTGGACCTGCTCAATAGAACTGTCCAGAAACCAACATACTGCTGCTGCTTTCATTATACCTTTATCACATTACCAGGCCTTGCATTCCTGGATAAACCTGAATCATCATTCTAAGTGCAGAAAACAAAGCGAAGGTTTAGAGAGTGTGTTCAGATCGAATGTATGGCCTTACTTTATTCACGTGAATTTGGACTTGTGGGCTGTTTGTGCACTCACTCACACACTCAAATCTGACCAGTAAGTAGTTGTTTACATCCAGACCTGCTTCCTTTTTGCCCTGTTCCTCTACATTCATGACGTAGAGTCGTGCACCTTCAAGACAGGTAGGTTGAAACACCTAAAACACAGCTCACACAAACCTCAGTGCATGCCACCAGATTTGCAAGGGTAGGATGTAGGATAGTGTCATTTCTGCTCATTACATGCACTTCATACTTGAACCAGCATCAATGATTTTTATTTTTGGCTACCTCGCAGCAGCACAACAAGCTGCAGAAGTGACTTGGAGTTAGTCACCTCGGAAACGTCAGTCCAACATCACCAATTTAAAAAATACACCCGGCAATTTAGCTACTAAGTGTTCACCAGCTAGCTGCTAAGTCCACCTACCCATCGATGCTGGTTGTGGCTGGGCACGTAGCGTACATCAGAGATTCTTTTGTTAAAAACAGCTGCCTGCCACAGCTGGAAATAAGGTTGATGGGAGCCGTGAGTATGATTAGTGATGGAATTAATTGCAGTTCAGGTTAGAACACAAAAGCTGTTGACTTTAGGTGATTTTTTTCCCCAAAGGACTAATTGTTCCTCTGAAGCTACGCGGCAATATCTTTGTGTACTACAATGGAAACAGAACTTTACTTTCTCTAATAAGCGCGCTAATTTGTTTTACGGTTTTAAATCGCGTTATACAGCCACATTATGAGAGGAAAAGATGTGTATTACAGTACATACTTTTGTAAATTACATCTATTAACACCTGTAGCTGCCACAGTGACGCAATTGTAAGAGAATTACACCCCCCTCGTCCCCCGTGGTTAGACAATTCCAACAGAGTTAAAGATTTATCTTTGTCATAACCTCTTTCCACTTCCTTCTGATCATCGGGAACTCTCTGAGCTTTTCGAGCCATGTGAGCAAAGTCATTTCCAGATTTCCAGACCTTTCTGATCAAATAGGATAGAAAAAGTTGTTTTTTTTCACCCCCTTAAGGCGGCCGTATTTCAACTGGCCGGTGTCATCAAACTGCAATGTGCTGAGCCTTTGTGGAAGACAAGCCATAGGAGGGGAAGAAAAAAAGAAAAAAGAAAGATGTATGATGAGAGAGAGACAGAGACAAAGCTGGGAAGAAGGGAGGCCGAGAGACAAAGAGACCAAAAGAAACAGTTTTGTTCATGTGTCTAACAATGACAGCGAGAGCTCGTACACAGTTTAAAAGCATCGCGGTTGTCAAAAGTCACACTGTTGTACTGATGTGAGATCAGTCGGGTCACCAGCTGGTTCTTCTCTGGCAGAGCTGGATTTCATTTGACAGGCCAGCGGTGACAATGGCATGACAGGTCTGTTTCCATGGGAACACATTTGTCACTTCTGTGGAGCGCGGCCAAAGTGTTGGAGGGGAATCACCAATGAGGATTGTAGGACTGGAGGGAAAATTAATCACACTAATGATGATTCAAAGCGCGAGCTGCGGCAGAATGCGAAAATCGCTTCCGCTCCCAGTTTCCTCACTGTTTTCCCCTGAAACTGAAATCTGGCGAGCTGCAACGGGGTGTTCTTTGGGTGGCTTTCCTCAGATGTAATATTCCAAATCATTCGACGTGGAAGCTGGACGTGAAATAAAGCAGACAGGAGGGGAGATGCAAATGTCAAGTTGTGAGGATATGGCGGCGGTAGTTTGGCTTTGAATTAGAGAGAAGGAGCAGTCAGTAGAAAGATGTTAAGATGGTTAATCCCTGGCATGCTCTGGTGCCTTTTTTCCACTTGCAAGACAGCAAGAAGGACTGCCGTGCTTTGGCAAACCATGTTTTCTGGAATTGGACGCAACATGTGTTGAGTGTTATGTACAAGAGAGTCTCTGGAATAGGGTTATTATTTTCAGTTTTTTTTATTTTTCAAACACAAATCCAGGATTTTTGGTGCAAATGGAATATTAAGGAACAGTTGAAAATAAGTAATTCACTCAACAGCACAAAGATATCTGGTGAAAAATCAAACTTTCTGAAGACGGTTTGCAAACCACACACAGCCACTCTGTAGTTCAGCTGCTTCTTTTTCCAACTTACTCTGAAGGACACAAGCTGCTGATTGGTGCATGATTGACCCAGTTTCAAGGCCCGCACCTTATAAGGTTTTAAGTGATGACAATGACACATTTGTGTCGGATCTGTGTTAATTTTTTAAACAATGGCTCCTTCACGTCAGACATAAGCCACTTCCAGATCCCATTGGCTATAGCAAGTTGGCTAATTTAACACTAACTCGGAGGGTTGGTTGAAAGTGAGATTGCACTACTTAAACATGTACAAAACCAAAGCCTGACAGGTCTGTTGTGACTAGTTATGATTGCTACGCTATAAACAGACCACTGAGATCATTATAAGGTGTCAATTAACATCCCGTACACATTTTCTTCCTATTTCTGTCTTCACCTTTCAGTAGAGTTACATATCTAGGTCTCAAAGGGTTGTTTACTGTAAAATACTCTGGAGGCTGATTTCCAGGCTGCAGGAAACAATAAAGTTTGGGTGCCTGGGGACATAAAATCCTGGTATCAGTTTTCACTGATCCGCCGTGTCGAAAAAATCTGGGTACTTTTCTGTGAAACTCTGTAAAACCCCTCGCCAAAAAAATAATATATATATTTATATATATATAAAAGACAAATTGCAATAACCTACTGTACAAGAGAGGTAAGCCTGCAGAGACCTAAACCTTGCAGCTTCTTGGTTTTATAATTTATCATGACCAGCCTCGCAATATCAGTTGTTCAAGGGCATTTCATCTTAATGCGTGTCTGTCAGAGAGTGGCACTTCCAACATCACTTTGATGACACTCCATCCTGCCTAGTGCAATGAGCTTGGAAAACTCCACTGCCATTGTCTTGCTGGATTGTATTACCCCTTAAAGGCACTTCACTGCTTGGAGAGTGCATTCATTATGTAGTTGTGTGTAATTTATGCTAACTCTCTATATTAATCTGATGCAATTGTCACAAAACAAGTGTTCATAAGAATACTCATTCTTCACGTTTGGTCCATGAATACTGAGTAAAGATAAAGTTTTACACTTCAGGCGTCATAAAATTAAAGAAGTCAATAAATTATTTATTGAAAGCCACTGAGCTGACCATCTGGATGGTGTCTATCCTCCACAGCAGTGCTCTCGTTGAATCGTGTCTGCCTTACCATTTGTATCATCTCCCTCTCTATGTTCCTGGGCTGGCTTCTCTCAGTTTGGCTTGGCACGTCGCACTTTGGCGCTCCTGGTTGTGCTGGTGAAGAAAATCTTGGCATCGCTTTCAGGGTTTGCGATTCCTCCGTCTCATTCTAAGTCCTCACGTCTTTTTCCCAGACATGTTCCCAGAAGCCTGCTCTTTGATGGCATGGCTGAGCTTTCCAGATTCCTCCATTTGGTCTTAGTGAGAACTGACTTGGAGCCGTGCTTGAGAGGGTGGTGCTGTGGCCCCTCTCCAGTTGCGAGGCCTGCCAGGATCCACAAGTCTTTCCAGTTAACGCGCCAGTGCCAGAGTGGATTGGGGGGTAGGGGGGCAGAAGAGGAGGAGGAGGAGGAGGAGGGCAGGAAGAGAGGGTGGAAAGCAGGCAGTGGGATTCTGGGATCACTTCACTGTGACCCATATCCCTCCGTTCTGCTCTGAATGCCTCAATATGAAAACAACCCAATTACTGTTGACCCCTGCACTGCCTCCAAAACACAGCAGCAACTACTAATTAAAACTGAAAGGGTTCCCATTCCCTCTTTTGTTTTTGCTCAGTGTGTGAGTTTGAGTGTGTGTATATGTGTTTGTGCGTATAGACTTGCATTTAACCGAAAGCCTCCGTTTTTTTTTGTGTGTGTGTGTGTGTGTGTGTCTGCGATCGTAAGGAAATAGGTAAGATTGCACGCAGCTGTTTGTGCTGGATAAAAATACGATCGTCCATGTGCGGTTATATAACCCACTTACTCAGAGCAAAAAGTTTAAAGGCAAAAGCAAAAGCACAGAGCCATCCAAACAGGCTGTTTCTTTCTCACCAGCCAGACCCTGGGGGCCCGGGGCGACGAGCCATCAACCTGCCGATGTGTCTGGCAGTGACAGGAGCTTCCAATCCAATCTCTATTTCATTCAATTATCATCCCCTGCAACAGGCCTCCGTGTTGTTTGCCCTCAAGAGGAACTTGTGTCGCATCCACAGTAGCTGGCGTGTTTTGTCTGCGCTGCTCTCTGGCTGTACATTGACCAAAATCCATTTCTGTTCAAACACACGGCCATGTGATTCAGACCAGCAAACTGTAATGGAAACAGACCCTCGGAGGGATTGTGCCACTTAACAATGAGCCTTCAAATGGATCCTTGCCTGTTAAAAACACATAAGACAAGAAAAGAAAAGAAAAGATATATATATATATATATTAGTTGTAATATGCGATGTGGGAATTCAATCGTTAATTGCTTCAAATGAAGAAATGACTACTGAATCAGGAAACTGGGCAAGAAATCCTGTGATCTGTGACAAAACCTGGAACTACTCCATCAGCAATTAATTGGTGCCTGCACTTTGTTGGCTCACAGAGCCTTTACACCCAAATGATTTCACTGTAGTGCTAACAGTTGTTAACAGGAAAAAGTGCCCATATCTACTCATAACTACCCTGAGTGGTTATCATTGCACCCCCCCATATTCATTGTCAGATGTCCAAGTATTTTTCTCTTGTGGCCACATAATGAACACAATCTTAGGAGGAACTCACAATGTTCACCATTTGTCCAAGGTCATAAAAAAAGAGCAACTTGAAAGCAGTAATTATTACGGATTGATCTCTCCTATCAGCAGGATTCTGGATTACAGAACCAGGGGAATAACCAATTGTAAATTATTCTTGGTGTTTGCTTTAGCCAGCTCGGAGTAGCTGATTGGTGGGAGAGCTACACACAGACACAAAGTGGTTTCATGTATTTTTACTGTTTTTACTCGACCATACTCTTCTGGCTTTACATCCAACTACTGCAATACTTTTTTAACAACAATGCTTAAATCTACATCAGATCGTCTGTAACGAACAGGAAGTAGCCGGTTATTTTTAATATCTGGTTTCAAAACACATCTGTGGCACTCTTATAATGTGATTTCAAGTAACTGACAAAATCAGTTAACCATCTGATCTGGTGATCTGAGGCTCTAGATCGTATCATCTTCAGCCAAGTGACTCATAAATATAATGAATGCTTAAATTTCGGTTTTTCCGAACAGCTTAAAAACTTCTCAAGATCATAAAGAAACTTTTACTCTCAAAGATGAGAAGAAAAACGGAGCAGATCCCATTTGACGAAAACTGGGCAAACTCCATCTGCTGAGGAAGATTCAATATGATGGAAAGCTCCGGAAACAAATGAACCTTGTGGCGTGATTTGCTTTGTTTAAGGTGCATATAACAGATTGCGTGTGTGCCCGAGGCCTAACAAATGCGCTGAATGCATTTGCCTCTTGACAAACATTTGCAAAGCCAATTGTTTTGACTGTTTACTGTACATTCATGTTTGCAGGCTTGCCGTCTTCTTCCTCTCTGCATTTTTTTTCTCTACTACAGTACCACCACCTGTGGAGTGGAATACCGTTGGTGAGGATGTGTATTGTGGAGGTGCATGTGTGTTCACGTCCCTGAGATGCAAAGAAATTTGCATCTCAGGGACTTGAGATGCAAACTTTGCAGTTTTAGAATATTTTGACTTTGTTGTTTGTTCCTCATCCCCGAGTATATCTGACAAATCTACAAAGGTGAGTTATCATGTAGAGTTATGATGTGTTTTTCCTCTTTGGAAGTTTGCGGTTTATTTTAAGCGTCGCCAAATGCATTTCATGACCTCTAAAAACGGCTTGAATGACTTAATCTTGCATTTACACCTGGATTTTTGCATCACCCTCGACTAGGATTAACCCCTGGTTTGAAGACAGGCTATATTAAGGCAGTTTATGTATTTTTAATATCAAATATTTTAATTTTTCATATCAAACTGTCCATAATATCAAATTGCATTTGCCCTTCGCTCTTGTCAGTCCGTTTGGTTTCTTTTTCGCCCTTCATCCTCAGCTGCACCTCTGTCTGTCCTCTGGGGGACTGCAGCTCTTCTCCCACCCAAGCAGATGGTCAAGGTCGAGCACTTTACTGGACTCTGCTGCACATCAAAGCGCGTCTCTGTCTTAACAATGAAGTCATTATAAAACATATCGCAGTCATTCTCTGATGAATGTCACTTCTGGGAGTATGACTGAATAATTCAGACTGAATTCCACTTTGTGCATTCATTGTTTTTGTCTCTGTTTTCTTATTATTCGTGCTAAGCAGATCTTTTAGGATGGTGCTGTAATTACCAAAGAGCAAAGGAAACTGTTGAACTGGCAGATTCTTCCGGCCTCTACACTGCATTTTACTTTATGTGCCACTGGGTCGGTGCTGTTTATCCGGCACAAACAGAGATAAAGATTTTCACGATTTCACAACAGCAGATGGTGGAATGAGGGAGAAGCAAAGTCAGGGTAAACCAGAGAGAAAAACAAGAACATCTCTGACACGACGCTTTTCCTGTTCAGTGCTGACAAAGAAAGAGATTTGACTCGAGGAAGCCGCGATATTATTCAAGTGAAATGAGGTCTTAGTTAAAAAAAACACACAGAGAAGATACAGTTCATCTTGTCCGAGGTCTCGTTTAATGCTGCAACGTTAATAGTTCAAACAGGGGTGTGGGATTAAAACTGCTGCATGAGCTAACCAGTTAACCTGTTGCTTGTTGCGTGCCTTTTGTTTCCTGAGAGAATAAGATGGAGGGAGAGAGCGAGAGGGAGTGATTGCATGTATGTTCCAGATCTGGTCCAGGCCCCCAGGAGCAGGGGAGCTTACAGAACCCAGTGACTACAGCCACATCAGGGCAGCCCAAAGACAGCTGGCTCCCTCAGATGATGCACTGGCCTTGGCATCCTAATTGGCCCCAGTGCCTCAGCCAGGGGGCCTGGTGTTTTTTCTGTGTGCACCCATGTGTGTGTGTGTGTGTGTGTGTAGGGTGTACATCTTTGTGTTTATGTGTGCATCCAGTGGTGTGTTGCGTACATCTGCATTCTGGTGCTGCTCCTGTATGCGTGAGAATGGTTGTGTTAAGGTATGTGTGTGTAAGCGTGTCTGTGTGACACTCGCTCCCCCGGCCTTTTTTGAATGTACACCACATACGGCGCTTTGGGTCGGGATGTACTTCCACTGACCTTTCATCTGCTGCAGAATCCTCACTGAGCATACACACATATCCACAGAGGACATGTGTGTATGTGTGTTTTTTTGGTTTTGTGTGTGTGTGTGAACTTGCGTGTGTCAGTAAATGTTGTATTTATTTATCTGTCACTACTGTGCTGTGCTGTACTGTGCTGATGCTCGATCAAAACGCCATGCTAATAAAGCTCTACTGAATTAAATTGAATTTAAAAAAAAAAGGGAGGGGGGGGGTCTACGCATGTGTGTGTGTGGCATTAAGCATTCCAGTGTGTGACTGGGGTATTAGGGAGAGTGTGCGAGTGTGAGCGTGTGTGCACTCTAGCTGTCATGACTAATATCAGTCAAGTTAAGGATTATAAACAGAAATGACACAAGACATTTACATTATCCTGGACTATGTAATAAATGGACTTAATTATTGTTGTCATCCTGTCTGTTACAGAACTGTCTGGTCACTTAAAGGCGGTGTTGGCCTGGTGGGTAGCGAAATTGTCCCGTGAATGAAAAGGTCACAGGTCCCGATCCCAACAACAGTTTATGTGTGCATCACTGCAGAGGAGGACATTCAAGTTGTACTCGCCGCAGGCAGCGAGACTCATCATGCATGTAGATTCCCTCTCTGAGGAATAATGCAAAAGGGGGAAAAAAATAAACCTCATTACTCAACTTTACTTGACTGTTTGTGGCGACTCGCTGCTAGTGAAAGGTTCTCATGTGCCAAAACAGAAACTGCATTAGTCCAACATGCATCAGCGTCTCACAGCTGATCACTGTGATCGCTGCTGGTACAGTGTTTCGCTCCTCCCTCCTTCTTGTTCAATCTCAGGACCCCATCATGAAGCTGCAGGCTGTAATAGCAATTTTTACATGGACCAGTGTCGACTGACTAGAAAAATAGGCTGCGACTTGCTCGGAATTGGAAGTATATAGTGGACCAATTACCCCTGTGGTGATGGCAATATACTAGCGTAGCTATAGGCTGGAGCTGCTGTGGGTGTAATTGATGTTGCTCGGTGGCTGCCACAGAGGTTGGAGGCATGTAGACCACAGAGACATTTCCTCTAATAGGCCCTGCCAGGGGTCATGGCACACGCTACACACCAAAGCACTTACAACCTGACCAGGTCTCCGGTGTCTCCTCCAATATACACTGTAGCACACGTGTGGAAGGTTGTTGTTGTGACGCTGTGAACCGCCCACAACTATTTGACCCACTTTTTTTATTTGCGTTTGTTTAATACAAAGTTTACAATCACAGTACATTCAATACATATTATGTTCAAATAATGGACTTAACTGCTACTACTTAACTTTATTTCTGAGACTAAGATGAAGTACTTTGAAGTACATGCTTAACTTAGCTTAATATACATTACATACACGCAGTAATGTAAAAATGACTATGTTGTGTCAGGGTATGTGTGCCTTTATCTCACAGGGTGAGAGGCCTCCCTTCATCCTCTGCACTTCACCATAAATTATAGCTTCTTTTGTTTAGGGTTGTTTTGTTTCTGTGTAGCATAAGGGACTCGCCTGTGTTTGGTTGTACAACCCTGCATTGTAGAATGATAAATAAAAGAACCTGGAACCTCGAATTGATTTTTGGCCATGTAGAGGCTGTGGAAAAAATCCACAAACACAGCATAGACAAATTATCAGCATTTATAAAGTTGACTTACGGTCAGCTGTTTATTTATATGTCTAGAAAACGCTTTCAATTTCATTTAGAGTCCAGAGTCCACTCTGTTTTTGAATGTTGTAGAATATGTGGTTCTTTATCTACTCAGTACTCTGCTAGCTGCTAACTTTGTCTGTTGGTGGTGGGTGGTGGACAGCAGCTACCTGCTGCTTCTGAAAAGTACTGATGAGTGTGGTGAGAGTGCCCATAACTAAGTAAGAAGGCTATGAAACCAAAACAACCAGCTAAAAGAGGACAAATCGCTACGTATATATATATAGCTGTGCGGAGTAGCTGAGATGGTTATAATTCTCTGTGAAGCTTTCACGCTTCATTTGACTGATCACCCATGGCTCATATAAAAAAGAAATATTTGAGCAGCAGCTTTAAATGTCCAGTGTGTAATAGTAACAGGTAGGTTGCTATGGAAAACTGTTTTTTCGTTACCTTAGAGATGGAGCAGGTCCTCGTCCATGGAGTCAGCCATGTTACACCTCCACGTTTCTACAGTAACCGAGAAGAGGAAAAGCAAACATTGTTGGGTTTCCTGGCCACCGTAATTTCCCCTACACACTTGGGTGGAAGGTTGAAGCTCTAAATAAATATATTATACTAAAAAAAACAATTAGTAAATACACAATTATAAAATGGCCGCTAAACCTTTTAAACAAGTGCTTTACTATCCCACTACGGACATTAAGATACAGAGTAAGACAGCGACTCGCCTAGTCCTAATTAACGTTAGTATTCTCCTCTGTGCCACAAAGTAAAGAAAACTATTCTACTAAGATAACGATGCACTCCCAGTTTTTATGAGGACATGAATTATCTAAATATGAGTCTATGATGGACTGTGCTTATATGGGACCTAATGAGCCACAGATGATAGATATCGCGTTCATTAAGAGCAAGCACATTTGAATAACTCGCTTTTGCAAAATGATTGATTTCGCTCAGAAAAACCTCCACCTCGGGGTTTTACAATTAACATGCCATATATACTGTACCTTGGAGAACATTTTATAGTTATTGGCTGAGTACTCAGGTGAAATCCACCTAAAGATAAAATGAAAAAGCCTAGAAGTGCTGTGAGCAAATGGATATAATAAACCTCGCTGTGTACACTCATGGCAGGCATATTAAATGAAGAGTCAGTACAGAACTACATCCTGGTGTTTGGTACCCAAGATACATTTACTGAAAACTCGACCAACATTTATTATTCACTGATTATCCAACTAAAACAAAACCTAATGGATTGTGGGTAGCGGTTTTTCTCCACATACCTTACCAATGTGTGTGTGTGTGTTGCATTCATACATCTATTTTTTTTTTCCAGATACAGTGTCCAGCTCCAGGTAACCAAGGCAACCACCTGTGTGTTAAGTGCTGCATATAGGCTTTTAGTCTGAAGTACAACTACCATGTGCAAAGGATGGTTACCCGCTGAAAAGAATCTGAGCCAGAAGGCCACAGCGACACGCCGCAGATGACTCTGTTTTAACAGTTCAGGACGGCTAAAAGTAAAAGCATGAAAAGTGTGAGCAGTCTCTTTTTTGGGGGGGGAGATTATTTATTTAGACGTGCACAGATGGAAGACCCTACGGGAGGAGTAACGCGTGTTGCACTCCGCGAGTTTGACTTTGTGAACTATGTGCCACTTCTCAGGCAATAATGATCACGAGTCGAGTCGATTGCCTCATATGAATTAGCATAATACTGAAGAGAGAACAGGACCTGATACAACTTTTGGGAAACATTTCACGGCATATGAATCCACGTGCCGTTCATGAGCTAACGGTGAATTAAAAACTAAGTAGCAGTGCGCTTATGGTGGTCTACTTTATTTGTAAAAAATATACCAAGGTAATCATGAATTAAGGATGTAATCTCAACTCTCTATGATGCCAAACCCTGACACACAAAAATGGTAACTAATATGGATGTAATAAGGAAGTAAGTTTAGTTATTATGTGTCATTTGCAGTAACAACTGATTCACAGATAATGAGGAACTATTTAATATGAATGTCTAGTAGTTTGTGCTTTAGCAGCCTTTATCAGCTATACAATCCTGTTAATAGGGCTGCTACTGATAATTATTTTCATTATGAATGAATCTGCTGATTCTTTAATCTATGGAATATAATATAAAGTTGTGAAACGTTATAAAATCCACAGTTGGCATCTCCCAGAGCATGTTACTAATATAAGACATTCAGTTTAAAATGACTGAAACGGACACGTTTGTCTGTATATATTTAACCAGCATCGAGCAGTGCAGTTGTTAAATGCAACCCCCGCACCTCACCACCTCCTTCCAAACATGTAGGATAAACTATGGTGGCTGCAAAAGGACCTGATCTAGGGCCAGTGTTTAGTTTGTCCATTCTGGGCTACTGTAGTAATATGGAAGTGCAAGATGGTGGACTATATGGAAGCGGACCCATGGGGGTCTGTAAATATGAGGCTCATTCTGCGGGTAACAAACAGAAAAGAATGCTTATTTTCAGGTACATACATGTTTGATCATTAATCAAGACTGTTCATTAACTTTTTGTTGATTGACAGGTTGGTTAAACTCAGTTTCTATAGAATCTGATTTAGTCCTTCAACTGATAATTATGATGACATCATACGTCATTCATGCTGCTCTAACATTCAAAAAGGATGAAAAAACGTCCTTATTATGGACCTTCTACCCACTGGTTCACTCCTCCTCTGTGATTCTAATTAATCCTCAAATGTCTCTTTCATCTCCTCCTCTGGCTCTTTTTCTATGTTGTCTTTTTTTTCCACCTTTGTGTTCATATGAAGTCCTTGCGACAGCTCGATTGAGGCAGCTGCAATCACAAGTCACATCCTCGCCAAGGTAGGAACGGCATAAGCTAGAAAAGTTGAACATTATCACAATATGAAACTTAAATTGAATGCACTCCGAGGCGATAAGGTTTGGTGTCCTCTCTTTAAGGAAAGGTCTGCAGGGTGGATGAGTGCTCCACCTGCAGAACCTGCTGATATCCACCGAAGCTGCAGAAAGGTCACGCTGTTTCTGTAACGTGTCCGTCAACCGTTTGTCAAATGCTTTGCAGTGACACTTTCTTACCTACTGCAGTGTGAGCCAGATACGGCGTGACATTTCAGCAAATTTGTCCTTCAGAATACACAACCTTCACATGAGATGTTCGCATCGTACATCCATGGCAATTTCACAGACAACCCACTGTGTGTTATCGAATTATCACAATCTGAATCTCATTTCAGGGAATGGTTTTTCTACCTAGCTGTTATTTTCTGGCATTCCTGTCATACATGTTCTGGGTAAACAAGAATATCTGAACATCATTTGTTGGGATGTTGTGACATTGACCTTTTCCCCTCCTTTTTTATTAGCTGCAGTGTTGCTAATCCAAGATTTAAGTCTTTTCTATCACCGCCCTCAGCAATCTACTCCAGACGAGAGTCAAAGTTTAAATGCTAAAATATAAATGCTGTTTTGTCGACACATGAACCTTAGTCTGAGAGGGGCTCCAGATAAAAAACTATTTTAAACTGCGACCACGTTGCCGCATGTTTTGATATTTGTTTTCAGCGGTTGTGGCAAGGAGAGTACACCTCAATTATTGTGGCGGGTTGTATGCAGGCTTGCCTCTTTCAAGCCCTCCTGCATTCTGAACTAGTGTACTGTTCCTCATTAACATTTTACTGCGGCGGGTGACCCTGCCATTCATTTACAGACAACTGCTTCCTGACAATGTTTTTTTTTTCCCCTCCTTCCTCTCAAAGGAGAGCAGCCCATTCTCTCCAGAATGTTAATGCCTTGTAAATCCAGAAGTGAGGCTGAGCTGAGAGGGAGCAAACTACCTTCTCTTCTTTTCGGGAGCGTTATTAAAAAATTCAATTAGGCTGTTGAACCATAGACAAAAAACAACAACATTGCCTTCAGTGTTGGTGTGCCTTTTTCTCTCAGCTGAAAGGGAGACATTTGCTAGGTTTGTACTTGGCAGAAGATCTAGGCGACACAAAAAGGGATCGATTCTTAGTCGTCTGCAGGGTGAATTTAGAATCAATGTCTGTTCTGGGGCAGCCGCAACAATGGAAAAGGTGCACACGTCAATAAAGATGTCTGCTTGTGAATGCCTGTGGATCCAGTCATTATCAAATATTTTTTTGGGCTTTCCTAATGCGTGCAAAATGATTCAAAATCGATCTGCGCTGTGATTGCACAACTGTTTTGCAATTTCCATAAAGAGGGAGAGAGAGAAAAAAAAGCATACATGCAGGCAGCGGTGGGATGCAACCAAAGTACATCTACGCAAGTACTGCACAATTTTCAGGCAATATTGGACTTTTCACCACACTACATTTGTCCAGCAGCTAGATTCACCGTGCAAAACATGATATTGGCTTAACGATGCAACACTATACATTAAACTACCCAACAGTTTTAAGAGTGGCTCCAATGAGCTCCAGCCAGAACAGTAAAAATCTGCTCACACGCTAATGCATCGATAAGAACAGGCTAATAATATAATATATAATAATCTGACACTGACAGGAGCCATTCTGCTCCATAATAAGCACTTTCACCAGTTGAATGCTCTTAATGTGAAGTAGCAGCAGAAGGAAATGTTTGCATTAGCAGTAACTTAATACAACTCTGGTACGGTGTTAACAGTAAACACTGAGGCTCTTATCAGTGACATGAAGTTAAACTGGATTATAAACATGCATTATTTTCTTCACTAACAAGGAAGACTGCTGTAAAGAGAGGAAATTATCACATTTAAGTACACTCAATGGCCATTGCTGAGAAAATGCCAACCATAAACAACATCCAGATCTTCTGCAGCTTCATTGAAGTAAGATTTCAATGCAGCACTTATTTGAAATGTAATTTTTCAGTAAGTAAATGATTTCAAACGCTGTTCCAACATCGCAGCTTCCTCTCAGTCAAGGACAGCATGAAAGAGCCCGCAGAGCCATCAGACATATCGCTTCACCGGCTCACCTCGGCTGCACGTGATGAGCAGCTCCGGCCGGTCGATAGGAATCAATGCGGCGACGTGTTGTTCACAAGTATGCAAAAAGGCACACAGACGGAAAGAGAGTCCGTATTTTGCTGGGGTTTGCAACACCTTACCCTCCAGCAGGTGATGCATTCATACTGCCAACATTATCTTGGGAGCAGAAAGAGAAATTACAGTTGTACTGCATGAAAAAACTTTTTCAAAACAATGTGAAGTTCCTACACAAAGAATATTGAACTGTCGAATGTTAATGACACTGCTACAGGCCATAGACAGCCTCTTGCCAAGCCTACTATACTATATATTTCTCTCCTGTTGGGTGCACAGATTTTTCTGCAATGCTTCTTCTTTTTTTTGCTGACCGGGAGGCATCCTGCGGTTACCTACATTAGATAACGTTGAAACAAGGGCTGGTTTTGATTGGCTCCTACGTGATACAAGATAGCATCTCTCTCCTTTTCTCTCAGTCTCCTGCCATGGGCCAGCTTCCTCCTGTTTCCTCTGACTCCTAAACCAAATCTCCCTCCACGGGGACGTCGTCAGGCAGCCTGTTGCTGGGTAACCAAACAGGATTGTGGGCCAGAGAAATTATCAGTTGAATACCAACAACTCCTCGGCGCTCGGTGTAGATAATATCAGTGAAATATGGTTTCACCTGACGTAGCCGTTTTTGGAGCAGTGATGCTAATACTAATAAAGTTTTCTAAGGATGTTTTCTTGGTTTTGATTTGGTTTTTTTTCTATCAAAGAAATGCGCATGCGATTGCCAACTTTCGGTCACAGCCCGTGGCTCGTTCTCAAATAACTTCAATGCTCGCTGTTATTACTGATTAGCAGATTTGATGAAACATGGACGAAATCTGCGTATAAACAACTTGCCATAAAATATGATCTGAAACTGAAGATAAAAGGAATATGATTATGGTGTTCAGAGAAACTAGTTAATGAAGCACAAATGAGTGAAAAAAACAAAACCTTTTTCTGAGATATTTCCTGTTATTAGAACAGCCAAACAGCAGTGAACCAGTTTCCAATCAGCTCCATCCAACTTTGGCAGTAATCCATCTGCGGGCTGTTTAACACATGTCTGGCTATTTTAGAAGGAGAGATGAAAAATTAATAGCTTTAAATAAATTTGGGTAAAATGTTATACTGAGCAAGTGAGTATATTAATATCGGTTATGGCTGAAGGCATCAATTATTGACAATGCATTCCTAGCGGTTGGATCACTACTAGCTGAAAAATTCTGGCATTCATAATACACATGTACAATTATAGGACTGAGCTGGAAATCACTGACGAAACACGATTTGTATTCTCTCCTTTCATGAAACACATTTCACAGCTCCGAAACTTTGACAGAATAGATTCCTGTAACTTCTCGCAGCTCACTGGTCTATGTAACTAAGTAATCAAGCTTAGGCGGTCTACCTTCATTCAAGTGATGCTCTACAAAGTCTTTGTATGAATAAATCCACATTGTACTTTTTAGTTTAAAAAAAAAAATACTGATTGATATAACACAGAAGTAATAATACATGAGTGAGTCAACCATTTAGGTACAGCCGGTGGACTACAAGAAATTCTGAATTTTAGGTTTCAGTATGGGGGGAAAAAAGGAATAATTACTAGTGATGCATTGATTCCATGAACTGGATCAGTAAGTTCTATTTATCAGTCAATGTACTTTGTAATTTTCTACAGCCATGTCCACGTTTTCAAGTTGAATCAGCAAAAAGAGCACACTGGAAGTCAGTTCTTCGACTAGTCAGCCAGCAACCTGAGTTTGGGTTTTAGAACATCATCATATTACAAGGAGCAGGGTCAAGATTTTAGAAGTACAGAGGTCACAAATTGGAAATCCTCCCACAACATTAGAAAATAAGAAAGCCTAAATGAAGCAGTTTCTGCAAGGAAATTCCTTTGGAAATCAACAACTGCTCACAAAGTCACACACAAAGTCACACAGTCAATAAAACTGAAATAACAGTTTCAGAGATGTGCCTCCAATCTCTTCGGAATGACTCTTTTTTTATTTGAGATATTTCTTATACATTTATTAGGAATCTGAAATAAGAAGTTGTTTTATCTCCCAACATGAATTTAGAAGTGCTGCTTCAAAAGCCTCTCTACATTACCAGCAATATAATTCTTCAAACTGGATTTAGCCTAAAAGAAGATCTAGTGTTTCTTATGAATGATGTTTAAAATACAAAAGGACACGACTTTAATATCTTTAATGGCCCATTTCAGGGTCAAACGTGTGATCAGTTCAAACAAACAAAAGAAAGACAGATAAACTGAGGCTCAGAGTTGGTTCACCAAAACATACCAGGAGAACAACATCCGTATTTTTGAATTGCAGTTCTTCGCGGGATTAGCACCACAATAAAAAAACAAGGTTCTTATGGATTACCACTTCACAACAGTACACATAAAGCTACTGCTTTGAGCGCAGAGCGTTAGCCAGCGTTTGAATGGTGTGGAGACACAAACATCATGATGCTGGAGCCAAGCGAAGGTGAATCATCTGCTGATCCACTTCAGCATTCTAATCAGCACTCTTAAACTGGCGATCCAAGCCAGGGAGCCGGGCTCAGCCAAGCACGAACGGCCCTAAAAAAACAAAAAAACAAAAAACAAAAAAAAAAACATGTGACTGAAGCCATTTGAATAGAAATGGGCCTGGCTCGGCAGCGCGCCACTGGACTTGACATCAACGTATTAGAAACGATTGTGCTATTTAGCCCACAAGATCCACTTTGCTTTCTATTCTAATGGCGCTTTAGTTGGGCACATTTGGGTCAACCGTTTAAACGCTTTCACCTCGTTGAATGAGAGCATTAACAAAGCGCTTCTGTTTCATCCGGTACCCAATCCAAGAAAGAGGTTGATAAAAACCTCTTCAAAATCAAGGCCATTTTTATATTGAGACATGCTGCTGCAGTCGTCCTACAATGACGACAATGTTGGTTGAGTTCCCTGGAGATTATTTGATAGTTTGCGCTTTGAATGCTGCTTTGTGCAACGTTGCTGGTGAGAAAATACAAAGATGGTTTAAATTCCCCCGTGTAGATACCAAGATTAATGAGGCTAACTGGAGTTCTTCTTTTTTTTTATTGCGACCAGACCACAAACCACCACGACTCTGAACTCCTACCCACTAATTACTTTGTCAGTGTGTGTACACATTCGTCTGTGTGAATGTGCATTCCTGAGCAAGCGTGTGTGTGTGTGTGTGCGTGCACGCTTTTGAGTGTGCTGGGCACCATGTACCAGTGTGTGCAAGCAGGAAAGAAGAGTGAGTAAGAGAGAGAATATGATAATATTTGTCTGAGTCAATGAGTTACTCACCGGTAAGTTGTTCAAACCCTCATAGCTGAAGCGTGGGAGGCTCTACTTATGTGTGTGTTTGGTATGTACAGTATGTACAGATGGAGACGTGAGTGTGGTATGTGTATTAGCATGTGTGTTTGTATAAGACGGGGGTGGGGTGATCGGGGGGCACTGCTTGGTGAAGCTGAAAGAGGAGAGATGACATGCTGTCAGTCTGAGTTGACGGTCACCGCTCAATGCTTTAGCGCCTCCTGACACTTTCTATTCAGACCAGGGAGACTGCAGAGTGCCTCCGGCATGCCGAGGGATCCCGCCTTTTAAATGAGCCTTTACCCAAGATTCATTTCACTCTCCACCTAGGGCCTCACTGGGAGCAGACAAAACCATGAGAGTGACAAAACTGGGCCTCGCATTGTCCGGGCTTAGAGGCTGGTGAAACCTAGACCTACATAAAAAAGTTAACCTTTGAGACATTATCCCAGTTTCACAGGCAGTCAAACCTCACTAATCTGAACCTCTAGCACATGAAAGTCATTTTATAATCGGAAGACCCCATTTAAATGTAGTAAGACCTCCATTAGCTTCATGGTTAGAGCTAGATCCCCTGAGTTGGTAGATATTCTTGATAAAAGACAAATGAAATGGATGACGTGACCTTGCACAAGACACCTGAATACAGTAATGTAATATGAAGCTTATGGAGGTTGAAGTGTTCTGTAGCCAGCCTCAAGTGGCCATTTGAGGAACTGCAGTTGTTGGCACTTCATCATTGGCTTCTTTTCCCAGCCGTGGAGGTTGCTGCTTGATGGAGGCTCATGGAGTTTGTTTGGTAGTCAGCCTCAAGTGGTCATTCGAGGAACTGCACTTTTGTTGGCACTTCCATTGACTAGGTATAGCAGATCAAAGAAAACACAAAAATATAAAAATGTATCTACAGGGATAAAAATATTTTACCAATATAGAAAATAAAGTAGCTTCAAATAGACTAGTTCTTTCGAGAAAAACCTCAAGGATAACAACATCCTTGAAAATGTTGGTTTAAGCCTCTCAGACATAATGGCTTCTTGCTGTTCTCTGTTTAACATCAAATTGAACATCTCTGGATTTGAAGTGTTGATTGGACAAAACAAATTTGAGCACTCAGAGCTCGGAATATTGTGATGGGTACGGTGTACATACTGACATTTTAAAGACTAATGGATCAATCGATAATAGGAATAATCGGCCAACCATATTCTGCATGTTTAACTGAAACCAAAAATCCTACATGCTGCCACGCTGATGAAGAAATGTTCTCATTCCAATTATTACCTCCATCAAACTCCACTCTGATTAACATTCCATAGAGCCACATTAAGCTATGGTCCATTTCAGAAGAGCAATCACATGGAAATCCTTACAGACTGTGAGCAGGAATGGGCTGATGACTCGTGGTTTTGCACTCGTGTTCTTATGTAACTTCACTTCAAAAAGAGAACCGGATCTCTATGTGACTTAATCTCCAAAGCCTGTTCTGACAGTGGAGACAAGAAACCACAGACAGTCCTAGCAGGCCTCATTAGCACCAGCTGGAAAGGAGGGGCCTCACCTGCTGTGACAGATCTTCTCAGACCTCTCAGAGCAAACAATGTGCTTCATTATTTGATATATATATATATATATATATATATATATATATATATATATATATAGAGAGAGAGAGAGAGAGAGAGAGAGGAGAGAGAGAGAGAGAGAGAGAGAGAGAGAGATATCCTCCTACAGCAACTCTGCTGGTCCAGCGTGATGACTGGCTGCTAGAAAAAGGATTATGTACAATCCTTAATTGATTTTGTCCTGGAGAGTTGTTCAATTAAGACTCACCAGAAAAATAAACGAGGCAAGAGCAGAGATCATCGGCCATGTAGAAAACACAAACTATCATTGACATGATGAGATCTTTCTCTCAAAAGAAGTCCAAAAAGTATAAGTCAAGAATAAAATATGAAATGAGCAGAATAAATTATAGGTTCCCCCCTTGCCCTCTTTTCAGGTGGGCACACTTGTTGAGTGGTGATTTTAAGGCCGGTTGAAATGAGTAAATCACAAGATGGACATTTCTTTGGCAGTGTATGGACAGGAGCAATTTCCCTGGTGACAGACAGCTCAATAGTCATCCCTGTCTCAGTGTCTCAGTGTGTGTTCTGACTCCCTGCCTGTTAATAAGCAAACCTCCCCAAAGGCACAGCTGGCTTCTCTGTTTGCCTTGTTACCAAGGTCTATCCTATCAATACTAAATTTAATGGAGCGGCCAGGATGCAAAATGCACAGCACGTGGCTTCTGAATTTATACACTGTATATAGCAAACATGCTCAGTAAGTAACCGGAAAATATAAATATATATGCAATTTAATGCAATGTGCACAATGGCCCTGCAATGAATTTATACTGCATACTGGCCATGAATATATTTCCCCCTTTGTTCCAAAGGGACAACAGTGAGGCGGTACCTAAATACAGCAGTGTTTTGAGCGAAATGCTAATGTTGGCATGCTAATATGCTCATAATGACTACATGAATACACTGACACTCTGAGGATAGTGTTTACCATATTCAAAATGTTAGCTGTTAGCTTAACAGTACGTTATGCTAACATTTAGTACAACTATACATACAGCCGGCGGTGATGAGGTGTTGTTTTTTCATCAGGGGTTCAAAGACAATAGGATCCATCCTCTGGAGACAATGAATGCCTGTGCCAGATATTTGTTGCAATACTTCACCCTGGAGCAACACTACATCTCTAACTCCGTGGTTCAACCAGGGGAAGTGCATTCAAAGACTTTGTTAGTATCTATCAACACTTAACAGCAGATGTCCTTAAAAAGGAGCAGACACTGTTGCTCTACAGATGGACCCTGTTAGTTTGAGAGTAATACATTAGTTATCTTTCAAATGGCCAAAAGAGAAACTCCGTCACAGCATGTCTATTTAGAGCATGGCACGCTCTAAACTAAGCACAGCTAAAGCAGTACATACATACATACACTTATACTGTATATTAAAGTCTGTTATAGGTTTAATACAGTAAAACATGATCTGTTCTTGACTGCTACTTCAGTTGTTTGTGTGTTGACATCATTTCACGGTACCTTTTTAGCCTCTACTTTGTTGTGGTGCTGTATTGGATTGCATTATAATAAATGACGTAATGCAGTCTAGTACAAGTGCAACACACTGGGTCCAAAATTACGACAGGCTTGTAACAACATCTCTGCTGACAAAGTGCCAAAGACTATAAATTATGTATTTATTACAGGACTGTTGGATTCCAGTGTAATGTAGAGGGGTTACATATACGCACGCACGCAGACTTACTGCTTATTTAATCACATAATTTAGATCTATATTAAAAAAGTATGAAAGTGTAGTGTCATTAATAGTGAGGCAATTAACCAGCAGGCACAAACTGCGACAAAAGTAGCTGAATTTGAAGAGTTTCATTTTGTAATTTGCATATATTCATTTAAAGAGTTTCCTGAAAATAATGATGACAGATGATCCCATTCTTACAAATATTATCTCCCAGCCAAAGGTTGCAAGGTGACTAATTACTTTATGATAAGGCATAGTAAGTTTAACTTTTATTTCTGTAATCATTTTGTGAAAGTGAGTGTCACTCTTCCAAATGGTATTTCACTCTGTAATGAAACTTTCCTCTTTTCAATACTACCGACTTTTTGGTGTGAAGATTTTTCATTATGATGAGTCATGAGGACGGGCTGTAAATGGTTGCTTCTGGCAGCCTGAGGTGCTGAGACAATTCATGAGGATATAGCAGTTCTTTTTCTGCTAACAGAAACAGCGGGTGTAGCAAAATTCCCTTTTCCTTCATTTGAGCAGATTTCTCAGAGAGAGAAAAAAAAAAACCCTCCACCCACCTCTACATCATTGTGATTCTTACACAAACACAGACAGAGGCAGGAATGTATGTATACCTGCATATATACCGTCATACACAAGCAGCTTTGCATGTTTTATGTTGTATTAGCATACCTATAGAGCTTATTTGTTTCGAGGCAGTCCCTCACCTCTTGAAATCAACTTAATCCTTCTTCTAAAGTTCACCTTAAACCTAAATCTTGAGCGTAAATTAATCACTAAAAAAGATTCCCCCCGAGAGGACACTTAAAGCTCACCGAGAAGAAAAATAAGAGAGCAGCCACACACACACACGCACACACACACACACAAACTGGTGTTAATGTTTACAATGCGATGAGGATGATCTTTGTTGAGTGTCCCTGCCACTGCAGTGATCTAGTGTCCTCAGCTGACAGCGGTGTGAAGCTGCCAGGCTGCCCGGCTATCCTTGAGACTCTGCCCATCTCTACGGAACTCATGCCAGTGGACATTAGTCTCAGCTCTATCCCTCTGTTTGGGATTTATACCCATTAATAATTCATTCACTGTGGCGGACTTATGAGACCACCACCCCCCCCCTCCCCTCCCCGCTCCCTCTCCTATCCCCACCTCCGCCTTTCCGTACAGCACCGCGCCCGTTTAAACGCTCTGAAATGACGCACAGTGGAGTAATGTGCAGAGCCGCTCCATTGGCCGTAGCATTTAAGCTGGAAGAAAGAAAGGGGAAAAGGGAAGAGATAGAACGCTCCCTCTTGCTTGATTTCTGTCTCCATCCACACACACACACACACACACACACACACACTCATGGTTGCTAGGCTACACCACAACTAATCACCGGAAATTTTTTTTATCTTTGTTCAAAACCATATCTGTAACTTGTTTGAGGACATACAGTATTTACCCTGCAGTTTAGATTGAAGATATGAGAAAAAATTGAATTGTAAAGCAAGCAGGAGGGTTGTGTTTATGAATATACTTGTGTCCAGTGGTTAAGGATGATTTAGTTGACAATACGCCTAAATAAATCACCAATTCGGTGCTTATCAGTGTTCTCAAATTGAAGTTTAATATCCTCTGCTCCCAGCAATTTCCTACATGCTCGAGCCCTGTGCATTGCCAACCAGACACCCAGGACTTGCATGGAAATCTTTCCCATCACCGTTCACCACCTCTGAGGGAGAAGATTATGAAGATTAGATTTGCCTTAAATAGATTTTTTATGGCAGCCAGAAACAATGCTATCTCGGAGTCACTCTATATGCAATCCACTCTGCCGAATGCCTGACAAAAGGCACTCGCCTTTCATTGCGCGTGAAGCATGGCTTTGTGCACTGGTGATTGAATCTTGCAGGGGAAGTAATGGCAAATGTTATGACCACTGACGTAAGGGGATGGAGACTAATACGGTTCCCTGCCTCCCTCAGCAAACCCAAGTCTACGCAATCTGTCTGCAGGCCATAAAAATGCTACATCTGCAATGAAGTACTGTTGGGGCTGCACCGCATGCCCGTGTGTGTACGTGAAGATGTAAACACGATCATGACACGCACATCAACATGAAAGCAGATGTACTGTATGCTTGTGTAAAAGCTTCAGTGCGAGAACCTCTATCAGTTCTTCTCATGGAAGCGGGATTTTTTTTCCCCCTCTCCTCCGGGACAACGAGTGAATATAAATCAGCTCTAAACACACAGCGTGTCCCGGTGACTTTCTGTTCGGAACATCTAAGATAATAATGGATGGTGGGGATTGGCAGTGATTTATCCTGCAGTTATCCTGTAACAACTTGTGGTGCAATTGTTCATTCAAGTGAATTGTAAATTTAAAACTGTAACATGAGTAGACACCACAGACTCTCGCGCACTTGTCAGTTTACATGGTTGCAAGTTTGCTGTCCGTAGATCTGCTGAGATTTAGGTAAATCCGCTGCCTGAAATGTTGGAAGATGTGGTTGAAAGTTATTCGTAGCAACAAAAATCCAATGATTTATGGTTTCTTCAGACGCCCCGATCGTTTCCAACAGCAGATATGTTTACAAAAATGTCTGCGTTTGGCCAAAGAGTGCGAGTCTGGAAGGGTGAGTCGGTCTTTCGTACTACAGAGATTGATTGGATGATGAGGAACAGGTGGTGAGGTGATCAGGGAGGTGAGAGGGAAACCGGAGGACATGCCCAGCCACACACACACACACACACAAATAATAGAGAGAGGCAAACAAAACAGAGAGACACACGAGGAAAGGAAAAACACTGGGAACTAGGAGGCAGACAGCCTCATGAAAACACTATCTGCACCGTCTTCATTCTGAATGTATTGACCAAAATGAGAGTCAATGAGATTCATTACGCCTCCTCTTATAAAAACAATATCTGGCTTAGCCCACTGAGCTATAGCAGACCAATGCAGATGCCACTGTCTGACATTATATATCAGAATATCTTGATTGGCTTTGAACAGTGGAATGAAAATTTACAGTAATGTTGATTTAAAACATGTGCACCAATTCAAAAAATCAAGTGCCAGCAGCCTTCTGCCAGTGGTGAACGATTCAGCTACACAATTCGATACACATTAAATATAAAAATTGATCAAATTAAATATGTTTGATTAGAAAAGAAGAGTCTAGAGTTCTGCTCAGTATGTTTCTTGGTCACCACCAAGGACAGTAGTCAGTGTAGTTAATGTTATGCTGGAATGTTAATATCATTTGGGTCACTAAGATTTGAAATTTAAGATTCAAGAAATTAATAAAGTTCTTATTTCCCACTCCTGATATAATGCTTACAGCTTGACATTAGTCATATCATACTACCATACACACCAGTATCCATATTCATGTCCAGCAGTAATGGGTGTATATATATTTTTAGCATGTGGGGAAATTACAGCCATAAAACTGCCGGTGGTTTCCAGACAGTGTTTATTGAAGAAAAAAAAACAACACATGACCAGATATTCATAGCCATCAGCTGGCGTGTTAATCATTATCGTTTATGTGCAATTAGTTGGCTTTATTTTTTTTAATTTCATGCTCCTCCAATTTAAATGGTCATTGTTAAGTGTTGCCCGATGACCCCGATGAAGACAACAGTTTTTATTTTTCCTAGACAAAACGTTGCCGGAGCTGTGACACTTCAGTGTTAGTGCACGGCTCAGCCCACTGAGCTACAACAGACCAATACAGATGCCAGTGTAAATTAAAATTTATTGGCCATAGTTAGCCCAGCGACATGTTGGCATTGTTTATGGTCATATCATCAGAAGTAACGACCGCACCAAGTTTAAGTCCCATGATGGTAGCAGGTCTAATAACCATTATTCATATGTTGCACTGGTGAGGGAGCTGTTTATTCTGTCCCACTGGAGCCCAACTGTGTTAGTAACAGAGGTGACTGCCACAACACTTATTTTCTATCCGGGTGCTTCTGTGCTGGATGGTTCACTGGAGGCAGCATGGTTTGTTAGTGTCCTGTGGAGGTAGAAATAGGTAGACAAGAGCCAGCAAGATGTAATGACCCCCCACCATCAAATGACTAAGACCCACCAGCAGCTCTGCATGGCTGAGGAAGTACACCTGATATTAATGACAGCAGAGCTATAATAATCGCCGCCACCTCACTCTCTTCTCCTGTCACTGAAAGAGTCAGGTGGACAGGCTGGCTGGTGTGAGAGCCAGGTGTGCGTGGATGTGTGTGTCAGCACCTGTGTCACGAACACTCACACATCCACCATGTATGCTACGAGTGTTCACTATTTTTTATCTATCTATATGTACATGCATTGTGCTGAGGTGGAAAAGAATATTGAAATTTTTATTTGTATTCAGATAGAAAAAAAAAAGAGTCCTGCTGACACATCATGAAACCAAAAGATATAAAATATAGATTTCTCCTGTTTGGGAGAGCGCACATAAATTCAATTTGATATTTTATATAATTTATTATTTTATCTCGTGACACTTCAGGTCAGAATCATACTCTGTATAATGGACAGTTCCCACCATGAGCAAGCACTTTGTGACAGTGGCAAGGAAACACTTCCTTTTAATAAGCGGAAACCTCGAACAGAACCAACCAGTTCATGTTGAATAAAATGCAACTAAATTCAAATTTCAGTTGGATTTTAAATAGCAATATGTCGATTTTGTGTTCCACATTTTTTTTCTCCCTTCAAGTAGCCAAAAGACAAACCTCTGATTAAAGGAAGTGTCTGAGAAAATCCAAGCAAACAGATCTGGAGCCAGGAGGTGATTAGCTTAATTTAAGAAGTCTGGAAGTAGGGAAAACAGCTAGCCTGACTCTGTCCATTATATTCAGACCTCACTAATCAATATGGTACGACATGCTACTGTACATTGCATGTTGTAACAATGTCTTGCTGAGCAACTGTTTATCAGTCTGCCCAGCACATTGTGCACGATCTCTGCTGGTCTGTCTGGGAATTCATTGCACCCGCTCATTGTCTGCTGGGAAATTGTTTCCCAAAATGCAGAAATATCCTCATGAGTCTCCATTTTAATTAATGAAACCTAAGATTTACAAAAATTATTTGCTCTATTTGTGGAGTCAAAAAGAAAAGAAAATGTTTTGGCTGAAAAGTCAGTGGACTGTTATTATTGTTATTCCGAATACAGAATAATTCTGAACTTATTCTGAAAGAACAAATATTTAGAAAACACTGTTAACTGTAATTTATATTTTTCAAGCGCCGTGCACCGAAAGTGCCCAGCGGCACGGATTTATAAGACGCTACAACCACAACAAACATAACAACAATAAACATAAGGCATAAAAACTAACCGTACATCATACATATCAAACAATGCAAAATATGAACACAACCCTGTTCTTTAGATTGCATCTGTGAGATATAAATGAAAGACAAGTGCGGCGCAGACTGTTCCTTTAAACACATCAAACATAAATCGGCCTACGTGGGTCGGCACTTAAACTGAGCAAAGTGAAACAAAGACTTTATCCTGCATTATGCGCATAAAACACAAATCAGGACTTTCTGGCATCATTTTATGGAAAAGCCTATATCTAAAGTTGTGATATTACAGACAATGGACCAAAAAAAAGTGCACTTTATTTTCAGCCTCTCCCCAAGTGACACTTTCCATCCTCCTCTGGAATTTAGTGGATGCATTCAGTTTCCACTGCCAGAGGCAAGATACTACATTTCAACTGGCCACAAACAGAACCTCTGTGCTCTAGTTAGGCGAAGGGTAATATATATGTGAGCGAAAATAAACAAAGAATGATTTGCATATCTTATTTTTGCCAGGTCTGATGAGAAGGGAGTAGAGACGAGTAAAAGATGAAAGGTGCAGGTCACGTCTTTTGCCAACCACTAACTGGAAGTAGCTCTGCAATGCAGAGGAAAGTTATAATTAGTGACTAGACTGGATTACAAAATTTTAATGTTGCTATACAAATTCACACTTCCTTTCATTTTCTGGTAGCTGAGACTTGTACTCCATTGATTTGAGTTGTAAAGTCATTTTCAGGTGGTGAGTTATTGAGCTAACCTCACGAGAAGGATCCTGATTTGTAAAATAACCTTCAAGAGTTTGTAAGATATTGGTAGGACAGCGTCAGTGCACTAAATGAAAATGCTGCAAATTCTCATTCTCTCAAACTATTCAAAAATGTCCAAATCGTACTGAATACTGGAATCTTATCGTGACTGTTGGATACAGTGGTTACATAGACTGCCCAGAGATGAGATGAAAGATGAGATGTTCAGCCTTGGATCCCCCTTCGACAGCCAATGTCTCCCTCAAAAAAATGTGTCTTGTCTCAAGAACAGGACTGAACTTTCAGCTTAAAGTTGCCAAAAAGTTAACAGTACTGTACACCCTCATGTAGCTCACTGTCTCCTAGATAAATTGAGTAAAGCCTGGAAGCCGATGATTACCCTAAACCCAGAGAGTTCATTACTTCAAAGTAGAACCTCATTAGTTTAGATTTGCCTTTCAAGTTCACTTTCTCTCAGGATCCTGACTTTAACTGTTAATTACTGTTCAATTAATTAAAGAACTGCTACCACAGAGGCAGGTGCTGATACCACATAAAACTGATCAAGTTCAGCTTATTTCCATAATTTTAAGTAATATCACTACTGGGAATACAAAAGAAAAATAATAGACAGCATAGCCTATCGTCAAACTGATAGGGCACAGTGTGGGCAAATATTCATACAGCATTCCCGGTGTTTGATGTAAATCTTGATTAAACATCACAGTTATTAATTTCAAGGCAGACCCTGAGTGGATAGTTAATTATGCAAGCTCTGTTTCAACAAGACTTATGTTCTCCCACAATTAATCAAGGCAGTCATAAACCAGGACATATACAAGAATGCCAGCCCACCCCGTCCTGCACAAACTGAGAGCTGACCTGCTTCAAGAACCGGATTTAATTCTGATGGGATCTAAGCATCGTGCAGGTCAAAGCACAGAGACGGGAGGATGAATCAACATTTTTTAGGCTAAAACTCACTGAGTTATGATGTTGCGCGTGCGACTGAATTCAAAGAGCCTTTGGCTGCTTGTGGAAAAGCGCAGTTTTAGTTCTAGTTTCAGACACTTTCATCCACCTGTCACGTCGGGTTGGAGCGTGCAGACAGACCCGGTTGGAGGGATGCATGTGTCGGTTTGAAAGAAAGTGAACCATACCGAGAAACAAATGAATATACAAGCGTGCATGCTTCCCTGGGTGTACAGTGCCTCTGTGCACACAAGTGAGCTGCATGCTGTCATGACGACTTTGCCTCCTCGTTTTTTATGTTACAGTACTGTTGAATGTGCGGCGGCTCAGCAGGGGAGAGTGATTACGTGCAAAGATTAGATAGAAGGGGGGTGGGAGATATAAACCTCAAGGAAAACCTATCATTTCCCCAAATCTCTGCATCATCAGGTGCATCACAAGCAGGAATGTGGATCAAAACCTTCCGCCTATGGGATTTCTCAGTAAATCAGGCTTGCTCTTCTTCATCCTTGTATTGTGACTGGAGCTAGAAAGGCACAGAGTTCCACGTATCTCTGCGGGGATCCTGAACCACATCCACTTTTTCTGTCTGTCAACCACAAGTTCTGCCGAGTTTCAGTGATGGGTTCAAGTTCATTTGATGGAAAAGGCACAAGGTGAATTTTATACGTGTGCTCTATTGAGTTCTGCTACAATCATTTCACTCCACTGATAATCTCAGTGACAGGTCAGATTTGTGGCTCCAAATGTGAGCATGAGGTGAAGTCGCACAGGTGACAGAAACTGCCACAGTTCTTCTTCTCAGGTTGCTTGACAGACAAGTGGCGTAATACCTGATGTGTTGGAAATTGTTGAAGATGTCCGGAAAACAACTAGGTTCACAGTTGAAACTCATCATACATGGAAACATTCTGTGCTAAATAGTCCTCCAGCCTCTGTCCATCTGGAACAGCTCTCCATTTTTGGAGACTTAACCCTGTTTATAACCTTCATCACTCTGGATGCTATTACATCCTGCTTATAATATTCCACTTCTATTGCACAGTCGAGCCCATTTTCTGGGAACTCAAGGACTTTACCGTACGCAACCAAATTTGGTGCCAAACCTATCTTGGCACATTGACCGTGTATCAAATTTATTCACCATATCTTCCCCCCCTCTGGAGGTTTATTCATCTCCAAACAACAAGTGAGAGCGAAACACTTAACAGTCATATCATTTGCCAGGAAAATTCCCCCATGACCCCCAATACGCTTTCCAAAATTAAGGGTGATCACATTTCTGCCTGCATTGTTTCTTTATATGAATGGCATAATGCAATTGAACCCCGTTATGAATAAGCATAACAAACACATCTGCATGCCGTGTGCAGTTATGTATGGATCAGAAATGTCACATAGCTTCATTGACTTCGGTTAATTAGCATATGATGACAGTACATAGCAATTCTCCTCTGAAAGATCATATTTCTCCATTTGCCCAGGGTTTGATTACACTGAGCAACAAATTCATATCTCATTACAATTCGAAATGTCAGAGCTTTTGTATTGAAATAACCACAAGTCAAAATTCATGATATAATTTTATACTGCAGCTCTTATTTGTTCACTCTTTTTGCATATTACCGCCATTCTGGGTGTTGAAATGTAGCTATGTACATCTCATTGAGGGTTTTTTTTCCTAATTTAACGAGTGCGTAACTGTTTTCACCATTATGTTTTTGTGAACAAGGCTTTTATATCTACAGATGTTGCGGGTCCAGGTCCATGGAGTCCACCATGTTGCACCTCCATGTTTCTACAGTAGAAAACAAAAGGCTGGCTATAAGGCCTAACAAGTTATTTGCTAATGTGGTGGTTTTCTTTCAAGCTAGGAAGGAGAGGGCGACATGAGGGGGTTAAAATCAGCAACTGGACTATTACATGCCACTAAACGCACCGCACTGATCCTCTAAAGCAGCCACAAGGAACTTGTGTTGACCCACGTGGACAAAAGCGGTAGTGTTTCCATTCCTTTCTCACGTCTGTTCCAAGAGGAAGCCGACCGAGTCTGACCCAGTGGCAAGAATTAAGAATAACTATATTAAAGCAGCATGGGAGCTCACCTGGTAAAGTGTGCGCCCCAAATACAAAGGCTGAGTGCTTAATGCGGCAGCCCGGGTCCTATTCAAGCCTGTGGCTCATCGCTGCATGTCATTCTCTCTCTGGACACTTTCCTGTCCTACAAAATAAAGGCATAAATGTCCAAAGGAAAAACTCTATTTTAAACAAAGAGAGAGCAAATCAGTAAAGCCCAACTCACACCGGGGACGTCAGCGGCGCGTTACAGCTGCGTCGCGTCAGCCGTTGCTGATCGCTGCCATTATAATCAATGAGAGCACTCACACCGGGCGCGCTGCGGAACGTCTCAGCAGCGTCCCAGAAGCGTCTCTCCGCTCCGCAGCGCTATCTTTACGTAGCACTTCTATTTTTGATGCGAGCCGTTGCTAAACCGCGTCAATTTCAACAGAGCAGATTTCACAAGACAGGAAATCTGACACAGAATTAGGGTAATACACTTCCCCTTTCAAAATAAAACACAAAATGCAGTTCATGTCGCCTGTCACAGCTTCACGTCCACATTACGTCATGACCGGTGGCACCAGATCATCTGTCAATCAATCAAAGAGTCTCAACATGAACAACGAGAGACTAATTGTTTAAGTGGAACAACACACAATAATTTATGACACAACAGATCCTTTTTATAATCTCTCCCAGGTCGGAGAAGCAAAGTTAGCTGTTTGTTGTTGTTGTTTCTTTTATACACAGTTTATCGCGGGGACTCGCGTATGTTCGGGATTCTCGCGTGATCTCGTGTGAATACGGCTAGTTCGCTACGCAGCCGTAACGCTGCCGTTCGCGCCCGGTGTGAGTTGACGCCGGGCAGAGGACGGAGCTGAACCGTGGCGCTGCCGTGACGCTGCCGTTACGTGCCCGGTGTGAGTCCCGTGTAAGCATCACTATTAAACTAACTTTGTTGTACTTTTAACTAAAACTAACAAAACAACATTATCTGCAAAAGTCCTGCAAAACTGTAGAAAGTATAAAAGTAAAGCATGCAGGCATATTGTTATATACAGTTTTATACTTTTGGATGATTATTACTGATTGATTAGAATAGTATTTTAAAGTTGTAGTTGGCTGAAGTGGAGACGATTCTGGCTATTTTTTCGTACTACTGCCTTGTTTAATTTACTGTAAACAATGCATCTTTTTTTATGTGCTCAATAACTCGTAACTGTAGCTGTCAAATAAATGTAGTGGAGTACAGTGTTTCCCCCTGAAGTATAGTGGAGTAGAAGTGGAATACATAAATGAAAATAAATTGAGCGAACGTACTGCCCAGTTACTTTCCACCGCTGCTTTTGAGAGGTTTGTCACTGTGCAACATGATGAGAAAAATGACAGAGCTGGTCAGAAAGTACAACTGCCAAGTGACAGAGGAACGTTATGAAAAATATTAATATAAAGGTTATATTATGGTGACATAAATAGTGCAACATGTTCATGTAACTCCACTTCTGGAGACATTTCCTCATTTTTAAAACGATGTAACATCATGATAACATGAGTCTGATCTAAATTTGACTAAAACACAGATACATTTAGGCGTGATGCACATCATCCATAGCTCCACAGTTTTAGTGCATTACCCCGGGAGCTTTACTGCCTCGCTCTAATGTTTAGCAACGCTGCCATCAAATTAGGATCCTCTGTGCCTCGTCTTTGATCTGCACTGATAATGTGTGGAGAATAAGGCCTCCAAATTACATAAGCGATACAGTTTGAATGTAAAGAACCTCACCTAAGTGAATGTCCTGTGGCAAAACCAAGACGTGCTGAGCCCAGTCCAGCCCAGTTGGAGACGGGTGAGCCCGATAATAGCGAAATGCTTAAAACTCTTCAAACGGGCTTTCTCAGATGAAATCCTCTTTACCTTCAGACATCAAATGGCCTCTCTTGTTTAAGTCATTTGGCGTGTGACAGACTGGAGTGTATTAATTTGATAGATTCTCGGAATGACTGCTCGAATCACATTTCTTCGAGTTGCCTTGAGGCAATTATGGCACAAAAGTACATCACAGAACCTTTTACAGCGAGCTACAGACGAAGCGCTATTTACTAATTGCCATCTATGGAGCTGCCGGTTTAATTATTATATTCTGATCAAATGCATTAGTCTGTCAGATAGGCAGAGTTTACAATGCATTCCTTTTGAGACAAATTGAGCCACTATGAACAATTAAATCTTTAATGACCAATTGCTACTTCAATCAAGCTACAGCTTATTATTGTTTCCGTGAGTCAGGTGTTAAGTGAGTGTGTATGCTGCAGCTCTGTGACACGTCTACATTTTGCTAATGGCCTGTGCTATCTCCCTCAGCATTTTAGACATTCAGCTATTATTCAGGCCAACGTGCAGGAAATTCAGCCACACACTAAAAGCATGACCACTCCGCTCATTCAAGCGACCCTGAGGTGATCAAGCCTCGATTTATCGCTTGTTTTGTATTTACAGTATTTTTACTTTTGGAAGATTTGATGAATACAGATTAGCTGTATGTCCTCAACCCCTTGACCACTTTCTGTGAGGACCATAGCTGCGGCCACCTTGAACCAATGACCTCATCAACGTACAACACAAAGGAACAGGAATGACAGGCTTTTCATTATTGCCCAGCCATTGTGCCGGAGGGGGAAATCAATTATAAAAACACGACTAACAGCAAAGATAACAGCAGTGTCCTCTATTGTGTTGGAACGAGCTAACTTTTTTTTTCCTCAAGGGTCTCTTGACCAGTCCGGCATCACCTTGGTGCAATTTGCTCCCCATCTCAAATCCCATTGCCTTTTGGAATTGGATTTACCTGACTCATTCACACAGTGAATGGACTCTCCTTCCAGTGAAAAAAAGAGAGAGATTCTGTGTGAAATTGCCTGAGGAATCAGGAGGTTTTGGATTCGTCAGGTACCTCGCTCTGTCTGCCATTAACCTTCCAACAGGAAGAATGTCCTCATTACAGGGAAGGACTGGGGGCTTCTGGGGGAGATGGAGGGAGTGGGGGGGGGGTGGTCGGACACTGAAACAAGGAAGCGACATGTGAACATGGATGGGAATGTTAGCGAAAAGAATTCACGTGTGCCACGAGGGAGGAGGCTCATGATTCATGTGGCTTCATATCTTGTTGTAATTGCACAGTCCACAACTGCAAGTCACGTTCCAGGCTGTAAAGCTATCCAATATTTCTGGGTTTTCCAGTGAAATGTAAACACATACTGGGTAAGAACAAGACACTTTTCTGGGTTTTGAGATAAGAAACACACAATAACTAGAATATAAAATATAATATATATGTAGCCTGTAACTAGAAATTAAGGAAAAGCAAAAACACAAGTATATTTCTCAAAGTTATTTCAGAACAGCCTGCTGTCCTTTGAATGAACAACATTAATGAAAATAAAAATAAATACGCTTTTGGCAAGCTCTGGGACCTGCCGTCCCAGATGAATAGCTCCTAAATAGAAAACAATGACATCCCCTCGCAGCTGGAAATTAGGCTAAATCAGCGTGAAACCGAATCGACACAGATGCACACTTCTTTAACAGGAAACTGGTTATCTGTCACTGGAAATCTGAAAGTGAAGAAGCAACAAGAAAGAAGAACCACAGGAAAAAGAGCCGAACGCCCACCACTTCACTTAAAACTTCAGCTCAACTTTCTCCCGCTTGCAACAGAGCAATCACACCAGGCCACAATAACATAAAACAAAATGATGCATACAGTGTGAAGTACAACATGTTCGGGCTTGTATTACAGTCAAGTTCAATTTTCTAACTCTGATCACTGTTAGAATCATTACGCTGCAATACCGCCATATTTATTGTACAATATAAACAGTAATGCTAATCATGGCAACAGCACTAGGCACTCTGCCAACCGTGTTGGAATAAGCAGTGCAATACATTAACATGAAACTCTGCCAATATCTACAAGCCCCAATGCCAGTCATTGAGATTTACAGCACCATGTATCCCACAGTTAAGCATTATGCTATAACAATATAATGACAACATGTTTTTTTGATACCATCGTCCATTATACTTACGTACCCTTCACCACTAACACCCATCAAAAGGAAGTATACATTAGCAGAAACCAATCAGACTGCATAGAAATGGTATGGTACCCATCAAAAATACATACTGTAGTAGGGCAAACTTACCATGACAGTATAAATGCATACACTTCAGTAAAAAGAAAACACTGTAATGATAGATTCATTTTTGGCCATTTGGGGCAGCAAAACTAGCTAAAAACACAAGATTTAAATGTTATTACATTGTAATGGTGGCGACATTTTGCAAAATTTATGCATTCAAGAGATACAGAGAAATATTACCATAATTTGGAGTCATATTTGGCCACCTGATGTAATTTCAACATTCTTTATAGCTCTGTTTTGGCCTCCACCGACTGTAAAACTAAAACAATAAGCTAAAAGAGGCTAAAAAAACATGAGAATTCTCCAATAAGCACCTTTCACGTTGAACACACTCATTTGATCCATGGTTAAGAAAAAAATATTGATGAGTACAGCTTCATTTTAATAAATTATAAATATATAAAATATCATTTCAGTATAATAAAGTCCAGGGAGGTTCCCATTGTCAACATGTGTCGCAGATGGTGACTAGTGTGGAGTGGATTTGAGCGAAGTTGCTATCAGCTGTGATCACATGGCGCGGCAGAAAACTGTTTCTCGAGGCAGATGGCGAGTGTGAACTCTGAGGCGCGAGAAAAAATTACATGTAGTGCTGCCCATGCATCATGCTGCTGCCAGAGTTAATTGAGTTCTCTCGATCTTTGAATCAGTTTCAGGGATATTCTGACTGCCATTGGGTCCTTTTAGGATCTGGTTTCTTGTTTGGACATTTCATTTACGCGCAGGTTCATGTAGGTTTTCCACTGCGAAGATGCGATGAGCAATTCTGAATAAGTAGATACACTTTTACTGTTGAAGCTACAGAAAAGAATACGATCTGAAATTCAAACGGTCAGTATGATAACATTGTCTCTAGGATACATGATCACTATGTTTTGGCTGCAGAGAGAGGAAATACAGCTGAAGGGCCACCCACACCTTCGACACCTGTGTAGACAAGGACTCTCATTATAATGTTCTGCAGACCCAGTAGAAACAGCTCATGTCTAGCTGGCATGCACAAGTTAGAAACAATGACCCTGTCCACTTTTGAATGCATTTTTATTTTGAGGTTGTTGTAACCCATTGCAATGACTCTTGCTCTCCTCCCCCAACCTCCACCTACAGCCCAACCACCTCCTCCCTCCCTCCCTCCCTCCCTCATCACAACAAGTCAGATCCCTCTGACCCATATTCATCAACCTGCTTGCATGTTTCTTTCAGATTTGTTGCGGTTGCTCCCATGTGGTCTGCTTGTTTGTGTCTTGCTCACACTAGCAGATTATAAGGCTTTTTGCCAGCATCGTGTGCAACCTGGTTTGAATAAAGGATGATTTTCTGGCAGGCTTGCAGCATTACATCATTCACAGGGAAAGGTAATTGTCAGCTGAAACAGATAATTCTATAATCTTCTGTGGGTTAACTTGGTGTTACCCCACTGGGAAAGTCCTGTCAGATTAATCAAAATGTTACCCGTCAACAATGACGGTATGGGAGGCTAGCAGCCCCAAAACAATAGCCGTTTACCATTAGCATTTGAGTGAGATCCGGACTGAAACCCATCATCAACTGTAAGGCTAATTCAGGCTGACAGGACGTGACAGAATAAACAAAGAAGTTCAATACCACTTCACAGAGTGGAAACCCATCCTGAGTCATTTGTAAAAGCCTCAGTCATTGTAATCTTTTAAAAGAAAATCTAACACAACAGTAAGTAGGTTTCATTCTTGCAAAATTGAATTTCACTGCCAAACAATCTAGCACAGCCGAAGAAATCAATGCGATTTCCAATGTATTCCATTATATTTTGGATATCAAGCGAGGCAATATGTTGTGTTTCTTAAGGGCTTTCAGTTTGATTTGCACCGTTACCAGAAGAAATCGGTGGAGAAGAAAAGATGCCGCGTGTTTGAATTGCTGCATGAAAGCAAAAACTTTTCACACTTGTATCATCACATATCATTTTTTTTTTTCCTTTTTACTTTTCAGCCTGGATATTTTTTTGCCATTATACACAAGACAAAAGGAGCAGAAAGATGTATCAGAAAGGTGATATCTATGAACGAATAACACCTTTTGTTTGGTTGTAATGTTATTAATAGTAGAGATATCACACCAACGCAACAGTCTTTAGTTTTCTTTTACTGTGCAAAAGTTTATAAAGGCCTGCAGACTTCTGACGTGTTTTGCAACGTTCTTCAATTGCAATTTTTTTTTTTAATGCCATCAAACTGAAGTCAGTAGTTAGTGCAATTAATGTCATTCTCGGCTTCGTCTAGGTGAGAATATGACAGGCAAATTAGTTTTATTGTGTATGTTCATACAGCACTGCAGATCTCAGTGTAATCTGATCAAACACTCACACATACGCGCACAGATCCACAGCCACGGGCCCGGCACAAAACAAAACAGATGTAGGACTAATGACCCACTCGCAGAGTAAATGACAGTTGAAATAGGTTTAGAGCAATCTGGAATCAGATAAATGGACCTAATCTTGTTCTGGTCGGGACCCTGGCCGGGAAATGGCTCCTGACACCTGAGACCCTGCTACACGTCAAGGCTCAATCGAGGCTGGCGGCACAAGCCCATACATCTCCATTTTAGATGACAAGACACAAATCTGAATCCTCAAGCAGAAGAAAGCCTGGGAGGGTCAGTTGTGGTTTAGCGTGAGATTAAAAGGAGGAGAAAAAGAGGAGGCGGCCGTGGTCAACAAAGACAATGTGCACGTTTTCCTAGATAAAGGTGACAAGAGAAATGGCTCTGATTTAAACCTCATTAAGCCTGGCTAAAGGCTGACTAAAACCCGGTCCTATTTCTGAGAGCGGTTGTTATTTATTCCTCCTGCCAGAGTTTAGTCAGAGAATTAAAATCAGTTTAATTTCTCCAAACTTCTAACGTCAAGGCACAAGGCACACAAGCAAGAATTCATTTAAGATCTGCAGGGGAGACAATTTTAATTACAGCACATCGATGCAAACTTTTCTGTGTTAGCATCAAACATCCCTTTATGTTCTGACATTCAAACCAGGGAAGTCCATCCACAAACGTTGTACAAATATCCACTGGTTCCAGGTTTGCAAATGTTTTAACTATCTTTATGACATTTTATCAATCATTAATCAATTGAACATTAATTAATTTAACACCCTGAGTCTTCCCTCGGCGTCCGGGAAGAGTAATGGAGATCTATGGAGGACACACAACCTTTACCAGCAACACTGAAATCTGCCGCCTGTGATGTCAGATGACAGAGAAATGTCATTCTCTAATATTCACCCCATCACCTTCAATCACCACCCCAGACACACCTCATAAGACGAAGGCCAGATAGCAAAGATCAAAGATGAAAATTGCTGGCAGAAGACATGTTGGCAGGCGAAATGGAGCACGGGTCCAGAAAGAGAGTGAGACGACACAGCAGACTGTCATTTTTATGACTCTGTATTCAATGCTTTTCTTTAGTCCGGCCAGAGAGTTTTATTGACGCATCAGCTGACCTGTAACATCCAATCACATTGACACAGATGCATTCTGCTCTCTCCTGAAGCCAGCATCGCTTTCTGCCACAACTCCTCCTCACTACGTAAACCTCCTCCTTAAACAATTTAAACTTTGATATCGTTACTCAGATATTCATGTGTGCTTCCAGCTGCAGTAAATCTAATATGTGTTATGTGTTGAGCTCCTTGAAAGAGTAGAGCCATTTCTGCCAAATGTACACAATCTGTGCTCAATTCTTTGACATAAGTGTTGAAAATGATTTTCTGAAATGCTTCTTGGTGAGCAATCTGCATCTGCCTTAAAATACAAGAACTCTGCAAATCTCACAGATTCTTGAGAATGTTACTGAATTTGAGCTAAATATGTGCTATCAAGTTAGTCTTTATAACTGTAATGCACTCTATGAACTTTCTATTAACTTAAACAACATGGGAAATATTAACGTATTGATATGAACTGGATTTAGAGAAGGCACCACATCATTGATCAGGAAGCCCTCCGAAAGTATGACCTGTTGCATCTCATAACTGGTCACCGGTCAGTTTTAAGGCAGCTTTTCTTTAAAAAAAAAAAAAAATTGATTGGTTTAAATGAGCAGCTGATTTTTATCCCTTAAGCTGCATGACCGACCGCTGACCTTGATGTGATCCAGTGCTCTGCTCCTCGCGCACAGATCCTCAGATGTGGCCCTGCTGGTCATTCCGCCATCAAGGTTTGAAGAATAAAAGCGACCCTGCTTTTGCTACCAGAGCAACCAGACCAACCCACCAGCGGAGACGAGAGGTTAAAAAATAGACTCTTGTATTCTGGTTCCATCTCAGACTCAGACTCAGACATTTTTCTTTACATAGACATTTATTCTGTGCGGTTCTGTCGCCTTTCTGTTGGTTTGGTTTGTGTTAATGGAATCATTTTGTTTCTGTTTACTGTGAAGCCCTTCTTCAGCTGCGTTTAAAAAGTGCTACATAAAGAAAGCTTATTATTGGTGGTGGAATAGAGCCCACAGTCATCAAAGCAGTGTTTGCGGTTTGCAGTTGTGAGATCTATCTCGTAGTCGGCTTATTGGAAATTCTTTCTGGTGAGAGACAATAGCACAGCAAATTTTCCACATGTCATTTTCAATTTTCACATCACAGGACAAAACCACGGCAGTGATAAACTATCATTTAATTAAAGCATACATAATAAATGTGCTCTCAGTTATGGACATTTATCAACATGCCAGTGTCAGTAAATATTTAGGTATTTATCAGGCCTCTGTTTGCCTCGCTGCAGGTCATGAAGATGTAGAGTTACATAACGGCTTGATTTGATCACTTGTTCTTTAACGTGAGTCATAATTGATCAAGAGACCGTAAAATGCACATCTGCGGCTGGAAGATTACTCCACAAGACTCAACAAGGTAGGAAAAAAATACAAGGCTCGCGGATTAATACGGCCATAAATCGAGTGTAAAACTACAGTTCTTATCAGATACAGACACAGTGACGTTCATTACTCCAGCAGAGCGCCACACCAATAATGCACGGTGGAGGTGACGACCCCTGAAGCACTCTCTGTGTGTTTATGATAAAGCAAAAGGGGCCTATTATGTGTGCAGACACAATACATTTGTTAACCATTTTCACTCCTTGTAAGACTAGCCAGGCCACGAAGAGGCCGTGGCACTCCAGTTGACAGCTGATGCGGTGGTGAAAGATACAGATCCAGTTTGTGTCACCCAACAAAGGGATGAAGTTTGATATACTTTCATTAGCTTTGTTGGCTTCACGATTCGTTACGCGGGTGGTGGCTTCAAGTGGTAATAGGGGGTGTGACATGTTGGAGGGGGGGGTGGATTATGATTTATTCTTTTAATTAAGATGTTAAATGTGACAGATTGGTTACGGTGATTACATGCTGATTTGAACATATGTAAAGATGGTAGATTCATTTAAAGATGCAGGCTCCTGTGTGTGGCATCATTACGAACTCCAGGCCTCCTTATCTGAAAAGCAAACTAAACATTTCCTGCTGTAACAGAAGCTGTGCGTACTCGATCTCGACACAAACAAAAAGCAGAGGGGTTGATTCTCGCTGGCCAACTCTCAGCTGCTCATTAGCTTATGTTCATGGAAAGTGCGAAACGCTATCCTCCCCCATTTTCCTTCAACTTTGCAGCACAGCGCTTTATCCCGTGGCGTGCCTAATGTACAGCAAAGTATCACATTCCATGGCAAACAACGAGATATGTTCCAGTTACTCATTAGAGCAAAACAATACCGGGATGGTGACTCGAGACTAATATCACCCTCTGAACTAATTGCAGTGCAACATTCAGCCATGCAGAGGAAATGGACGACATTCGGAATGACATTTCGAACCTCCCCTTACAGAACGAGACGTGAAATCATGGACTCAGGACAAGACATGTGACAGTCATAAAGATTCTGAGCGAGTTCCCTCCAATTTCACGGCACTGAGTCTTGCATGAAGTTTAAGGCGACAGTGTATACACGCCGACATCAATGTCACTTTTTTCCCCCACTTCATTATAATTAATCGCATATCTCTAGGGCGCGCGGAGTGAGCAAGAGAAGCTAGTTGAAGCCAGGACGGCTGTAATCTGACATTGATGTACAGCAAAAATGGAAGTCCTCGTTCACCTTCCCTTTGTTCCGGGGAAAGGGAAGTGGTGTGTGAAAGGGTGTAATTAATGAACCTACAAATAGCTCCAGTTTCGTTTAATGACAATCTATGTGTTAAGAGGCAGTACCCTTTGTTACTGTGGGTGTGGGAGTGCTGGCAACACAGACTCCCAATAGAGCCCTGACAGGTAATTCTGCATTTTGAAATGGTAATGAAGCAGAATGCATCACTGGATTGCACCTAGGGGACTAACATGTTGAGCGTCCTTCAGGGTGTAAAAATGTAATGCTCTTGATCATCAACGAGGCCACTGGCAGCAGAGTAGCAGCGGGTGCGAAGGTCGAGAACCGTATCTGTGTGACTTACCCCAGGGCCTTGCCAATGCGGCCAATTTCTAATTGCTGCTTTAAACAGGGCAAATGAAGCTGGCATGACAAATTGCGTCAAAACAAGTCTGTAGGCTGGCGCTCGGTTAATTTGTGAGACACAGAGATGTATTTGGTGCCAGGAAGAGCTCACGCGTAATGAATATCATTTCCCAGGTAGCAACCTTGCAGATGATGTATTTTGCTGCATGCTGCACACAGTGCATTGCAAGACAGGCAGACTGCTCTTTGAACCCGAGCAGCGTCTGTGCTGCTATCGCACATGATGAGTGTTGTAAAAAGGAAACGTTATTGGCTTCTCCCTTAATTAAATGCAACGATTTTGATGTTGTATGAAATCGTTACTATAAATGAGATGCTTTCCTCTTAAGAGCCATTCTACACATTCAGCGATTAATTAATTTTTCACATCAGACAATTTCCAAGACCGTATCTTTGTCTTTTATCTGTCAGGCCGCAAAAAAAAAAAGTTTCTGGCGCCATCACTGCCCATCTATTTTCACAATATGCTTATCTCAGTCCCTGAAAGATTCTCATTGTTCTCGTTGCTAATCCTCTAAATCTGCAACATGACTCAGAAGTTAACCACACTCTCTTGTGCCAATACAATTCCGTTCTGTATTATCCTCCAACAGGAGCCGCGCGTCATTTTTCCCTCTGAAACAATGCGCCTGAAATGACTCCTTGTCTGCCAAACAGATGATAAAATGCCCAGCTGTGAGTTTTAATAATGCTCACTGGCAAACACGAGTCAAAGGAGCAGTGAAAGGTATAACGACGCGCTTTATTATAATGAAGCTCATTGTCTCGCACATCACTGGGTGACCTGATACAGAAATGGTTGACGTGCAGTACCCACCTCTGTTGTGTAACTGGGACAATAAAGAACCTGCGGCACTTATAAACACGTCTACTTGCGGTGCATATGTCTCCTGGATAAATAGGAAAGAAAGGGAAAATAACGAACAAAGTTTTGCCTACTGCATCGTATAAAATAAACCGCTGACAGCTTACATGCGTGTTGTTCTTGATCCTTGACCAGACCTAGTCATTCGAAGCCTTCAAAGCCAATTGAGATGAATCCATAGGAATGTAGTGCATTCTTTGGAAGGGGCTGGCCAGTGGGAGTCGCCTGTTAACCTTCACGGTCACAGGAATTCAGTCATTATTAAAAAGGATGCTGGCAGCCTTAATACAAAATCATGGCAAGCTGTGACATTCCTGCGCGAGTGTGGGTGCTTTTCAGCGTGGCCCCTAATCTCCAAGGTCTATTTTGGACATCCATTGGTCCCCAAGGTCCCCTTACCCCATGTCTCTCTATCTCCATCTCACCAACTGCACACTGTCACATAATACAGTGTCTGCCTTTAATTACTGTCTGGAAGTATCAGGGTTAAGGGTTACACATTCCATCGGGAGCCTCTGTGGGTGTGTACGTGTGTGTTATATGTGTGCGTGCGTGACTGTCTTGACTCAATGTGCAGAATGTCCTTTGTATGACGACTAGAGTATTGAGGGAAGTGCCGAATTCCACGGCACTTTTTCCCCTTGCTCATCACGTATCGCACACCCTTGACCTGCCACTACATTAGCCCCTCAGACCTGTTTTAGGAGTGCAAATGGTTTGCAAGGGGCCGCCGGGAATGTGCTGGAGCTGTGATTGCATGTGTCTAATTTAAATGTGAGACAAAATTCTGAAATGATATCAGACACAATTTAATCCGCTGCGATATGCAACCCAAACCCGAAAAGGTTTGTTGCCCTTGAGGTTAAAGCCCTGCTATCCCCGGGGCTCAACTTCTACTTTCCCTGACAAGAGACAAGATTAGCCAGCTGTACTAAAGACCAATCTGCTGTCGGCGAAAGTGGCTAATTTGAGCTCTTATCTAAAAGCGAAAAAGGTAAAATTATTTCTACATGGAGGTAAAGCCCTTAGATATTGGCTTTAATGGGCAAACATCTCCATAAGCATATCTGACACCCACACTATCTATACGGTGAGGCCAATCCTCTATACATGAGGGTAGAAACAAAGCCGGCCGGTCAGAGATATGAATAAACCACCAACACCCCACTCTGTCATCTGGCTACAAATATGATTGCATAAATCAGCCAGTGGCCTCTCATGCTCTACTGTCATCCACAAGTCATCAATCCAACCAGGCTATAAATTAAAGCAAACAAACTTAGGTGTCGGGCTACAGTAATTGGGTTTGCTGTCTGTTGTTATATTTTCCTATCTGGTGAGTTGTTATGCGTAATCATAAAATTCAATGACTAAACATAATAGTGTTTTCATGATGGGAAGACAGGCAAGCACAGGGGTGGATTTGAATACGCTTTAGCTGAGATTTAGCAGCTCTGCCTTCTGTGCTGTGACCGGCATCGTTTTTTATCGAGTTTTTATTAAATGCTCAAAGTCGCCAGTGCAATTCCACACAGGCAGAAATAACATATTGTTGAATGCTGATGCATTGCTCCCTGAAAACATAATCTAGCGACTGGGCAAAAATAGGCTGTTTATCACGGGATCTGTTGACTAAACTGTCTCAGACCATTAAGCAGATCCCTGAGACGCTGATTACTAGTGGGGACAAAAACATAAAATGCAAATGCTTACAATGACTGAGGTGCAAGGCCATGATGCACACCCCCACTTAATCAGGGAAAACAATGATGTAATACTTGACAACGGAGGAAGAAGAAAAAAAATAAAGAAGACTTCGTGCTCACAGTGAGGAGTTGGATATTTTTATTACACCGCGACGAGATGCACAACAGGGCATCAATCCCATTCATTGGCTATTCAATACAATATGCATATATAAAGCTGCTGAATTATAAATGATGCACTTAAAGTGAAAGCATGAGGGTATCTATTGATTAGGTCTCTTACATCAGTCATATGACCCATAGATTATCACATGATCTGCACAGATTGCCTTACTCTCAACGCTCCGCTGGCGACACATCTCTGCACAGGAGCCTGTCGTCCAGTGGAATCAAACGTGTTGATCCATTGATGAGATGATCTTTACTTGTTTATCAAGCAGCCTTGACCTTGACCATGTGCAGGACAATATGCAGCGGGTAAAGAACCAACAGCGATGCACAGAATCAGCAGTAGATAAAAAAAAAAAAACTTGTTTTCATTGTCAAACCTGCTTAACGAATGCCTGAACAATTAATCTACCGTCTCCATGATTATGTCAACTAAAACTAATTGGTTAACATCTCTGTTGTTAAATTCTTTGAACTCTTAAGCTCAGTTTAACTGATGACATTGGCACATGTCACAGTATCTACATGAACCATTGGTGGTGGCATCTACGGCATGTCGTTCTCGTACAGACAGGGGTCGGATGATAACAAAAAAAAAATTCTTGTGAAGTCCCATCTAGCAGATATGGTGCACTGTAAAGCTGCCACTTTTTTCCCCCCTCTTCTTATCCAACTAAGGCTTAGGTGCCTTCTCTCCCACTGAGTTGCCTTATCCTCCTCAAGCATCTGTTTTTGAAGCCAGGCAGCTTAAGCACAGATTAATGGGGAGTCCTAGAGTTCTCGCCGTGAGGGCACAAAACAGAAGTCTTGGCTTGAGTTTTGGCATCAGGACCTGCATGCAGCGAGTCGCCATTATCAGCAACATATCTCCTCGGCTGCTGAGACAGCAAGTTTGCTAACATCAGCGCTTTGACTTATCTCAGCGTTGTACTTTTTAGTTCTTAGGGCGGCAGCACCTTAAATTGAGAATCCATGGGTGTTCTCTGTTTACTGTAGTACCTCCACTTTCATTTGTGGCCATTTGCTGCCTTTTTTTATTTTGCCGGTGTGTGATACATTGGTGTAAATGTGCTGTAATAAGATAGTTGTCTTGTACTTTCATTACCGCTTTCATTATCTTCAAGAAACGCTGAAACAGCGTCTGTTGTAGATGGTGCTGTAGTATAGGCCTACTGGCATTTATTACCCAATCAATACTCACCTTAATCTAATTTAGTAGGAAGTAGTGAACTCTTTCACATTACCCCCTCCCCCCTCTCATTGAGCCCAGCCCGGGTAAAAAGGCCTCTCATTCTCTCATTCTCTTGCCAGGCTTTTCATCCTACAGACAGATACAATGTTCCTGAAGCCCTGCAGTGACTGTTCTCACGCTTTCTCCCTCACAGCTTTTAAAAAAGGGAGAAAAAAGAAAGGTCCTTTCCCGAGCCCTCTCTCTTTCTTTCCCCCGAGGAAAAGAGGCTGGGGGCAGCAATCCAGCCACCACCCCTCCCTCAAGTGTATCTCGAACCCTGCGGGCTGTGCTCAGTCCCCAGTTTACCCAAACGCTGTAAAATGTGCCGAGCGAAACGGCCCTTTTTAAGGGGAGCCAAAGTGAGCAGAGTATGAAATGGTAGCTCTGACACAATCAGTGTGCCTGGACTACCAGCCATGATGTTTAATCAGAGATTAAATACACACTGCATTACAATCCCCAGGCTGGCACAGTGACAGCACCCTCATCATTCTCGACTATTTCCAGGAAATATAGACAGCAGAGAAACCCCCTGAGGTCAGGTCTAACTATGTTTATATCTGCTGATTATCTTTCTTTTTTTTTTTTTTTGCTGTGGCTCTAGCTGATTTATTTATCTCCCTTTTTAGTCTAATTTGAATTTTCACAGCAATCATGAGGCCATCACTGGACCACATGCTGTGCGACTACCAATTCAAACTGGTAATTCCTATGCAAATCTTGTATTAGAAGTAATGCCATTAAGCTTAATGCATTGGAAACATTCAAACATCAAACACAAATATCTCATCTCTTCTAATCTTGTTGACAATTGACTCGCAAGGAAGATGCACGGTTATTAGCCTGTAACCTCAGACTTTTAATGCTTTCAACTTCTTGGAATGGGTGGGCCTGCTGCCATCAGACTATGTTTACTGTGTGATATTCCCCTCTGCGTGTCTGTCAGCGAGCGTGTACGCAGCAGGGATCCAATCTCAAGAGTAAGAGAGCCAGACCGAACAGCATCTATCTACCCACAATGGCTAATTTTGCTTTCAGTTCCTGCCCCATGTCTTCATATGTGGCAATTTGCATTCAAGATGGAAACATGCGAAACTCTGATTTGGTCTGATTTTCACTGATTTCGCTCCCAACTGCAGCACTTAGTGGATGCTGATTGCGGTTAAAATTACCACTACACGCTATCATTGGAAGAAACTACCATTCAGAGTCATTTCTGAAAAAAAAAACCCCATTGAATTACATTATAGTGCATAGGCCATTTATGTTTTTAAGCTCAATCAAGCTCAGTCCGTGGTAACAAATTGCCCTTGTGGTTGGTGTGACTGTGAAGTGAGATTTATGGCCTAGTGAAGCTGTTGAAAGAGCAAATCAATAGATTCGTGTTTGATATAGTGTGTTGCATTCAGAAACACCCCCATGCACCATTGTTCTACGTCCACCTCTGAGATAGACAATTCTTCATTGTCATTTTGAGAGACATGACATTCACAGCGCACCTTCGACAATAGGCTTTTGTGTCTTTTGCGAAGGCCTGAAAATACTTTGAGGCAGCTGATTTTGATATAGATATAAACAGTCATCCGTCTACCTACTTCCAGAATTAAATTATAAACCCGGGGCGGTCACATCTTTTACTTCAGCAAATGGATCAAGTGCAACAATGGAATAGCACTTAATTAGAGGCAAAAGCCTTAAATTGAATATTCAGCTTTAGTATGAAATGAGTCACATTAAGAAAATCCTAAGAAGCAGCAAAGAAAAACATCTACAATAGTCTACGCTGACAATTTGCTATTGAATATGAATTGTAGAAATCCTCATCCGTCTGCTGTGATGACCTAGTAACTCTCGAAAAAGACTAGTATGTTTTTTAAGCAATATTTCTATTGAATGTTGCCTTTTTCCAACATACAAATAGACAAAAATCTTTTAGGTACTTTCTAAAAACACTCAATAGGAGAAAACAGAAACAGAAAGATAAATGGAGAATTTCAAAATAATTGTCCAAGTTTGAAGGTTTCCACATTTTTTCAAATGATCCTGCCTTTACTCTGTTTATGTAAGTCAGTCTCTCCAAAACAAAGACACCTTCTCTTTCTGCACAACTATTCTCCAGTATTACTTGAAAATTCCCACACAGAATATCCTTTCCTTCGTCAGACTTTCATCAGACAGCAATGTCAATATATACATAGGGCCTATATTCTCTGCACACCTACAGTGTATCTGCCCTCAATGTATGTATTGCCTGAGAGGCGAGAAACAGGAGGAGTATATCTTAATATGCTGATGTGCTTCATACCAGACGTCAATAGCAGTTTTGAGGAAAGGTTTCTCGGTTGCTTCTTTCTGGTTTTTGCTGCCTGCAGAGTATGCAGAGATACAGCTTTAATGGTAGGTTTGGTATTTAAGGTTATTCAATATTTACCCACATTGGAAGAGCCTCTATTAAGAAAGAGAGCGCTGCAGAACGTAACTGTGCAGATCAATAATACCATTTCTAATTTGGGAGCCATAGACCCCCCTTTGATAAGGCAGGTATAGCAGCTTGACTTTCAGTTTAGATTTTCTTGCATGTTTTGAATGCAAAGTCTCAATCTCTCCGTGGAAATATTTAAATAAACGTTATATTTCTAGTTACTGATTGCAGCGTAGATGTTTGAAAATGCCTTTATATTTGGAATGTAAAGGCATCCAGACCAAAATGCTCCAGAGATGAAACAAGTGTACATCCATCTGTGGAATATACTGTACACCGTTCAATGTAATGGAGCAGCTGTAATACCTCCCTGTACCAGACACCCTCCATATCCCATCTCTATTAATATGCAAACATCTGCCTCCTCTCTTTACGAGGTGTGAATTTTAAGTTTGCTCAACAGCATCTGCAAGCCAACGGTGCCCAATTGGGGATTGGCCTGCTAAACATTTACCAGCTGTTGACCCTACGGATGACGTCTGTGTGTAACAGAGCACCGTACGAGATGACAACAGTTACCACACTAGTCCTCTGTGTCCACTTTCCCAGGAATCTCTTTATCTGTTTCACTGTCTTAAGCTGACAGACTGCTCAGTGAGGGGCGTTTTTTTCTATGCCACAGATGCTGTGTTAGACACATTGAGAGACCTATTAAAAGCTTTGTTCCCAGGTTCCACCTCAACAGTTTTAAAAAGTTAAGTTGTATTTAGGTGTTCTGTCTCCGACTACTAGCTGAAACTTTTATCAAGGTCACATATTGCTCCCAGACATAATCACCTTGTAGTCTTTTCTTTCCAAGTTAATGAGCGATTGCGTTATTGACAAAAGGCAAGAGATTGAAGAAGAAAAAAACCTTTGTGGCATCTTCATTGTCAGAACAAGCATGTAGAATTCAATACAAAGGGCCTCTATTCATCGGCAACAGTGACAAGCTCCTGCTCTTTAAAACCCAAAGGAAAAATCAATACTGTGCGAATGTAGCCTTCTGTCCCTCCACCCCTCCACCTGTCCACCCCTCTATCCTGTCATTTCTATCTCGGTTTGGAGAGTTTTGTTTGCACTCAGACCGGCTCCACTTCAATCACCCCCCCCCCCAGCAGCACCATGGCAAAGGTCTACATCAATCTGCCCCTCCAACAAATAAGACCTAACATTCGAGTGAAGTCCATACACTTCATATCATGGGAGCACTCTCAGCTCTCCGCGTGAATCATCAAGATGAGCATGGAAAGCGTATTAGAAGGTCCGTTAACTGTCTGATTGGAGAGATATTCTGATATTTGTTGATAAGTGTTTTCTGTTTGTTGTTCCTGCTGATTAGACACCTAAACTCATGACTCTCCAGTTTTGATGATGATGAATATGATGCACCACCAGCAATTCAGGCTGGAAATCTGTATGCTAATTTCGCATTTGAGATGAAGTAATTTGGCTTAATGCGCTGGAAAAATTCCAATTGAACCCTTTCTGAGACTAATTGAATGAGAGACCAAGAGTGAACAAGTAAAGGTGTGTACATGGATGGTATCCGAGCACCGGATAAACCCAGGTTCAAAATTTCATTTAACTTTGCTGACGTATTAAGGGTCAAATGTTTTTACAAAATAAATTTGGATATCTTTTTTTATCACTCCATAAATCAGAAAAGACTGAAAACTGCCACGTTTTTAGGAATAAAATGTCACATAAATCAGGCTATGAATGATATATGAACAACCCCTCTCTGCAAAAACCTTCAGAATATAAATGGGAATAAAACGGGATGGTTCGGTATAAGTGTTTCGGAGATTGTGATTTTCTGGCTCGGAGTATGAGGAAAAACTCATTTTGAGAAAACAGCTTCAAAGTTATGTATTGCAACACTCACACTACAGGCGCCGGGGATAACAGGTTAAAAATCACCATGAAACTTCCCCAATGTGTTACTTACAATACGTACATTCATTATTTTCTATTTTATTTCTTATTTATTTGTATATCCTCGATCCAACCTTGTGTATGCGAGTTGCTGTACCAAGCGAATTTCCTGGTACAGGATCAAGAGAGTCTATCTTATCTTACATAAAGTATTAGGTCATCAAGTTTTCTGTAATGTTATGTTTAAATATGCTAACTCAGATAATGGGCAAGTTAAGATAGCTTACCTGTTTGGATTTCTTTAAGAGTATGGGACCAACCAGATCCAAAGTCAGATCCGGGCACTGTGGATGAACTAGGAAGAACTTGATGTCATTTCGGTGTTTATGAAACCATCTTTCAATTCATTTTACTGTGTGTACTGAGGCGCTACCTTCCTGGAATACAGGGACGTCATAAGAGGACAGTTTTTGCACCATAGGGTGCTTCAGTTAAATGGCATCATATTCCTCTGCTGTTATATGACCGTGCAGAGCAATCACCACACCTAATGTTTCCCATGGCTGCTTATATCACTGCATATCCACCACCGTGTTTAACAGCTGGTAACAAACTTTGTGAGCTCTTAGTCTGGTTTTCCTGTCCACATGTAGGGGAAATGGTAAAAATGAATCCTTAGACCACGTAATGTCTTTTCACTGCACATGGATCCATGTGTTATACTTCTTAGACACGGTTGTGTCTATGAAACTTTGAAACAATCAGTTTTTAAATGGAAATTATATATGTCCCAGTACACAACGCAATTTTAGATGATTCGGTTCTGCAGCTATTTTTGAAGCTGTATTTTTGGGTTGTTTAACAACTGCTCTGTTAATTGTCAGTCTGAATCAGAGCTTCAACTGGTGACCAATGTTCCACTTTGTTGACGCAGTTTGTCAGTCTTTGGCAGATGATCCTGAAGCCTGTGTCCCATGTCACATTTTGCGGTTTTCTAATAAATGTTCCTGCTTTTGGAGAATTGTTTCGCCTCTTCGGGACTCTTGTTTGTTGCCATTTATCTTTGAAAACTTTAAATGTAAATGGATGATGTCAGACTGTATGAGCCAAAAGAGACAGCCTGCTGCATGTAGCTGATTTTATAATTGAGATTTATTTATCCTCTCTCTTGTTTCAGCGTCAGTGGTGATGAGAATATGATTCATGTTTCGGATGTTGCACTTACTGCTGTCCTTTCTTTGACCTGCTGCATGTCTGCCTTGTAATTGTGGTGCTGGATTTTTTTTAAAAGCTTCATTCCAGGTCTCAAAGGAGGCCAAGAACCACCAAGGGAGTTTCCTCTTCGAAACACCACTGATCAGAAACCACATCAGAAGTCATCAAATTTCAGTGAAACACAGAAAAACAGAGGGCCTAGAATTACCCTTTGAAACATTAACAGTCTGCGGACTGAAATAACCTTTCAGGAGTTCCTATTTTTGCCTGAAGTTCTGGTTTAGATTGATAGCGGGTTAGATCTCATCAGAAGACCTTTGTTTAGCGCTAACATTTGTGCTTGTTTATGACCGTATGTTTTCTAACCTCACAAAATGTCCCCTCTCAGTTCCAGTAAACAGTAAATCCACCCCGAAACAGATTTCCCATTCACAGTATTTTCAGCCTCTTTCACTGGCATATTGCTGAAATATATACTTCCTGCTCCTATTTATTAACATGCAAACTGGGTTTTCTTTAATGATGAATCTATTTTTTATTGTGTTGTTTAAGTGATGATTTTTCTTGTTCACATTTCCTGGCTGGACTGTCAGATCTTAAAAAGGTTACTCACCCTGTCGGGAGAGGAGGAGGCAGGGTCAGCAGGAGTCAATTATGCAAAGACAAAAGTTTGTCTATGATCATCTGACGTGTGTGATCTGAACAGTGAGGCTCCAACATGTTCATTAGCACAGATGTCTTTCAAAACTGTAGCAGCCCGTCTTTAAAAAAAAAAAATCACATTCCCTTTAAGCCGCTCACTGATGATATGGGTTTTATTATGTAATTATCAGTGACAAGAACATGGGCTTGATTAAATGTGTCACTAATGGTGATACCGTGATTGTTTAGAAGGAAATCTTGCAAAGTCTGTTGTTGACTTCCAGTCAGTCGAGAGAAAGTACAGATTAGTAACAGATTAAAGGGAAACAAATCCAACAGAAAATGACTGCTGCCACAAGAACGGCTTCAGTTCTCCTTGGCATATGCACACCATGTCTGCTGGAGACATGAATCACCATTCTTCCAAAACATATTCCCTAATTTTGTGTTTTGAATGGTGGTGAAGACTGTTGTTTAACCAAAATCTCCCATGTGCATTCAATTGGGTTTAGATCCATTGACTGCAAAGACCATAGCATATGGTTCACATGTGTTCAACCACTCAGTAACCCTTTGCCCTGTTTATCGCATTGCCGTCTTACCAAAAACAATTCTCAAATTAGAAATGTTTCACAATGAAAATGTTTCCCAGAAATGATGCACAGGCTTGTAGAAGAGTTGATATGTTGACCTGTGCCTGGAACAACCCGATTGGTCAAACTCTTCGATGTTTTACTCACGATAGAAAAAATACACTTGAAATCTGTACAGACGTACATCTCAAAGAGGCATGTTCCAGCCTCAAATCATGCCAGAAAGATGCCTCAGCATGAGTGGGTGATGCTTCTCTGCTAATTTACCCAGGTCTTTCCTTTAATCTGTCACCCATCTTTATCTTTTGATAGCAAGGTATGAAGAATTTTTAAAGAGAAAGTCAGGGGTCAAATTACAAGCAACGTTATGCACAGGCTCTGCCTGCAGACCTGTTCAACTTGGCTCGCTGCTCTTTAATTTACTTGTGACATATGGCTCATCAGCTCTGAATACAATCTCGCTGAGTCTGGAAACTGCAGCCCGAAGTCAAACATCTTGTACTCTTGTGCTGATTGACAGCTTTCTTCTGCAAATAGCATAAACATAGGAATGTCACCAGGCCATTTGAAAGACATATAGCACCCTAATAATGTTCAGTTTTCCAGCAGCTATACCGTTTCCAATGAGCTTTTTCCTATTTGTGGCCTCATGTTTTTGGATTTGAGTGGATATGTGAAGTATTCTCTAGCAGAGGTAATGGGTTCTGTCAGTGCATACTCTCTGCAAGCTACTTATTACCCTCCACGCACCAGCCCATCAATATCAAAGGCGTCACTGGTGAACAAAAATACACCAGTAAACTTTCTCAGATGTCCCTCAAACAGCTTGAATCAAAACAAGTCAATATACATTATATCTCTGCTCCCAGGGAAAGGTTGAGGCCTGCAATTTTATGTACAGATTGCGTGGGGGCGACAGGGGAGGGTCATAACCATCCACGGAGCAAACAACACTTATCCAGTCAGCACATATAGGTGAAACGTGGTGTGTGATGGAGATCTGTTGATTGCACGGCAGAAGGGGTCGGTGAGGGAACATGAGAAGTTTGTAAAGCAGGCAACTTCACGCTCAATTCATCACATCTCCCTCTCATCTCTGTCACAGAAAGTGAATTGGAAATTGCTCCAACAGAGATAATCAGCACGTTGGGAACTGGGGTAAAAAAGAGAAGGAGATTTGTCCTCCTACAGACCACTCTGTGTTAAGGAGAAAACAGCATCGGGATGACAGTAGTGATTTCCTTTGTTGCCCTGTGTTTGAGGTTGAGGCACTTCTCATTAGGTCTTATTTCATGTGCGAGCACACAGCGAATTGATTCATTGACGTGATGACCTGGAAGACCACCAGTGGTGCTCGGGTCACTTCTAAAACAGTGATTAATCAGCTGCTTCACATAGCTTGACAGACATCGCACCAGGAAGAGAAATCGCTTTCAACAACAACAACCTCATTTTTCAAGAATAAATGAATGTTACGGCAGGTTTGTAGTTATGTGCAAAAGTTGTTACATTTGTAGCAAGGCTTCGATGATATAATGCCACAGGTAATTCATAAGAAGACATTAATTCTGCATAACTGCCTGCGTTGAATTGTCATGCTCTCTTTGAATGTCTCTGATAAGTCCGTATACTTGCTCAAAGAATAAATGTTAACGTTAGCGTCGCCTTCAATGGAGCAGTTAGAGCGGTGAAGAAAAAAAGACGACTTATTGGAGAGAGAGCCTATCACATCAGCACAGATTCTGCCAAGATGAACGGCACTGTCTCAATAAATTGTATTTTTGTGTCAGAGAAGCACGTGGGACCCTTGCCTAATGTAGCGTAAAAGTCTCTTTTGTGAAGCCTCAGATTCTTTGTATCTGGCTGTCAGAGCTAAACTAGGGAAATTGCAGTGAACAATAGAAATAGAAAGGAAAGAGAGGTCAGGGCGCCGAGCTTGTTCCAGGAAACAACATGTGCTCCTTCCAAAAGATGACAGTCGAAGCTTGACTGAGACGAAGATATTTTCTCAGAATCATCCTTGAGAGATACAATCTGCAGCAGTGCCGTTTTCGTACACGTATCTATGTAGACTTTTAATTTGTGGTGAAAGAACCCTTCAGCTTTCTGGAACATTTTCATTTGTGTCGTTTCAATTTCTGTTTTTTACAGATGTATTAGCTGAAACTGGTTTGCCGGATTTGTCATTATTAGCCCTTTTGTTGAATTAAGGAAGCAAATAACAGGTCTCAATACCAATCATTGAATACACTGGTGCAGAATTCGCTGTATTTTCAGAGTAATTTAGCTAACTAGTTTGTTAAATACATTGCTGTAAAGTTAATAAACAAGACACAGACACCTTTATCTTCTAAAAGTTACAGAAAAGCTGTGCGTTGGAGGGAGCTGTTAGATGCTTTGACAACTTCGGTTGGAACGTACCGACACCACGCCCGACCTGTGAGAAAAGGCACAATTTCACCACAAGCTTTAATACATCGCAATTCTTTGTGTGTCTGCAACACTCTGTCAGGCTTTGGATTAATGCCCATACCATACATTCCATGCTCCATGCAACAGCATCTGCAGAGTGATATTGTTTTAAAGGGGGATAAAAAAAATCTTAAATCACCAACTGGGCTTGTGTGAACATGCCAAATTCATCTTTTTAGCAAATGTGTTCTTCATGCTGTCATCTACTGACCGTCAGTGAAGTCCAACACTAAAGGCTTTATAGAAAAGCTGACTAACACTCCTCCTAATGGATTTCAGACACACGCTGAGATGCATTCCAGAGCCATCCGATCCATTAGGATGTTTTTCTTTTCTGAAATGTAATGAAAGAACTTTGATTCAGGATGTCTGATTCTTGTGTTGTGTCTGAATTCAGTTGATGGTATGGCTGCATTATCTCACTGAAAGTGATAATCACCAAAACAAACTGAATCTTGTCCAACACGACCCCCATTCCAATTCCAATTTATTTTACCGCCCACAGCCTGAATCAAATTGAACCTACTGACCACGCAGATAGAAAAGGACTGGTAAACAAAACAAGATGTTGCACGCTTCCCCCTCATTAGATACTGAGAGTCCATTGAAAATCAACAACATATTGACGGGAACATGCCACATGTAGCCAAACATTCGGCTTAAAGGACTTAAACTTGATTTGCTTGCTGTTGTTGAATGCATCTTTAAGTCGTGGCTTTATGGAAACAGTCTTCCTTTTCACTGGGGATCATGGGAAAATTCTGAATCCTGCAGCCAATAATATCACTATGACCAAGTACATGGTAGCCTCACATCCCATGCTGCTGGTATTCCTCCCTGTCCTTATTATTTGAATATAAAACCCATCAGCTTAGCTCGGCATGCAAGACAGTGTTCTTTGTTGTAGGCGATTGCCGCCATGCTTGGGACTGATATGGTTGTATGCTTTTATTTTACCCAGCACTCCAGTGGGTCCGTTGTGATTCAACAGTCATTATCAATGCCCAACACATGTCGGCCTGCCTCTAACTGTCCTAGTAGCACACTGACCACAACAGGGAACCAAACACACTAATCCATTGTGGTCTCAAAATGGATCCTGAACAATTGCTTGGCATTTGCAGCACTCACATGAGGTTGCTAAGAGTATCTTATTCTGTGCTAGGAAATAACAATGTATTTATCCTGTTCTGAATGCAGGATGGATCAACTGGATGATCCTCTTCAACACTTCAACAGGAACCACACTCCAGTGCACAGGAAAATTAGGTACATATGTAATATTAATCAGGACACACACATGTCAAGTCACTCCATATGCAATACCAGAGACTTCCATTATATAAGACCCCATATTAATGTATCTGACACTATAGACAATGGATAGTGCTGCCCTTCACAATCCATTTGCCCTGTTCCTCTCTTCCCGTTTACACATTAGGGAGGGTGTCAAATCTGAGCCGATTATTACACAAGGAAATCAAGCCATCTGACACGCCGATCAATGGCCGCCTTGACTGATGGGTCTCGTATCTAGATGAACGGCCCCCTAGAGGGATGCTTGCTCTGCCTCACCACTGCTGCAGAGACGGGGGGGGGATGCAACAGTGATGATTGTCAAGGTCACCTCGTGGCCACAGAGATGACGTGATGCGTCAGACCAACCCCGAGGAGATCATACAGCAAGATCTGACCACAGATTGAAGGGTATGCAAAATAAGAAAGACAAACGCTCCCCTTCCATCTCACAAATGTTTATATTTCGTGTGTGTAGAGCCATTCGAGGCTACGCTGCAACACATGATGACTGTGGTTGATTAAAAGAGACCCATGAGAAATCGGGCAAATGCCCTCGTGGACCACTTGAAGTCTTCAGGGACAGGCTGCTCATTGTGACCCCCTCCAGCGGCGGCAGCAAGCTGTCTCTCATTCTGGGAAGGAAGTAGATATGTGCAGACTTTTATATTGAATACAGCCCGGAGATGTTTGGAAGGCACAGTGATAATACTGGTCATCTGTTGAACCACAACTGAAAGGTCATATGGAACTACTTACAGGCAAGTTAAGTCAGTGCATGCTATATCATTTGCTGATAAGTGTACCGTACATGTATGCACAGAGGCGCACTCACGATAAACAACAGGCTGCAGAGATATTCTACACAGGAACTATTTATATATTTGTCTTGTTTAATTCAAAATATGTTTGTTATATTTAACCATGCTAATGCCGGTCTGTCACTTGGTTGGTTGATGAATTATTTCAACAACTGTGAGATGGATTGTCTCGAAATTTTGTATGCAAATGAGGATGCATACTAATGACTTCGAGGATTCTCTCACCTCTAGTACCACCATGAGCTGCTGATTTTTTTCATCCAGCATCGCCATTAAGTTGACATCAGTAGTCATCTTGACAACCATGTAATGAGTTGCCATAAAATTTGGTTCAGGCATTGGTGTTACTCTCGGGATGAATTGTAATAACTTTGATGATCAGTTACCTTTACAACTAGTGCCATCATCTGGTCAAAGTAATTGGTTCACTTGGTCCAATATTTTGGTTTGTTACAGCTTTAGCATGTTTGCTGACTTTAAGCTCGAAACACCACCCTCCCTAAATACAGCTTCACAAGGCCCATAGTGTTTCTCTTAGTCTGACTCAATAAGTATCGAGTAAGTCCGGTCTCCAAGATGAGGTTTGTCACTGTATCCAAAAAAAAATAAATATTCCAAACAAACGGAGAAACCTTTGTAAATGCTGAGTGTTGCTGCCTTGATCTATTTCGTAGAGGCATGGTTTGGGAATCCCTCTGTTCAGCTCAGTACATCTGCTGCCTGGTATCTGACACAACATGAAATATACCTTATAGGATTACAACAAGTTCAAAGCAGCCATCTTGGTACAAAAACAGACCCCGCTACAAATGCGTGCTGACACTAGAAACATCTCTGCTCTTCAAGCGTTTAATCTGAGTGGCTCTTCGTTCTCTTACAGACACAAGTCCTGGTCTTCAGCGCTTCCGACCATGTTCTTTGTTTCTCTTCTCGCTTTCACTCTCCATCAAGAATAAATACATTTATCTTATAATGGGATCCCCTTTGATAAAAAGCAGTCTTCTGTCATTCTGTTGGAAGTGCCAGAGTGTTGGATGGTGAGAAACTCCAGGTTAAGTACTTTCTTTTATCACTGCTCCTTTTTATATGCAAATCATTCTGCCCGCCCATCTATTTACTGTTGCAGGTATTCAGACAGGGCCTCAAACCGTGCCAGCCAGAGACCACAGCCTGCCATCCGGCGCCAGCATGGGACTTGAAATAGATTTGATTAGGATTCAAAAATACGCCTTTGATCTCACGTTTGTTAGGCAAATGCAGCCACACGACAATATGCTCGAGAGGATGGAATGATTCTGCTGGCGTTTACAAAATAATGGACAATCTAATTGTACTGTAATGCAGGGTGCACGCAGTTATTAATTTGTGAGGTGCAGTGAGCCAGAAACTGGGTTCATTTGCATCCGGCTCTGACACGTTGAGAGAGAAGCAGTGGTTTGGCTTCAAACAAATATGCTGTTGCGTATAGATAATCAGCACTCTGTTGCTGTGTGGCACAAACTCTACCTGCAGTCAGGATGAATAGACTGTCTTTTTGTCAATAAATATGAAATTCTGGACAGGGTTTCTTTCAATAATTTGATTTACCCTTACATAGAAGGATGCTCATTGCTGAGTATACTTCTGTGAACACACAAACGATGAAGTGATCTTTGGTCCTTCTGTGCAAAAAAGGAAAAATAAAGAGCTGGCTTTCAGCTTCAGTCATCTAAATTGAGGCGAGGATGCTGTCAGGACTGCACACAGAAAGACCAATATACAAAAGTGCAATCGTTCCAGCAATCTATCTGCTTCCATTACACCATCTTAAAATCTGTCACTTATGCCTTTTTCCAGTCACTTTCAAAAGAGCGGCCCAGATGTGAGCCGTTGTCTTTTTAAATGTTGAGTCACACACCCAAAAGACCTCAATGACCCAGATCAAAATCAAGCCTGACATGCATTATTTAAACCGCGTGGAATGTGTGTGATTTGAGAGTGAACCCACTTCTAAAAACACAACCATTATGCAGACTTTAATCTGACAACGCATATAGCGTTTTGCAGCAGATTTTGATTTCCAGCACGATAATACGTTTGCACTGCACTGAGCGCTTTTATCTTTCATTAAACCGAGGCCAGCCACAGTGATTGGACCAAATAACCTGCTCCAAATTCATTATTAACTACATTACACACTATTCTGTGATGAGCTGTAATTCTACTTGCATGGGCACAGCTGGAGGGCCAGCACAAAGGTCTTAACACTGCTAACTCCATGCTAGTTGGAATCTGCAGTGAGAGTCTATTAAAAGCAGTCTTCTACATAGGTAAACACTGTGAGATTAGTAGCAGCTGGCCAACTCACATAATTGAATTGTTGTCGTAGCACAAAATAGTCAGTGTACTTTTTCCATTCTCAGTCATGAATAAACAAGAGCCTCTTTTGGGCGTGGGCTCAGACTGACTGGAAAAGCTCCCCCTTACTAGCTTAGCTTTTTTCAGGCTGTAATTGACAACACTTGATGCTCAGGCTTTGGAAAAGACCACGGATTTCCATGGATTAAAGTGTGAGGGCCAAGGCTACGCCATCCTCTGCAACTGGATTAAATCACTTGATTGGTAAGGAAGCCAAAGCGACGGCTGTGGCGGATTGCCAAGATATAAGGTGCTTGCTCTGCATCCAAGGTGGAAGGTTAACTGTCCTGTCCAGAAGGGGCTTCAAACCATTTGGCCTTGACCGTGCGGGTCAGAGGATGACATAAATCACACGCCAATGAACTCCAATCAAAGTGCAGCATCAGGCCACTTCACATCCCATTTTCACTGACAGGTGGAAGAGCATCTTCGATCTGTATTTTCCAAAAGGTGATATTTCTAACACAAGAAACAAAAGCACACACGTGCATGTCAGACCCACACACAGACATATATACTGTATACACAAAGCTCTACTCATACACAAGATATGCTCATTTCTTCTGTTCTCGCTCAGCAGTCACCCAACCTTGAGTTGTTTCTTCCACATCAGTTAATGGCATCATATGCCCTCTTTCTCCCTCTCCCTTTCCCTCTCCGTCTTCCTCTGCACCACAGCTTCCCTAAGGCTTGAGGCTTTAAATGGCTTGGGTGCAAAAGTGGAGTCTGCTTCAAATCTCATTTCATGATTTATAATGCAGTGGGTCCTTTAAAGTTCTAATCCGTGATTGGTTTACGGCAGCATTTCCACCAACGGTCCAATATACAATTCCTCGCTCATGCAAAAGAGTCCACACAGAGTCAACAGTGTGGACTCTACAATACATGCTCTGCAATTAAAATATGGACCATTCAGTACTGGAAACTTTTCAAGGACTGAGGCTTCAAAGGACCTTGATCCAACATGTAGGTTATGTTGTCTTGGCAACAGATTTTAATAACATTTGGTGTACAAGTGATTACAGTGGTTTGTGGTACAGATCCACTTAACATTTCTCAAGCTGAGCATGGAGATTCATTCGTGACCTTGGCAGTAGCTATTTGACCCAAAAATATCTCATCACACTCTTTTTCCATGTTTTGTCTGAAGCCACATTTAGCCTCCCTCAGCATATGGAGTTTCCTTGAGATACCAACAGTGGAATTTGATCAGAAATCATCATTTCTGTCATTTGCTCACATGTTGCATATACTACGGCTATATTAAACTTTTCTGTATTAAGAGTGGATCAAATGACTTTATGTGCATGAAATGAATCAAACATAGCGCCAAACCAACATAAAACCATCACCTGGCTCTGCAGTTGCCCTCAATTTTGTGGCGCCCGTGCAGACAAATTTAGTGTTTTGGTTCATTCTCTCCGCTCTGAGCATTGTTTCCAGACACAGAAGGCAGCTATTTTCAGCAAATGAAGAAGAAAAAAAGAAGACAAACCCATGGTTACACTGCCTGGCCTGCACCAAATGGCAGAGAGACAAGCTTAGCATTTAGCCACTGAACATAGTGAGGCATTTAGCTGCTAAAAAGGCAGATATGTTTCTCTCAGGAGTTGGTGGAGAGCAAAGCAAAGCTAAATCCACAGTCAGTATTAGATTTCTATTCATTAAATAGACGCAAACATGACTCATGCTAACAAGTTTGACATACAAACTTAATAGACAGAAAATACATTTGTTTAGAGCTTGTTTCTGCCTCCTCCAGAGAGTCTAAAAATTAAATGTTGCAGGTTTAAACCAATAAAAACAAATTAAACGCATGTCGCAATAAGCTGATTTCATTCAGAACCAAATCTGAAGTAGACTTTTTGTGTGTTTTCTGGATGAGGTGAATTGTTTTCACCCTGACACTTTTTTTTTTGCTGTTGTTGTTGACGCCTGTCCCATTCACACACTACATGAACAATTACCCCTTTTTTCCGCTGCAAATGAAGCAATTGCTACTACCACCATTGACCCTCTGTCTTTTCTATAATATTGTTCATCTGTCATGAGTTAAGGAGACACACAGTAGCACAAATGCCAGTGAAAACCTGACAGTAAAACTCCCACAACGCCTCTGAGAGCCATTTTAACGTCCAAAGCCACAGCGAGAGGAAGCGATCACACAGCCTCGATTTGGCAGTCCGTACGCAGTCATTGTCTCAGGGGTGATGAACGGCCTCCATCACAGCCACAGCCAACCACAGCCCAAACTAATTACTAGACTGGCATGTCCTGTATTCATTGTGGGCTTTGGAACAGAACATGCCCAGTTTTCTATCTGCTCCGCGTTCATGAAAAGGCCGGTGCCACAAAGCCGGGTTAGGTGGAAGAGGAATGATGTAGTATGATGTTTTCTCTGTAACAGTGGAAACACGCCACAGATTCCTGCCATGTTGAATCGACTCTGTTTCTTTCCTTGTTTATTTCAGTCTTGTTAGCACCTGAGGGGAAGTTAGATATCACCTGGGTCCAACCTGCAAGCCATCATTGCCCGTTTATGCCTCAAAAAAACTAATGTTAGGTGAAAATCTTCAAAGGGACTCACTGAGACAGATAATATGTTCCACTATAAAAGGGTCTTTCATTGACATTTAAATACCATTCCATCCCCATCATCCGGCACAATGCGGAGAAAATGTGTTTCTTTAATACCACCTCTGCTGTTGCTCCTAGTTTTGAACCGTACCAAAATATTAGTATTAAACCCCATACTCATGAAGTATATAACTGCTCTTTTTCCTCCTCATTTCTTGTCGAGTCAGAGACACCGGAAGAAAGTCACATTTAACTTTATCTTCCATGGTCAATCTATTTAACACTGTAAGCAGACTGAAATGGTTGGAGTGAAAGTGTCTGGGGAAATATCAGAGGCTGGGAAGACGTCCAATGATGCTGTGATTTATGGTTTCATTACTGTATCTACTAGGAAAGATCCCTGTGTGAATCTCTGCTCTGAACATCACTGCGCGTCGTATCACCTATTTTCATCGCTCACACATCAAAACACTTGTAGGCCAGAGAGGAATAGATGCCACCCTCACTCTTGAATCTTGCAATTTTGGAAAACTTTGTAGGTCTAGTAATCTAATTACAAAATATTAAATGAAACAGGCTAATGGCGATGTAAAGATGGTACAAACATAGCAAACTTAGCCCTGTTAGCTTGTCATGGTACCTCAAAAATCAGAAGAGAGTGAGAGGGAATATGCTAACTCAACGGGAGTAAGCCATATCTGACACATTGCATTTTTCTGCCCATAAAACATTCATGCAATGAATCACTTAAGATATCGAAATACGGGAGAGCTGGCTGGGTGCAAAGAATAGAATTCTATTTCATTCCTCCGAAAAAACACACTGTCATATAACTTACTTTTGGAAATGAAAGGAGTGAAGAAGAATGCATAATGCATCTGAAATGGGCTGAACAAAGGGGATACATATCACAGGTATTCATGCAGAGCTATTAGTTTCTTATTGAACTATGTATCAAAGTGCTTTCTTCAAAAGGCCAACAGATAGTGCTATCACTCTGATATACTGACCTATAATTTGGACATCCTGTCTAGACTGTGTCTTGGAGTAACTAGAAATGTCCGAATGCTGGAGGAATATTTCACTTAGAAATGACTTTTTCATTTTTGATTCATTTTGTTCTGTTTGCACCTTATGATGAAACTTTGGTTCACTAATCAATATTTCAGTACTAACAATGGATCAGATAATGACAAATCCACAGAGCGTTATTACTCAACCTTTGTGAGTGCACCATGGAGACCGTTTTAGCATCTTTCAGCTCAATGTTTTTGCTTTATGGTTCACAAGTTGTAATACGGTTTTGGTTCATCATCGCTGTCATCAACACATTTTCAGCCACAACAGGCAGCTGTTTAACCCTAACATACACGATCTGCCCAGGACCAAGCAGTAGACAGACAAAGTTTGAGACTAGCTGCTAAACATAACGAAGACTTAAAGCTAATAATCCAGATCTTTTTTTTTTTTTTAGCAAGTGGAGACCAAAACAGAGCTAAAAGAAAATATTTCTGTTGCTAATTAATATTTGACTACTTGATATTTGCCAGGTTGCGAGAAACATCGCTCCAAATGAACGGATGGACGAGTAAATAAGCAACAATTTAAGTATTAAAATATAATATTTAAATATATTATCAAAGTGATACAAAATATATAGAGGAAGAAAAAAGACATTAGGGGAAATATCAGATCTGCTTCTTTTCATTTCAGACAGATGAGGTGACATTTCTGTGTTTGATTGACAGCTGAGTTTTGGTGTTACACATCAGGAACAAAAGACGGAGCAAACAAACTCTAACTGGACCGAAGTGACATTTGCAGTTGAGTTTACGTGCTGTTTAAAGTGCTGCAGCTGAGCAGCTGGCAAACTGACATTATAAGTGCACATTTTCCAGCTGTACCAAGCTGGTCCCTCATTCAACAAGCAAAGGTGCAGAACGAGACGTGTGTTCGTGTTTGTAAGTTAAATACGAAGGAAACTATAGCAGGCAAGCGAATGTGGGTTGTTGCACTAACCGCAATAATGAAATACTGTGCTACTGACAGGCCAGCAGTCAGGGATGGCAAGCCGCCGCTACAGCCACATGGTGGTGGTCACATCATGTCACGCCATGTTCAAGCTTTAATTTTAAGACAGTAAAGTGTCCCAGACTAAGCTGAAGACACAACACAGCAACAACTCGCTCTCTGCTACACGACGCCTCTTTTCAGTTTAACTAGTTAAACTGTTAGCTGTCCACTTTCAGTTGAATGCATACCATTTTTGCCAACACATTGTTATTCTGCTGAATGTCACCCGTTAGCAGGGGTTGTTCGCTCGGCAGACCAAGGAGAAGAGAGTGTGCAGGTGATTAAGCAGGTACTGAGATGAAACGTTGCACTAAGAGGAAACATTATCCTGCTGTAGCCCTTGCAAAGTAATTTGCAAAAAGAGAAAAGAAATGCCGCTAATGGCGCTAATGCTGGGCTGTCGAGCCACCCCGAATCTCTGCAGGGGAAAACTTCACTGTGACAGCCTTAGTTCAGAGTCTGTGTGTCTTTGTAGCAGGCTGCTGTGACCGTCTGCCCTGCCTCTGAACACCGCTGATGATATGATGATTTGATTGGCTGCATCGGTGTGAGCTCTAATATTATTCTATCTATCATGCAACCAAAAAATACGCAATTTAAATTCATCTACTCTTGATCTTGAGGAGAGCACAGGGCAAGAGATTTACAGAGCAGATATGTACTGTATGCTGCAGCAAGCAAAAATCTAGTCGCTTAGTTGCTGTGTTAACCTCTAGAAAGCATTATTATGTTTCATAACAGTGATAAGGTATGGCACATATAGTTTCATATTCATATATGTGTTCAAAGATCAGGTATCACGAGTTTATATGAAAGTTGACAAGGTCTTATTAACATAATGGTGCTCTCTGTAACCACAAAGGACAGCGAGTGGTTACTGTTCACTCGGCCTAAGATGATCTAAGGCTATAATGATATCCAACGGCTATTATATGAAGCTCTTACAGAGGCAGAAAATAAACATCACACCGTTTGTCACCACAGGCATTTTGTTGATCCTGACAATGGAGTCAAGGTTCAAAACCTGTCATCATAACAGACACTCAAAGTGGAAATGTAGCGGCACAGAGGAAACAGAGCCACGGCCCCGCTGGAATAACGTCTCATATTAACCGAGTGGAAATAAAGCACTGGCTCTGCAGGATCCACACACACGCATGCGAGTATCAGTGAATTACTTCACTGATTACACGGTACATATTCATGACGAGATTGTATGTTTATGAGCTACACTTAGTGTTACTGAGCGTGGGTCACCCCCGTTTTGGCAGCGCTCAGAACCCAATGACTGTAGATAAAATAAAATAGACTTGAATTGTTAAAAATTGGGTCGCGGTTGTGCACATACAGCAGCAGTGAGATGTGACTGTGTCGACAGCTGTATTAATTAAAATAAAGTGCATCTGACTGAATAAAGCAGCTGAAACGTCTATGTGTAGTCAAGAATTTAACCATCGGGCTTCCGGGTGCCCAACATGCCGCGGTCCATTAATGAATCAAGCAAAAAGAAAAGGCAGAAGTGTTTAAGTCAAAAAGCTTTTCGCTGATTCATAGAATTAAAACTGAAGATCTCAGAAGCTTTTACCTGTAAGCATTTTATTAATAGGACTGTAGACATTATGGAAAACCATCTTCTCACTCTTCATCCATTAGAGGTGGAGAAAATAATTCCTAACAGGACTGGACCTAAATGCAACATTGTTGCCTTGAACATCGGCACAAGTTGACAGGCCTATAGGTATAAGCAATTGTAATGGTGATGAAATCATATGTAATGTCTTGCGACTGTCGGTATTGGACATCATCATACATCATGAAGCCTTACAGCAACTTCTATGATGTACACACGTGTGTGTTATGGAGGTGTTAGATTACAGGTGTGATGCCGCAGTCACTTGTTTCACACTGTGATCGGCTTGTCCGGCTCGGGAGGCTGCCACAGAGATGCGGAGACGTTCCACTGATAACGACTTGACGCATAAGCATCTCTCCATTTGTCTAAGACTCCTCAAGGACACTGATTCTTGCAATAAGTCATCCATCTTTCAGCATGATCAAATCCTTTGACACGAGGTTATGTTGGTTTTCCTTTCCCCAGATTTAGCCCAGAGCAATGGATCCCACAGACACCGAGGACATGTGTAGGCATGCTTCAGTGTGACAGCTCCATCTGGACTCACCACACGGACCTTTTAATGATTGCGGAGCAGGATTCCCCTCTCAAGGTCCCAGCACTCTGACCACTGTCTACTCTGCTATGCCTTTAATCGCAATTTTCTCCTCTTTGATACGTACTTTATCATCTTTAGCTGTGAGGGCGAGGGATGTTACACCTATATGTACGGGGACTTTTAGTGTTTGATCTTCATCTCTGTGAAATGTACCGACAGGATATTTTTCCCCCAGTTCGTCTGTCTGTGTGTGTGGGCGGTAGCTGTGCCATTTGATTGAGATATGCGACAGTAGCACTGGTTACGGTGGACCATTAAATGAGTGTCCTTGGGCTCCTGGGCTCCTCTCATCACTCTTGGGTGGCTGGCTGTCCCTGGGCAGTGTGAGCCGTGCAGGTCTCTGCTTGGTTCCATTATTTATGACTGTCAATCTGACGTCAGGTCCCTCCACCTCTGCCATCCAGCCCACCACGCCAAATGTCGGTTGAATGTGTAGCAAGAGATAACAGTTTTTATCAGAAAAACACTGGGTCGCCTCAATTTGTTTCGACTTATGCGACCGGAGAGACCCAAGCGACTATTTCCACAAATGCAAAGCCCTGATCAAACAGAGCACAGCTTTTACAGCAAGAGGCACACTTTGCCTCTTTTTTCTGGGCAATAAGCATTTTGCGAGCTGCTCATGCCGCTTGCATTTTTGCAAGAGTACTTAGGTTGAAAAAACTTTAACTGGAGAGCAGAAAATAACCCGATGTTGATTTCATTTTTCCCCATTGTCCACTCGGATGAATTGAGAAGCAGTTTACAGTTGCTTGGAAACAATAATCAGGGAGGACAACACAGTCATGTCTGCTACTGGAGCTATGTGATTTTACCAACCACAGTTACAATGATTTGAACAAAAAAAACCAGCAGGCCTGGGGGTAGCAGCGCGGTGGATTTCAGGTTGTTTTCTCTAACTTACACTGTACTCATAGTAACCGGTAGCATACAGTTCAAGCTGTTTTAAAGGTAGCAATTTCCCTGAATGTGTTTGTTGGGTTGCCGAACACTGAACTGTCAGGACTGCCTGTGCTGTGGTTGATTTGGTCATTTTTTTTATTGGATGGGCTTTTAGAAATGCTACGCTAATGATGCTAATCTTTATTTTAATCCACCCTCAGTTCACATTTTCGCAGGTTCATACCAGCCAGACAGGGGTTGTGCCATAGGTGCCCTTACCCTAGTCACTGCATGTATGATGTGCTGCTTTAACTCATTACTGCCCTTGTGGTGTGACTGTGTTTTGGTTTTTGAGGTTCACCAGTCTCATGATTTAAGAGTAAATTGTGACCCGAAAAAATCTGACTCCCCTCCTTTTTTACTTTCTGTTAACACTAGTTACAAATAACTTCAGACATAAGTAGCAGAGGCCACAACATGCCAGCAGAGTGAAAATTGTTGCCGTTACATCTTGCAAAAAAAAAAAAAAAAAGGGCCCTGGGCACATGTCCACTTTGCCCATGCGGTAATCCGTCTACAGGTGCGCTTTGTCAAAAGTTAATTTGTGAAATTATGTTATGTTGCTCAGGGGTAATACTGGCATAAAAAAACCCGATTTGACTACTGTAATAATCCATATTATGACAAGAACCGCTCAACTAAGAAAAGAAAAGAAAATTTTGTATAGCAGTCACTGTGTCTGATCGGGGCCAAAGGATGCTTTGAAAGTGTTCTGAAAATGCGCATCATTCATTTGGGTTTTACCCGATTCCTGGAAGCTTTATATGGGCCAAACTACTGACCCAAACAGGCTAGGACCAAGGGGATGATGTGACTAATGGGTAGTGATCTGGTAGGTCTGAGGCCTTTGGAAGACAGAGGTCTCAGTTTGAGTGATTGTTCTGACCTGCCCATCCATCAGTCAGATTGTGACAGGCAGGAGTTCTTTCCACAGAGGGACAGCCCTGACCTGGAAGAAAGCAGCCACTGTATCCCCTCTACCATCGTCCTCATAAGACACTCGTATCTTCAAACCTCTGGGGAGAGAAGATGGCCCTGCTGAGCTGAAAGAATCAGCGTCCCTGCTGGATTCTAATTTGAGATTTTTCGAGTGCCTGTGGATGAAGGATGCCCTCACAACTGAGAGCACATCTTGAATAAAGGATGACGCAGGAAGGTAATTTGACAAGCAGTGCAAACAAAGGTGACAGCGCAAGTTCAGTGAATATATTCATGTTATAAATGTCTTCTACGAAAACAGCTTTGTAATGTTGATGCGTTTATTTACATGATGAATCACGCCACCATCAGCTCAGAGAGTTCAGTAAAATTACATCCGCACGAGTCAAGATGCAGCAGGGCTGCATCATGCAAATGAAACAAGGCGTATTAATCAATACTGTATTTCCCCCCACTAAGTGAAGCGTTAACTATCACACTATTTTAGGAACACGACATTTGAATAAATATTTGATTAAGCTGGAACAGAATACATGCATGTTTGACAAGAAAAATCCATCACAATTTTCGGTTAATGCAAATGGCATTTACTCGAGTATTAATGAGGCTGGCTTTCCTCTGTACGGCAGCAGAGCAACTTATATGAACCGAGAATCATATTAACACGTTGTTTTTGATACGTGACATGTCTGTTGACATGAAAATATGAGAAGAAGAAGAAAAACAGGGAACCTAAGAGTGGTCAGACACACCGCGTGATAAAAGAGGACAGCGAATACAAGGACTGTAACAAAACCAGAGAGACACTCCAGACTGTGGATGAACTCCAAGCTCCATTTCTGTTGGCCTTCCATGTTACCATAGTGAGCACAGCTGCATTCCTCTCAATACGCCGTGAATTAATAATTTGGTAATTGTTTGTAAAGAGTGATTGAAGGAGAACGATTGAATGTTAAACGAGTTGGCTGTAAGTACCCGGGCGGCTCGTTTGTATTTATAGAGGAGCAACTGACAAAGAGCATCAAGGGCGCTATTTTTAAAATGGTGGAATGTCGTCGAGGTTTGAAGCACATAAAGATGTATTTTCACTCAGCACATATCCATTTTTTCATGAACTTCTGGTTATTCACTCTTCAGTTTTACAATAGCAATACCACCTATACTCCAAGTTCTTGCAAGTTCATATATGTAAACTCAATATACTGTGCAAATTAACATAGATTGAAAGGCCCCCTATAGGACAAAACCATGCAAAGAAAAGTGAGAATATTATGGAGACACCGAACTAAAAGAAATAATATAGCCATAATCATAAAATCCTACTAAAGCGAGTCTAATTCATGATTAAATGAAAACAGCCATGCTTAAAAGGCTGTCATATATTTGTTGTGATGTATGTTATGATTCATTCATAATTTATGAGGTAATGAAAATTCAAATGTCAGACTGAGACACAAGCGTGTGAAAACTCGAAAAATCGCACTCTCTGTGAAACATGCAGTCATTTGTATGTGCGCGTGTGCATGCATGCGTGCATGCATGCGTGCGTATGTCACAACACAGAAATAAATCTTTATCTAGGACAGTGCTTATGTGACTGTTGCATACTGTTAAGTTATGTGAGTAAATAAACAAGTCAAAGTGAGTGGAGCCGCGTAGCGATAATGTAATTGCACAGCGCAGTGTAGTGCAGGGGGTGAATGCATTGTCGATCTTTAACAACCATGTACATGCATGTCTGTCATGTCTGTGGTTTGCACATATCGATGCAGTTTAACTCTGCCGTTTTGGTTTAGTGCCGGCTGTGTTTTGAGCTCTCGGTGGACAAAACATTCAAATTTGGGCAATTAGGCAGAGCTGAAGCGGACAGCGGCTATAGGAGCAGCTGCCAGGACTGAGCGCTAAAATCTGAGAGAACTACAGCAAACACACTTAAAACGTTAAAGCTTTAAAATTCAGGCGATCAATTTTAGTCAGAATTTGCGTCGAGACACATTAAAACGAGACGGAATTCGATACTGCTCAGTGCCGTATACATGAGCAGCTGAGAGTCTGTCCTTCGAATCTTAAGGCATCTTCACCATTTGCTTGAGTACAAAGAATCTTAAGTAGCTTGAGGACATTCTCCATGCGGTTATTACGCTAGTGCATACTGATAAAGCCGTATAGTAGACTTAAAGAGGCATAATGCACTGCTCTCAGAAACATCTCTGTTCATTCATTTCCGAGCCACGTTGGGCCAAACACAAAGTAACACTTATGTAACCTGGATTCAACATTCAGCCATATTCTTCCCACAACGAGCACGGCTCCGTAGTTAGCTTAATCGGGATTGATGGTACAGCACATTGGGTCTAAATTTAGTCTCCCCAAGAACATTCCTCTCCTTGCCGTTGCTGTGGGGCGAAGCTGAGGTTTTCAGATCCTCCACAGTCACACACACAGGATGGGAGGCAGTGGAGCTGAAATGCACTCCTATGTCACACTCTATGCCCTCCTCCATGCCACACTGTTTCTTTTTTTCCCTCTCCCTCCCTTTATCTCTCCATGCACTGGGATTTTGTGGATCACTTACTCAGGGAAAAAAAACCCTGAGGAAACAGGATCCTGTGTTCAGAGGTCCAATTTCTAAAATCCACTCTTATGGGGATCAGCTGAAATATAAAGCACAAATCAAACTGGATCAATAATCGCGGAGAGTTGTTAATTTTCAGCATTTGACACATCGTACTTTAACAAAAAACTGTTAAAACCCAACGCATTATTCAACATAGGCACATGGCACTGCGCGGCTTTAGTGGCACTCTGGGGAGATATTCTCTATTTTTTCAATTTGTATCTGTGCCTCTGTAAAAATTGCAAAAATTAAAAAAACAGACACTGCAAGAACCTTCAGGCAAACCGTTATTATTTTGCCATGATTTGATTTCCAAGACAGAAGCAGCGAGATGGTAGCAAAAGCCATCTCATTATGGTACATATTTTACATTTTAAATGTGCCTCTGGCCTTTCGACTTTACTAGTAGTCGTTGGCAGTGTGCTGTCACTGTATTGTCGCCAATGTATCTGCAAACATGCCTAATGTACAATAACCGCTTGTCTGTTTTTTGGGGCAATTTGTAGCAGCAAGTTCGCCAAGTTCTGTCTAAATAACTGCATTAGATTTTTGACACAGGCAAGAAACAACATGTTTTCCGCCTTATGGCAGTGTCAATAATTGGTGTCACCATCGTGTTGTTGCCAGTGGCGATGTCCTGTACATTTTTGGGTCTGTCGGATTCAATCACATGTTGAATTGAGCTGAATTGATCAAAGTTTTGGGTCAGATCCAATATGTGAAGTCAATCATGGATAATGGTCACCAAAGATGACTGTTGGTAAGAGACGGGAAGCACGGTATTTAATATCAAGAAGTTAAGGCCTAACCCTACAGCTACAGCCTCGCCTTTTCTTGTGCAATCATGATGCCAAACAACTCCCTGCTTCGGCATTGGATGCACACACTGTTTTTAAAAGCTATTTAAATAAACAACAATGCAGCATTTTTCTGGAGCGGGAACAGCCTCAATATTAAATATGATTTATTTCCCGTAAAACATCAAGCACGAACGTAGCATTTTTTAAATTCGGTTGGCGAGATAGAGATATTGTTGAGAAACAATGGAGTCTGCTCAGTAATAAGCTCTCAAAGTGGTATCCAGTGTTCTCTTTCAATAATAAAGTGCCTCTTGGAAAATTAAAGTCTGGCACATGTAAAATGGATTTTGTTTTGATTCATATCCTTTAAAATCTACACTGCAGAGGATTAAACAGTGAATGTAATTTGGCAGCAATTCCATAAAAATCTAAGCAGTCTAAGCTCCTGTTGACTCTATTTTTGGTTTTGAAATTCACTTACTCTAAAGATAATAAGTTCAAAATACAGTTTATTCTGTATATACAAAATAATTAATGTTGGTTTGCTCTGTATAATAGGGTTTTTAAAAAAAAAAAAATTCTACTTAAACCGCTGCAACTTGCATGTATGTTGATAGAGAGGAGTGTCTGCACAAGAGGAGGTCAGCAGGACAGGTTCAGCACTTGTCAACATAGATGGACTCTAGATGGATATTGCGCATGAAGCAATATGAACATTTGTATTAAATGACCCAGACTCTTGTTTTATTGTGTTACTTGCTCTGTCCCTCATGCAACTACTGTACACTGATTGATGTTTTGGCCACGTAGGGACAGGGACAGGGACACGTAGGATGGTGAGTGAGAAACAAACCCAAAAATATACATGTATAAACATATATAGACCAGGTGTGTGAAATGCATTCAATGACTGAGCAGGCAGGGCCAAACCAGATAAGAGGAGCCTCGCTTGGCTCGTGCTGGGTGAGCAATTTCCATTCAAGTGACTGGTTGCCAACTTGAATTTGACACATCGTCCTTTATACTACTTTACTGGAAGGAAAAAGCAGTTATTCATATCAAATGCCACTGGTGGTAATTTGCTGTAATAGCATTTTCAGAATAGAATAAAAGAAAAAAGACCTTAAAGATCCAGTAAGTACGGGAGGATTGTGGCATCTAGCACGGACGTTGCACGAACACGAAACATCGTAGGCCCAAAAACTCTTATTTTCAGGTGACCATACACTCATAAAAACAGTTATGAATATCATATTCCATTTTTGCCATATTCTGCCAATAGATCCCTCCAGATCTTACTCCCTGGGACTTTATGTAAACAATGCAACTTTCAAAGCATAAAGAAACACTGTAAATGTTTGGATAGAGAGTGCGTTTATTCAGTATTTGTCAAGCCTTAAGGATGCACAGAAGGTATTTTAGCGAGATATATCGACTGCAAATAAACCGTGTTTGTTTACAATGAGGACTCCACAGGGTACCTTTAAAAAAATAAACCTGGAGATGCCTTTGAAGAATGTGACACTCGGAGCAATATGATTAAAAATAAAGCCATATTGTGGTGTTGTGTTTCATAGCTGGGGATATAATCATTATTTGTTTCATATCCAAAAAAGAAAAAGAAAAGAGACTTACATTATTTTGTCTTTAAAGCAAACTTCACTGAGATTATTTTATATATATTGAGTTATTGAGGTTACTGGAAAATAAATGGAGATACTTTTCATCAAAATCCTGAATCAGGTCCTTGTAAAAGTCAAATCACACACAGCATAGAGATTTGGAACCTTAAACCCTCAAATTACATTTTGAAACCAATTAGGCTTACCTACTACTAGTGAATACAAATTTAAAATAACTTCTCATTAACCTGTTTAATCATAATTTCTAGAGGGTCATGAGGCCAATGCCCCTGATCTCATATTGAATATAAATTCTAGTGGGGGCCCTAATCAATGATAAATTAATGCATAAATGACTTGATTGCTCATTTCTGGTCTGAAGGCAACATTCCTTCCTGGCACACTGTATGTCTTTGACAAAAAAAAGCCATCTGTTATGCACGCACACACACACAGAGACATGCAACCACCCTAAGCAACACACACACACCCCTGCTGTTTCATCCAGGGATGTTTCTCTGCTGATAGACAAAATAAGTTGCGTTCTATTGTATGATGCAGCATCCCAGAGGCTCCTAGTCAAGGTTATTGATCAACACTCACCTCCATAATTGCATTGCCGTCTATTTAATTCGCTGTTAAGCTCCTCATTAATTACCCTGTTTTTCATCTGGGCATAGCTATTAATCTCTTAGTCTTTGATCTGTTTAATATGCCTTGTGGACTAGTCTTGACATCCACAGTTGTCTGAACACATTCGGAAGTCCACTGACTTGTTTTGTTGATGTCAATAGACTACAGGAAGAGAAACGTACATGAGCGGAATGCAGAGGAAAAACTGTGTAGATCTGGGGGGAAAAATCCAGAGAATATATGTGTACTGATTGAGAGATCTCTGAACTCTGACAGCAGAAAATGCCTAGGAGTTTGTTTGTGAGCTGGCATTTACTAAACAAAAGCACAAGACCGTGGAACTCATCTAAAATTGAGATCTTCTTTGAGATGTTTCACACTTGAGGGAGGAGGGGAAAGTACAAAAATTAGTCTGGTCTCTGTCCAAGCTTTTTCTTGCCAAATCTGAGAGCATCTACACATCATTTTGAAAACTAATCTTGAGTGCCTTATCCACGGTGAAAACTGACTTTCAAACTCAATCTCCCCAGCAATCAATCTTCCCCTGGCAGAGTAAGTCTGTCGAAACTAGGAGCCTTGGCTATGAAGAAAGTAACATTTCAATTTCTCTCTTCAACTCTTAGTGGCACCCAGCATATGTTAGCCTTGGCACCGGATGGAACCATTATGGATGGGCGACAGGGGTGTTCTTCTAGAAGGAAATGGAGGAATGAATTAATTCATCTAAAGTCTCTCTCCGAGAAAAGAAATACGCAGAGGTAGCTGTGGCCGCGAGATTACAAAAAGGAGTGTGTTGTTGGTGGTTGTGTGCTGCTTTATACAACCTAAGTAAAGAATTAATCGCCTGGATCAAAGCCACATTCGTGCAGGTGAGTCTTATCCATATCTATTCTGATTCACGATGCTTCAGGTCACAAGAGAATCAACAAATGTAATGAAAGTGTCATGCTAACCTGAGCCCTGCCAGCACTTTCTTGTGACTAGTCACTCAGTTATGTCTTAATAGTTCCTGGCAAAGGAGAGGAGGCTTTAATCAGAGGCAGCACTTGAATACTTTAGAGAGGCAACTTTAAGGCCAGCTTCTATCTCGTGTTCTCTGGTGCTCGGCACATTTGATGATCAAAGCTTTAATGGACAGCTCACATAGAAAGATATGTGAATCACTGTGACCGTGTCAGCAATAATAGGCTGCTTCTGACAAAGAACAGTGTTTTTTTTTTTTTTTTAGCTAAATGGGCATGGCAAGCAAGTCAAAATTAGAAAATGACATGCTATTGTCAGCAGTAAATACGCTGCCTTTTAATTACAGACTCATTTCTAATGACTCATTTCAGTGAAAGAGATCAGAATAAATGCAGTCATATGTTATTTGTCTTGAAACAGGTGATTATTTTTACTCCAATTTTGATCATCTATTCATTATTTCAGTCAGACTTCTAGTTACCTAAAAGTGTTTTTCAAGGTTTGAGCTTCTGACTGTTAGTCAGGTAAAATGAAGCCATTTGAATACATCACAGGTGACATGGTGATCTATTCAAACTTAATTTTGGGGGGCTTGTTAGCCTAGACAGTGATAGATTGAGAGAGACAGGGAAGTGGATGGAGAGAAAGGGAGAGAGAGAGAGAGAGAGAGAGAGAGAGAGAGAGAGAGAGAGAGAGAGAGAGAGAGAGCGGGAGTTACATGCAGCAAAGGAACCGACTGCTGTTTTTAACCTTAACTCTATAGGTGAGCTACAAGGCTGCAATTAATTGAGAAAATTAATGTATAGAATTTATAGAACGAACACACAGCAGCATCAGCAACAGCCACCAACAATGGTGTTCACCTAGGTCTATAACATCCTCGAGGGGTTGCTGTGTAAGTCTCAATTGTCAGGTTTGGTTTGCCACCCGCAGTGATTGGCTAAATGTCAATAGACAAAGTGAGAGAAAATCCCTCCCAGTTTATCCATCTCGAATGAGTGACAAAAATCAATGGCTGAGATGCTTATCAGGAGCATATAAATAATTAATTGCAAGCCTATGGCAGGTGTATAATTAATCAAAGGGTGATAAGTTGTGGTGATAAATATTTCAAGGGGGTGGCTAAGACAGAAAAAAAACGAGCCCTCTCTTGTCAACAGATCCCACAGTGGAGCATTCTCTACAGGAGACTGGTCTTACTGAGTCTCAACAATCGTGCAGTCATTTTCTCTGAACGCATGTGTGTGTTTTTGTGTGATAGCTCTCCCAGAGATGATGGAGACAGCTCCCACGGTGAAGATCAAAGGGCTGGAACATGCACGGGCTAGCTAACAGTTTATTGTTCATGTCTATGGATCAACTCTGACATCCCAAGGGCCAGGCCCTTGGAATTGGTTGGAACGATGGGGGAAGTTTGCTTCAAGCGAAACTGGTAAGAGACCCAGCAGTCGCCCGTGGATAGATTGTGATTCTCTGCTACTTGCTGAATATATTTTCTGTGTAACTGATGGCTATACAACCTTTGTGATCCAAGACAATATTGAGAGGCATAAAACCCCTCAAGATCCCTTTTTAACGCTGCACTACAGACTTTAGGAGGCGGAAACACTAAAGCCACTCTGGAATGTAAAGTATCATGGCGTGTTTCATGTCTTACAATATCCAATATTTACGAGAGGCCACTTGTCCTCTGAATGTCTGAGCACACGGGCATCATCAGCAAATTAGTGTTACCAATAGCACACCTGAGATATAAAGTGTTCTTCACAGTTACACTAATTGATGAAACGTCCTTTTTTCCCTCAGAATTCAGATATGTCGACTCGGCTAGAAAAGCAGTGTTTTGCTGCCCTCTCTAGTTGAAAGTCTCGAGCCTGTTTTACCTCTGACATCTATCACAGTGATGTCACGGGGTCCGGGGGTACACCCGAACATCACTACTGCAGCAGCACCACGGGTGGCTAAAAGAACTGATTTTCTGAGAGTGCTGTTACTATCCACACCTGTATACCGCAATGCACGAACCTCACTGGAATCATGTTTCATGAGATAGCACGACTGAAGATACCTGATCCACTTAATCAGGTCAGCATCAAGTTGGTGCAACCCTGTTTCACAAGTCCTGATCCAAAAGAGGAGGGCCACCTTGCCTTAAAGGTCCAGTATGTAGAATTTAGTGGCATCCAGAGAGGTATGAGACTACCACGTGAAAGGCCCCATAGAAGCATTTAGTTTGTCTGTTCTGGGCTACTATAGACTCCATAAACAAGGATCTGTTCTCCGATATAGAAGGTTCATTCTAAGGTTACAAGAACACTAACGGGAGATTATACACTAATTAACATAATTTCTGTCACATTCTGTAAACAGAGGCCCTAAATCTCTCACACCAGACTATTGAATACAGACATCCTCCATGAATATGATAAGAACTAATTACACTTTTTGAAATAAAACACTGAAGAAGAGCAGATGCCATTCATGGATGGGTTTGTTTGAGTCATTAACTATGACAAGAGACAAGTAGTGTCAAAATCTGTCCGGTTTACCACCACTTTTAACCAGTTTCCTGTGGTAAAAGGTCTTAAAGCAACCATGGCATAGACTGTTTAATTGTAGATGTAAGGTGTTGTTGTTCTCTATGCAGTGTATTGCTGTTGTTTAATGTTTAAGTCTAAAATGTAGTGGTATAAAAGTTGGATGATTTGAAATGCAAATGTTCAGGTAAAATACTGGTAATTTAAACTGCATTAAGCCCGTCTGCTTACCTTACACACATTAGAATAATTCTGCAGCATCTTGAGGCAGAATCCGTTTTTTACAGCAAGAAATCTGTACGGAGCAGGAAAAAAATGCATTGCTAGGTAAACGAATAAGTGATCTTCTTAGCACATGATGTCCCCCGTCTCCTTTGTTTGCTTCCCCTGCTTTTAATTGTTGCCAATAGGACGCATGACATAACTCATTATAGATGATTAATTTCGATGAGACAGTGAATCCGAGAGACAAATGAAAAATGGGGAAATTGTCTTCATGGCACCTGTGAATGCCCGCGTTTTATGTGGGAGTGCATAAATATTTATTTTATTGAATCAAATCTAACACCATAATCCATCGCCAGTACTCATCAAGTGAGAAAATTATGACTATTCATGGGAGAGCATCACGAGTGCGCAGAATTTAATTCATAAAGTTGTCTGGAATTTCTATCTTGATTAGTTCACGCTGAACTAAACAGGGAAAACAGAAACAATGCAATTCATCAACATGGAGGTGAAATGAACTGAATATTATATTGAGGCATCGCATGTATCTAATCCTCCCAGCTGCGAGGAATCAGAATAAAAATATTGGAGAATCACTCTGTTCATTTTAGTGAGAAATAAAAAGTCATGATGTAATATGAAATTATATAACCAGTTGGGTAACTGGCCTTGTAAGTTATTTTGTAAAAGAGGTGTTTCTTTTGCACAAAATCATTGAAATTCTTCATATTTTCCTTGATGGGAGACCTAACGTTTCACAAAGCTCCACGTTGACCTCTAATAGAACAAGCTGATTTACAAAGACAACTCTTCCCCCCTCGACTGGAACATCCATTGAATGAATCATCCTTCATAAATTAAACAAATGAAAAACAAACACTCATAATTAGGCGCCTGAATAACCACAGATTGAACCTGAACGTCTACTTATGTTTGTTTTTTAATTAGAATACATTAACAATGTTCGGCTTTCTTTAGCATGAATTCTCTGCGGGGGCAACGGGGAACGTCAAACAGCAAGGGGATTCTTCTTCACAGCGAGACAAACAAAACTTGACAAAAAAAAAAAAAAAAAAAATAGCACAAGGCAAATCAGACGTTACATAAGCTGAGTTATCTCATCGGGTTCATTCTAAAAAAGAATATTTAGGTGGTAATTCACTGCAGGACGAGTAAAAACAGTTTCTCAGAACAAAATCTGTCTGCTTTGCTTTGCAAGCTTTGTTCATGGATACTGTGCCTCTAGAATAGTCTTTTTGAGAGTGCATCGTCAGCGAGGTTTTGAATATTTCAAGGACATGAAATACACATAATAGAGCTTTGAATTGTGGGTGGGAAGTGTTTATCTTTTACAGAGATGTCTATTATATTTCGTCTTTAACCTGTGAAGTCTGCTGCAGTAACACTAGCAACCCCCTGCTAAAATGATAAAATGTGTTCGTGTTACATGAACAGTGAGGGGAACCTTGAGGATTAACTGAAGTGTATAATTCCTTATGGAACTTATTCTTTCTGAAACATTTCTATAAATCAAACACAATAGCGAACGACAAGCAGGATGAAAATCTACGCACCTTCAAGTGTTCTGATTAATCACTTCTATATATTCACACCTTTGAAAGCATAAAAAAAAATCTTTGAGCTATATAAACGATCCCCGCGCTTCTCTCAGACGCTGCTGGATTAATTTCATATTCTAATCTGGGAAGTTGAGCATCAAGACGAAGGACCTTTGGCTGTCTCCTGCTCCCCCACATTTGAATGACCTCCCACCGTGTGAGAGAGGATTAAACTGTAATGTGAATCCTTTAGTCTCCCTTCAGTCAATTCAACTCAATTATGCACCCAACCTGGGCAAAAATTTTTATGTTGTAATATAATTGAGAGATCATAACTCAGCTGGAAGACGCAGATGGAGATTGTGAAGTACCTGACCTTACCTGATGCCTATTGACAGAGCTCCCTTTCTAAGATTGAATTATGGCTTTGCCATTTGTGCCTTGGATCCCATTTTCTGGAGCCATGGGCCATATGTTAATGGATGATTTTAATTAAATATTTCCAAGTTTAACTTTTTAAAGACTTTAAATGACTTCAGCTATGCAGCTACAGGCAGAGTAATATTTTTTACTGCTGTTGGTGGAATATCTAAACCACTCGTTTCCTTCTGGGCAGGAGAATCAATATCTATCAAATGGGAGCAGGTAATATAATAATATTGGGCAATTATCAGTGCAGGGGTATGATTACTATCACCATTGTTAACCTCTCAGATGTCAGCAGAAAAAAAAAAAAAATCTTGCATCTTATTGAATATTTCAAGAGTGTGCCCCAGAAATGCAGCAGAAAAACTCATTTGACTGGCAATGAAAAGGGCTGTATCTCACTTCCTCTGCTGCTGGATTTGATGCTCTAATTAAAATTAGAGAGCGTAGCACATTACGCAATACATACTGAAGTGGAACACCTGAGCATTGTTATGACTCTCATGCTGGTTAAATGCGTACTGGGATGAGCTCAACTGATACTGGATCTTGGGGCCAGTCAGAGATATGACCAGACCGAAGAAGAAAGTGTCATTAACCACCCAGACAAATTTGAATGATTAAAAATATCGACAAGTTTATGAACTTGTCAAAATCAGGTAAAAATGAGCAGCTCAGCTCCAGGACTGTGGGGGCATGTGCACTGAAAGTGCTGAAATGTGTCAGATAAGTTCAGAAAATGACATGACTAACTTTGGAAACACTCTCATTGAGATGAATTAATCTCCATCTCTCTGCTAGGGGTGCAGAGGTAGGCTCAGTGTGGCCTCTGCGTGTCATCGAGCCACCCTTTAGGACCGCCCACAAACTCCACATTTTAGTGATGCATCGTTCAAAACCTTTTAACATGTTTTCAGCAACTATTTTCCAACATATTTAATGTGTTTTGAAAGAAATCTCAGAAGCATCCAAATATTATCATTCATTCATGCTTCCTGATGCATATTTTGTTACTTATTCCTCCTCTCAGACTGCCTCACCTTCTGCCTGTGTCTGCTTTCCTCAAGCTTGTTTGTCTGACCCGTCCCTGTCGGTTTCTCCTGTGTCCTGTTATCTCCCCCTCACTAGACAATTCCTTGTGCGAGTCCTCTCTTCACTCCGTGCCGGTTCATCTCAGTCCCAGTTTTTTTTGATGGAGTTTATCCCCCCTGTTTCCTGACTCTGCCTTTTGACTTACCCTTGTTGGGTTGTTTGCTGAACTCCAATTGATTACCTGTGTACCAACCCCTTTATTTTAGGCTTTGAATTTTTGAACCCTGTGTTTTTGAGTTCTACTTTTCAGGTTTTCCAGCTGTAAGAGAAAATACAAATTTGTCAAAACACTGAAATTTCAGATGAAATTTCAGGATCTTTAGTTGGGGTTTGTTTTGTCAAATATGTGTAATGCAGCCAATAAAACGTGTGTTACTGCAGTTTTTCACGGCACTTCCCTGATACTGATAGATCTACAATTACATAACATTGACTGATAATATCTAAAGTTGGCTGAAACAGACTAACAGCGACTCTGAATTCAATACATATGATGTCAAAAACAAGATGACCTTGTGGACAACCAAAAAAGAAGCTTTCCAAGTGCACTGGAAAAGAAGCTGGGATATCCATAAACCTTGCACCCATCTTCTCACTGAAGATGGCCACCTAACTACATAAACGGTCGCCTATTTTGTGTGCTCTCATAAAGCTCTCAGGAACATTTCCCTGGTGGATGACATCCAAGCAGACAATATCACTCAGTGCCTCTCTATCTTGTTGGGCTGAGGTGACTGATAACTATCTCCAATTTCCACAGGGCTTCTCAGATCTTTTCTTGGATTGGCCATGATTGGATAAGTGGTGGAGAATATGATCAACAGTCTCTCTTTACCAATAATGCCTCGCAGTGAAATAAAAGAACCACAGGTAGGACCTTTTTCCCCTGTGATGAACCTTGGCCATAAAAGGTTCTCTCATCGGGCAATTAATCTTGCAAGGGGTGGTTAAATTTCATGCTTAAGTTCAAATGACACTAAGATTCCTGACCTCAGCACTTGTGCAGCAATGCCTCCTTTGTTGTCTTTGTCAAAAGTGGTAGCTCGATCTGATGCGATAAAAAAACGGAAACTGACAATGTTCAGAGAGAAAAGCAGGGAATAAGTTGTTTTCCTGCTGTTTTCAGCAGACAGAAAGAAAAGTTTCACGGTTGTCCTCTTATCGACAGTCATTGAACATCATGCTGGGAATGAAGCTGTGCCATGGTGCAGACATTTTTGCAGTTGCCTTTCATTCATTATTCACTGCAGTTATAAAAGTGTAAAATGGCTAGTCGTTGCCAATAACAATCTCTTCACCAGTTTTCACACACTCACACTTATTCTTTCACCTCTCTCTGACCCCGGGTTCAGTGGTGTACTCTAAAATAGCTTTGGCACCACGCTGTGTTAGAAGAAAATTTTCTGTGCGACATATCACAGGAGATGTCTGATGCCACTTAAACGTTCACACCCTCTCTGAATGTCATGGCACGCTTCATCCAACTCCCAGCTAAGGGAAAAGCCAACAGGTCAAAGCGTCCTTCTGTTTATTTGGCCATTGTGCTACCACTGTGCAGCCCACAACTGTGGGCGCGCTGTTGAACTACAAAGCAAAGTCACTCATCTGAAGGGTTATTATTGTGTCAACTTCGCTTAATGTCTACCAACCTACTACCAAAGACAAAGTTTTTATATTGAGAGAACAATATGCACAAATGGTACATTTTACCGTCAGATCATTCAATTCTTCTTCTTAAAACACACTTACAGCACAGCCAAGATGATCAAGGATCCTTTTCAAAATGTGATATTTGATAAACTTCACAATATTTGTGTATTTTAAATCACATATACACAATATATCTTAATAAGTAACAAGAAATTGCAGTAATGTTAAAGATTAAGGTACAATGTCCCACAAAGTAGTCTTGTCCCCTCTGTATCTGTTTATGTTTGTATCTATTTATATATATGGGTCAATGGGCCACCTTGGAAACGTCTCTGTTTGAACGTGTGCCCAATGTATCAAGTCCCTGCCACAGCAGCCCCGGGTTTAATTCCAGTCTGGGTCCTTTTCTGCGTGTCGATCTGTCTATCTCTCCTGAATTTCCTGTTCCTTCTTTGGATAATACTATCAAATAAAGCTGAAAATCTCAAAAAAAAAATATCATATGCACCAATACATCATCACTGGACTCATGGAAATCAATATCGTTCCATGCTGTGAGGTATAAGTTTGAAACTGTAAGAGAAAAATCTGGTGTGTTCTACATCAGAGAAAAGTCTTCATAGTTAAGAAAACCTCCAATTGCGCTTGTGTCTAATTAGTTATTTAGACTACAGATATCTGCAGGACTGGTAATATGATCACATAGCCCTCATCCGTTAGAAAACACCTAATTTGATGTGTTCAGGAATTTTCAAAAAACACTTGTGGGCTTCAGAGAGTTAACAGTGCAGTTAAGAAAAGGGAAAAGAGAACAAACAAAAAGAAAATAGTTGAAGATGCAGAGCTAAGCATGGTGAAAAAAAAGCTCACGGTGGGGTTGGAGATAAAGCACAGCGGACCCTTCATTCCAGATAATACAACACACAATTATACAGGCTTTCCACAGAAGGGAATCCATCCATCTAACGCCATCAATTATTCATTTCGCTTGGTCTCTTTCCAGCACGGTTACAAGACAAAAGCTTTCTCTTGGAATTGCAGCTGAAATAGGAGAAAAGCTCTTCCCCTCGGTCTGACAGCTTCCAGCAAGACATGTGTAGAGGCCTTTTTAGAAACAGACTCGATATAGTAGCGACATGATTGGCGCGAGATTTTGCCTAACTAGATTAAACGACCTTTAAAGTTAACAAGCAAATAAAAAAAAAAGCTATGCAACTTTACAAAGTGCATGTAATAATAGCAAAATCAATACACCCTATGTCTTTATATAAACACGAGAGAGCCAAGAGGTTAAAATGTGAAGCCCGTGCAAATTTCCCAGAACTGATCAGTATAGTCCAGGGTGGGCGTAAAATATGGTGGATATTATTCATGAGTGATAATGACTGCTCAAGCTTATCATGGAACGTCTGCAAAGTGTAATTCACATCACTGTATGCATCACATCAATAACGATGCGCCGCGCTATATGAGCACTGAGTCAGATCTATAATACGCTCATATTTTATATAATTGTCCTTCGTTCTCAGCTGTCGACGCCACTGGTCATTACGGAGACACGACTGAACCCCTCATCAGGCTGATCCTGTTGTCGCTGTAGACATAATTAACACAGTCTTGCTGGATAATCCTTAATTATTTGCCAGTGAACTAGATGATACTCGCTTATTGTTGTTATGGGAGAGCTGTTGAAACCAATCAGTGGATCAAGAAATCACTGATAATCAGTCCGGGCAAGAAATAAAGTTAATTCCTAATTTAATTGGCATTTTAGACAGAAAGGAATTAATCCACATTAACTTCTTTCTTACTGGGGAACTTTATGAAGGTTATTCAAGGTCGCTGTCTCCAAGGGATGTGCCATGCCTCCAACTGCTTTCATGCGCGTTACTGCCCTTTCAGTTAAAATCCGCTCATTAAAGCTGATTGAAGTGCGGAGATCTGAACTGTTTATGCTGTAGGGTAGTCGGTGGAAGCTATGCTATGATAGCTCCTGCTTATATTGGAGCTTAAAGCGGAGTTTCAGGAGCCGGACCACACCTCAACAGCGCCACTTCCGACAGTCCTATAAATACCCTCCTTAACGCCGTGGTTCCGTTCACGCTCGTATTCCGCACGCGACCGGGAAACACGGCACACGACCTCGCGCACACTCAGATAAGCACGCTAGTACACGTCTACGAACAATGTTCATTCATTCACTCACTTTATCGTGAACTTGAACTTCGCCCCACTTTCCATCGGAGGATCATCAGACGAAACCAGGACGACCACATCTGAAGTTTCCATCGACACACGCCAGCAGATCCAGCAACAGAAGCTGAAAACTTCTCCTCAGCCTCCGTCCACGAGGCGCCTCTTCCCGTAACCCAAAAGCCGGTCAAGAAGCGAGTCAGTCCAGTGAGCCTCCGCTCAGTCTGTTTGACGGGCCGCATCCAGCCCGGTTCATCTCGGCAACATGCAAGACTACTTTAATCCACCTGTTGAATTCATCACGCCTCCCAGTGCACCGCCGTCTTCAGAACGAGAGACGAGACATCCAACGACAGTCCATCGGTCCTGTTCTCCAACTCACCGCCTCCGGAAACAACTCCGGCACGTCGCCATTATCCCAAATACACCGGCCCCACATCACAACGGCAACCAGTGGCAGCAGCACTACGCTCAGCATTCGCCATGTCTAACAGATAAGTATTCTTTACAAAACACTCCTTGCAGAAATTGTTTACTACAAGGGGATAGATTAAAACTTAACGCTTGGCGCGTCATGGTCTTAGTTCCGCCAACAATTCACGTGCCGAGTGACGTCGCCACGCATTCGCCGTCAAAGGTCACCACCTCTCACCCCTCATCGACACAGGTACGAACACTCATGCGTGACGTCATTTCGTAGTCTTCCGTCGTCAAGTCATTCAAGTTTTCTGGTTTATTCGTCATGTGCAGGGTCAACAATACAATCAAATGTGTTCGGCGTTCCCATCGTTTAAGGGTCAAATCACTTTCTACTAAGAGGTTGGCTACAAGCCCCTCACACACGTCCGCGCGCATGCACGCACGTGACGTCACCACGCACCATATCCCTCCGCTGTTTAACGGCTAATTCACTTTCCATCAAGAGGCCGACAAGCCGCCCACGTACGTGCGCACGCACTCATCCACGCGCGCACACGCACGTAAATTAGAGGTAGTGCTTTGCTCCATCAAGTCATCGTTGATGCAATTTACCCAGTTGCCTTCAAAACGTGATCAATAGTCACCTCACTTTGTAGACTTATCTCCACACTCAGTACCATGTCCGTGTCAAAGAAACCTACCCAAACGAACACAGACGATTTTCTAATACTTTTAGGCTCGAGTATCAGTCAACCTGAGCTGCTAACCCATCTCTTAGCGCTGTAATACACTAAACAGGGAAACAGGGAGTGACACTCAGAGGGTGTCACTCCCTGTACAGATTGTAAGGCCCTTCGAGGCAAAACGTGTTCGTGACTTTGGGCTATACGAATAAAATTTGATTCGAATAATAATTCTAACGTGTCTTGTTGATGGTGTGGTCCGTGCTAGTGAAAGACAGTGAGGGGAATGTCAAAGGTTGGAATCCAACAACAACAAGACATCCGATAATCAAGTAACAATGCAGCAATATCTATGAATGCAGTCATCAATAACATATATATTGATGTTGTAATGCCCTTCTGTACAACAATACAACCCTGTCACCAGTAAAGAACGTCAATACTGGGTTCGATTGGCTACAAGTAACTATTATCTCCACCAGGCGTGTGTTTGTATCTCTGTCCGCTGCTAATCTCACATTATATAGCACGCATGTAATGCCTCGTTCCTTGTGCAGTGTTGGGTTGCAGTGTTGGTCATTTTTCAATATGCGTTTGCTTTGTTGTTGCTCAAAAACAACAGACATCCGCTGAAAAATCTGACCTCCTGCAATTGATTTTGTTATCTCTGCCGCCATCTTAGCTCTAAGGGACCCATCGCTGGCATTCATGAAGACCCATTTTGCTCTGACTCTGATTTGCGACCGTTTGTTGCCTTTGAGTGTGACCACAGCTCTTGTTTAATTACTTGTGAGTGTATTTCCATTATTTCCACAGAGCAGGTCCTTGGCCATTACTGGATGTACCTAGCTTTAGGCTGTACAGAGCAGCTGCTGAGTCACTACAGATCAGTTTTATTGAAGGAGGTGTCCACTGTAGTGGGTAATTGGCTGGGTAGTTCTGAGGGAGGGTGTGTAAGTCCCTACATTATGTGGCAGAACAACTGAGACTGGAAGCCGAGGTGGAGGAGACGTTAATGGAGGAGTTCAGAGAATGTTTTGTTATTTTATGTGAAAACATTTTAGGTATTACTAAAAGTCTGTACTATTATCTCTGTGCAGTGATTTTACATGTTTTAGGGAACTTTATTCATGAGGTTTTATGTGTCGTATTTATGAGTTTAATCATAAAAAAGACTAGAATTGACTTTTTAATGTTAAAAATTGGATTATGTCCTTGTCTTAATTTTTACCATCTATTCCAGCACTGGTCTTTTTTAGTAGTATAATCCTAGAAGAGGCACAGGAAAAAGGCAGAGCTCTCATTGATTGTCTGAGTTCAATATTTTACTGCCGAAACTTTAATCACCTACAGCTCCTAATTAAACCAGTGCATTTTATAAAAGTCTTTCCAACAAAAAAGCAGTTTAAAATGCACAGAGCATTTTTTTACCTGAATGCTTCACCTTAGCTTTAAGCAGACACCAACCTGCTGAGTGTAATTGCAGTTTTCTCCCCTTCACTACTACATCAGCATTTATTTTTTTAATTATCCGAATGTGTTTTTCTTCTTTCCTCAAGAGTGCAGCCTTAAAGTGATAGAGTAATCTTGCATATCCATTTTATTAACACTTGTTACATATACATTTTAATTTATGTATTCAAATTGCATTCATTTCATTCATAAATCAACAGGTTTTATTTGCACCATCTGTAAAAGGTAATGTAGGTTATGTATCCTTAAACTAATTCGCACTTCCGACATGCCTCACTCCGGGATACAGAGAGAGTTTGTCCTTGTCTCTTCCATATGCCGTTTTTCCGGTGAGACTGCTGGTGACACCAGAAAGCACAAAACCCACCACCACTTCAGGATGGCGTTGTAAGTGCCTGACAGCTGCGACAGGTGCGCTGCTTTCAGGTGTCACCGTAGCGGTTCGTCATCTCGCTGTGAGTGCACATCGCAGTGCAGTAGTTTTGCAGTTGTATGTGTTTTTTTTTTTTTTTAGGCTGGGTGTACCGTCCGTCCTGCGACTGTTCTAAAATTTGTTTTTTATCATCCATGATCATTTTGTTCTCCTCCCCAGGATGTCGGGATGTCGTTATAATGTGGCCCTGTACATACTGTGTGTGAGAATAATCATTAAATGAGCCTATGGTGGTTTAATAGTCAGACTATTAACAAGGGAGACGCTGCAATACAGGGAGTGGACTGAGGCTGGTCTTGACTGACAGGAAATGAAGGACATAGGAGAAAGTTCCTCATCAAGGAACTGCATGCAGGTGAGATGGCGGGGATGTGGAAAAAGTCTGCATGTTCAAGGTGGAAACAGGTGATGAGCTCATGAAGAAGACCTCATGGTCCAAACTGTGGGTGAATGAAACCTTCTGCATCAAATTTCTACAGTACTCTCGACAAGTCTAATCACCAAGAATGACATTTGTGAGAGCAGGATAACATCCGAATTCCCCAAAGCCCAGGAACTCCATGGAACGTCATTTGACTTGCCGATGAGGGTGGACCTTGATAAGCAACTGAGATTCCCCAAAGACAGTGCAAATGGCCACTCCTAGACCTGGTCTCTGAAGCATCAAAGCAGCTAGTCATGGAAGAGAGCCACTGGAGGAGGCCAGCGAGATGAACAAGGGGGAAATATGCAGACCTGGTGAAGAAATGCTGCAGATGGAGGTGTGCGTGGTGGATGCCCATTGAAGTAAAGGGGTGAGGGCTTTGCAAAGCCTACAGCCTCCTGGGCATAGCTGACGCACATAAAAGAAGAAAATACTGACAGAGTTTCAGAGGCGGCAGAGAAAGATGTGTATGACGAGGGACAAGCCGTGGTCTCACGTCTCTTGGACGCAGGCTGGAGACTGGCGTGGGCACCTTGGTGGAGGTTTCTGAAATGACCCCAAACGCCCGATGAAGCCATCTCAGTGCATCACTGGATGTATAGAACTATATGACAATACTACTATATGACCTGTTGTGCACAGTTGCATGAACTGTTGCCTTTTCCATTGGTAATTTTATGGTGGTTTTATATTTTTTTGTTTATATATTTGTTTTCTTAATAACACACATTTTAATTTAACCTGACGTTTTGCCGTGTTGTGCTTTAGTATTACACAAACAATGAGCCAGCAGAGGTTTCTCAGAGGGATGTTTGGATATCAGTTAATTGCATTTGACACATTTTTTTTTTTTGTTATTGTTACATTATTTGACGATTACATGATTTTCTCTGTCCTGCTTTTTTTTTTTGTGACTTTCAAAATAAACATCCCAGAACAAATTTAATTTTAACACTAATTAGCTTTTGACACGCCTTTCACACCGCACTTTAAATTCCTCAGCAGTGCGGGGCAGAGTGTAAATAAGCCACTGTAATCGTAAGACATTCTCAATTTAAAAAAAAAAAGTAAAAAGTAAATGATAAAGCACAAACAAAGAAATTATGTCTCCAAATACCAGTGCAAAGTTTCAATCAGTTTTTAAATATCACAGGCTAAAACGTTGCCTGCAACCAACTAGGTACAGTATGTTTTGTTTTTAGCCTAGATACCTGTATCTGCTCACAGCTAATTTTGCACACCACTGGACCTATCAATCTAGAACTGTTTGTGCATGTTTATAACTGCATACCAAGGACCACTCGTAGCAAATGTTTGTCATTTTTGCTTAAAATGAGTATAAGTATATATCACTATATATTTCTAAAGATATTTGGCCTTTTCAAGCTTTATTTTTGATAGAGACAGTTGAGGAGTGACAGGAATGTGGGGTGAGAGAGAGACGGGGAATGACATGTGGGAAGGAGCCACGGGTTGGATCCGAACCCTGGGCTATTTCGGCGCCTGAGCCCTGAGCCTTCAGCGGTCGCTCCATCACCTGAGCTCAACAACACCCTGTCACTGTATATTTCTGAAATAATTAGTTAAAGTTAGATTATGACCAGTCACAGACTGGCATTTGTCTTCCTGATTGGATACCAAATATCTAGAAGGCAGGTCTCATCTAATCCGAGCCTGTCAGAGTGAAAGAGATAGGTAAGTCTTAGTTATGTCCATCACAGTCTCAACAAAAAAAGTTGATCGGTTTAGCTTCAAATTGAACTGAAAGCGACGCTGAGCGATGAGCTGTGGATGTATTGGTTTGGCAGTGAACCAGAGGATCCCACAACGTAGCCCTGGTGAGTCAACACTGTGAAGATGGGTTGACTCACTAGGGTTCAAACATGCCCACATCGTTTCTTTGACACTGACATTGTTGTGGACTCCTGGAAGCTGGAATAGCTTTAATGTCACTACATACAGTGGTGTAATAGGGCATATGCTATATGTACTGTGTATATATAGATACTGTATAATCCATCATGCATCAATCTTGATTAGATCAAGCCCTGGTTATTTTGAAAAGAAAATGGCAATAAACCCATATTTAAAGCTAACGAGAGGCTGTTGTTGTCTTGGACTTAAAGCGTTAATGCATGAATAATGATAATCCAATAATATAATAGTATACTGTAACACTCACAGGGGCCATTTTTCTGAATTACAAGAAGGCTAATTTACTTCAGTCCAGCACTGATCAACAGCTGCCTGGGCTACCAGTGTAGCATTATCTAGCATTATTCCTGTTTCATCGCTCTGGATATGCTCCCGCCTCATAACTGTCATCTACTGCATGTATTTTCTTGAAAGTTTGAAGTTGTGTGTATCCGATCAGCAATGAAGATCGAGGGTCACAACGAGTCTTTTGTTTTCCCGAGTTTCTCCTTAAGACAGCACTTCTCTCCAGAAGGCACTCGAAGATCACAATCGGGGAAATCAAGTCTCCTGTGAGCAGTTCACACCATAGATTACATGACTGTAACATGACTGCCGTCAGCCTTACTTTGCAAGATGAGCACTGTGGCTATATTTAGGCAGGTATATTGTAGATTGCCCTGCTCAGACATGGGTATAGACTCCATGCATACGCAACACTACACCTCTGGGGTACACTATATCCTACGCTGGCACTGAATGCTGGCATCAGACATAAATCAGGAGGTATGGAATTATCCAATATCGACATTTTTTTTTTTTACTTCCTCGGATACATGAGCTGAATAATAATACTATCACTCCTGCTTTTGTCATTAATGATTAATTCTCTACAGCAACATTGAGTAGAAATTTTTCTATTTTTGCGGTTTCACATCCCCACTTTCAGAGTACGGTCCCACGAAATCGTAAACATAGACAGTTATCCATGTGTATCTGTTATGATTATATTACTTATAGTCAAAAACTAGACTCAGCAGCTTCACTAACAGTCACCAAACAAGTGAAACGACATAGTATTACTTTCTAGTCCAACAGCATGGAGCCAAGCTCAGTGTCCGTCCAAGTCAGTCCCAGATTTACCCATGCTCGGTTCCCCCTTCCTTTTCTCTTAGTTTCCTCCATCAACGTCCTCTTCAGTGTCTCACTCTGCCATGTTGTTCCTAGAAGGTGCTCGGCCCAGTTGCATTGCCTGCTTGTCCAACTCCGGCTCTGACCAGCTCCGCTCACGTGCCCACAGTCTTTCAGGTAATCCAGAACACCTGTGGTATGAATGCTAACACTCCGCCAGTGCTCTGAGCTAACTGTCTGGGCAGTTCTGCTAGCAAACTGAGCTAACATTAGCTAGCAGCCACTCTAATTCAAAGCAGTTTACGGTCCATCTGGAAACTTCTGACAGGCTACCAAGAAATCACCAAGGGAGCAGCTGGAGAACATCAGAGGGAAAACAAGAAAACATTCTCTTGTTAAAATATAATCCAGAACCACTGAAATAGTTGTTGGTGTGTGACTTAGTTCTATAAAGGTGCACATAGCTACCTGGTGCGAGTGGGAATGTCAGAGACACCGTTCACCTGATTACATGTCAGTGTAGCAAAATGATTTAAAATATGTTATTTTATGGTAGAAAAGTTGCACAATGGGGCTTTAAAATCCTTATTTCCCTCTCTATCATTGCCTATCTGTACAGTGCCTTCTTTTTCCAATTACCAAGGAGGCCTACCAAGGCAAGGCTGTAATGAAAAGAGGAGGCAGAGCAAAATGCTTTTCTATCTCAATGTAAGAATCCTAGCAACAAAGAGGTTTGCACTTCAGGCATCTTATGCTCCAAAGTCTCTCTGAGGACAGGCGGCTCTTAATTCTGCACTTACATTAGTTGAGGAACATTAATCCAGATGGATTTACATGCAGTAGCCATCACTAGTGGTTTATCCTTTATGTGACGATAAATCTGTCCTCCCTACACATTGCTTATTGCCCTTGATGGGACATCAAGAAAAACCTAAGAGTCTAGTGTTGAATGCATCTGAAAATGCATTAATCAGCCCTGGATTGAGAGGTCTTTTCTCCACAGTATGACTTTCTGAATATAATGCTTCCACACACACGCTTGCTCAGATACGGGGAAATGTATATTTCAGGACTCATCAACACATTTCTTGGATCTAGGTTAGAGGATCACACCTCCTGGAGACCCCCCACCCACTTCAATTAGTGACCTCCACAGGATTCTCCGAGCAGAGTGCTGAGAGTCTCTTCTAATCCGCACGATCAAAACATATGATTAATACTTGCTGTCCGTTCCCAGCCATGGCTAATCATCCAAAGATTCAAAAAGCAATTAATACCTCTCCAAATGCAGAATGGGGAAAAGCCGCATTAAGCAGCATTTTATGATACCTGCTGCAGCTATCTTCTCACTCTGTATTAGCATGGAAGGGATGCTATCGAGCAAAGTGATTCATTAAGAACACAGCCAGCTACATCTAAAGTAATAGACCCTAAATCTTTAAGACACTTTTATAGCATCTTTGAAGCTATATGCATATATTAAAGGCAAAGAAGAACTACAGAAAGACGTGAGTTAAGCAGTGATATATGGAAATCTGACGTTTTAGATGTCTCGCCATTTTCTAGAAGTGGGGCTTGCCTGGCTGCATTTGGCAAAAATAAATAAATAAAAAATTAAGAAGTACAAAGATGCTGTTCGTTAGCATTGAGTTACAGCTCTGAAGGATCTGTGATTACAGCCCTCATTTTACACCGGGGGCCCCAAGCTCAATATCAATTGGTGGAAGAACAGCATGGTCTTCAGAACACTTCAACTAATCACCCATCTGTGGCCATTGTCTACTAGAACCATATGTGACTGTGATGTCTGTTTATTATAATGAGGATGAAGATAAGTAGCATTTGATTACTTCCTCGCAAACTGCGCAGTGTGAAGTACTGTATGTGCCCAGGCACTTGCAGATCATTCTGTTCACAGATACAGAAATTACAGCCACTCTTAACCGACAATATTCAGAAACCGAAATTATGAATTTTGAATGCCAGGAATTCATTACTGCTGCCTTTGTTCCGTCGCGTATCTAGCATACTGACACAGAAAGAACAAGAAATCACTTTCCACTATCTGGTTTTGCTCCAGAAGTGATTTGATCACTTGATACCGTCATTCCACTGCTTCTATTTTCTCCACCGTGGGACCTTCCCCAGGGGAATACACAACCATAATGGTTTTCGAGAAATATTATCGACCTGGCCCGATGCTGAAGGTGGGTACTGCTGTAATAATGCCCTTGTCTTATGTGTAGATGAGGCACAACATAAAATGTGAAAGTACTGCATTTGAAAGTATCTCGGTGTGGTGTTTTAGAGAGATTTCAGACATGTCTGCTCAGAAATAAGTATCCAGAAACAGAAGCTACAGAGAAAATTTGTATCTGTAATTTCTGGTGATAGTTAAACACATTTGTGTTCTCGAGGCCATGTTTGACGTCCATACAGAGCATTTTTTTTCTAAACAAGTATTGTTCCGTAAAACTAGCATGAAAATTAGGTTGTATATTGTAGATAGTGAAATGAAATAATGAGTAGGAAGATACTGAAAAAGCACAAACAGCATTATACCAAAACACAGCTAAAATGCTGTAATGCTGTTTCTCTATCTGTTGCTGTAAAAGTTGGACAGTTGGAGACATTTCTGAACACACTCCTTCCAGCATTTTTGCCTCTTAACCGCAGCAGAGCTCCCGGATTTGACCTAGAAAGCCCATTACATAAAACTGAATCAGGAAGTCACTGCACTTGCTGAGTGTTGGACTACTGACTGCAATTACGATCTGTTTACACCCTTGCATAACTGACTATAATGTACATTGAATTTTATCAAACGTATTGTATACTGCAAACATTATTTGACATCATATGCTTGGTATACACAAAGGATGTGACCTGAGAAGCCCGACTAATGATGGACCTCTAAAGAAACAAACCTCCATTTTCTCCTCAATCTGATTTAAAAAGAATGCTGCCATTGTCACTGTCAGGCTTAGTGGATCCCCATTAAGGATATCCATTAAGGCCTGTTTTCATTTCATTTAAAAGACGCTTTTATTGGAAGAGACTTAACAGATAGGGCACAAAGAGAGGTCTTATATATGTCAGCAATTTATGTCAGAGAGGCAAAGATGATATTTTTAAAATGCATTACTTATTAAGAATCACTTTGAGCACAGACCTCCTTGAATCCCATTGTATTTTTCAACTAAAATGGCCTTTGATGTGTATTTTTCACAGAACAATATAACGTGGGTCTATTCAGCAGCCACAAAGGTGGAATGATGGCAGATCAGTCTTTGTTAAGAAGCAGCACAGTGTGAAATTAAGTGTTGTTGTTGTATGCAACAGCATCTATTAGTGTTTATGCCTGCTAACCTCCATCAGCTTATCGGGCCATCATAAACATTCTCGTTTTCAAACAGACGCTTTAATTATATGAATTTTCAAGAACTGAACTTACACACTGCAATTACTTGGTGTAACACATTGCAAATGAGCGCTGATCAGATCATGTGTTCTGTTAGCAAACTACTCCACAAAATGTCAGCTGTGATTCACGTATAAGCCAGACGCGTGGGTAAACATAAAGGTAAAGAGTTCTTTGGGGTTAACTCTTTATCAGCGGTCTTCAACCAGAGGTCCACGGCCCTTAGGTGGTCCACAGAGATTCTACGGGGAGGTCAACCAAATTTATGTCATAATAATTTACATTTTTCACCAAAATACTGATGAACATGAGGGTGCAGATAATTGAGAAGACAGAAAGACGGACAGCTCATGGCATTTAATAACCAACAATAATTATGCATTAACTTTTTATGAATCATAAACACACATAGGCTAATAACCCACTATAATAAAGTGAAATAAAAGGTGAATAAAGTTAATGTAAAAGTTATTATAGGCCAAGCCTAAAATGTGACTTCATTAGATGTGAGGGTCTCTGTTCTGTTTGTCCTTGGGCTGGAATAGGCTGAAGATTCCTGCGCATGATCCCATCTTCAAATGATTCATTGGCCAATCACAGCCTATATTTAATGGTGCTAGCCGCAACTCATAAATGGTTAAGAATGCATCTAAAAGCCATTTAAGATTGGACATTAATATTGGTAGAGCATTTTTTTAATGTACTTAAAGACTCTCTTGGTGGTCATAATTTCGACTCTATAGTATGAAGGTATGCAGCATTAAACTAAAATAAATAAGGTCAATTTTGCTCTGATCAGTGGCCTGTGAACTACGATCAGTGACCAAATGATATATAGATATTCTTTTATGATGAGCCAACTGGATCAGATTGACTCTGCGATTCTTTTGGAAACTTCAGGCTCTCGTCTCATTATGTAAATAATCACAGCAGCAGCTAAAGCGGCAGTCTGCGTCCATGCAAGCCTGGCACATCACATCCTTTTCATCTCTGGACTTCATATAGTCTCCAGCGATGATAAAGAGGGATAAAAAGATCCTTTGTGGGTGCATATCGAGGTCTCTTTAGCTCAGCTGGTGAAGCCGTCTTAGCTCCTGCCATAAACATTATAGCCAAATAAAAAAAGGCTTAACGTGAATAGAAGAAGAAGGTGCACAATATGCTGCGCGGTGATGGCACAATAGCCCTCAATAACCTCCCAAAACCTGTCCCCAATCTATTTCTAGTGTCCTATCTTGCAGCACATAAAATGGTAAACACTTTATCGAGTGAACTCAAGATCGTTTTTTTAAAATGGGCATATATAATAGATTTGATATTGTAGATATAATGGAATGATTAAAGCCTTGAAGTGCTCTCAATCATCTGTGTAGAATAATAAACAAGCAGCTGTCTCAGTAAATAAGTAGTTCTCCTCTCAGTGACTGAATGAATGAAGTGTGATGTAAGACTCAGCTCACCTTGTTTCTTTGATTTCCTCGTTTCAAAGGTTTTCAGAGTTTTCTGTCACGCCGATTCTTCTGAACAGTAAATATGCTGACTGAAATGTTAGACACACGCACGCGGGTGAACAGACTGAACTGTGGCCATTTGACGTTGACCACCGTGGGACACCTTTAGCAGCCACACCTGATAGCTAAAGGATCGTCCAAAACGATCCTTTAGCTATCAGGTGTGGCTGCGGTAAGTGTACATCCAGGGAAAAAACACCCCATCTATCCCCGGTTAAAATCTTCTAAAGGGTTTGAGAGTATTTGAGGATTCTGGAAATACCTTGAAAAACCCCTGAATGAAAAAATAATGCTGAGCTCTGTGACTCAAATGTCATGCCTTAGGGACACACACTGGGGCCAGGCTGGCTCCTGCGTTGGCACAGACTCGCACATAAACCGGCTTTGTTTTGGTCCTGTTGGTCCAGCTGCACGGAGCTGCAGAGACTTGTCAGTGTGGACAGCCGTCATTAACTTTACTGTAATATAGGAAACATTTTCCCATTCAGCTTGAAGAACCGCTGATGTGAAGTGAAGCACTTAAAATGCTCCATGTAGGCTAGCTTCTGTTGCATAAAAGAGACATTACAGTTTCAATGAGCGGATCGTGAACATGTTGAAAGTGTTAGGAGGTGCCTCACTCGCTGCATTTGAAAAGCTTGTACCTCAAGGGTCACACCAACACTGAATACACATTTCTGTGCTGTGTCAATAGAGAATAGAAAAAGTAGAGAAACATAAGAGTTTAGTCTGCACACAAAAGACACGCTGAGGATGTGAGGTAGGTAGAGTTGAGAAGGCATAACGTTTGAAAGAAGAGCTGCAGAAGAGATCGACAAATAGGAAATCGGTGTGCTTTCTGTGCAGCACACCTGTCTTATCCAACATTACACACCTACAAATACTTTTTCTAAGCTATGAAATACAGAAATGTTCCACACTGAGGCCATCTTGCACAGTCACATCTCCTTGAAAGCAATTTCCAAAGTTCCAGAATCATAAAATACAAAAAAAAAAGGAGAGAAAACCTTACGTTTAAAATTTCTTTTGGGTCAGTGTTCATAGTAAACAATTTTCTGCTGGAGTTTCAGACACCTCTGCTGTGAACCAGGCACAGGTTTGTTTTTCCAATCCTATCATAAAAAGTGTATTAGATGGCAGCTTCTAGCACTGCTGCTTGACAAGGGCCACAGCCGCCTCACCCCTCTGTGTGCGCGCCACTAGCCCGCAACAACAGGTGATACCGGCTAAGTCAGGAAAGGCACTTGAAAATTAGACGCGGGACATTCAAGTGGCAGGTAAAGGCGAGATTGTTGCACAGCGCTACAAGTGAGGGATCAGAGTCATGGTGAACCGCAGAAATCCCTCACACAGAGAAAAAAGACGACAGAAAAACATACTGAAATAGAAGCTTTATAAAAAAACATGTAGGAGAAAATCTGAGTCCTCCGGGGGCTTGAAGTGCAGTTGAAGTGAAGTTGCAATCCACAGAGAAATAATACATCAAAATGAAAATACTATATATAAACAGCACACATCTAGACACACATACATATATATATATATATATATATATATATATATACTGCTTGATATAAAACTTTGATTATTTTCAAGGTGAACGCCATACATACAAATATTCTCACCCTGCAGTCTTGACAAGTGCCGGTCCCTATAAATCATACACATACTGTGTATCAGTCCTTATCCGTGATGTTAGTGGCCGATATGCTTTAGTTTTGATGCAGTTGCATAGTCATTTCAAACAATTTCAGGAATGATTATGCCCAGCTACCTGACAGGGTTTAGTCACAATACCCGTGACAGTGATGTCTGTAAAAGCACCTCACAGTCTCACAGACAGACACGTCCAAACAGGCAGTCGGGTGTGGTTATACGAGACAGTTAAAGTCCTAATCATTTTTCCAAGAGACACTCGACTCACTGCTACGACTGTCCATTCAAGCATTTTAACAAACATTTTTAATGGACTCTCCTGCTCGAAATAGACGTAAAAAACTTCAACAGCCGGACTCAGCGACATATTTGAAAAGGTACAATTGTCTGTACATAACAACTGTGTACGAAAAGTCAGCTGAGGTTTGTAGGAAAACACCTCCAACCACAGTGCTTAAAATTCTGTTTACAACGCTGAAGATGGTGGATCTAAGCTACAGTAAGAGGCTGACATCTAATGTGTTGGATGAATTTAGTTATTTGAGTCAAATTATGTTGCAAACTGCTCTTTATTAGAGTTAACGTTAACAGTCACTCAGGCTGGCTTGGCTTGAGTTGAAATCAGCGGCTACTTCAGGCAGAGGCCCCATGAGCGGCCAGTCCAACGATCAGCCATCACCACGAAACTATCTGCAGCGTAATCCTCATGGGCCGTGGCATATCATCAATTTACAAGCGCTTGAAATTTTGCCACTGATCAGATTAACAGAGGTCTAGATAGTTGTTATTGTCTTGAACACTGACACTGTTTTTGTGAAAGAGAAAGATCCGTTGTGCAGTTATTGTATCGCTGTGTTCAAAGTGACCAGACGTCAATGACAAAAACAGTTTACTTCACGATATCATCGATTCGAACTTGACAGAAACAATATAGAACTCACCAAAAACCTCTGTGTTCCAATAACAACCACTTAATTCACAGTTAGATTTTGCAGCTGCAGCGCTCTCGCTCAGTACGGCACCAATTTCAAAAGTTATTGCCCCATTAGTCACAAACATTGGGTGCCGGTTGAAAAATACTGGTTATACTTTAATACACCCGGGTCTCTGAGTATCTGGGCAACACCTTCTACCCGCCAGCTTAAAAGATGTGTCAGCTATAATGTGAGCCTAATAATATGAGTGACTCCAAGTTTGATGCAGGAAAAGTCTTTCAAAAATCCTCCATGCTCCTCTGTTAGTTTACAGACAATTTCCAAAGAGCAGAGTCTGTATTTACAAAAGCTAAGAAAGGTCAACAGAGCTGAAAAGATAAAAAAATATGCAGGGGATGAGATTTTATAGTCAACCGCAAAAATAATTGGCAAGTCAGTGGTTGAGTTTGACGTCCCAGCAACATGGCATCGACGTCTTTAAGTCAATAAAATATAAAGTTATATATATATATATATATATATATATATAAAGATCTGACCACTTTCTACAGAGGGGCTATGCAGAGCATCGTAGATAGCGTCTGGCAGCTGCACTGTCCTCTGACCGCGAGGCCCTAGAGCAGATCGCGAGGACAGCTGAAAAGGCCATCGCGGCCTCTCTCCCCTCTGTCACGGACATCTTACGACACGTGCCGCCCGAGCGAGGCCAGAGGCGCCGTGGATCCGGCACACCTGCTCCCTGCTGCCTGCTGGAAGAAAAGTTCAGAAGTTTAAGGAGTTCCTTCCCACAGGCACTAAGACTGCTAAACAACAAGCATAAAACCATGTGCACCTCGCACTTTAATCTCTGCCGCTACTTCTGCTTAAGTCGCGCTGTTTGTATCCATCTACATGAATACATGCATGAACATACACATGCTAGTCTGTTACGCTCTGTCTGCGTGTTGTTTCTTGTTTAGTCTCTGCACTTTTGTACTTTGTGTTGTAATGGGTCTGCACTGTGTTTTATGTCTCATGGTGCTCCGTGGTCCTTGGCGACACACTGCCTCGTTTCACTGTCGTGCTGCGTATACGGTCGAAATGACAATAAAACCCACTTGACTTGCCTTAACTAGGGAAAAAGTCAACCACTCTATTAACACAACCCCTTCAGATGGTTAACTTTTATTTTTGGGAATGAGTTTACACTGATGTGCGCACACACACACACAACTGTCTCCCGTTTTCATCCCCCCGTTGTCAAACATTTCGACTTTATATTCGCACACAGCTGACACTTCAGTGGACGTCCACGTCGACACCAGCTGTTGCTGGAAGATTAACTTCAAAAGGTTGCATACATCTTTAAGGATCCCTTTTGTATGTGGGGGAGAAAACAAAAACAAACCGCTCATTCCACTGAGTTAGCAGCGTGCGTCCTTCCACAGCATGCAGACCATGGAATGAATTCTTATCGGTGGTGGTGCAGTCTGGTCTCTAACGCAGCACTGACATAGTGTCTAGATGAAAGATGTGTTTTGATGAGGGCTGTATGAGAATTTAATGAAGCAAGAACGAGTGAGCCTGAAGCTATGGATGCCTATTGATGTGAGGTGTTTTAAGGGGATTCCTCCTCCTTTGCCTTTATGAGCTGGATACCTTTTTATGGGATTCTGCAACAGGAGTCCCCGTGCATGTATTGCAAATGTTATGTTACGATACATTTTGTAAAAGGACTGCACTCTCGTGGAACTGTCTGCGACCCTGACTTGCCATAATTTCACCTTAAATGCCACGCCACAGATACAATGATCTAAAAATATCTCTGTCTGATAACGCCGCTGCACCTTAGAGAAATCATCTGATTCATCTTTAGTTGAAATGTGAGCAGGATTCAAAGGGACGCCTTGGGCAACACGCTTCTGAAGTAAAGGAAAATTAGCTTCTCTGGCTCCCCTTTGATACTGGGACACCTCAATGTAGGTCTCTCTTTTTTTTTTTTTTTTACTGTATTTATTAGTAGCTTTATCAGATTATTGATGGTCCCAGTTCAAAATGGAAAGAGAGAATCCTCCTCAAGGGGTGAATATGTGTGTTGAATGGAGTTTTGTTCTAACGTGCTTTCCATTCACTTCCCTTTCCAATATAACCTCTTAGTGTTTTTGTCTGTGTACAGGCATCCTCTCCAGTCTTCCAGTAACATCTCTCCAAGAGGTCAATTAACCGTAATGAGGCAATAATGCGGTTTACTCCAAACCTAATTAGATTTCGTTTAGCCAATGGGCTCTCAGATGTCCCATGTAAGAGGCTAAACTATGCATATCATTTACTGTGCGTTTCGTTTCATTTCACTTCACTTGCACTGAGAGTGGTTCTCGCGGAGGCAGCAGTGAGGCCGACCCATCAGATACATAATTGTTCGCCTTTTTAGTCTCCATCTTCTTATTCGAGTTGCTGTGAATGTTCACAAATCCTTTTAGTATACCCTCTCTTGTGTCTCTCCCATCAAATTACACACCGCCTCCTGATTCTCCATCGCAATCATGCATTCAGGTTCAGATATCGAAAAAGGAGATGTTAACATCTTTTTAAATTTCATGAAAGACGTTTTAATGCAGCTTTTTTTTTTTTTTTTTTTTCTTATTTTGGCGGCGACGGTGTTATTACTCAAGATTTAGGACAAGAGACAAAGTCAAGAGCTCCGTTCTGGTGGTTTGATTCAAATAAATGAAGAGGTGGGCAGAAAAGTGGTGCTTTAATGCAAATTCGATCAGATGAAATATTACACACTCAAATCTTAAGCGGCCTTTGAGGTCAATTGACTGGCTGCTGAGTCGAATCGTGGCAGGGGTGGTGTCCATATTTCACACGCCATTCCACCACACAGAGCTTATAAGTTATCACACGCAGGGAAAATAGCTTAGCTCCGACCCTGTGGCCCTCGGTGGCGGTGTAAAACAGACTGCATCCGTCACGTAACAGCAGGAACGAGGTCTTGGCAATTTGCACAGCAAAGACTTTATAAAGAATTATCACAGAGATAATAAATAATTGAATTGCCGATTCAAACTGAGCTTAATATCTCACTTAGAGCTAATATCGCATGTAGGAAATGACATGGTTGGGGTTCACGGAGTGCAGGGTGAAAATTCGATGCTGCAGCTGAACTATCTCCTTTATTGTTGATTAGTTGCCTCTTAACTTCCTCGGAGTGATTCCCCCCTAAAAGATGAAAGCACAATTTCCATGTTAAGTGCTTTGCTTCCTTCAGTTGTGTCTGTGGAGGCAGAATATCTACACGCGAGCGAGCCAGCTAGCCAGCGGCTTTTTCAACGCAGATTTGATCAGGTTTTTTTTGTGACAGCTCCCATCTATTGGATTTCTCTCTCTCTTAATGTAATTCTTCCAACTGTACCGTCCTTAATACAGCCCCAACGATAACAGTATTCTAACTGTGACGTGATAAAAATAGAGTTCTTTAATCCATGTGCATTGTTTATTAAAATACATATGTATGTGCTTTGGTTTGTTTCGAATATGCTCGGAAAGCAAACAGATTGCTCGGTGCATCTGTGCATAATTTGATTCATGTCATATCAAAACTCTGCAGATGAATGCCGCATCCTCGCCACGCTCTCTCCATGGTGACCACAAAAAAAAAAAGACGAATATCAATTCAATTTTCTTTTTTTCCCTATTAAGGTTTTCCATCTGCTCCGGCAAAGTCATAAAAGTATTAACATTCCTGGATGTGACAAGTAAAAAAAAAAAGGCTCTTATTTTTGGCTGAGGTACAAAGGAGAGGAGGGGAAAGGAACTAAAAATGAGACGTCTGCAGCATTAGAAAGATCCGCTGTGAAATGCATGGTCCACGTTTTGTCCTTTTCCTACTCAAGAAGCACACTCTAAGCTATTTTCTCTTTTACTTATTACAGAAATGTTGTTCCTGCAGCTGCTGCTTTTTCAAAAGTGGACTGGCAGAGTACAAGCTCGGCCTTAATCTTAAAGTTGGACTTCACGCCATTTCATCAGGATAAACTGATGCAACCCTCTCAAGCTCTTCTCAAGAGACGCACTGTTTTATTTATCTACCACTTCGGATCTGACTGTAATCCCAACTGTGTCACCCATTGTCTATACAACTATTCCCGGGGCTATAATGAACAGTGCCAGCCTCCTAAATCCCAGAGCAGATGTCAGGGGAAACAGATTATTCACTCATATTGACGGGTTTATCCTTCTCTGTTGCAACCTGTCAAAAAAAGCCAATACTCTAGGCTTCCAGCATGAGTTGTTGTCTCAAAGTTAGATTTGTAAGGATAATGAATGTACAGGTGAAAGTTCCTGAAGGAAATGAGTCAGCGTCACAAACAGACATGCTATGTTTGGATCATTTACCTTTCCAGGACAATATTTCTATGGAATATCTATATTTTATCACTATGATAAAACTTTAATCTAATTTAACTTTAATCTTCATGTTCGTCTGCATCATAATACAGGAAGTTTCTAAGCAAACCTAGTTTAACTTTTGAACTTTGAACTTTGGCCCGTGCGTGCCCTCGCTGACAACGCCATTATTCTCCAGGAAGAGCTCCTGACACAAAGAGCATAATTCATGCAGCGCGAGCCTGGAGCCAACTAATCAGTGTTCAGAGCGGGTGTAACTCTGCCTCATACACATCAGGCATTTGCCAGAGAAACATTTCCCAGAGGAGAACGGCAGCACTCTGACTGTCAGTCACAGCTTCACTGTACCATTAAAGGGACATAGTTATGGAGCAGAAACATAAATCTGAAAGGCCAATATATCACATTCATTTGTTTGTCTTGTTTGTTTGTCTATGTAAAAAAAAAACAACCTTTGAGAATACATTAGTTATGACAACATAAACACGCCTTCTTACGACTTTGTATCTCATACATGAGCATATCAGGAAGTTTGTAATATATTCCATAGCTTTCCTGACGCTCCTCATTTGCATTTTGCATCTAATTAGAACAAAGTCATCACTCAATGCAGGCCACTCTAGTCGACTCATAACAAGCAACGCGTCGAGTATACAACATGATTATTTTGACGCATCATGAATGTGTAACTGCGGTTTACTCCGTGCACCCAATTAACTGACTTCAGGCATGAATGTTCTGCACATATCACGTTTTATTTTAGGAATTGATATGAATGTAAACAGATTGGATAAACTAAAGAAGTGAGAGAATAAACAGAGAGACGCGCAGCAGCATTAGTATGCGGCACTGCTTATGCAGCGCAAGCTGTGATGCTGTTGGAGGTTGATCCACAGAAGAATGTGTGATCATTCAAAGTAACACGAAAACACCTGAAGGACTGGATCTTTCTCTACGCTTGGAGCCTCTCTACCCTCGTCATTATTAATGATAACAAAGCTTCACTTCTTTTCCATATTTGACATGACCATATTCGTCCAAATGCCGTAGATACACTTGCATGTACGTGTTGCTCTACTGACGTAATATTAATTCCAAAGTCATAATCCAAACATCACTGAATTCCTTGAAGCCCTGTGTGTGTGTGTGTTTGCGAAATATTGACTTCCTATCACATCATATTCCGTGCCTCTCACAGCAAATAGACGAGGAAGTAAGAGAAGCCAGTCTCAAAAGAGTCTAATTACCAGTTTTTTGTCAAAAGTAACACCTGCCAATTACATAAAGACGTTTCCTTTGTGCTGCTTATTCGTAATTAATCAGCAGAAACTCACACGTACAAAAGGAGGGGGAAAAAAAATATTTCTGCTCCACTAAATGAGGTTTGATTGTTCAGACCTTCCAGTGAATCCTTGCTGCTTTGCTCTGAATTATTTTATCTCGAGATGGATTTATTTCAACCGGTCACAGTCGGTAGGCAAATGCAACCTGTGACAAGAAATAGGTTTGGTGACTCAGTCGTTCCTTTGTGCCGATGTCAGGCAAAGTTCAGGCACAGGGGTGAGATCCTTTCTGCTCTGAGCAACAGAAGAAGACAGCGTTTGTTCTGTCTCTACATAACTGAAAACAAACTCCAATGTGCTTAGAGACGCTCGTTGTCAAATGATAGAATATTCTGGAGAAAAGAAGATGATTGAATTTAGCACTGGAATCATAACCGGCACCATAACCAGGACAGATGTGGAACTAAAACAAAACAAAAAAAAAATACCCCAAAGCGCCAGAGCTTCATAAAACCAGAGGAAAAACTTTGAAACTGTGTTTAGATTTATCAGATAACCGTTATGGAGTCAGAACGGCTTCAGTAAATGGATAGTTCAAATGAATTTCCCCATCATCATATAGCCAGAGGTATGAAGAAATATCCTGCTTAGGAAGAATTACTGATACCGTGCTGAATTTTTACCAAGGATAACGCAGTGTATGGAGTGAATAAAAAAAACATAAACCATGTTTTTCAATGACCTCTCCTCTGCGGTATAATAAAGTGTGTCCTCGCTTTCCTCTTAATTCTTTACCTCAGTCACCTTAAAGAAGCTTCAGACTCTGGCAGCACATAATGCAGCCTGAGCGGAGAAAAACAATGATAAAGTGGCCATCAGAAAATATGGCATATAATTGGCAGGTGATGTACTGTGCTCTGGAGACTGCAGTCAGACGAGGCATGAATCTTCCCTCCAACAACCTGTCAACAACTTCCCTGCCATGATAGTTATTTACTCTAATGCACTGTTGACGTTACGACACGTGTTTTATGAAGTGTTGTGAAGATAGAATGGCGAGATTTATGTCAGCGTTTTAGACTAAAAATGGTTAATCTCCATTATTCGGAAACACACAGACGTTACTCGCTCTAGTCAGACAACAACCTGCAAATGCTTTTAAAGCCAGCACCGCCGGATAAATGGGAACATTTACCGGTGTGGTTGCTTTACATTACTTTTAGCGAGCTTGCACAGGGTTGACACGTGCAATTTATACATGCAAAATATGGGCAAATTTTCACATCCAGTGTTTATGGAGAGCCTTTCAATGAACGAGCTGTAATTTAAGTGATTTGTGTGTGAGTGAGTTATTTGCTCGGCACTGTGGCTCCGACGCTTCAGCCGCAAATGACTTAACGTGGAGAACGCAACTGTTGCTTTGCATGTCACAGTTCAAGGGCTTCTGCTGCGAGGGCACTGAGTTACCGTCAGTGACAGTCACGTCCAATTACCCAAGCGACAACAAAAAAAAAACAACAACAACCCTCTTCTCCCTGTCTCCTGTCAAGCCTGGTTTTGCCTAAGACGTGCTACAGGAAGCACATTTGCTGCATGGATTATGTTTAATGGCAAACTGGACTTTGAGAAAGTGCTGTCACAGTTACTTCCGTATCACTGTTGCACTCTCTCCCTCCACTTCAGCATAAAAAGCCATCTCTTAAATCTCTCTGTCAAACGCAGGAACTCACAAACTGCAATAAAACTGGATCAACACACCAAAAACTAAAAAAACAAAACCCTAATACGCCTTAACATAGATGAGCATCACGATGCATTTTGATATATGTATACTACTTATGTATGAGAGTCCGAGGATGAGTTATTTTTCCATTAAGCTTGCATTTGCAAGTTAAACTAACCTGTTTGCTGCAGGCACCGGGGACACCTTAAATTACTTTGGAGTATTTCGGGAAGCAGTACAGAAAATTGCGTTCACAATCTCTGGAAAAATAAGATCTCATTTAGCAGTCACTTAGTCACAGCGCAGTTGTTATTTACAGTATATTGTTTAGAAATGTATAACCCCGCACATGGACAATAATGATAGAATTCTCGCAGCGCATAAAAAAAAACCTTGCTGGGCATTTTCTCATTAAATGTACCCCCAATTAAGATAGCACATGTACATCAGTGTATTTGTTCAGGCTATATGCATCCCCACAGGAGTGTGCTAAATCAGACAGACAATCTGGTTGGTGATTTTCATGTGAATGACCTCCCTTTTCCGAGAAGAGAGCCGTCTAAATTGGAAAGCGCCTCATTTTAGCCTCAAACTTTCATTCAGCTGCAAAGGGGAGAGACAGGAATTAATTTGCTGTGAGTGAATGGGTTTTGACAGGGGCCCATTTCACCAGTCAGTGTCAGCGTTATCCTGGCCGTGCAATAACGCAATAAGGAAAACAATCAAACGGCAAGCTGCAAAACATCTGACCTCAGATTCAGTTTTGATATAGGATATAATTGCATTGTGCAAAGGACCCACAATGGCCCCTGTGTTCTGCTGATTTCTTAAAATAAGTTAGACTGGAGCTCAGTGCCAGGAGCGCGGTTATTTTCATAGTGCCTTTGTTCTGCGAGATCAGTCAGAATGTCTCCAACACGGAGAGCAGGACTCTTTGAAACAAACCTTCATCTTCAGATTGTTTCCCACTTCTGTCTTGCTTCCGCTTCACTCTTCCCCGGTAACCCCAGAATTTCATAAAAGCCGAGAAAGGGAGTGAGTGTCATCTAGTTTCGGCAGTGTTTATGTTATTTTGGCTCTTTCCAGGAACAATTGCGATTCCGTGTGTTGAAAAAACAAACTAACTAACTGCTGCGCCGGCGCTGTATCAGCACGTCCAGTGATCTGCTGATCTATTGATCAGCGGACGATCAAGCTGAAAGAAGCACCTGCAGTGCAGTTAGGGTTTGATGGCATTTCATCAAATCCAAAGCCAGTTTGAAATCCTCTTATCAGATCTGAATCCTTTTGAATGTCTGAATCCGAAGTCTAGCTTTCATCATCAGCAAGAAACCAAAGTTATAAATAAATACAACTCAAAGACTCAAAGTTCAGATCTGTGTTTGTTGGACTAGAAGCTAAAAAAGCTTTTTTAGTGGCAGCTCTCGTTATTCAAGCTTCCCTTTAGTATTAACCCCCTGAAAATTAGATAGGCAGCAGCAGAAGACATTGATGATATTTGATTTTAACAAACTACTTGATAGAAAAAACTGTGGTCCTGATTTAAAGCTATGAGGTTAATGCGCTCAGAATATTGATTTGATTCCGCCTCTGTTCAACTCCAAAGACACCGTTGGGCTGCACAATTAATCAAATATAAATCTGTATCGTGATTTTGGTTCCCCACAATTAAATGAATATGACTGACAGCGACGTTATTGTTTGAAATGCCTACTCCACTCATGCAAAACTCATAATCAGACTGCAAATCAATTCAAACGCTTCCGAGGGGCAAAACAAGAATCAAATGCTTGGCGGGAAGGCAAAGAGCGACTCCCTCTTGATTAGCATTTTAGTCGCGCAGCGCCACTGTTTCACCTTCCAAACGCTGACCACAAGAGGAATGATGTCGGTGCTGCAAGGTGGAACTGTAAAACAGACAAGAAAGCCAGTATGACAAAGGCTGCCATTGTTTGTTGACATCCTTGTCCCAGAAGTTGTTCCTACCTCCTGATGACATTAAGCTCGTGAAACCTTGTGAAAGAACGACAAGCTGTGATTGGTCAGGGACCAATGTGTAATCTCTTGGCAGAGTCACGGCCATAATTTATAATTTTATTTATGACTGTGTTATCCCCTAATCTGTAATTGTAACAGACAAAAAGAAGGTGTAGTCTGAATCCAGGATTACAGTGATCGCAGTGTAGCTGTTACATTGATGGCAGCTGATATAATCTATAATCGCTAGTGACGTCTGTCATTTGAACTATCGAATGCAACGGTCAGCACCAGTTATGATGAGAAGCTTTCTGACTTTACTTGCCTGTTTAAACACTGATCATCGCTGATCGTTGGTTATATATATATTTTTGTGCGATGGACAGAAACAAAAATTAAAAATATACATTATGGAACAGTGGAACTATTTTCCCACGAGTTAAGAATAAATTGACACCCTCTCATGTCAAAGAGGGACACCATTTATTTTCCACTGTGCCGTTTTGTCATTGCACAAGTACTTTTAATGAAAATACATTTTCATGGATCAGAGACGCTGCAGAAACAGAAGATCGAAAAGTGGATTATACTCAGTGGAGCAACAGTCTCGCTCTGTCCCTAGCATTTCCTCTCTTAATCCAATCATGCCCCAATTACAAAAACCCCACGATGAAGCCAGTGAAAGACAGAGGAACACTCTAAATGCAAACTTACTGCAGCTTTCTGACGTCATTTACGATAAATGAGCTCATGACCTTAACTTTTGTGTCCCAGAAGAAAGGAAGAAGAAGAAGAAGAAGAAGCGAAACATAAAAGTTCAAACCTTTATCCTACACGATAACAATGTTTAAATTGCCGGATGGCCACGAACACTGCCTGAAGGAAAACAAGCCGTTTTCAACAGACATGCGGAGATCATTTACTGACCTGATAGACACCATTTCAATTGTTTATGCCTTGGCCACAGGAAATGTTGCTTGACGTAATAAGTGGCTATTTCTGCTCCAGGCGAAATGATTTTCTAAATTAGGTGCTCATCTTCGTACATACAGTGCGACTGACTATCAAATAACTTTGTGAGACAGCCTCATCACGTCTCATCAATAGCAGTCACACTCAACACGACAGACTTTCAATATGTTCAAGCTCCCTTGAAATTTGTTACCTAGAGGGTATCGCTACAGGAAAAAAGTGAAAGTGAGCTAGATCGTGTTCAGCTGTATTTTTTTTTTTTTTTTTTTACAATACAGGAAGTGTGACGTGTTTCTGTGACACAGAGGTCGCGGAGAAGAGGGCAGGGTGGGCGGCTGTGAGTTTGACACATGAGATCAGTGTTTATGTGCGGCTTCGCTACAGACGACGTGGAAACGCTGTGAGTTCGGTTAAATATTAAAACAGTCAATGAGTCTTGTCTTGTGCTTCAGCAGCAACAAGAGTTGACTTCTTTTAATATTTCACCACGACCATAACTGTTCCCCGTCCCTTCACATATTTGCTACATTTCAGAAACGGTTTGGATTATTTAAATAAAAGAAGATGAGAAACTTACTTGAAGCCTGGATTTGTAGAGGAGGGCTGAAACGGCATTTTTGATTCATGTGCTGATTCTTTTTTATAAATAAATCAATGAATCTTTTAGTCTATATAAAGGCAAAGCTCGATATATTCAATTATAAGACAAAAGAAATGCAATTTTTTACAAATGTACTGGTGAACTTTTGACATTTTTGCATGTAAACAGACAATTTCTGTTCACTAATTGTTTCAGCTTTTATATGTACTGAACAGTGTATGCCATGCTGTGTAAAACATATCGTACAAAATGTTTTCATAACATCTGTCCACATGTGTCCTGAGCCTGTTTATCTGCCACCAAGGCATATTCATATATAGATATTGTTCTTGACAAATAGAGTTACACTGTAAATTATTCAGTGTGGGAGCCCACTACCGGGGGTTAATATATTATGCCAAAACCCGTGAAGCGCTGTGTCCTTGTTGTACATCGGAGCCATTATTCCTCACAAATTAAGTTGTGAAAGACAGGAAGACTTTGGTTTATGTGCCTGAGGCCTCTTGTTGACCTGAATCATGAAATCATTCTGCTGCAGTAACAACAGCACACAGTGCAAGTGTGTGTGTGTGTGTGTGTGTGTGTGTGTGAGAGAGAGAGAGAGAGAGAGAGAGATGCTTTAAAAGGAGCCCTGGGTAGCACAAAATGCAGGTCAGTAATTACGGTTTGCTCAGCTGAGCAACACTGTTAATCTGTATGTCACTGTTAATCTGCGGCTGTCTATATATGGATGTTGCTTCATCGCACCTGAAGGCACAACAATTACTCTTTTCCTTTACCTTTAAATTGGGTCATTAAGCACAACAACATGAGTGTGAAATATTTTTAGATCTTTTGCTTTTCGCAAGTGCCATAGCTGTGACAGAAGCCCGCCACGTTAACGTCAAACGCTCAACACTTTTGGGGACATTTCTGCATCTGTGGCCAGTTTTGACAACGGCGTCACGGAATTACACTGTATGACTTCATTAGTGTGTGAGACAGTGTCTCTCCAAAGTGACACTGGTAATCAGATTTAGAGCTCACATCTCTGACAGTTCACCGTTCACTCACCTACCCTCATCCCGCCCCCTTTTGTCTTTGACATCACCTCTTTAAAGATTCATAAGCCAGGGCAATTTACATAAAAGTTAAAGCGTCTGATTAGTCGCATTACAACCCACTCTGACCGGCATGAGCCCTGCAGAGACTGGAGGATTGGCCAAGGTTACAGCACAGGCATGGGCTCAACAGCACGCGACGGGAACCACCATGACGTCAGGCACGGGAGAGATTATGAATTTCTTTCCGGGCAGAGCTATTCTGCAGTTTGCCGCACCTTCATGTTCCACCTAATCATTGAAACTATGCGGGAACTGCTTAATAACACTATTATCTTACGCAATCGACTACACAAAAAGAGTACCTGTATTAACGGCGCACGCTGCTTTGCATGAATAATAACTGCGGGCATGTTCGCCACGATATACACATATTTGTCTTTCCTCTCTTTAGTGCGCTGAAATGAGTGACCATGATGCAATGCTGGAACAATTTCATTGTTTTCACGCACATAAAAAGGCATAAAAACATTGAAATTGAAACTCGCCATTGCAATTCAATTGGGGTCATTAAGTCAGAATTTGCATTTAAATAGCAACATTAAAATCTTACATAGTATTGCTGAATAATGTGCTCATTCATAGCAGTGCATCATAATTAATGGGTGTTTCCAAGGAAACCTGAGAAACCTAATTGCTCACAGGGTGGTCTCATTATAGAAGGCACGGGATGCTTTCAGCAAGTCTGGATGACCGGCGCATAGAAACTGGGCGTTTGGAACAAAATTCAGAGACTCTGCAGCAGATCTGATATTCTTTAAATCCTCTTATGCTTTAGAATTTATTTCCCTCCGCGAATGTCCTGTCATGGCGTCTCACTGCGGCGAGGCTCGTCCGTCATTTGGGAATAATTCTGCACTTTAAACGTGAGGTGTTTGCTGAATTCTGCAGAGGACCCTCGAGCCAACTCCTGCCCAGGCAACATCCCTAAGGCTAGGCAGAAATGCACCAGGACTTATAATAATTGCCTCTGCTTGTTTCCCCAGACATGCCAGCAGCAGTCCAAACCATGTTCTACAGGGTTTAAGAGAAAACCTCTGCAGGCCAGTACAGACCTCTTTTATAAAAGACAAAGAAGCCCTCTTTCACAGGTAGAGCCTTGAGGGGTTCTTGCATGCCTGTCTTGATAAGGAAAACAGTCATGCTTGACTGTAGGTTGCAGGTTTGAGAGGTTTATCAGAGCAACACAAGGTCGTTTTCGTGGGTGATGCAATAAAACTCATACATAAAATAGTACTTGATAGCAGAGACAGCTAGATAAAACTTTTATTTAGAGATAATACACAGTGTACCCCTAATATTGCATTTTCAAGCCACTGCACTTTAGCTGGGGCAACAGAGCACCGATTTGTCAGTCATCTCCTCCATTAGCTGCAGTAATGCAGGCTATTATAAGCAAGGGGGGCAAATTGGAAGGGATAAGGTGTCTGTGGGGGGGACTGGGTGATGCCATTGCAGTGGTGGTGACATTTTGTTGTTTGTTTTGCAGGATAGAGCAAGAGGTGAGGAAGGTAGCCATATGGTGGGTATTTATCAGCCGATGGCTGCCAGAGTGATTGAATGTGAGCTGAAGGTGAAGCTGCAGACAGCTGAGAGGGAGAGCAGGGCCTGAGGCCCGGGGTCTCGTACCAGGCTGTTCATCATCTCCCTTAAAGGAAGGTCAACAGTCCAATGAATCACGCTCACCAAACTTACAACTTGTTCTCAGTCAGCTTTACTGCATTTCCCTGCCGTCCTCGGTCTTCAGCTGGAACCTAATACACTCGCCGAGATTGTTTGGAAGAGATTGGAAGATGCCAAAATCGTTATTAATCTAATGATCCATTATTCTTATGCGTCATCAGAAATGGCCAACAGTAAAGCAGCAGGCGCATTGGTGTTATGGCACATAAGGAAGAGAACAATACCAGAATCATAGGCGATGTTACAAGTACGGAGACAAATGATACACATATGGTGCAAAGACAATGGAGCAGTTTTACAAACACGCATAACACATTCAGCTGACAGCTCCAGTGAGAAACCTGCAAATCCCACGGCGTGTAAAGTTTTTATTATAAAACTTCTTATTCAACCTTTTTAACCAATCACCAAGACCTCACAAAACACACGGGAGGAACATACACAAGAGACGTGGGAGGCAGGGATTTGGCCTAGAATACTTTAGACTATGCAAAATATGAGAAGGGCACTCATGTTTGAAGAAAAGTAATCCGCCTCCATGAGAAATCAGAGCATTTTCTCTCTCAGGGAGACTCTCGTCTTACATCTTGCTTAAAATTATGAAAAAAATACAGAAGTTAATTCCCATTTCGACTGACTCATCTTATTGTTGAGAACACCAAAGGCAAATTTGGGCATCTCAGGGGGTCAGTGTACGAGGTGCAATCAGTTTGTGCTGCAGAGCCAGCAGTTTCAGACCAAGAGTAAGTTTGGATCTGTGCGAGTGTGACAGATTAAATAAATCACGTAAGAGGGAGACTGATCTACTTTTGTTTGAAGAATTTTGGGGTTCCTGGATAAATCTATGCAAGACTAGTTCAGTTAGCGATGGTGATGCACCGAGTTGTTTGTTCCTCTTGGCAGTAAACAAGTGGAACGAAGAAGGAAAGAAAATCAGAGCTAACAACTTTTATCCAACCGGGTCTTGTTTCTGATCAGGTTAGTTTTGATATATTAGAAGTGACAGAAAGAAATAGTTCATATTTTTTGACATGAAGGGATATTGAAGCATGGCTATTAGCGGAGTCTACGTGGCCTGTGGATGGAAATATCCCAGGGAGCCAAGAGCCTGTCAAACACAAATGAACATGACAATTGTTGCCTGTCATCCCCACTCTGTCTCCTCCCTTTGCTTTCCCCACTCGCCACTTGTACACAACCTAATAAAAAACAGGAATGTCATGAAATTATTATTCTAAAAACAGGACGCACCGATATGGAGAAGCATCACTTTCATTTCACTTCGTATGACACTATCACAGTTGCACAGAAGGCTTGTTTCATAGCAGGTGGTAAATACTGCAGCTCCCCTCCCAAGCAGCTCAGCCATCAACCCCTGAGGGTACAACAGGAAGACTCACACTTTATAAGTATACGCACACATACACACCATTTTATCTGGCACACCTTCGGTGTTTGCTCCTCCAGGTTCCTGTGTGACTAAAGCTTAAGTACAAATAATGCTGAGATAAAATATGCGGTTACTGTTCAAGTAAATGTTAGATGTGGCAAGACGTGCGGTTCAAGTGACCTTGAACGTGTTTTACCATTTCTATTCACAAACAAGTGATGGCGGCCAAAAGATGGCTGCCCTCCGGACATGAAATAAAGTTGCAGTCAGCGTTGAGGGCTAAACTGACTCTGATTAGAGACAGGGGGGAAAAAAACGAGACTCGAGGCTGTTTTCACACACACACACACACACAGGGGCCAGGTATTACTAGTAAATACTAGCTCTAATGGTGTGCAGGGGAGCGTCTCCAAACAAACTACTCATCGAAGCTCAGGGCGCATCGACAGACAGCAGGAGATCAATGATGGATTCCAGCTATGGGTTTGAGGAGGGTCTGGTGGACATGAAAACCCCATCTGGTCCAGTAATTACAATAATATTGTAATACTGATAGCAGGATCAATATGCAGAGTTCAAAACATGAATTCAATATGCATATACTAGGCTGCAGCTGAGCAAAACAGCTTCCTGATCTGGAATCAGGAATATAGTCTTGCAGACGAAAAAAGCTTTGTAGCTGCGTACTCATGTGCTGGTGTGAAGTTCTGGACATTTCAAAGCTTTATAGTGTCTGCTACATTGTCAGGAAAATCAAGCTCAGAACACAAGCAACAAGTGAACGTGATTTCCATCAAAAAGTCTGAATTTGGTGAGCTTTTCATGCATTAAAAAACGGGGGCTGCTCTTCGCACAGCTGGCTGTCAGTTTTTGTGTGCTGGAGGTTCCCATAGCACACAAACGCACTAAAGCGAGTGTCAGCTACGCACACGGAGCAGCCGGCAGCGAACTTTCTCAACCAAATCTGAGAAAGCATGCAAAAACACAGGTACTGTATGGTGCCTGAACATCATCATAAAAGATCAAGATCAAGCAAGAGCGAGGGAAAGTGTGCAGCGAATTCATCACTCTGTAGCTAAGAGCTTAGCTTTCTTTTGCTCACTTTACTTCGGTTAACTCCCTCCTCCTGGCGCTGTTAAGTGCTAAATATATATATGTATACTAAGTGCTATGTACAGCTCTATTCATACAGGAGAGCAGACATGTGGCTCCGCAGATATTTGCACCTTACTTTGGTACAGAAGCTGTTTTTGGAAAGAAACGTGATGTGATTTTGTAAATGGTTCTGTCTGTTTTGTGAGTCATTTCTTTCCCTGTTTTTCGGGGGGGGGCACTCATGGTGTGTGCACAAATTAAAAAAAAAAAAAAAAAGTTGCATGTGGCTGCACTCGCAATTATCAAATGACAAGAAATTAAACGACAGTTTTGATAACTGGTTAATTTAGTTCTTTATCGAGCACAAAATATGAAATAATTGGTAGTTCCAGCTTTGAAAACGTGACACTTTTCTCTGTTTTATATTTGGATTGTTAGTCAGACAAACAAGCAATGTGAAAACAAAGCGAGCGTGGGCTTTGTGATGTTATCGGGGTCTTTTAAAGAATAAAAACATTTAATTGAATAAATCTACTAATAGACAAATATAAAAAGACACGTGTGGATGAATTGCTAATTGTTACGTATGAGTTGCAGCCTCGCATGTAGCAAACATTAACAGATAATGCGCAATGTCACTTTGTTCTGACTTTAACAGCAGAACATAACAGTCACCTTAGATGAGTCCCCATATGTGCACCTTTGGGAAGTCATAAAATGGGATAGTAACACCAAAAACGTGAGGCCAAAGTCGAGGCCAGTGTCTCTGTGTAGGGTTTTTCAGCACTTTGCTGAGTCAATGAATTGGAGAATTCAAAATGTTTTGGTGGTGGAAGGATCCTCGTCCGTGCTGGTACGGCATCCTCAATAAAGAGGCTATGGGGTGTAAAATGTTTTGTGCTTTCTGCCTAAATACTGAGCTGCGTTCAAGGGATCAGTGCTTTGTTCCAAAGAAAGGAAATGACTCTCTCCACTCTGTTGGATGTATGCAAAGTCTCTGTCTCTCTTTCTCTCTCGCGCACAGTGGCACTGGCAGGTTATTGATTCCCGACCTCCCATTGTGTTGCATAGTGAAACTGACACCTAACTCACAGCAGAGATTATGCAGAAGTCGCTGCAAATGGTGAGGGAAAGTGAGGGATAACAGAAAGAGACAACGGCAGAGCTTCTCTGCCCTGTGCCGATGCTTTTTTTTTTTATCCGTGAACGCAGCAAATGAATATTAAGATTGTTTGTTTTCTTTTGAAAAGCATGGCACGGACCAGAACCAGTTTAAACCTCAATCCCCTATTCCACTCACATCGATTGACCAATCACTGCCTTAATTACACACTCCAAGGTAAAATCCAAGTCTGACTGAGTATTTTCAATTTTCTCTCTCTATTAAATCTTCCCCATCCACTGATAAAGCATGTCTACAGACTTATACTTGTCATGGTGTTGCGTCATATTCTGGCTTCATTTTTAATGGTTTTCTATGTAATGTATGGACATTAGGGCAATATTGATATGTCACTTGATGATGAATAATTTCATCAGTTTCAAGTAGTGTAAAAAACAGCATCACTGAAGTAACAGTGATGCTGTTTTGACCACTAGAGAAAACTTGCACACTAGAAAGTGACTTGTTCAATGCGGGGCTTGACAGTAGTGGTTGCCATGTTACCATTGGCAACCATTTTAAGAAACCAATTCTTGTCCTCTGGTTGCCACCAGAAAAAAAAATAGCAACCATGTTTTCAGAAAGGTGAGATTGGTTACCTTTTCCTTCCTCATTACAAATGTCTCCTTTCTTACTTAATTATTCATCATTTTCTTGTATTTATGATTGATTTCTATTTCTTCTTTTTTTCTATAACTTCCTTCTGGGTTAGGATTGGGGTTATATCTCAAAGGAACAAACAGGAAACTGCCAACCGACAAGCTTATTATAAGACCTCAAATTTGGTGGCTGCAGGGAAAAAGATGATGACTTTATAGCATAACAAAGGATATAACCCAAACAAATAGTGAGTTAAGTTATGCACACAAACTTTACACGGACAACAACCGTATGTGCTGTATGTGCCGTGTGTAATGTAGCCTACATGCACTGTAACATATACCATCCACATAATTGGCAGTGGCTACAAGGTACATCAAACATAACGAGGTATATTTCGAGTAAAAATAGAAGAATATTCTTGGATTATTCAGTGTTCCTGTGGCAGAAAAAAATCGGAGGTATAGAGCAGATACGTTACCATACCATACATTCTTTAACTCAGTTGAATAAGCACAGAGATGCTTTAGGGTGACAGCACGCATAGTTAAGTTGCAGTCGAAACGTCACGCTTGACAGCACGCACCGTATATTCGCACAGGGCATGCACGCTTCCACACGTCTGTCTTTTCCCAGCCGAGACCAGCACATCAGCACGATGATGAGAGTCAGAGGACACGGGAAGTGGCTTTTACGCGTAAGCTGGCCATTGTTTGCAAGAATAGCACAATTGCTTGAAAGCATCTAAAAAGCAACGCACTGATGTACGTATAGAAAGAGAACATGTTCATGCTCGAGTGAAAAGAAAAAAAGGTCAGTTCAGAAGTGATTCAGCCATTCTGTTGGTTCAAGAGCTGGGCAGACACGAGGGGAGCATTTGAGGAGATTTATTTCAAAATAAAATATTCAGCTTTTAAAGGAAGGGAAATGTCGGTGTGAAGGTAAAACGCTCCTTTTCTTTAAAAAAAATTGTAAATGTTCCTGAAGGTGAAATCATCTGGGTTTATATCACATATCTCTTTTCTCGAAAAATATATTGTGTCTGAAGCGACAGCGCTTCACATTCCTCAGTTCTGCTCTGTCGTGAGGCTGGGTCAAGTCAGAATAAAAACAGGGAGTGCCCCCAAAAGAATCATCTCCCTCACTGAATGCTGCATGTGTGGGTGGCTCTGATGACTCTCAGTCCAAGCGCTCAAATTCCTGCCGGTCTGAAACATGACCTCAGGGTGTGTGCCTACAATTCTCCAGCACACATAGGGTGGCTATGGGAACACTGGTCTCAGAGCAAGATAACAGCATAGAGAACTTGAGCCTACCACTGAAACCAGTCCACAAATGGAGCGACACTGCAGGTGAGATATTGCCCCCTAGTGGTTTGTTTGCCAAAAGCTGGCAGGAGCTCTGAGTTGAGTGACAGTGAGGTTGGAAAGCAGAGCCTTGATTAGTACAGCACTAAACTGTTCATCATCTGCATTTGACTAAATTACTGTTTATGTATAACTATCCATGCAAACTACATATCCAAACACATTGCTATTCGTGAAAATTTCCAAATTTGATTCCTTCCTGTAGGTGAAACAGAGCTGGGTGAAATGCTGGGAACATGAAACATGCTCGTTCATCCAAAAGGATGGAAAAATTAATTATATAAAATCACACGCTGGAGGAGGTTGAGTATTTTCTCCTTCTGTGCAGGCAGAGAACATGCAGCTGTTCAGGTACTGTGCCAACAACACGCCAAGGTTGACTCACTTCCAGGTGCCGCTGTGCCGAATCATCAAGAGGCTCACGTGCTGATTTCTTTATGAAATCCTAATAATGGTCTATAGATGGAAGGAGGAAATGTATTCCTCGCTTTAGTCCTGTGATATTAAAGAGAAAGCAGTTCTCGGAATTTATTTTCTCATCTCAAAGTTTCTATCCAGACATTTCTGAGATTCTGGTCACTTGGATGGATCAGTGGAGTTTGTTAGTGATCAAAACATCATGGTAAAAGACATTCAATTACAGAACTCAATGGATGCGTTCAAGGGAGGAATGAAGGCTCCAAAAAAGCATTTCAATCAAATCAGACAAAACATAAAAATAAACCAAAAGGATCAATTCAGTCTCTCTAACATTGAGAAGAAACACTGTAACAACAAATAGCACTTAAGAACCCTAAAAACCTTGAGCCTGTTACTAAATCATATTATTTAGGTAATATTGTCATTTTTTTGTCCTCTGATTTGCTGTTGTTTGTTAAGTGACTGCAAAGTGCATCTGTGTTTTTGTCACTTTTCGTTTTTAAAGAAGCGATAGCGGGAAGAAAGGAAATGGTAAAAACTGATACGCCTGTCGGATCTAATTAGAGCCCAACAACAAACAGGCCCGGTGTCGCACGGTACTGTAAAGACTTCCATTTTGTTGCTAAGTTACATTTCTCATCATCTGGGCGACAACAAAATTACAAGTGACAATTGTCATGATCCCCTGAAAACTCTCACATCAACTGATAATTGGATGGTTCTTCACAAGCAAAGAACAAACGCCATAGCAACATCACACATAATTGCTCTGTGTCTCACGTTAAGGATTCATTAATGGCGGCTGACTCTGCTGCCGCTGTGTCGATTGGTCACTCTGTCGTGACAAGAACATTGTGATCACAGGAACATCTCCTGTTCTATACTGAAACGGAGCCGCACGTACGGTAATTGGAAACCCAGGGTCTTTGATGAGGTTTCATTGACAAATACGCAGTCCAAAAGACATGAGTAACGTACCGCACGGCTTTAAGGTAATTCCAAAGCGTCCTCTCCATAAATATGTCTAAACTCGAAACAAAATAGTTCACAAAAACCTTTGATGGCAGGAGTGTCGAGGCTCCTTCTGTCGAGCAGGCTCAATTGAATAAACTCTTCAGAGTGCTTTAGCTCAATGGCTGTTTGTGTAATGTAGCATGAATAGTACAAATTGTTACAGAGGCCTGTCTCTTATCCTCTCTATATTCGGCCGGTGCTCCACTGAGCCGTCAAGGTCCTATTTAATGCATATTCTTTTAGTAAAGTGTCGTAGCTGGAACCTCACTCATGTGTCCCCTAGTCGTTCTCCCAACAATATATCTCACATTTTGACTTCGAAATGTTGTTTTGTTGTTAAACATGAGCCACAACGGAGCCAATTAACCTTTTTGTGAGCTGAAATACATGTTGGGTCACGACAAGAAGACACTTTTTTTTTTTGCATGAATTGAGAATAAATGGTTTGGAACATTACAGTTTTGTGAAAAATAAGCGTGAATAATGTGTGGAGAATGTTGTTCATCTGACAGAAACACAGAGAGAGACTGAGTGGGAGGCGAAGAAAGCAACTTAGCTTGTAATGTAGCAGTGAGGTGAGAGGTCACGTCGTCATGTCTGTCACGCTGCAACAAGTGTAGGTAGTGTTAGACGGCTTAAATGCACAGTTCTTCGTATAGTGGGTAACACTCAACAATGACGGCGCAAATCGTACACTTCAGTAATTAATTAATGCAGCATGGACCATGATTTTCCATTGCTCAATATTAACGAGTCAACAACAGCCAATCATCAAGTGTAAGTGCAGCAACACAAGTCATAGCCGCCAGCTAATATTATACTAGTCCAAAAGCATGACGCCAAGCTCGGCATCTGTCTGTCTTTCAACCTTTTATTTCTTCTTTTCTTTGCTTCCTATGTCGACCTCATTGTCACTCTTTTCACCTCTGTCATTATGTCCATAGAGGATGCTGCGCCTGGTTTACATTGGCCGCTTGCCCAGCTCCGGTTCTGGCACGACATCGGCTCCATACGCGCAGTAGTTACAGGTGTTACCAAAATGTGTATATAATGTTGTATAATGTTTATTGTCAACTAATCCCACGAAAAGAACAAAATCAACAGCGAACCCCTCGTGCACCATCCGTGCACCGTGAATGTCTGTACAATGTTACATGGCAGTTCATACAATAGCTGTTCTGTGTTGTTCATTTTTCAGTCTTGAACTAAAGCGGTGCACCGACTGACCAACAAATCGACATTGCCATCTGTAAAGCTGCAGTGACTCTATATCGAGGCACGCTGCTGCCCTGGGTGACACGCTCCTTCAAAACAAGGAACACGGGCACTGTAGTTTATTTTAAGTCAATCCTACATACAGCATCCTGCTGATATAAATACTCACTAGAGCACGACATGCATTCCACTCCACCTCTGAAAGTAGTCCTCAAGAAATGCACTACATACTATTTCTATGTTATAGGAAGTAGATTAGCCTTGAAAAAACAAAAATTAAAGTATTTGTGACCTGTTTTTACGAATTCAACTTGAAGCTGATTGGAACAGTCAGGTTTGGAAGTACTGTTGACAACTGAAACACGGTTTGTTTCGGTCTTTTCATGGAATTTGGTGACAATGAGAAATAGAACGGCACCAACCTTATCACCTATTAAAATATGCAGTGTAAAAATGTTATCTATGATAATCTGCTGCCGCTCTGTAAGAATTTAATCATAGATTTTAAGCGCATTTTAAATTCCTCCAGGAAAGGCGCTGAGGTTGCATGCTCTCTTTCCGCCTCATACCTTGAAATACATCCGTACAGACACTTTCAAAACGTATATTTCTATCTGCCAGTCCACCTGGGAGTGTTTTGATTGTTAGTCTCCACAGAACAAGCATCAAGAGTGATCTAACAGCAGAGAAGTGCTGCATTTCAGAGAAAAACACAGACCTTGCACAACATAACAGCCTGCCTATAGGATCAACTGGAATTAGAATATGTGCCCACCACTAGGTAAAATAGCATCCATCTCCAGCGGATACAAATCTGCTGCTGTGAAAATATGCAGGGAGGAGAAAACAATCCAATTTGTGTGGGCTGTTAAGGATAACCTTTAATTCAGTGTTTCCTTCAATATCCAAAATGTAAAATGCAAATGAAAAAAAGAGAGAATAATAAATGGAGCATGATAAGCAGGGGAAATTGCTGATAAAGAGAAAATTCTTACAGAGACTAATGTGCTTGGAAGCTGGCCAGTTATTTAGCAAGACGCCATCTCATCTCTTTAGACGACTATTTGCTGTTTTGATTGATGCGAGAGAGCAACACCGGCCGGAGTGTCCATTGAATGTTGAAAGAAAGAGGAGTGGAATCAGTGAAAGACACAAAGGCACAAAAGTATGATTCACAATTCACCCGCTCCTTCTGCAAACCCTGGCCTGATGGACTGCTGATGAGTGGTGGATGTTGTGGCGGATGAGTAGAGGACAGAGAGAACCCACTGAGAGGTCAATAGTTCTGCGCCGACCTGTGAAGAAGTCCATTATACCTCGATCACATCTCTGACTCTCTCCGTTTTTTCCAACTGGTGCAGGCGGCCAATACCGAGCAATAACAATATCATTGTTGCAAACTGGACTAGAGTTTTGATTCAATCACAGCCCTGTACAGAAATATATCACGCAGTCATCTCTTGCTTACAGCAAAGGTTTGCAGGCAGTATAGGTTGTAATTTGATGCCATTTCGGTCAATACTCAGCCCTTCTATTTGATCTCAAAACCTGGGATCACATCAAAAACTCAATGACTCATGGAGTCGAGACTATTGTAAGACTGATTTCTGTGATCTGTTACAACGAAGCAAATGGCTGCCCCCTCATTCTCGATGAAACAAGAAAAAAAGGAGAGAACAGAGGTGATTGAATTCCATTACATAACACCTTTGTCTGTTGTTGAGAGGAGCAATCTGTTATTGCTGAAGCTACGCTTTGTCACTGCCATTACGACCAAACAATTACATGCCTGATTGTATTCACTTTGCCCTTACACACACCCGATGTGATTCTTTATGCTCTTACAGCTGACTGAAATGTTTTTGCATATGACACAGCTGCTAAGTTGCATATTCCATTTTCAAAGTATGAAGACTATAAAAAAAAAAAGCTGCAGGAAATATATTAAATATGAAAAGTTGCTTTGATTTCTTCTAGGGTACAGAGTGTGTCCTAACACTATAGAGCAGAGATAGAAAAAGTATTTAGAGTAAAAAATAGCAACACCACCATTAAGTTGTAAAATTCTACAATTAGATTATAAGAAAAAAATACACATTTGAACAAGTGTGGAAATACTCATTGCACCGAGAGGTGTTACACGATTATGCAAATATTGCAGAATTATTGTTATTCATGCACCATCAGAGAAGTGTAAATATCTTATACAATGTGTTGGGTAATTTAATCTGCTGTAGCCATGGACTGTGCAAAAAAAAAGCACAAAAGCCCCTATCTAGAGCTGGTGTTCACTTTGTCTGCTTTGGGCTACTGAAGACTCCGTGAAAGGAGGAACCACGAGGGTGGAGATATAAAATGCTCATCCAAATATAACTAAGGCATAACTATTCATATTCTCAGGTGATCATACGCCAACGAAAACATGGAATGAAATGAAAACATCTGGCATACTAGGCAGCACTCGTGCAAGTAACGTATATTTTACTGTAGTGCACTTGAGTCAGTATAATCATATTAGGAATATTTTTCATATCAAGATATATGCTGATATAGCAGATGCATGCAAAAATCACAGTTGACTGGCATACTTCAGACCAAAGTTTTAAATTGATCATAACTTAGACAATGTGTTCGTGTTATTTATGTTCAATATCCTCATGAAGGATATAAAGAAACCCCAAAACATAATCCTGCGGTATCATAATCCTGTTCAACAGAGGGACGCCAGAGTCTCTGAGTCATTCCAACCAGCGTCGTGGTTGTTTTGAGGCTATCAGCCAGACAGCAGCAGAAGATGGACAGTCTGTCCTGCGACAGGTCTTGCTTATTTGTCGGCGTAATAACAGACACTCCTTCTGGCAGTAAGGGCGCATGGAACACATGGCAATTTTTTAATATCCCTCAACAGCGCACACAAATCACACAGTCACCACAATTATCTCCTTCTGAACCTTTATGAATAGGAAATTACGAACAGCAACCTGATCCAGAGATGTCTGTACACCTACACGACATGACAGACTCGTGATTCATGGCATTTTGTTTGGTTGTAGGGAGATGAGCCCATGGTAATGAATGAGCCTTAAGGAGGGCTCGGCCTCCGTCATTAATCTTACAAAGCCGGGCTATGGAGAAACGCACAGTCACTCTATTAGGCGAAAGAAGACATCCATTCTGTTACGCCTTTTTGAACTCATCTGAGAAATACCCAGATTGCTTGAAAGCAATTATACAATTCCAGTATGCCATTATATGGTCCTCTAAGAACAAATGAGGAAGCAAAACCATTCTACAAAAAACATGAGAGATGGACAGCAGGTGGAGGACTTATCAGATTCAATTAGGATTCAGCATTTTCTTTTGTGCTGGAAGAGAAAAGGAAGAAGTAATGAACATCTGGACGAGAGCAAATGGTACCACTACTGAAAATGTTTGACTAGGCACTGAGCTGTTATAGCTGCCAAAGCAATGCTGCTTATGCTTTATGTGGCGAGGCGATTGATACCACCATCTTTACACGCCGAAGCTCCTTTTGAAGAAACAACTATCTGGAAAAATGTGTCTTCTTCCTGACACGCTGTGTGGGCTTTTTTCAAGTCCCCCCTGCTCTGAGCGTGATGGGAAAACACAGACAAGACCATGACAACTGCGAGACAGGAGCATCAGATGCAGTCGTTCGTTTTCATTGAGTGACGGCAGCAAACTTTGAAGACCTTCTGAGAGACTCTCGGGGTGCTGCAGAGGAGGTTTTCGGTTTTCAAGAAAGTCTGAATGTCTTCCATAATTCCCAGTCCTCTCAGCCAGCCGCTATCAGTTTTTCAATCAGTCATTTCACTTCTTCTGTGATCGGTCTTTGACTGTGCACTTCTATAAAAGCTTTAACTCATCAAGTGTTTTGATTTGACAAAATCAAATGTTGGGAGCTCTTACCCGCCACATGCAAAATACACGATCTGAGACTTCCTTGTGGCAATCACAGGCCCAATACAGTACCTTCTTTATTCAATAGCAGCTCCTGTGAAATATGCCTCATAGTAACAGAAAACAACTTTTTTTGATGAAAACTCATCTTTAGTAGTAAGTTCTTTTATGGCTCCATTTATGATATACATAAATGCACCGCCTGCCACAGGAACCATTTCACTGCAGCTCCTATTGTGTTGCACACAGCACACAATACATGGCTCAATGGCAGTATCAGTATCATTTAACGTTTGCATCCTATTTGCATCCTATAATTGCCCTATACATATATATATATATATATATATATATATATATATATATATATATATATATATAGTCTACATGTTACTGCAGCCCAGTCGACATAAATATTTTTGTGCCAAGTCTGAAAGCAGTTAACTTCATTTTTGCTCTTCTCTACTTCTTTCTATGAGCACACCTGGAGGTTTGCACCCATGTACATGTACCGTCATCGTATTCTGACAACAACAAATGGTATTTGTGGACAAATGTTCATTTTAGCAGTGCAGCGTTCGTTACCATTAAAGCTACATAACCACTGTTAATTAAACTAATTTAGCACACCTGTGAAGCTGATGTGCTTAAAAGTGATGAATGCCTCTCATCCAATGAAATGACTTGATTGTATAATTGCTAATAACCACTGAAAATGTCCTTGAAAAACAATAACATATAGCAATTACAGAAGAAAGCCTTAATTGCATTATTATTGTTGTTGTTGTGATAATTATTCGGAAATTATACTGGAACCACACCTGTGTGCTTCTGCTGGGCTCAGGCTCAGATTCCTGACTGACCAGACTGATATTCCAAGTCAGTGTTTGTGTGAAAGATACAGCCCAGGCTGTATCTTTCTCTCTAACACATTATATCCTGAAAGCCGCGCATTAATGCTAGCGAGCACGGTGTGTCTGATGCACTGAGACATCAACAACGTTAGTCAACATTTTGTTTTCTTCAATAAATCCCTTGATAATTTTCCTGTAATTACTGTTTCACCACGCTGGATAATTGCTCGAGTTTAATTCATTTCTAAGTATTCCGGCTTCACTGCCTTCAGTTTTTATTTTTTCCCCCTCACCAGAGCTACCGTGCATCTGTCACCAGTTTTGTTTTAGTCGGCTCGGTCTGCACTTGGGACTGACAGTGAATTAGGGTAGAGAGAGACGAGTTCAGGGTGGAAATTGGTACAATTACATTCATCTTTTTAGAGGATGCCACAGTGAAAGGTGCTCTCTGGGGAATTAATCGCCCCAGTGTTTGAGCATCTTACCTGTTTAATAACCAATTTAATCACTTTCTCCCAAGGTTCAACGCTCCTAAAAAGATACGAGCGGTTGAGTTTTATTAACACACTGTGCTTCTATTAAAGGCCAATTAGAAGCCATGAATCGGTTGTGTGTTTGTATGTGTGTGTGTGTGTGTGTGTCTGCTGTAATTCATTTGTTGTAAACAAAATGAGATCGGGTTATTGAGAGTAACTCAACATAGTTTTACCCAGATTAGAGGTATTATTTATTACAATAACAGACAAGTAAGAATAAAGTGCTGCTGCACAACACGTTGATGATATTAATAAAATCCAATTTTTTTATTTTATTTCTTCAGTTACTGTATGTGCTCACAGTGTATCCTCAAGTGACTTGAAAGGCTTAACATTCAAACCAGGAACCATGTTTAAAAAAAGAGCCCTTCTCAAGGTCAATGGCACGCTTACAACAAGCCTAATTGAGAATTTGATCTAGTCGCTCTAGGGGGTGGACAAAGTGCTGCTGTGAATGTTAAAGATGAGCTATCAGGATTTGATCAGAAGTAATCAAAACGCTGGCCTACTTTTAGGTCACTTCCTTCTTTACCGCCGAACTGTACAGCAGACCAGCTTTTGTGCGTCATTTGTATTCTGCGCATCTGCCAGACTTTCTAAAGCACAGCAAACACATAGAGAGCTCCTGGTACATCAGCAGAGATAAATCATAAAAATTTCAGACATCTGGACAGTTGAGCAACAGTATAATATGTCCTCCACAGAAGCCGGTGGGAATACGGGCATGCTACGATCTATACATGTGTGACTGCAACAGAATGATTTACAACACACGTTTTTTTCTATAATGAAAACATCTAAACGCCTCTCTCTGATTTGACCGATGACATGTGTTAAGAAAATACAACTCTGTGGTTTTAAGATTAAAAGTATTGACGAAGTGGCAACGCTGACTTGATCTCCATGGCTATGCTAACATGCTGATGTTAAACAGAGTGTTTGCCAAGCGCACCGTCTCAGTTTTCATTTACGTTTAGTCATTTAGCGCACGCTTTTATCCAGAGTGACTTACAAAAAAGGGAAACAATCAATGCACAGTGTGACAAGGACGCGTTAACACATAGAATCAAGTGACAGCTCTGAGCATGTGCTGTTGATGGCAGTGCTAGGAGATGCAGAGCTGGGCCTTCAGGAGGTTTTTGAAGGTTGATCTGGTAGGGCGTTCCATCAACGGGGAACATCAGGTGGGTAAAGCTTGGATTGCCTGGAGCGGTGTTCATTCACTGGGAGGTAACGTGGGTGGGTGCAGAACCGGAGTCTATTTGTAGGCCAGCATTATTAAATTGAATTTAATTTGGGCTACCACAGGTAGCCAGTGCAACAGGGTGGCATGCCTTTTTAGTGTGATTGAAAACCAGCCGCGTGCCGCGTTCTGGATCATCTGGAAGAGTTTCAATGTGTAGGCCCATCAGGAGGTCTGTATATCAGCCTGTAACAGACGCTGGGTAGCAAGTTAGATGGATTTTGGTGGACCAACATGCTAACGTTCACTATTTAGCACTCAATCAGTGGAGCTGAGGTTGAATGAATGTCTACTTTTGGGTAGGTCATAGTAGGTCATAAACCAAAGTATTGGACGCTTACAGTTGCAGTGTTACAGTTGCATTACAGTGATACGACAGCATGACGCACTTAGTGAAAGGCAGCTTATTTTTTCAGGTGGGCAAACTTTTTTTTTTTCGCAGAGAATAATACGTCTCCGCTCTGATTAAAGGCAGACACCATTGAATATTTCATCGCAGCTTCAAAATGAACTTTTGTTGTGAGTGGCTTTGATGTAAACTCGCTGTTTCAACCAGTGATAGCTTGTTTGACAGGCAGCAGTCTCGCAGAGACGAAAACAGCCCAAAGTTGAGCGGGAGAAATGTGCACTCCCCTTCCTCCATTTCACAGAGTGGTAATGATTAGCTCTCGAGCAGGATTCCTCCTAAGGCAAGTGATTACGACACGCTCTGCAAACTATGACACCTCTTACCTGGAGCCCAAACAAAGACAGCATCCCAAAATATTTCTAGAGCACCGCTAAGAAGAGTTTGAGCTCAAATGTTGTTTTTAACGTCTCTTTTGCAGGAGTTTGTGTTTATTATTCAGGTTAAGGACTCGGGGTGGGGAAATTGGTTTTGCTAATGAAAATTACTTCCTGTGAAAACAAATGAACTGTAAATGCCAGCCACAAGAGTTGCATACCTGTTTTTTTTTCGGCTGGGTGCTTGAATTGGATGAGAGCTGTTGAGTATGAATCATTTTTCTCAGTGTTTCACTCTGTTTTGCCCCTTACCCGGGTTGTGAGCAGCGCTAAGCCTCTATGAGAGGAATAACCTGAAATGGAGGAACACTTCAATGTCGCCCTTTCCCCCTCTCCTCCACGAGTGATTATACAATTGATTTTTTTTTTTTCCACCACTGGTTCCTGCTATAGGAGCAGTAATAACAATTTATCTTGGCTCCTTGTTCCATTACAGCAGAGCTGCAGTGAAACCAGAGGAAAAGTGCTGTGTTTTATGATTTATGGAGGCTATTTGACCTGTGCTTATTAGAGGGATCTACCGAACGTGATGCTGACTTCGGAAATAGACTATGAGCTTTGCTCTGTGATGGGAGTGTGAACATGGCTTTCGGGAAAGATGGAATGGGTGTCCCAGCTGATTGAAAAACAAACATAGCCCAGTCCGAACACTGATGTTAAAATATATATCAGCTCTGCTGCCACATTTCAGCACTCTACTTGTTACCGTCTGATTTCAATCTAATTTAGAGGTCAAAAAGAAGAGAATCCCTCCGACTGCCATTCCCCGAAGTACTAAAGAAAATAAGTTTTACAGCAGCGCCAGTGAATCACACATTACAGCCCCGGTTGTCTGGTACAATTTGGCACAGATGGAGATAAGTTGGTGAGATGCTTATCATCATGTGTCCTTACCTCGGTCCTGGTTTTTGTTAGAGTGATGCCTGAAGGAAACTGCTGTGGCTCTAAGGGCCCCCCGGTTGTTCCTCATTGACTGGCGTTTATGGAGCCGTTTAAGCATGGCGGCTACCTCCCTGCCTCCCTCCAACAAACCCAGGTCTCTCTCCTGTGGCTAGTGATAATATTTAACTGCTGACCTTATCTTCTCTACCCCCACATCTCCCCTCCGCCAGCGAACGGAGAGCATGTTAATGTCTGACACAGCCCTACATGTAGCATGCTAATCCATCTGTGGCCTGGCTGATTAAAGATGAATATCGGTGGGATGGTAAACACAGGCATGCCCCAGGCAGCTTCACCGATGACTACATCTGCACAGGACCATGTAAACGGTTACACTCCAACTAGCATATAATATTGCAGATCTTGGGGCCAGATGAGTGAGTCAGGGGTCTCTAACTTTAAGTATGTAAACGATAGAAAACACGAATCGTTTGGCACCAAGAAAACGGCACTCCCATACCCCGACTTGTGTTTATTATGATTGAATATCACATATTTTACTTTCCAAAATGTATTTACACACCAAAACTAATAATTAAGAAGCATAAGAAAATAATAGGTAAGAAAAAAAGCCAAGATGGCCGGAATCAAAAATGCTAGGGGTGAATTTGTTTTGCGCTAAATTGCTCAAGTTGATGTTTGAGGAATGAGACGTCTAATGGGACAGAGCTGTATAGGAGCATCGCAAAGTGTCCGTTAAATTAAATAAACCCTCAAATACATATTGGTTATGTGACAGTCAATAAGGTCATAAATCATTCCCTTATTCACTTTGTATAGGGTGAATACAAAATCTGAGCAAACCATTACATCAAGCTAAAATGAGCTAAAAACAATGCTATTCTACATAAATATTATGATTGTATGTGTAAAAATGTAAAGGATTTGTACATGCTGTACATAATTGCCACAGAAGGTTACCAGGCCCAAGTGTTAAGGTTTTTATTACTGTAACAGCAGCCCGAGGCAGAATAAACTCTACTTTTATTACGATACATAAATTAATGATACTTTGGACTCAAATCTCCTTTGTATCAAAGACTCTGATATCTGCGCTTGCACATTCAATGGAGAGGTTTGCACAGGAAGATGTGTATCTTATATATATAAATATATTTTTTTGGCTAACCATAATGTATGAATTTGGCCCCACGGATATTAAAATGCCCTTTTATTATTCAACTCACAGCGATGTGAAAAGTTTAACTACAGTAAGCCTTGTTTCATGATAATTGGGTGTGTTTTTTTTTAAAGGGAGAAGTCATGTATCTTTGTCTGGTAAAAAGCTGTATTTGTTTCCAGAGCATCCATAGCTTCCTTTACATGCTGTTAACAAATGTCTTCTTCAGTGGACAAAGATAGACTACGTGCTGCCTTGAGGTGATCGATAGTGGACCACCTGAGAGCTGTGCCCTTTCTCTGTAGGCAGAGTTGTCACCATTAGCTGGATAAGGAGCACAAAGTTGGAAAAAAAAATAATAATAATGTTGGTTGACAAGCTGCACAGAATACCCTTGAAAACAACAGGAGAGAGTGAAAACTGAACAATTCTGTGCAAGTGATGGTTTACGTTGCTTTATAAATACCGTCAGACGCGATCATTATCGCTGTAGTGCCAGAAGGGAGAGCGCAGTGCTCTGCCGGCATCAGGTGTACTTCTCTGCTCAAACAAGCCATAGGGTGGCTAGACAGGAGAACCACGATCACACTCAGCCAGACTGCTAATGAATGTGGGGAGCTGTTTGCTGTTGTTTGCCGTCACCCACATGAAGCATTTTGACTTATGCCATCATCTTCCCCAACCAGACATAATACTGCGTACTGCAGAAATGAACACTCTTTGTCAAGCATGCAACTTTCCTCACGGAGGAAGGACGAACGATCAGCGGCTGAGCCTGAGATGCAACGCAAAGAAAGTCCTAAACACTGTGCGTTATCGATGATAAAATGTTTCTGTGATGTGAAACCGAGCACGATTCAGGCTAAATGAAGCGTACGCTTGTGTAAATAGTAAAGAGGTTTGACATTCTTTTTCTGTTGTTTCCAAATATGCTGTCAAGGATGGTTCATTCATCTCACATTCAAGGGCAGAACATTTTGACTGACATCTCAAAGCATGCACAGATTTTGGAATGAAGGGGACGTAAAAAAAAAAAAAAGGTTCCTCACCACCACTTACCTATTATTTAAAAAGTAAATAGTAAGATACAAAATGAGCTTACAGAGGCAAAGTTTTAGTTTATTTAAACAAAAATCTGTGATATGTGACAGGAAAATTGGCTTGCTTTATTTCTAATATTTGGATTTCCAATTATTGGATAGAGACAGCTGAAGAGTGACAGGAAACGTGGGGGGAGAAACGCCATTTCTGACCGATGCTAATCACAAGAAAACCTTTGTTACTGTGCGTCTTGCTGCAGACAGGAATAACGGTTGGGTGTGTGGGGATAAAATCCATGTAAGTGGATGCTTTAAATATGGATATTATTCAATGAATGACTTTAATTATATTACATTGCTCCAGCGGTGACTGATCAGTGACTGACATCTTCACCATGGCAACGGCGGCAAAAGCGGCAGGATATTTTGAGTTCTGAATGGTTCTCCGCTCTGTCAAAAATATTGATTTCATTTCAAATCAATTTCACAGAAGCAAAGTTTAAATAATTAAACGCGGTGGGCATGATATGAACCTAGCACATGATTAACACCAGCGGGGATGTTAGCAGAGAGTCCAGTGTTTCTATGCTCAGTAACACTGAAGAGAACATTTTTAAAATAACAGCATTATTAATACCCACCATGTATCATAAACTGAGCAAAGCTGCCCCATTCATCAGGTTTTTAACATTACAGCCACATATCAGCCACAAGATAGGCGAAAATCATTTTTCACTTCACTGTAGATAGGGACGTATCAGCGAGGTGAAAGGGATGTGTTGTATTTAATTTTAGGTGTCATGGACGCTGCACATTAATCAGCATGTACACATATAAATGTGACCAATATTCATTCTTTTCCATAACATGTCTCCCTACAGAATGTTAAAATGGCCCCACCTGCATGGCTGAAGAGTCTCATGTATGAATCGTAGTAAACTGACTGATAGGAATATTTTGCCATATTTGACTTTAACTTTTTTTAAAATTAAACTGGCAGAACTCAAGTTCTACTTCTTTACACCCCAAGACTGGCCCGCGGTTAGCATGGAGAGAAGAAGAGTTCTTCTCTCCATGCTAACCGCGGGCCAGTTCTGCATTACTGCTTGTGGTGGTGGTGGTGATGGCTCCCACTACATTAGTGTTTCTCTACAGGGGGAGTGAATTTTTGGGTTTGAAAGTTGGTACTGGTAATTTGATGCAGGATGTGTGATGCCAATACAAGTCATTTCATAACAGTAATGTTTATCACATTGCATTTTCTGCAAATGAATGAATGAATTCATAATCTTTCTTATTTTTGTTGTTGTTACCTCTGTACTGTTTTGTTGGCTGTGTATTGAAGTCGATTGCAGCTGTGTGTGGCACTATTGCCCAAGTCGAGGTTCCCCTTGGAGAAAGTAAACTCTATTCTATTTATTCTAATTTCTATTTTTACATGTCTGCAGATGTAAGATGCAATGGCAGTCGTTATCTCTAATGATAATAATAATAATCATCTTTGTGATTATTTGCCATATGGTGTACCACAGGCAAAAAAATCACTCACAACATCTGAATCTGGAGTTTGTTTGGAGCGCTTACGTTTGTCCTCTATTTTTGACTATAGCTATTCTTGACTCTGTAATGTTTCTTGTGTAGGTGGCAAAAAAGATTAGAAGTGTTTGAGTCTGATTTGTGGATCAATAATAAGTGACATAATTTGCAAAGTAATGTTACGGCTTCCTGCCCTAACAGTTAGCTGTCTGCGATCCAAGCAGTCTGTACGTCACTCCATGTCGTGCTTTCTTGGTGGAATGCAAACATAGCTGCGTGACGTCCTCCTCGGTGTTGAACGTTATAATGGAACAGACAGCTTAAATTGTAAATTCAGCAGGTGATAGCAAAGGATTAACAAGAAAAATAGTATACAGGTTAGCACCACAGATGTTTACAGTGCATCTCGTTACTTGTTCTAAGATGTCCATCAGCTCCTACTTGGGGAGATCCTCCCAGAGATTTGAAGCTTAGACGTGGGATCCATAAATGTCTAAAAACTTTAATTTAAGTTTCAATTCAAATTTCATATCAGCTTTGAATAAATAATCTTTTTAAATAAATGAGATCTTTCTTGTTTTCTTTTTTTTGGCTGCCCATCTCACCAATTTCAGCTTCCCCTCTACTATGTGCTCTACATTAATCTAAAAGCAGCCACCCTCCAGATACCAGCTGGCATCTGGAACATGCCCTTCTGTTGGTGTTGGCATCCAAACCAGCAGGCTTTTGCTGTTAATTAGCCTCTCCACCACTAGGCCAATGAGCAGCATCCATGGCACAGCATTTACGCACTCAGCAGTGGAACAGATCACGCTGGTCCATTTTCATTTTATATTTCAGACCTTTTCTTGCCCCACAAACGCACGTCAAAAACCACCAGATGCCAATATCTTCAGCCTCAGTGTAGGGGAAGAGGAAGGGGAGCGGTGCATTAGCATAAATCGGGATTACTATGCATGACTGTCACTTCAAAGATAATCAAACAAATTAGAAAATTCTTCAAGTGTTCACGAATGTTGGAATGAGTCAGAGATAATCCACTTTGCTTTGATTTATTTATTTTTTTTGTTTTTTCGCCAGTCAAGAGCATTTTGCATGCTTATGTAACTTAGAGCGGGGTACTGATACAAGGCAGCAGCTGCAAAGCACACAAGGACATGAAAAAAATATAATGAAGAGGGACCAACAGGGAACAAAGGGAAGAGGGGAGCACAGACAAAAGTCTAGACAAAGTAATGGATACGGTCAAAAGCCAATAATCAATACACTTCTAGTGCCAAGTGATCATTATTATCACCTCCTGATAAACTTCAGACACTGACGTTTTCTTTAGACTGGCTACAGTTTGAAAGATCTCATTCTAAATGCTTCTTGATTAGAAGGCACAACTGGTCAAATCGAAAGGTCAGTGTTATGTTGTGACACATCACAGCACATAAACAGTATTTCCTAATCTTTTCAATTACTATTGCATAAGCAAGAGACTGAACAATAAACATGAACAATAAAATGCCAAATGTACACTGGTTACATGCTTTTAGATGTGACAGTTTGGTGGCTTTCTCTGTTTGACATTATTGTAAATTACATTTTTGTTGTTTTTACATGGGAAAAAAAAAACGTGACTTTTTAAAATGCCATTCGGCCATTTTATGGACCAAACTACCAAACAATGAGTCCGAAAAATGATTGAAAAAGGAAAAAAAAATCATTAGTTGAACCAAACAGAACTAATCCATCATGGACAGTGGTAGCCTGAAGACCAGAAAGTTCATAAGAGGTGGGTTTCCGTTATCATTTCTAGCTGGGAATACCTGGGCAGGAGAAGTTATTGCTGATCCCTTAATCGATAACAGTTAACTGCTGGCCCTATTGCCTCAATAAAGCTGCTCACTCTGCTGTACAGTTTGTAGGTTCACGTGTTCAGCTGAACAGCCAAACCTTTTGTAACAACTTCCCCCGGGCCGCAGCTGTAGTCAACTTGTCCGATTAAATGTTTACTGTACATTAAAAAACTAGAACTTCCCTTCCCCAACACTGTAAACTAATGGCGTCATATCTAAGAGCCCTGGGCCTCATCAAGCAGCCATAAAGATTAATAAAGCACAATGAAATGTGATTTTCACGTGGTGTCGTTCATTTCCATAAGCCTTGCCTTTACTACCCTCCTGTGTCACCTCAGTGTCTCAGTGGGGTTGTAGAAAGTGGGGCTCGCACAGGAGCGGAACGTTTTCACAGCTCCATTTTCATTTAGCATCATTAGAAATTCAATTCCCAGCAAATGAGTTTTTAGAATTTCACAGCAGTCCCTTAAGATGTTCGTGCATGACCCACTTTTGTCTTATAGGCTTCCCTTCGTTGCTTCAGTTCACAATGTACATGCATACTCGTAAACACCCCTGACTGAGTCCCAGTCTTCTTGTGTAAGTGTGGGTTTTTCCACTGCCGGGGTCACAGCAGGGAAAACTGGTCATTTGCTTTTAAAGTCCCATGGTGATTCAGCACTACTGTAGCAGCTGGCTATTTTCAGCTTGTACATAATGGCGTCTGCAACCTATGTGACTGTGTCACATATGCCTCTATGGCTACAGAGAAGGAGATTATTAACAATGACACGTCTACCTTGGGAGACAGGGAGTCCACGTTTCGCCTATTTTTACAGGAAAGCCCTTATCCTGCTAACACTGGGGTGGATTCATCCAGATCACGGGGTGATTTTCGCTGGTGTATCAACATGAATTCCTCCGACGGTTCTGCTGATTGCTGACTTCAGGTGCAAACACGTCGTACATCAACAGCTAAGCATGCTGAGATTATGTTCCGTGATCTGCCCCATCTGTTAAAAGGGCCGATGACGAAAACGGCAGATCTATCTCGCCTCCCCTTCGGAGTTAAACAGAAAGTGGGTACAGCTGACACTTGTAACTTTAAGCGTGAAATGAACACACTCACTTTTCTGTCTGCGCAAACAAGGCTTAATAAAGGTGATGGGCTATAAATCTGGTGCTCCACCTTTTTCAATTTCCTGCTTCACTGAGCATCCTATGGAGGCAGGGGACCACCTATCCCCAGGAAATACCCCAACAAAGTGACATCAGATGTGTAGTAATGCGACACATATGAAATGTGTAGAAATAGTGATTTCACACCAGGGGATTTGGGACACTGACCAAATGCAAATTAAATCATGTCGAAAAAAGCAGATATGGGCCATCAGCTGAAAGGAAAGTTGACTAGTGGGACCCCGGGGAAAAGACGGGACTCCAGGACATTAAATGACTGATGATTCCAACAGAAATCACTTCATTCAGGTCAATGACACTGTTACCCTTTCAAAGTCTAGGCCTAATGGACCTAATGAATGCTCTACCATTGAGTTTATGAAGCGTACATCCTTGAAGTGAAGTCCACTGCCCCCAAGCTGATCTTAAAGATCATCAGTTGTGAGCCTCCCGGCTCTGACAGGTGGTCCTGTGTTGGGGAGCAGGTGACCCCTCCCTCTCTTTCCTCGACGGCGTCAGTCACAGTGACAAAGGTGACATTAGGAGCAGATCCCGCCATGATGGAAAGGGCATCTGCACAGCATGTACATCTTTTAATAGCCTCTACCCAGATCAGACAGGCAGATAGAGGCACGCAAATTTACCCACTTTTGAGTGAGTACACACACGGCAAGATACGCGGACCTGAATACACACGCCACACGAGTACAAGGTGCCCGCCTGAGAAAAGAGGACAAACAGTTTGCACTTGTTGGGAAGAAAAGATAAAAGTACCACAGGTGGCAGACTGCAATGTCCTCAAATGATTTTTTACGACTCCGAGAATAATTTCCGTTTATTACAGCTTGTTTTTTTTTTTTTTGCGGTTTTGGCTATCACTCCCATCAAGATTGTACTCAAAGGTAATTGCTGAAATCTGGGAACAAGCAAACATTACTAGGGCTTCAATTAGTGCTTTATTTTTGATTAATCTGTCTATAAAATGTTGATTCTTTTATTGGTTATCTCATTTTCCCTCACCTGTGTGGGGTGTTTACAATGAAGCGGATCATCATTTTACCTTCTGACTTTTTTTTTTTTCTCTTCTGAATAATTTGGAGGATTGTCATAAATTGGGAAAAACCTAATCGAATCATTGTACTGCCTGGGTTTCATGCCCTGTCAGACTTGTTTCAATGTGATCATGTTCCAAGATTTTTGAAATGAGGCCAAAACTATGAAAATAAATTGTAATAAACCCAAATTATCCTCTAAAATATTAAGAGTATGTTCCAGTTTGCAGAGTATCAGCGCAGAAATAGAAATAGCGCACTCCGGTTAAGATTGATTGCGGACATGCTGAATCTTTCACAACCTCGCTCTGAAAATAAAAATGTGAAATGGCCGGTGTGTTAGAAAGCTCAAGAAGAGATAGTGCGCGAGTCTGCACCACAGAACAAAATGGTCTCCCCAGAGTAAGACTACAAACAGCAATCGCTACCTCCTCTTTTCCTTCCTGACGTCGTATCTTAGATCTGCCGCTCTTTAAAAACATGCTGTGGGCTGTAATGGATGTCTTTTCATCATTGTCTCTGTGCTAATTGAAACTGATTCTGTGGGTAAATAGGTCCAGTTGGTCAGGCAGGCTGGGCTTTTAACTCCAGTTAATGCACAGAGTGATTTGAGTGAGCATATGCTACAGACAAAACGCCGACTCAAGGGAGGAGTGAGATGGCTTCCATCCAGTTAGGATTCTCCTTGAAAACAATTGCTGATAGCTTTTATTGTTTGCTATCGCTGCATTTCCAGACCAGAATCCCAAACATCTGATAACTGGGAAAAGCTCTGCGATGGTATGTTTTCATCAGAGCGACAGTAGAGGTCAAAATTACATCACAGCCGATAAATAATAGATTGTGTCATGTATAAAAGATTATTTGTGCATTATTAACTGCTATTAATCGTTCGTCCTAGAGGTTCGTGTTTGTGGAGCACAAATAACTAATCCAGCTGATAAATTTTGATGAATATTTTATGGGCGCCGAGTCGCGTTAATTATTCATGTTTATTGTAATGACATCTTGACACGAGCGCTCGGACAGAGTGCTGTTGAGTTCTTACGAGTTCCATGAAGTTGAACTTCAAAACATCTCTTGAGTAACAGACAGCAAAATCAACATGAGCAGAGAAAAAAAAAACAGATCTGCCATAACCCTGAGAGGAGACAGCGCGCTTTCAACAGTTAGCACTTGAATTTCCCATCTCAAGGATACTTTAGGAATGCGTCCTGGCCCCTGTCCGAGCCACTGGAGCTGCCGATGTTTAACTTCCAGTGCCGCGTTTTGACAGCCAAAAGACCTTCCAGACACATCCATTGTGAAAAACATCTTTTTCATGTCACCCTCAACCGCATGCCAGCATTTTGTGCTATACAGCAGAATGGATTTAACATTGCTGTTCTACATTTGGATCCTAGTCTTCAGGCTGCACGGCTTTGGCTTCCAGATGGTTTGAAGGCTTGCAAATGCACTTTCAAAGCTGTCCTAAACCCTGTGCAGATGTCTTTGATGCATGCATTGTCCTTACTGAGGAGACTTTCCAGATAGGTAAACTCTTTGAGAGGGGAGTTGCTATCTACAGTGATTGGTGTGTGTGGTGTTGGGTTTTGGAGATTGTAATGTTCAAGCCGATCCAAGCCTGTCAGTCCTATCTGTCTTTTCTTGCAGGGGAATATGATTTGTGGAGGATAGCCAGGTCATCTGCATAATCAAGATCTTCTAGCTGGGTGAAGATAGCACTGGGCTTGTCTGAGATGGTTTTACGCTTTGGCAGTGATGCACTCCTGGGAACCAGTCAGCGAGGTTGCCATTTATGATGACACTACAGTCAAATTGATGGAAAAACACTGTTATCAGTGCAGGTCCTTATGCAACAATCTTCCACAGATTCGCACAGTGTAAACTGTCAAAAGCTTTGCCAAAGCCGATGTAACTGAATTTAATAAAATGACTTTTATGATGACTTATCAAGGCAATGAAGCTAGTCTCAGTTTGGTAAAATATTCAGAATATGTGCAGTTACAATATCTGTAAGGAAAATCTGTGTACGAATATTTCCTGTCTTCATATTTTTCATATTCTTCTTTTTTTTTAACCTAGCCATAATTGAGAACACCATTAAATGTGGTATAACAATAAATATGTACTAATCTAGGGTTAAAAATAAATAGTTTACCTCTGTTTGAAGAATGTTTGCTCCTGACTGCAGTCACATCTGTTCAAGAAATTACTGAGGCTTTATTTAAAATGAAACTACACATTTGTCACTTGTTTGTTCCTGAGAATTTCATACTCAGTAAAATAATAATAATAAGGTTAATAATAATAACAATATTAATAATAATAATGTTACTACTAATAATAATAATGTTAATAATAATAATAACAAATAAAAATAAATAATAGCAATGAATTTTGGCCATGCATACATATGGATTTAATAACAACAAAGAGAGAGAGAGATGCACATCATCTCCTAACCCCAAATGACCAAGACAACATTCTCTGGGAATATATGTAAAATTATATACCAAAAAGACAGATGCTGTCAAAAGAAAGGGGCTGTGAAAAATAAATGAGGTTCATGACACCTTTATTTTCTCTTTTTAGTCCACTATACATATAGTCTCTGGTCCAATTCCTCACTACTGTGTCCAAAATACAATTTATCCACAAAGGACCGGTTGAGACAACGCTGGAAAACCAAGGACATCCGCACAAGCTGCCCTAGTGGGAAGTTGATGAAATGGTTATACGATATCGTGAAACATCATCCACACATGAGCTGAAACACATTTCCATATTCCATTCCTGGAGAGAAACACATTTGAATGAGGAAGGGACACGTGACACATAAGATCTGGAGCAGGGAATGGAATAATCTAAGCTCAGTGACCAAACAACCTTTCGAAAATAATAAGGTGAGTGAAGTTGTAGGTAGGCGGGGAGGAAGATTTGCAAGATTTTATCACATGCGGGCAAAGGCATATTAATCATAGTCCCAGCACACATGAGAACAGTGGTATGAAAGAACTCGGGAAAGGTTAATGTGCGGAAACGGGTGTAATAATGTGCAGCGTTAGAATACTAAAATGGTACGTTCCATATGCAGCAAAGCAATCACCGCACTTTGTCATATGTCATTGTACATAAGAAAAGCGACACATATACTTCTGGCAAAGAAATATGACGAAAAAATCTACAGCAGCTGCCAGGAAGCATGAATTTAACAATAAAAACAGGATTGTTTGTGTGTGGGAGGTTGAGCTGGTTAAGGCTGTCAGTTTGAATCTGACTCAGTCTTTCCCGCATGTCACCCACTTTCATATTTCCTGCATCTCTGCATAAGAAAAATAATATCAAACATCATCTTAATCGGCATCCACAACCTACACTTTAGGCAGTTAATCTCTCTCCAGACAGAGAGAAGAAAGTCTCAACTGTTTTCAGTTCCATCTCTGACTCATTTATGACCTTGATAAGGACAATAAAGAGCCACTGTGCAAAGAACAAGAGCAAAGCTGGCACAAAATAAATCTAAACTTGAGTGATTCAGCTCAGCTTCTTTTTGACAGTCCAGCGGGCTACAAGCTTTACATCTCTGTTTCAAATGCAAAATCAAAGACACTGTGCACTCATCAGCAGGCTACAGAGACGGCCATCTCCCTCACTGTCTCGCGGCATAGATGTCTTGGCAGCTGGCCCTGGTACTCATGGTGTCATTGCTTTCCACTAATGAATGCTGAAAGGAACTCAAAGGCCATATTGAAAAGTAGCAACATAACTCAAGCGTTCACTTTTCAAGACGTGCAATTTTGCTGACACCGACGGCACCAAAGAGACTGAAAACACAGAGGAGAGCGGGAAGAGAGATCACATGGAAAATGTGCGTTTTCATCAAGGAAGCCGTATCATTGTCTGATCTCATAAACTAACCGATTTAAGCTTTTCACAGATTTCCCTTTTAATAGCACCTTCTATGCCGTCTTTAAGTGATCAAAGTTCTTTAACGCAGATGTTGAAACACTGATTCTGTTTGATCGGTGGGCTTTTAAAGTTTAGCAGTTTTCATCTCGTCTAAAATAAAAAAAAATCGTCCACTTTTAAGCTGTTTCACACAAGGTCATGAGTGGAAACATAAGAGGGCCGGACCTTGACTGTCGCAGCCCCCCACAATGGCTGCTTCAGTCCTTCCAATAAAACAGGTTTGTAGCATTTCAACCAACACACTGGCTCAAATATAACAGCAGCTCTGAATCGGGGGAGAGCGTGTACAGTCTGTCTGTCAGGGTCCAAAACCGTTCCACATGAAAGAACCTTCAAATTCATTCAAGAAACAACCTATTTTCTTAACTGCCCTGTTTTCACAAACATTATTCCTAGCCTCAAAGACATGGAACATTTGGAGACAAATTCCTGAAAAGCAAATAATTTTAGACATTTGCTGAGCTCACCACCAATGCAAATGGGAGCCTCAAAGCCAACATCAGCAAAGCAATTTCCCCTTTTGGTTGTGAAAAGGTGTTGTAATAAGCATGTCGCTGGTGCAGAATAACAATCTTAGCCTTCCTACACAGTATTGTGCGACATCAATCAGGACTGTGGGTGCTAATGGAGCTTCAGTGGCCATCGGAGAAGGGCAGCTTACTGATAGATGAGGGAACACGGCGCAAACAACCCCATCCTTGCACAGAAATGCACAAACACACTCCCATCAGTCTGCGTGCAAGTAATGATAATGTCTAATGAGAGGCATTGATGATCCACCCACGACACCAAGATTCACAAATATGGACAACATAGGAGTAATAAAAAAAAATGTGAGAAAGAATAAGCAATATCTTCTTACTGCTTTATTACACCGACAACATTTTTGGCAATCTTTGGAAGGGGGAGCTATTTAATTAGACCCCTATTAATCACAGTAATTGGTCATTCTGCATCCCAGGAGTGCAACTGGCCAATAGCTGTTAACCTTCTGTCTCTACCGCCACCGTTGTACCCCTATCTATTAATATACTGGTGGGCATTGTTTCCAAGTGACTCCTGGGAAGAGTTTCCATTGGTTTTCAATAAGGGGTTGATTATCTCCAACTGTTTATTCATGCGAGGTGGATTATTCCTCAAGAGTACCTTGAACTGGTATCTCATGCAAGACATGCAACGCACGTTTTGTTTGGCTGTGAATGCGAGCATCTCGTGGATTGCACTTTGCCGAATAAAGCCACATCTAATATCAAAGAGAGAAATGTCACAGAATAATTAGGTTGCTCTGTGTTTTTACCACCTTGTTTTGTCGGATTACGACAACATTGTGTAAACCGTTCAGATGGAACGCCACCAGCGTGGCCTTTGTCAGGTACTATGTCTGGTGAAATTGGTTTTCGTATTGTGGTGTAACGAAAGACATTACATTATGTAAGACTGTCCCATTATTTGCAACTAAATATAGTGTAAATGGGGAATGTTGAGGGTGTTCTGCATGTGTCCAGTCTGTACATACAGCTGGTGCCACCCACAGACTGGGAAATGACCGGTACACTAGGCCATCTGTCAGGAAGCAACGAGCATATTCAGACCCAAAAGGCCACCAAGGCCAAAAGGGTCAGCAGCAGGGAGGATGACTGTGGAGCCAGAGATGGAGCCTGATGGTATTCATAAAAACACATTACATATTGTTAACCCTGTTGTTTTTATGCTTTTAGGTCATTGGTCCAATGAGGCAAAGATCTTTTCACAAAATCAGATCTTTTCACAATGACAGTGAGGTCTTAAATCTTATATCTGAGTCACACTGTAGATTAGCATCTAGAACATTAGCATTGAGAGCATAAAAATTAAGGCATTAAAGCAACATTATGTAAGATTTGGTATTTGTTGTGATTTAAGTGCAACAGCACAAGACGTATCAGCCAGCTAATTAAATAAAATAATACTCATGAGTCCAGCAGTAAGAAGCCCAGCTCAGCATCTGTCTTTTAGTCTTTAATTACTCTCGCCAACCACTAAAAGTCAGTCCCAAGTTTACTTCTGTCCAGAGGCTTCTTGCTCTGTCACTCTCTCCTTTTGTCTACTTAGTTTCTTCCGTCAGCATTCCCCCCCGCCGTCCTGGGCCTGAATACCTTCTCCTTCTGGGGGTCCAAAGCTCCCGTGCTACACCAACACTCCCCGAGTCCTCCAGTACTAACTAACAGCAGCTCCAGTTTGTAGTAGTTTACTCTCCACCTGAAAGCTCTGCAGGGAAAATAGTACAAACCGAGCCCAAGGGCACATTGTTGAAGAACATGCATACAGGATATGTTCAGGATATGTTCAACAAGTCAACAACAAATGACAAGACATGCTGTTTGCAGATGCCCTCAAGAACAACAGATATCAAGTGTGTTTTTATCTGACAGCACCTATTGGCTTCCAAAACTGTTACAAATCCTGTTTGTTGCTGTGACACCATTGTAGTTAAGGCTTGTTAGGTTCAGGCACAAAACAGAGAACCCATTTTGTTGGCTATGGTTAGAGAACAATCCTGGTCATGGTTAAAAGAAACCAGCACTGGCAGGAGATGAAAACGAACAGCAACATTTCCTGCTCCCTCTACGGACTCTATTACAATACCCATGATTTCCTCCCATGGTCACAATTCCTATGTCTGCGAGAAGGCTCTTGTGCATGTTCAGATGTTTGTTTTTTTAGCATTTGCTGAAACAACAAATGTTGTTGTTTCTGTTTGGAAAGACAGTCTCAGTATATTAAAGTGAAAGATTACAAGATTTCACCTCGAAAGATCAAAAGATTCTGTGACAAGTGACATACTAATCCTAATATTTCAAGTCACTGCCGTCATATTTGTCGAGCAGCTGAGCTGCTTGTGTCACCGATTCCTGTCAGTGTCCCCATCCACTTCATCACTCCATTCCTTTAACTACGTCTGTGAATATTCATGCACGATCATAGCAAGAGCAATCTTCTGATCTGGATGATGCATTATGAGTCAGATGTTTAGTACACAGTGAGTAGTAAAACAGCTTAATCAAGTGCTCTTGCTAAGGGCCATTGTACTTTGTTTATGTGCCAGGATGCTCTTTTCTCCCTCCCCCCCTTTGAGTTCATGTTATATCTGGAGTATTTACACTGCAGCACCGCAATGTGAGTGATTAATTAAAATGCTGTCGCTTTTTGCCCAAAACAACAGCAACGTCAAGACAGCTCAGTTGGAATTGATTTATAGAGCTCTGCTTTTGATGCTATACTTTGTTTATTTGCACCATGAAAAGTGATGATTAAATATTATTATGATTGTTTATTACTATTATTACCATCATCATCATCATTATTATTATTATTATAATTATTACTGCTCCTACACAGAAACACTTCACTTGCCACTGATTAAAGTACATCTCAAACTGTGCCTTGCGGAATTTTTCACAAAGCATCATTTATTAATATTGAATGCACTGATGGAAACAAACAGCAAAAACTGGAAACTCGTCTCCAGTGTCTGTGAATTAAAATGGGTTGTCAGTCAGCTTGAGCAGAATATCAGGTTCCAACCTCGCGCTTTGCTTTTTTTTTTCATAAGAAGGGCTGCCGTTTGTTTACAACAGATTGCGTCTAGTTGCGGAGTTGAACCCCTCTAAACATACACCACGCTCAAAACAGCAGCGACAGAGGGAGTGATGATCATAAACTGAGCCCAAAGCCTGCTACTATAAGGAGTGTGGGTGGATTGTCTTGTACCCATTGCATAAACCTCTTTGAGTTTAATTAGGCTATTTCTGCAAGGCTTGGCTCAGCGTCGAGCATGTGGAGAAAATGTTACCTATCCTGTGTGTGACTAACAGTATGTTGAGCCTCACAAGGAACCAATACAGGGACTAACTGTGTGAATGTGCTATGTGCAATAGTATATAACTGTACCCTCTGCTAGAGACCTGGTTTGAAGTAAGGAAACAGGAAACAAGTCAAAAGAACAGCAGCAACCTTTCTAAACCCATTAATCCATTTCATATGCAGTGACAGGTTGTCGTGTTAGCACTACACGACAAAGCACAGTCCCACTATTTCTTTTATCATGACCACTGATTTCAGTCTCAACTCCTGAAGCATATGAAATTCACACGTGGATCTCCGCATCAAGTTTAGGATCAGCAGTTTGCTTGTAATCACGACACGAAAGAACAGTAAAGTAACAATCCATCCTCCGTGTTACAAAAAGCCGCGTTGAGCTTCCCATGGCGGCAATATTAGAGAGGAATAATTACGTGAAGAGGCTGTGTGCGAGGCAACAATCACGTTTGAATCCCCTCAGCACACAATCACAGCATCTATTAAAGACCCAGGTGTACAGTGAGGCAATGAGAAACCTCCACAAAGCATGGCAACAACTTCCACAACCTATCTGAGTTATTCTTCACCTCCTCGTTCAGCAACAGCACAAAAGCTCATAATAGCGCACGCCGAGGTGGAAGAAACCAGAAAACGTTTTAAAGGAAACAGGCTCAGCCACTCGAAGAAACTAGTTTGCAGTGGACCTTTTTCACAGCACCACATTCTGACATGAAACGGTAGATAAAGTCAGGTGTTACCAGTGATACTCATTAAGGCGCCGTTCCATTCGGGCTAAACAGAGTCAGGGTTGCTGCTGTGGTGCATGACGGCTCACCGGAAAGCCTCTGCTGCAATAAATGGAACAGAACCTTAATTAGTGTTACTGGAAACGCCCTACTGTTTCGTGTCAACATGGCTGCTCTTAAAAAGGTCTGTTGCGCATAAGATAGCAGCAATAGCATAATAAGAATTAGCAAAACCCAATTTCACTGCACACAAGCAGACATGCAACAAGAAAACAGCAAACAATAGTGGGCAGTACTTAAATAACTGCTTGTTGGCCACTTGGGGGCAGCAGAAAGCAAGATGACATATCGCCACTTTTTAAGCTGATAGCACAGACTTTTTAACAAATGGTTGCTTAGTTACACATCCGGAAGCTACAGAGCAACATTGCCATTCATTTTTTGCCGTGTTCCTCTCTAAATGATCCAAGCTAGGTCCACTAATCACTCACCTTTTAGCTCTTGGAGGGAAGTATCTCTCTTTAGCTGCTAAATGTTGCACCATCTTCACCTGCTAATTGCTAACTCAGTCTGTCTGCTGTGCCGCAGGTGTTTATAGCATCTCTGGAAACAGCCTCCTGTCGCCACCAAAAATAACTATGAGAGTGAGTAAACTAATAACATTAACGAGGGCTGCACACTGGCAAGGCTATGGCTACTTACCACTGTTAGCAGTATTAGTTACACCCATAAACCAACTGAGTAAACACCTGGTGTGGTTGGGTTCAGGTAACTAAGGGACTTTTGCTAAAGTTTGGCAATAAATGTGATATAAACTTTATTTTGGGGATGTATAGTTGCCAGATTGGTGGATAACTATAAGCTCTACAGTTTTACTGTCCTTAACGGTATTGCTTGGTGATGGAATCACAAATGTATTCTAGGTACACTGTATATTCATTTTAATAGCTGTACCAATTAGTGTTACATATAAGGATGTTTTATGAGCAACAATATTTTATAGAGTGCAACGTTAAAAAATAAAAAAAGAAGTTCTAATTAAAACAGCTAAATCTTTTACTTAAGCCTCCGAGCTGACTTTACAGTATCGCACTGCTTGCATTATATATTGTTTCTGTGGCCATTTTCTGTGATGCTCGTGGTTTATCTTCATTGTGTATGCAATTAAGTTTGTATAAATGACAAAAACAACCCAGAACATAACAAATGTCATCTCATTTACGGAGTGAAGGTGGCACAAGTAGCAGTTGCAGAGGGAAGCTGATTCTTTCTCCGTCTGTTCCTTAACCTGAATAAAAGATTTCATTGCCCTCATAACTATAGAGAGAGGCTGAGCTCATTATGGTCCATAATCCAATCTTTGAGTTCCCAGAATCGGAGGTGCAATGACATATCAATATTGTCCTTGGTAGAGAGAGAAGGTGGAAATGTAAGAAAGTGGTGCAGAGAAAATGTTAACAAAACTACTGTGAGGGAGTAAAAAAAAAACATTTCTGGCTGTAAGTGAGCACCAGCTGGGAATACAAGGTACAAGGTTGTAGCAATGTTTCCTCTGTACTCATTCAGTTTGGCTGGTCCATTCCTGCATAAAAAATGCCACCACTGTTGTAGAAAAGTGATTAATGTTAAATACTCTGAATGCCAAAGCTCTGTTGTTGGAAAAAGTGCCAAAACAGGAGTCAAACATCCAACCAACTGCAAAAACTATGAATGTATTGTCGTGTACATCTAAACAACATGAAGCATACGCCAATTCAGGCTCATCCTTAGGCTATTTCTGCAGAAATATTAAAGAAACAGATCATGCCGTAACCGCGTCACCATATAGCACTCGAAAATGGCATGGAGATGATCTGCCCGAGCTGCAGGCTTTGTCAGAAACATTAACTTTTTATTGTCTTGTGACATATATGTTTATATATTCATCTCATTTCCGCCCTGTGCCCCTGTCGGGGGGGGCGCATTCATCAGAGTGAGCAGTTACCAACAGTCCCTGTATACCTGTAGCAGAATCTAACCTGTCCTGATGTGGGGAAAGATGTTTTGTAAACAGATTACGTTTTATTAAAATTTTATCAATGTTTGGATCATTTGCCTTCGTGCTGTTTGGATCAAAAGGTGCCAGATGCCACGGCTGTCAGGTGCCCCTGCACAACAGAACAGCTAAATCCCATCCACTCAGGAGTCAAGGTGTTAATGGATTTTTTTTGTTTTTGTTTTTTATTACTGAATATGACACATTTTAACAAAAGGGACCAAAATTATTCAATTAAAAGCTGGATCAAAATTCAGCTATTTGAAGGAGTTCTTCTTTATTTTTGCTGAAGGTATTGTTTCATACCTTCGACCTTATTCAACCTTATTTGTTTTTTGAGTTCTTACTTCGCTAATAGGTGATTTAATTGCGCTAAACAAATGATATCTTCCTGAAACACATTTCTGCACTGCCCAGCACCCACATCCTTGAACAATGACAAGCTTTCAGAGAGGACAGAATTAAAATTCAAAGGCAGGGCGGTTCATTTTAGTTCCAGGAACCGCTGTGTGAAAAACACTTGACTGATTTTAATCACATTCTTATTTATTTCAGCTTAGAGCTCGACATGACTTTTTAAAAGCCACGTAGTGATTTGCACTGTATTTTCATAGTGCAACAGCACCATCTAGCAGGTCTCTGTAGGGATCAGCTTTGCTCACTCAAGCCATTACTCAGTATATTCAGCCTAAAAGCTCTGCCTTCACAACACTGCCGGAATAGCAAACATTTATTTGCAGAATAGGTTTTTACTAAGAGTACTATATCTCCCTCTCTGTTATACACTCCGCTACATCAGGATTATTGCTGTTTGCGTGTGTCTGCATAGTTATGTGCCCACCAAACCAGAAAGAATGAGTCATAGGATATGATTGACATTTGACAAATACAGCAAAATCACTGCCTGAGAGTCACTGCGGCTTTCTTCTCACAAACAGAAACCAGAGTATAAACAAAATTTGCATTTTAAAAAGCTTGCTTTTGCTTTTTTTTAGAGAGAGATGACCTTGCTTGGGACTTGAATGCAGTGACTTTGAGTGTGCGTACTTCAATTAGTTTGTAATGAAACATTTATGTTCTGTAAACTTTAACTCAGCTTTATTTCATAGAGCTTCACTTTCTGCTGAACTGCATTTACTGGACAGGTGTAATTAGGTACTTGACAGAAAATGTTTTTTGTGTGCAAAGCATATGAACAAAAGCTAAAAAGTTTGATAGCCCACACTTCCTATGAGCGCGGAGGATGCAAATTTCTCCTCCTTAAACACAAGCCACTCATGTGAGCCTCAGAGATAAGAACCATCCCTCACAGCATGTACATTTATTTTTGACATTCAAGCGTGCTACATTAACATGCAAACACTTTAACACTTCAGTAAAATTCAATGGCAAGATGACTACATGTCATTCCACTTGACTAGTGGGACATTAAAGCGGCGTAGAGAGGAGCACTCTCTCTTCTCTTCTGTTATATATGAAGCTACAGCCAGGAAACAGTTGGCTTATAGCTATAAACTATTACTTGGCTGGCAGTAGTGGCCTCGAGACAAGCTGTTTGCCTCCTGTTTCCAGTCTTTGTGCTAAGCTAAGCTTCCTGGATCTGTCCTGGCTGTGCCTTTATATTTAACAGGCAGAAACAAGAGTGGTATTGATCTTCTCATCAAACTTTCAGCAAGAAAGAATAGGCATGTTTTCCAAAATGTCGCACTGCTCCTACGAGTAAAGGATATATTTCACATCTGTGAAGACTATTTTAAATTTTACAAAAACAAATGACTATTTCCAGGATCAAATATGAACTTTTCTCTAATAAAGCTCTCAGTAGTAGCAGCTTATAATAGCACCCATCCAGTAAAATAAAATACACTGCACACATCAGACATATTTTCACATGTGCATTTCTTCATTTACATACATTTTCATTTGTGTCGTGCTTAAGCTGCTTTTAGACGGCGTTCCTTACTCCATGACACCAATAGATCTGGGACATTCTCTTCCGTACATCGCTTTAATGAAGCCATTTATACTAGTGACATATGTGATGATCCTCCTCTCTTTCTTCCTCTCTGTTTTATCAACTCCACTTGCAGCTGATATTTAGTTTGTGTGTGTGTGTGAGAGAGAGAGAGAGAGAGAGAGAGAGAGAGAGAGAGAGAGCATCATTAAAAATGTATAGCATCTCTCCAAACAGTGTCCTGACAAGCCACTCATGCTCATTGGATATCAGTCATTAAAATTTAGCGAAGAGGGCAAAGCGTGGCCCGGGTAGGTATCAGGTTCCTCATTCAGGCTTGTGGATGAATTTTTCAAAGTCCTATTACCTCTACAGGCACCACTGCTGATGTCTCAAGGCTGTACGCTCTGACACTGCTGTTGTCTGTCTCTGCCGGGATTATAGCTGAGGCATGACAAAAGCCGAATCAACAATAACAACATGAGTCTAAGGGTGGCTATACTGATTCATTTACTACTGCTTGTTGACAAGGCTGATTCCAAAAAAGGTGAGTTGCTATTTGTTATCTTGATGGAGCAAAGCTTAAATTTGATGGAAGTGCTTTATCTTGCAGGTACAGTATATACAGAGAAAGTTGGGCCTCAATTGTTCAATGTCAGCTTGTAATGCACTTTCAGAGGTTGTACCAGGTTGCTAGAAAACCGTCAAATAAATAAGTAAGTAAGGCAAGAGCCACAGCCTTTATTCAGTATGAGCTCAAATGAAACTTTTGTAATTATAGGTGTCAAATGTGGAGGAATCCTTTCTGCTCCATCTGGCAATATCTCCAGTCCAAACTTCCCAGGCCCGTATCCCTACAACATTGATTGTTCCTGGCTAATTGTGGTGGCAGAGGGATCGTCTGTCCTCCTCACCTTTCACCACTTTGAGCTGGAGTACCATGCCAACTGTGCTTATGACTACATCAAGATCTACAATGGCATATCCGAGGACGAGGGGAACCTCCTTGGGATATTTTGCGGTGACATCTCCCCACCGCAGTTCACCTCTTCTTGGAATGTCATGTCCATCATCTTCCATTCAGACCGCCACGTGGCCTACAGGGGCTTCAGTGTTGGCTACAGAAAAGGTAACTTGTTATGTTTGATGCAGTATGACAGGGATCAGTTGGCTAACTGCCCAAAACCTGACATCATTTTCTTCTGACAAATCCATAACTCCTGTATTTTAGCTAAAACTTCTTGATCTTAACCTCACTGGAGTACTTAGATCTCTGCAAAACATTACACAGAAACAAGACTAAGAATCTGAAATCACCTCTGTGAGGATTTAATCATGCTCTCCATGATAATGCTAGAATGTTTACCTCTTTACAGCCCTCAAACCATGTGGGACCAGATGAACTCGACCACAGACGCGTTATCTTTTTAGCAGTTGATGTACCCATGACCTGTTATCTGTAGCCCCTTTTAAAAAAATATTGTCTGGTCCATCTGCTTTTGCCCTCTATCCTCTCTAGATATGTGTGGTGGAGTCCTAACTGGTCTATCAGGTGTAATCTCAAGTCCAGGCTACCCTCAGGAGTACAGCAACAATGCCGACTGCTCCTGGGCCATCCACGTGTCCAACACCAGTGTGGTTACCTTGGTATTTTTGGACTTCCAGTTGGAAAACAATGAGGGATGTAATTTTGACTTTGTGGCCATGTTTGATGGCCCAACAGTCACTCACCGACACCTGGGGAAATACTGCGGGGCAGATAAACCCCCAAATATTGTGACCACCTCCAATCAGCTTCTGGTAGTCTTCAAGTCTGATTTCAACATTGGTGGACGTGGGTTCAAGGCCTACTACTATTCAGGTAAGAAGGTTTGGTGTGAGTCATTCATATTGGAAAAATAATACCACTGTGCAGTATAAAATTCTTGACTTTGAAGAAGTTGTATTCATTTGTCTACTCAGAACAGAAAATCTACGATGAAAGCAGTCGTGTAGTAGTCGGACTGATTGTAGTTCTGAGGAGAAGAAAAAACACATTCCATCACGTTGAAAGTTGGGAACGAACTACGTGAAAGACCTTGAACATGGCACAAAAGATCCTGTCATCTGATGAAATGAAAATTAAACACTTTCAGCTACAGTATAAAGTACAGTCTCTGGACAGAGCAGAACTCATTACCTGTCTCACACCATTTCTACCGCGATCAAGAAAGTCTAGCCCAGACTTGAATCCAATTCAAACATTGCAGAAGAAATTTTAGACGGCTGTTCATAGACTGTTCCTGTCTGACCATGTCGAGCATAAACACATGAAGCTACTGGAGCTGCAGAAGGATGCAGGCAAAGATAGTTTAATGCCTATTTAAATAATCACTCCTCACTTTTAAAATATTTGCTAAATTAATGTCTTCACGTTTTATTTCATGTTGACATGTTGAAGAAAAATCTGCTTTTAATTCATCATTAATTCAGAAGATCAACGCTCTGGAAAACAAGCATGTTTGGTTTCCTTTGCAAAGAATTACATAAGAAGATTGATACTATGTTCTTGTTTATGCATTCAGTGTGACAGCTACAGACACTAGCTAGTTAGTTTAGCTTAGCATAAAGACTGGGAACAGAACCTAGCTCTGTCCATAGGTAGCTAAAATCGCTACAGAGTTGCATTTGTTGTATTCAATGACCAGACAAGTTTAGAAAAAAAGACAATTTGCCATTCCACAATTTTTCAGCCCGGACCAGTGGTCAGGCTAACTGTTTTCCTATGTTTCCAGTCTCTATGCTAAGCTAAGCTAACTGGCTGCTGGGTGTAACTTCATACTTTCTTGGCAAGAAAGTCAATAAAAGACATTTCTGCTATAAAGAAGAGTTGATACAACATCCGAAAACACCAGTACAGAACTAATAAACCAATTTAAATAATGTTGACTAACTTATATAATCAACTGTACCCAAACAGGTGAATGCCAGCAGGTCATGTCAGCTGTGAGTGGGAACTTCAGCAGCCCCCATTTTCCAAGCATATACCCAAACAACATCAACTGCCACTGGAGCATCACCCTAGCTGCTGGATACCGCATCAAACTCTTCTTCCCCGTCATGGACTTGGAAGACCGCAACAGTCTGTCAGATGAGTGTGACTACGACTCTGTTGCGGTTTACGACGGGGAGAGTCAGACGGACACCCTGATGGGACGCTGGTGTGGCAAGGAGCAACCTTCCTCGCTTGTTTCAAAGGGCAACAAGATGCTGGTGGTACTCAGCACGGATAGAAATGAAGCTCGCAGAGGATTCACTGCTTCTTATCTTGGAGGTAAATGTCCTGTACTGCTAACAATGTTCATGGTGTAAATCTCAGCTGAATATAGTCCTGGTGAGACTCTAAACTTTTTCTCATATATGCGGCTCTTTAAAAAGTATGAACTGTGTCCTTTTTCTCCCTGCAATCCAAGTGGTACCTGTAAACATTAGCTGCACAAGATCAGAATTCACCATTTTGATACCCCAGCAGTCCTTACCGCAGCTGGACCGTGAGAGCATCTACCTGGGAAACCCAACCTGTGCAGCCCAGTTGACAGCCACTTCATACAAGATACTTGCTCAGTTTGTCAACTGCGGCACTGCTGGCCAGGTGACTAGCCACAAGTCTCATATCACTTACTGGTACACCATAATAGGCAATCATTTACCGTACTTAAGCTACTAGAGACATTGATCTGTGACTCCTGATCCCTTACAGAAATATCGGAACATCACTGTGCTGGTAAACAAACTCTACATTGATTTCTCTGATGGGAAGCAGCAGAACGTGCAAGAATATAGGGTGCAGTGCGATGCCCTGCGGAAGATCGCATCAGTGTCCTTAATTTCAGCAGAGGAGCGTCGTCTCGAGGAGCAGGCCCAGCAAACCGACAACGACAGTGGTGGCAACACAGAGGAGCCAGAATCTGTGCCTCACGACCTGAGCGATGTCGTCTTCATTAGCATCTGCGTTCTAGCTGTTATTCTCATGGTGATAGCTATTGTTTGGCTGGTGCTGCTTTAGTCATATATATATATAAGAAAGGACTCCAATGCTTTCATATTTTCAATCATATTTTTATAAAATGTTAACCACCAGTATAAAAACAAAGCTTCTATCAACAAAAAACTTCATGATTCTAGCACAAAGGAATGTCATTATCATCACCATCAATATATAAATTCATGTTCTTGACTGTGATTTACATGTAACAGTGTAAGGCTGCTTATGTGCCACAAAGTGTGAACCTATTTTATATTCTCCTTTACAGAAAATCGAGGAAAAAAAAAAAAAAAAAAAAGTTAAAAAATCAAAATGTGTATGCATCAATAAAACACGACAAATTCAGGTAAAACAACCAGAAGTCTTCGACGTGCAGTCGGTTATTTCTTGTATTTAGAAACCAGCTGGTTGACTGATGTTGTGCTGTCCTTCACTTGGGTTCTGATCTCAGGGTTGTGTTTGAAGGCAAACACCAGCGCTCTAATTGTCCGTCTGTACGAGCTGCTGACTAATCGGGAGCTCTGGTGAAACACCTCTCTCTCGATGTTGTCTATGAGTCCTGAATCCTCCTGTAGATATCAGATGAGAAAAAGAAAACATGCATAAAACGTCAAAGGTCAACAGACTGCACTACAAGTAACACGGTGAGAATAGCCTTTTCCATCATTTTATACTCCCAAAACATCACAACCACGTAAGATGTAAATGAGATGTGGAATAACTTCACTCCTCCTCACCTTGACCTCCAGAGCTTCAGACATGAGTCTCCTGGCGTTGCTCCTGAGTCCTTCAGATTGTTTGTCAGAGCGCACTTCAATAGACGGCTTATTGGAATTCTCCTCGATGAACGTCCTCCAGTCGGTGTAAACCTTTGCTGCCATTGAACTCACCTCGGGGTCCAGATGCTTTCGCATTTTGTTGACAGTGTGACCTTACAGGAGAGAGGATTTCATACTGTTTAGAATAATTAGTGTGAAGTGTAGCTGATAAAGACCCTGGCATCTATGAGGTAAACACAATTGTGATAGCTTTTTTGCCCTTAACAGACAGATACTACTGTTTTAGCACTATAACATGACATCTTAGTATGAAGTTTTACCTATTTTTGTGGACTTGAGCACCTCCCTGGATGGGATCTTCTTGCTCAGGTCTGTCAGGGCAGTCAGCAGGTTGTCCTTGGTCTGTTCTGGCAGCTCCAAGATGGACTTATACCTCATGATGTCCTCAATCACAACCACCCTCTGTGAGAAACACAAGGGCAGTGAATATAACCCAGCAAACCTGTTGTACCTACAGTAACACTCTCAGCCTGATAACTCACCCGTAAAGACTCAATTGTGGTCTGTTTGTAAACCTTTTCGGCGCTTTTCGGTTTTGCAGGTGTTTCCCCCTTCGGAAGCCGCACTACAAACTTGTCCATCTTTAAATAAAAAGCACCAAACTGGTTTGTTTTGTTTAAGAAAGGGGAGCTGGTTGCCAGACAGGTTCAGGTCAGAGTGAAGGTCCAGAGTGCTAAGTGTTATTAGCAGTTAGCTCCCTGGCTAACGTTACCTAGCTGACTAACTCTATCCTCCGTGTGAAATTCAGCATGTTAAAGGCATTACTGGCTCGGTTTAAGTCATCATTTCAATTCGCCTATGCTGTAATAATTAACAGGTGACTTCATAAAGGCAACTGTCCCAAATGTGTTTGGTAAAGCTAGCTACAGCTAAGGCTAAATAGTAGCTAATAAAGTTGCCTTCAGTGATGTCGGAAATACGAAAACGTAGAGACATCCAAAAATAAAGACATTGTTTGGATCTATGGAAGTACGGACGGTGCAAAATTCAATAAATAATCAGAACAAATGAGTAATTGTAATGCATTTATACATCTTTAAAAGCAAATGATTAAGCACTCCAATGTTGCAATTCCAGTATGTTATTCTAACTCTAAATCTATCTATCTATCTATGCACAACATACTTGTCCATCTATACTCAAAAACACACGTATATTTGTTTAACTTGTTAAAAACAATGATAACAAGACATGCTCAGCTCCAACAATACACAAAAAAAACATTTCACGCTGTTTATTTGTTAATTTATGTGCAAACTTTGACCCTGTATCCATGGCGACAGGGCCTGTCACAAGCAATGGGGGTATTTACGAGGAGCACTTAAACGCAGCAAAAACATTTAAAGCGCAGTCTCGCGTGCTTTGGGGTTATTCCCGCGAGATTACGAGGGGGATTAAGGAGGAGGAGGAAGAAGAAGCGTGTTGTTGTTTGTTTAGGTTTTCGCAGGCAAAATGGGGACGCTCTCCTCCTTTGTTTGTGTCTGGGGACTGTCCGTGCTGCTCGCTTTCACGACGGCGTCCTCGGACGTGTTCGACAGCGTGCTGGGGAACACGGCGTCCTGTCACAAGTCATGTGAAATGACATACAGCTTGCACACGTATCCACGGGTGAGTACTCAGAGTAATACCTGCTAGCGTCGGCTAATATTTGGCATAATTAGGCCTGTGTACTTCAGACTGCTACAACGCCCTCTTTTAATTAAATATTGACAGCTTGTGACTGTTGTAAAAGTTTAAAGTGCGTCTTTTTTTTCCGAGGCATTCAACTTGTCCTCTGCTTTGTTTTGCAGGAAGAGGAGCTGTACGCCTGTCAGAGAGGCTGCCGTCTGTTCTCCATTTGTCAGTTTGTTCGTGACAGCGAAGATCTAAACCAGACTAAATCCGAGTGTGAATCGAGTAAGTGAACGCACCACCCGTTTGGACCTGTTTTTAATTCACCTCACTGCAGCTATTGTCCGTGTTTTACACGCCCAATCCTCTAATAATAGGTCTTTTCCTCGTTCTCTGTAATCCTGTTTCATCCAAACAGCCTGTCACGAAGCCTACACCCAAACCGATGAGCAGTATGCATGCAACCTGGGATGTCAGAACCAGCTTCCATTTGCTGAGCAACGGCATGAGCAGGTGTGTAAGAGTCACCCGAAGAGTCAGCGATTTGTACAGATCTCAATAATGAATAGTGTACTCAGTGTTACTTGTTCTTTTCCCCCCCAGCTGGAGGCCATGATGCCCAGGATTCACCTTCTGTACCCCCTGACTCTGGTCAGAGGTCTGTGGGAGGATGTGATGAATCAGGCCCACAGCTTCATCACGTCCACGTGGACGTTCTACCTCCAGGCTGATGATGGCAAAGTTGTCATTTTCCAGGTATGGAAGCAAATGAGGGGCTTTAAAATACATTGTGCACGCAAACACCAGCCCACCCAGTCGCTGCGCAGCTGTATCGAAGAACTAAACATGCAGCTCTGTCTTCTGTTTTAACAGACTGAACCACAAGTCCGCTTCTTCTCCCAGTTTGAGGTGGAAAAAGAAATTAAAGAGGAGCCACAAAAGAGCTGTAAGTCCTCCACCTATTTTACTGAAAATCTACTAAAGCGATACAGTTGGTGACATTCTCCTGTGATTGACTTAATTCCTCCGTATCCATTGTTCTCCGAAATAATGTATGAATGAGCCACACAGTTGCAGTGAGAGATTAACAACATGCATGTTTAATCCAATTAACTCATAACTCTAGTTTAAGGTATTTTAAAAACTATAGTTCCCAACCGAGTCTTCTTTTTGTTACCTGTAATGCTGGAAGGAGAAGTGAAAATCCTGCCGTTTAAATGTGAGGACATGGAAAAGTGACAGACGGGGCAAGTATACAGAATGGAAAACGGAGAGCTTGAGAGTGAAGTTAAAACCCTGGCTCTTTTCTCACCTACGTGATCACAGCGTTAAGTGGCCGTGAAAGTCAGATGGGTAGATTTCGGAGATTAATGGAGAGTACTGAGAGACAAATTCACACATTGTTGGTTTTTGGTCTTCTCGTGGAATTTGTTGACGATGAGAAAAGTGCAGAATAATGCCAGCCTTGTCCTTCAAAATCACTGTTCTTTAAAATGCCTCTATTAAGGTTATATTTCAACCACAATCCATAAATCCAGTACACCAAGGGAGATAAACAAACATATGAGACGTGCGTGTGTGTCAAGTAACTCTTATTTCTCATTTCAAGTCCCCGGGTTGAGCAGCCCTGTTTACAAGGAATACCATCGCACTTTAATCCAGGAAAGAGACAGAGACATGACAGGAGACCGCAGCTATGATGATGACTACAACCTTTTCAGCTGCCTTTCCAGGTTGGTTTCCTGCTATTGTCAAAGGAATGAAAATGAAATAGTTTGTAGCTTGATAAGTAGATCAACACTGAGGATCTAATCCCCCACACACACTTTTAATATTTGCACTCTTCTCCTCAGGAATCCTTGGCTACCAGGGTGGATCCTCACCACAACTCTGGTCCTGTCAGTCATGGTCCTGATCTGGATTTGCTGTGCCACTGTGGCAACCGCTGTAGACCAGTATGTGCCCGCTGAGGTACGTAGTGTGCTGTCCCTTGTTTGCATACAAGCCCAGTGGAGGCATGTAAATATTTGTTACATGTATTTTTAAGGGGACTGTTTTGATCTTGCACTTCCCGTTTGGGAAATACACTTATCCACTTTCTTGCTGAGAGTTGTATGATAGCATCTAAACCACTGTTACACGTGTAGCTTGAGCAAGGGATTGTCAAAGACAGTGGGAAATGGCTCACCTAGCTCTGTCAAAAGGTAACACAATCAGGATACCCAGCACCTCCTGAGGCTCCCTTTACACGTGCGTGTACAGAGTGTCATTTTCTGAGAAAAAAACGCTGCCAGGGTTGGCATGAAACACTCGTGTGCTGTTTGTTTCTTGGCACTTTGTAGTGATTTGCTATTAGATTAGCAAACGTGCCGTGGCTGCGTGAATTAACAACAACTGTGGACACGGCGGGTGGAGATGACGCTTCTCTAGTTGTGTCGTCGTCGACTCCCTTCTCTTCGCACGGTTCGCTGTCTCCAGCACATCCTGCTTTCCCGCTCTGTGTCTGTGTGTGTTGGAGCTGAGCCCCACCCTTGGACGGAGAGACAGAGGGAGACAAAGAAGCTAGAGCCAAACATAAATGACAGCAACTCTCAATAACTCCCGTGGAGTGTCTTACTGGTTGCTTAGCAACTGGCTTTTTTTTTTCTTTTTCTTTTTTTTTAGAAAACCCCTCAGTATTTGTATGAATTAGATACAATGCAAAACATGTAAATCAGTGAGCTTTGGGGATACTGATAGGGTTTTTTTTGTTTTTTTTTAGACAGCCAGTCTTTGTGCTAAGCTGTCCTGCACAGATATGGAAATAGCATTGAAATGTAGACAGTTATTTTCCAAAACATCAAACTGTTATTTGAAGTCAAACTATTCACTGCAAGGTTCTAAAGTTAAAGGCATGAGCTGAACTCATAATGCATAGTTCATATTTTATTTTTATTTTATAAGGAAGTGGATGCGTGAAGTTACATCCGGGGTTATCTTGACTTTTGAGTACGACTCATGTTGGCGATGTTTTTTTTTTTGTTTTTTTTTTTCAGAAATTGAGCATCTATGGTGACAAGGAGTACATAAAGGAACAGAAACTGATCCCGTATCCAGCGTCCTCGCTGCTCGTCATCACCTCCAAAGGGCCAGAAGAGGAAGAAGCCGGGCCGCTCCCTTCTAAAGTGAACCTGGGTCAGTCCGACATCTAGAAGCCAAAGTCGTAGCAGAGAAGGGATATCCTCCTTTATGAATAATCTATAGTTGATTTTTATCCTCTCGCACATGACCTGTGCTTCTCGTGGTCTAAACAGGAGTAACTACTTGCAGAACACTTTGTATTACTCATAATGTCTCGTCTCCCTTTTCTTTTTTCTTCTTGAAGCTTTTAAAATTGAAGTGCTGAAAAGGTTTATTTTCTGTATATTTGTATGACTGAGGCATTATAGTATAGTGATGACGGAACAAGTGAACTGGCTTTGGGGAATTTTTCTTTCCTGGATTCTGACGTGTGCATTAGTCTGCTGGTGTGCTTTTATTTTATTGAGTAATGTTTAATGAACTGTTTGTGGCTTGAAGTGATGCAGGTTTCACCCAATCCAAATCTTTTTCTGGTAAAACGGTTTGCGCTAATATTGCAGACTCTCCCTGTTTTTGTTTCCATGTTTTTACTGCAGTGATTTCCAGATTCAATTTTACAATAAAATTCTATGCTCTTAATTAAAATGAATTAATAGTGGTGGTACATACAGTAGGTCTTTTCCTGCTTCACTGTCGTCTGTTCTAATAATGATGGAACTGAATTAAACACAATGGCGTAAAGTTCTTCACCTGGGTCTGACTTTTTTTATTCCAGCTGCCACCTGTAGCTAACGTGGGGAGTCTTATCTGTCGACATTAATTTGAACACAAACATAGCTGTAGAAAAAATGATTAAAGTAACGAGTGCAATCATTTCCACTGGGACAGAAAATTAATTTGAATCTCACAAATGGCTTGCATGTTTAAAAACGGATTGTACGTGGGTATATGTTACTCAAACTACACTGCTGTGAAAGTCCTAGCAGCTCCAGCTTTATGTTGCAGCGTGCACATGGATCTACAGCGACCTTACAGCATATTATTTGAGCACATCAAGGCCCTTTTTTCATATTTCCGCCTAGTTTCTTATTGTTTTGCTGTGGATATCCTCAGAGCTGGCTCAGCTGAATTTTACCTACCATGTGGCTCAAGGGCAAAAATGATCTGCTAGGCGTCCTATTTATCTGCTCTTATTTTCTCTCATTCTTTGTGCTATGTTTACAGCGTTTCCTGTGCTGAAAAACTCTGGCCTCCAGGTTTTGACACCTGGTAATTTGATTCAAAGGAGAGCTGCACTGATTTTTTTTCTTTTATACATCAAAGTCTGTTTACATGTCTCGGGGAGTACTATTGCATAGGTGGAGAAAATTGTATGAAGCCTTTTGTAGCTTTAGAGAGCTGTGCAAAGTGATATAATGCCCTCAAGTGATGTCACTTCCATCAGTTAAGACTAGAAAAACCCCTGTAGTGCACTCTCGCTCTGTTTGAGGCTCACCTAAATTTCAGACTGAACTTCAGATGATCAGCTTTCATTTTGGGCAGTGTAGGTATCACCTTTGACAAGGAGGAGTGAGAATGTGTGCTTCAAGTGATAACGTATGCAACATATGACCACACACCTGAAGAGGATCCCTCTTCAAAACATCTAGATCGGGCAAACTCAAGGTCCTTCAGTCCGTTGACGTTGCGTCAGTGCTCCTAGTCCCAAAAACTAGCTCGGTTGTGTTTAATTACCACAAAATGACAAGCAAAGAAATACAATATTAAACTTTATTTATAAAAAAATACAGGATCAACACCAAGTGTATCCAAGAAAGTGTTCCGCAGCTCCCCAGCATGAATATTCTTGCTCATTTGAGTCTTAACATACTCGTGCTGCTCTCCACTCTGCTCTGTGGAATGCTCCATGGACGCATACCTCAATAGCTGTTCAACAAGTCAATGTCCTCCGCGGTAAGCGCTGACGAGGGCAAACGTTTTGTAGGGGGGCTTTGACGTGAGCCGTCGCACCTTTCCGCCTGACGCTGCCTTTTTTTCATGTTGTGCCGCGAGGGCTCTGCTTGGTGATTCGTCGAGGAACAAGTCTGTTTCTCTGGTATGTGAGCGTTCGCTGCGGGTTTGCAGAAGTGCAGTCTCTCTCTCTTGGCCTCTTCCTCGCTCTCATGTACCACGGGTGCAGCGTTCAGTACTTCTCTGACAAACTTCTGCCGGCCAACTAGAGAAGAAAAAACTAACTTTCAAGACTCTCTTAGACAGTTTGTGATAATATTAAGCACTGTTTTTTCATTAAATGTGAGAGTAATGCAAAATGAGCTCACAAAAGCGAAGCGCCGATGTTCTGGATTCATCAATCTTCTTCTGTTTCGGCATTTGTGAGTTATTTGTTTCCCACTGGTTTACAACCTGAGGACGAAGCAATGAATTTGTTGGTGACACGCCGAACAGCACATGCATAAAGGAACATGTGTTTAATTTCATTTTCATCATGTGGAAAGATTTACCTGCTCTGCCCAACCTTCTGTTTTACATCGTGAGTGATCAAAGGTGTCCAGTGGTTTCTTCTCAGAATAAATAAGCCCCAACAGGTCCCATATGGTTGTCTTCAATCTTGTGCCAAGCTGCAGGTGCAAATTACATTTAGATATCAGCATCACAATATGATACAGCCAAGTGTTATACACAGTAATGAGCGTCGTACCTTCATGCTGGTCGCAGATATGTCAAGTTGTTCAAGTTTGGGGAGGCATGTGATGTATCTGAGAGCCCTCTCTGAGACGGGGTTATCTGGAGAGGGAATACATGTTTAGGGGCGTTGGTATTTGTGCTGCTACTACGGGATGAAAGCAGATGTTACTTTGGATGCTTACAGGACACATCAAGGAACTGAAGACAGTCCAGTCCCTTCCTCATCATGCGGATGGGCGCAGTCAGTCTTTGCAGGCCGGCGTCTGACAGACTGTTACCACCGATGGAGAGCTGAATCAGGCTGCTGAAGAAGCAGTGACAGATCATCTTAAAATCTCTATATCATGTCTTTGCCATCAATCAATCAATCAGGTCTTACCTTGCCAACGAGCTGGATGTTAGATGCAGGTATATCTCATGATCATCACCCAGCCTGCAGCCGAACAGATCCAGAGACTTCAAACTATGAAATGTTTTTATTTCATCCATCCTCTCATGAAAGAGTGGGAATCTGCAGAAAAAAAAGGAGGGGGGGCATTTGTGATGTTGCTGTCTCTTACAGAGGAAAACTGGGAGTTGTGTTGTGTCACAATAACTCACTTATTTCTCAGACAGAGGGATCCAAGCACCATCTCCCCGTACGCATCGCTGAATAACTGCAGGGCTTTCTGAGAGACGTCAGCGTTCAAAAAGACACGATTCTCCTCTGCTGCTGCAAAAAGCCTGTCTCCAATTTGCTCGGGGAAACCGACCAGAGAGTCCACATGGTGGATGTTGTCAGCTACGAACAGCAGGGTGATGTCAAAGAGAGACTTTGTGGTGTATCTCAGACTTCCCTCTGCGTTGTAGGTGAATATGAAGTGCTCCTTTCTCAGCACTAAAGGATTCGTCCTTCTGCACGATGACACTGGCTTTGGCTGTGCCAGGACAATGTCACTGACACGGCGAAGGTTGCCTCTTTCTCGGACATAAATGGTGCCACTGTCCATACTAAAGGTCCAACTTTTTCTATTTACCTGTGAGGAGGAACTTAAACTCAGGTTTAAGTCAGCTAGACGACCTGACCTGAAGCATTACAAGAACTCAAGGTAGCTTGCTAGTTAGCTCCTCTGTGGTCGATAACTGAGCTACAAACGACACTGAAATCATCCTCAAATCTTTAGGAAGGGTCTTTTATTATCTGCTGTCGTTTTTCGTCTTATTTCGCCCTGTTATTTTAATAATTTCGCGTTTTTCTTTTTAGCAAGTATTTTGAGTTCCTTGTTTTGAGCCTACTGGTGATGTGTAGATCGTGAACGAGCCGGTTCAAAGAGCCGGCTCTTTGTAAGCGAACGATGGGAGCCGGTCTTATGCATTAACTGAGTGGTTTGAGCACACACCAGCGAGTGGGTGCATTTCACAGCAGGGGTGCTTAACATAGCACAGCATCAGAGCCACTGAGTTATAGTAAAAATAGAAGCAGCATTTGGACCCATTTAAAAATATTTTTGAAAACACAAAGGCAGAATGCAGAATTTTGCAAAGCCAAGCTGTCGTGTTGAGCAGGATCCACAAACAATTTTCACACACATGAACACCTATAGGTGTTTCTATCTGCTTTGTGTAGCAGAGTGATTTTACAAGCATATTAGTGCATTTATTGAGCGGTGTCAGAGAGTTACAAGGGTCTGTAAACACAAATTATTGATATTAGAAAATATAATTTTTACTTTTGAATGTGTAAGTACAGAGGAAATATTGACACACACACACATACAAATCATAAGTCGAAATCGTAATTTGGCTGAATTATGAAATGTATAAGTGGTAACATGAAGAGCCGTTTGGGAGCTGAAAGAACCGGTTCTTCTTGGTGAGCTGAGTCAAATGATCTGACTCCCTAAAAAGAACCCAACTTCCCATCACTACAGCCTACAGTGCAAGTTATCGGTTGTGGTGGTGGAAGCCTTTTGCGTGCTAACTTCAAAATAAAAGTCCCGCTACTAAAAGAAACTCGTTTTCACGACCTCAAAATAGAAAGTAGTAACAGTTTTACCCGAGTAAAAAACAAACAAACGAAAAAACACGTCATGTAACGTTTCATGACAAAACCTGATAATATATTACATTTAAACAGCCGTTAAATATCTTACTTTGAAATTGTTTTGTGACAGGAAGAAGTCTTGTTTACATGGATTGTATATCCTGTTCCACGCGACGCAAACCTAGCCGAGAGAAATGTCATGATTTTTATCAGTTTTTGAAGATAATTTGGTAAATATGTATGATTTAAATACAACTATACACTCTATTATCAAATACAACCGAGACTCTTGCTATTTCATCCAGTCTTAATGTTACGTTAGGCAGCTAATATAAGTTTATTAGTTGTTGAAGAGCTGTCAAGAGAGGACTGGGCTGCTAACTGAAGCTAACTTCTAACGTCGTTTTTTGTTGCTGTGTCGCTCACAGTTTGTATCATTTTAAACCAGCATTGCAGAGAAATGAGTCTAAAAAGGCTAAAAGTTACGTCTCTTTCCTTCACAGCTTTCTGAGACCGAGTTGTTGCCTTCGTGCAACATTAACCTGCCGATAAGTTCCTGAGAGACAAAGCTGTGAGTCAAATGGCGTCCACAAATGACCCATTCCAGTTTCAAGGTGTGTCCTCCATCCTCAAAAGATGCTTTATACAGTTTACTCTCCTTTCTTAATCCCTGTTGCACACAACCTGTAAACAAACATGCATTTGCATAGTTCACATAAATATACTGTCCTGAACTTATCTTTTTTTATCCATGCCGTGAAAATAGAATTTGAGGAAGCTGGCAATCTGTTAGAAGTCAACAGAGATGCAGTCACCATCAGCATCGAAGACGATGTCAAACCCGAGAAGCAGAGAAAAGCTGCTGGTTTCGCTCCCGATGGGGAAGACGAGGATCCACTTGCCGGTGATGACAAGACAGAGGTCTGGACAAGATTACAACACTGAGAATCTGTGATTTTTTTTTTCACCACGATTGTATGTCATCGGATATTCATTTCATTTTTCTTGTTTTTCCGCTGTAGCTTCTCTCCGGGCAAAAGAAAAGTGTCCCTTTCTGGACGTTTGAGTACTACCAGAAATTCTTTGACATCGAGACACATCATGTAACGTATTTACAATTGATTTTAACTGGTGCAGTGATCCATAACAAATGTAGCTTTACATATGTAATGGTTATAACATATTTTTCAGGTGAAGGAAAGAATCATTGGATCAGTGGTGCCATGGCCTGGAAAGAACTTCATTCATATCTACCTACGAAGAAATCCTGATCTTTATGGTTAGCGTTTAAACAGTTCAGCACTCATGTCATAATTCAAGGATGTCAGACATTTTTTATGGTTTGATCCTGTTCCTGTATTGTAGCTTCAATTTTCTAAGATTTGTAATGAATGTTGTTTAAAGAAATCTGTTAGACACAAACTTGAGTTCTAATGTTTTTATATTTTTCTTTCAGGACCATTCTGGATTTGCACCACTCTCGTGTTTGCCATTGCCATCAGTGGAAACATATCCAACTTTTTGGTGCACTTAGGCAAGCCAAACTATAAGTACACCCCAGAGTTTCGAAAAGGTAAGTGCAGTTATTGTTTGGTGTTCATGCTTTAGAGGGAACTAAACATTTTTCTAAAAGACTTTTTCATTTTTTAAATTTTATTTCGATTTCCAGTGACTATAGCTGCAACGGCGATCTTCAGCTACGCTTGGTTTGTGCCCCTTGCCCTCTGGGGTTTCCTGCTATGGAGAAACAACAAAGTCATGAACTTAGTGTCATATTCCTTTATGGAGATCGTCTGTGTGTATGGATACTCCCTCTCCATTTACATTCCAGCAGTGGTAAGACCTGAAATTTTGGGTGAACATTCTTGGCAATTGTTGTTTGTTGTTTTAGTGTGTAACACATTTCTAGCTGTGGATTGATACATAGACTCAAAATCAACAACACTGGCCACATGCCTGACGATAGTAATGAGGATCATGTCACTCAGTGCAGTCGTGTGTCTCACTGATGTGTTTTTAATGTTGTTTGGACAACAATGGAGCTCTGTGGGACAGAGGAATAAGATATGTCAGGCATGGCTACACAGACGGTACTTGTTAGTAGGACCATCAGGTCATTGTTGGATTTCTTTCTTTATTTCTTGGGATTGTTTTTTTTATTTTGACAGACACCAGCCTTCTCCTCCACGTCTTGATATCGCTCACCTGTGTGAAATAAATATTTGACACTTTAGTTAGCCGTTTCTGTGAGAGGCCACTCACATTTTATATTTAGAGTGGATCTCAGCTGTATACACTGCAACAAAAACATAATGCTTCATAAAATCATGAGGAAACCCAGACGTGACAACGTAAACAGGAGAGCAGCTCAGCAGAGTAATGTAAATTTCCAACATGCCATGTGAAACACTGAACAAAATATTACCTTTCATCACATCTGCTACAAAGATCCTGACAGCTGATCAGTTATGTTGTCCTCTGTATCATGAATAATGCATTCAGAGCATTGATTGCATCTTGTAATGGCGCTCATAAAATGAGGCGTACATTATTAAATACACTGTTGTTTCCTCCATAAGGTCCTATGGATCCTTCCATATGAATGGCTGAGGTGGTGCTCCATCGTGCTGGCTCTCTGCCTCTCCGGCACAGTTCTGGTGATGACTTTCTGGCCCGCAGTCCGCGACGATCACCCTAAAGTCATCATAGCAATCATGTCGGCCATTGTTGTGCTCAACGTTCTGCTCGCTGTGGGTTGTAAGGTAAGTGTGCCGCTGGCTGCAGTTATGATGCTGCCTTTATACGACTTCACTTTTAGGATTGATTACAAATTTGAGAGATATGGAAAATAAATCTGCTCTGCGAAATAAGATACAGCGCTTATTGTCCTACTTTGGCAAACTACATCTTGTCCAATCCAATTGCTTTAAAGTGCCTGTCCATCTTAGATAACAATGATAGACTCACTGATCTCAGTAGAAAGGCCAAGCCTTGACCCAACTCGTCTACAGTGTGTCAGTCACAGACAGTACACTACACTACATGGACATTTCTGCGTGTCTCTCCCTATGCGTTTCTGTGAAATGACTATACCCAATAGTGTCAAGTTCACCCCCTCTGGGGAGTCTGTCTTCATTGGAAACTGTGACCGCATTTGCTAACTGGTGTGAGAACGGACTGTTAGTGCACTTCTTAATGTGAATACAGTGAGGTCCTCAGGGGTATCATATGTCTGCTCACATTCATGTAATTAGTCTACAAAGTAAGCCTGTGTCTGAAGGCTGATGAAGATGAATGGATTGCAGGAATACTGCATTCTCCCCTTTAATGCTGAGCATTTGCTGCACACTTACACACAGACACACCGGCTTCTGCTCTTGATTGATCACTAGCTTCTCTTAATATTGTAAGTGCTTCTTTGTCGACTTGTTTTACACTCTTGTCTTCATTTGTTTGGGTTTTTCAGGCCTATTTCTTTAGCAAACCAGAACCAGCACTACCAGTTGAACATTCTGCTATAACAGCGGCGATCAAGGCAACGGCGTCGACATGAAAGCCTTTCATTGTCTGAAGGTAAACAATAGTGACACAGAAGCTTTTCATCCCATGAGCCCACTGTACAAATACGTTAACAACCTGATACATGTAAGTCATATTCACTCCACTTTGTTCTTCCTCACCGCCGTCTTTACATTTACATTCAACTGTGTCAAGAGCGATGACCACCTACTTTGAGTGGCAGCTCTGCACTGCTGGCCTATTCTAGCGGCTTTGGCTCGAGAGTTGTTTTTTTTTGATCCACTAGAGCATCTGACACCGGACTTCCTGTACATGATTTTCCTTCCCAAAGCAAATGTTATTCTTTTTAAATTGCAGGTTCTCCTGTTGCCTTAATAGAGAGAATCGGGTTGCTGTGTTGATGAAGTCATGGGTCGTCTGGATTTCACCTGCACCTCGGACATTCTGGCAGAAGACCTTTAAAAACCCAGTGTGTGTACGGGTGGTTCAGCTGCATGACCTCTGAAAATGAACACTGGTACCAAGTATGTTATTTCTAATGGGATGGGTTCTAAACTTCCTAAAAGATAAATGGGATATGGTGTTACACAGCACATAAGATCTCTTTTAGTACGCTACTTTTACGCTTTATAGTTCCTCTATTGAAATATTTAGATAACCAGTCTGTGCAGTAATGTTGTTGGCAACATTTGCATTTTTTATATTCCTGTTAACAGGAACTGACTAGTATACTTTGTGTATAGGATTCTCTGTGTGAGAGCACAACAATTATAGGTGTTGGTAAGACGTTCAAGGGGTTGGACGTTATGTACAAACGGAGTTGTTGTATTTTCCTCCAACTGATAATTACCGTAAGTGCCCTCAACCAACGCCAAAGACCAATTCTAAATATTCCAAGAGACTTACAACTTGTGGAACTATTTTTTTTAATATAATTTGTTTGTATTGTGACAAATTTGATCAAAATGTCTGAGACTGAATACGTCCATACTCGATGAAAGTTTTATGAGGAAAATAAAACATGGGCTTTGTGGGACCCAACTTTTATGAATGAAATCATAAGTGTTGACAATGATCAATATGCAGTCAACTGAGATTATTTGCATACTGTCTTTGCATACTGTCTTTGCACATGTTAAAGAAAGAAGAAGACGATGGACTCTCATGTTTTTAGTATGAATACAAAGCTACAACCAGTAGCTGGTTAGCTTAGCTTAGTATATAGACCGGAAATGTTGAAACCGCTAGCCTACTTTTGTTCAAAGGTAACAAAATCCACCTACCAGCACCTTTTAAGTCCACAAAATAAGACGTTATGTCTTTGTTTGGAAACCATTGTAGACTTTTTCTGTGCCGGGTGCAGTGACGACTTCTCAAATCTCAAGGCTGCCTGGTCACCGGACAAGCTCTAACAGATCAGACAAATGAGATTCAATGTGTTAATTAGCCAGGTTTAGAGGTGTGAGCAGGTGGATTTTATTACCTTTTTAACAGAGCCAGGATAGTGTTTTTCCAGTCTTCAGTCTTGAGCTAAGCTAACAGGCTGTTAGTGGGGTCCAACTTCTCATCTAACTCCCAAATAATCCTGTTTCCCAACACGTCTAATGACTCCTTTTAATAACGTTTTTTCCACTAGAATCTGAAGCCAATTTCAAATATTCACGCACTTGTATCACTGCAGCGTTTGTTCATCTAGTTTCAGAATAAAAAGTATCTGGATTCAATGTTTGTCATCTGTAAAAACTGTCTTCGTTAATAAAATGTCCAGTGATGGCATCATAAATAATTCAAATGTCAGTGAACGACTTTTCTTTCAGTAAATCTGAAGTCTTTAAGTAGGACAACCTTAAATCACCCCAGCCCCCACACGCATCTGCAACATGACTCTTTTCTACCAGGTCCTGATGGCATTAAAGGCTGCCAGTACATTTCAACAGTTGGACATTTTAAATATTTAAGGGCGAGATCGTAACTAATAGGTATAACATCGACATTTCAAAGAGAGAGCGTCTAACTCTAAAAGTGGGCATTTGGCTCCTGCTCCACTTTTTCCAGCTCATCCATCTGAACTGTCGCGTGGTCGAGCAAACTGATAGATAAAATCTACCGCGCCTCTGTTTTGGATGCACAGATCACCTGCAGTGGAAAATGTTACTTATGTATGTAAAGCCTGTGTCTACAGGCGCGCAGCATGTGGTCAGCACCTTTCACACGGGGGACCTTTTGTCAAGTCCGTGTTTAATATTTCAATTGATTAACAAGGGCAAAGTTTTTAGATTAATTAACAAAATAGGGGAAAAAAATTGTGTCACTTGAAACGGTGTCAAAGGGATGGTGGCGCCCTAATTAATGGTCATTCTAGCCCCAGCTTTGAATTACACAGGAGCTGCCTGTCAAACAGATAACCCTGTTAGAGGAATGTCACCTGCTTCAGTCTCAGGCATGCATGTAGCTGATCGTGCTTGTGAAGTGGATTTACCAACACAATCCTCATGGACTATTTGACCAGCTTGTGAGTAATAATGCCTTTTTAACACTTATTTTATTATAAAGTATTTCTTTTTGGAAACCTTACCATAGGATGGCCACCTCAAATGGGAAAGGTGAAAAAGTGTCCAAATTTGAGACATTGAAGCTTTTGGAGAAATGCAGGAAGGAAAGAGACGATGCCATGCACAGAGAAAGTGTTCTCAGGGAGAAACTCAGACAGTACGAGTCGAGGATGCGTTCAACGGAGGCTCTGAAACAGAAACTGAAGAGCTTGACCATGGACAACAAGGAGCTGAGGAAACAAGTGAAGTCTCTTCGTACTGAGATTGGACTTGAATCCAGCCCTAAGTTCAATGGAAAGACTACAAAGGACATAATCAACGACTTGCATGAAAAGGACCGGGAGTGCAGTTCCCTGATGGAGAAAGCCGGGAAACTGAGTCTGACCATTGATGATTTGACATCAGAGTTGGCAAACACAGTCACCTCTAAAACACTTTTAGAGGATCAGGTGCAGTCGTTGCAGCAAAATCTCAAAGATATGACAAATAATCAACGCCGTCTGCTCAAGCTGTGGGAAGACAAGAAGTCCCAGAGGGAGCAGCTCGCACTCCCTTCCATCGTCCAGAAACCGTTTGTCCATAAAGCAGTTCAAACAGAGATGTCCATCGGCCTATCTCAAAAGCTCCCGGTCAACGCCTTCGAGACCAAGCCGTTCTCTCGGGATCACGATAAAAAGACTGTGTTGGATCATCACAGTTTTCCAAATTATGGAAACGGCTATCATCATGAAAAGAAATCTTATTTGCATGATGAAACCAAAGGAATTCAGAACTGACTTGGACTCATTGAAATGACAGCCACTTGCACTCTTTCGCACTGAGAGAGAGGGGAAAGCGGAGACGCGGGAAATAATAATTGGAATAATGTTTAATAAATCTGTAAATAAAAAAATAGAGATAAAAAAATGCAAAAAAACAAAACATGATTCATGGCTTGTGTAATTTAATGCAGTTATTTCAGCTTTTATATCATTCATGTAACCTATAGCTCTGTTTACATCAACATTTATCCAAAGAAATATTTTTTTTGTGAGTGCATTGGACATACAAATCCGACTTTATACATATTTTATCGGTGAACGAGCTCATTGATCTGGACTCGTGTGGGTTGGAGTCTGGCAGCAGGCAGTAGCACGGACAGCTCTTTACGCGGCGTCCTCCATCAGAGGTCCTTTGAATGCATGTGGCGGGATAATGGAGACATAGTTTGACAGCTCCGGAGAGTTCAGGAGTTTATTACCGCGGTGAGGCTCTCCATCTGTCCGCACAACATGTTTTCTACAGAACAGAGTTGCTGGTTTGTCCGCAAGGTGAGTCTTTAAACTGAACTCTTCGTCTGTGACGGAGGAAAATGGAGCGAGGGCTGTGCTAGCGTGCTAACTTCACGTAGCCGGTCTGTTAGCTTGTTGAAGCGAAGCTAACAACAAAGAACAAGTTACAGAACAAGAAATTAAGAACGAAACATGTGTCACAGTTTGTGACAGCTAAAGTAACTAATGTTAAATATGTTTTTATACAGGAGAAAAACAAAATGATGACATATCAGTACAGAGATGATAAGTTTAGCCATTAATCTGTGATCTAATACTGCTAAAACAACTTGTTAGTGCGTTTGGATGAAGTTATTAATCGGTTATCTTTGTTAAAGACTGTCGAGATGTATTTTTAAAGGATAATTTCATCTGAAATATGTGTACATTAAAACATTAAACAAACATTAAAACAACCGAACAGATTACAAAGGTCTGATTTTAATTAGGATTCTTGATTAGCAAAATAATCATTAAGCCTATAAAAGCCTATTAAAAAAAACAACATAACGTCTATAGATAGATACGTAAACATACATACAAACACAATAACCCTCCATTAAAATGAGGCTATAAGATAAATCTGAATTTAAATGAACCTCGTGCTGAGAAATTAAACATTTGCAGAGAAATTAAGATGAATTAAAGCACAAAGATCTGAACAAGTGGAAAAACTATCTAAGAGGTTCTTTTATATAGAAACTAGTAAATAGGACTTTAAATTAATACATAAAAAAACAAAACAATGTACAGTTGAATTAGGCTGTAGTATTTCAGATAATCTGAATACTTTGTCAGCTGCTTCTGTTCTGTTAATGAGTGTGTATTTGCCGTCATGTATTTAACGACTGCTTTGTTCAGGTGATCTGCTGGAGAGCCGCGGCCAGTATTGCCTGGGCCGTCCTGTTGCTGCCGCCCGTCACAGCAGTGTTTGTGATCCTCAGCAGGCTCAGTCTCCTCCACCCCATCCAGACGATATCAGGTCGGTCACCGTGTTCGCTCTGAGATTTGACTCTGTTATCTGTGAGGTTGTGTGACTCTGACTGTGGGCTTTTTTTTTACATGCAGAATGCCTGTCCCTCTTGACAAGTGCAAGTGCTGCCTTCTCATTAATCCTGCTGTGTGGAGTGATCCTCGTGGTCGGGTTTCTGAACCTGGAGTATTATACAGGTGAGTCGCAGGACACTGCTGAAGGAAAGGGTCTTCTTAGTGTGTTTTACCCATGCAAAGACGCACTGCACCAGCTCATCAGCTCAGGGTTTATGTACACAAGACAAATCGAGCTGACTGCTCAGGTGAATTCATCAGAAGTGAGTTTATTTTTAATGATCTGAAACACTTGCTGACTAATATACGTTCATTTAGTGTAATGTTGGGAACAGTGTTTTGTTGGCAGACAGTGGACAGCTATCTTTGGTTGTAACAGTTTTTTTCTGTTCCTCTTCAGTCATCCCGACTATTGCATGCTCAAAAATCGCCCTGCTGGGTCAACTGCTCCACCCTCGTCAGCTTCTCAACTCCCTGGTCCACAGTATCATGGGGATGATCGTGGCTTGGTGCTGTGCCATCACCATCGGGGGGAGATACGAGACACTGGGCTACCCCTGCCCACAGAGCGACGGGTAAGCAGCTGCCACATACAGTACAAGCATCACGTTGGCATTAATCCATCGTCTAACTGGTTCGATTTGTTTTCAGCAGCGACGGCTCGCCTCAGATGTGTCTGAATGAGTATCACCTCACCCTTCTGCTGGCTGGAGCCTTTGTTGGATTCTCTCACAGCCTGCTGGGTGTGATCCACAACATGAACTATGTCTCTTTCCACACTGTTCAGGTACGTGATATTTATGTGACTGAAGAGCCTTTTTATAGTCTTTTATAATCTGCTTCCTCTTACTTTTACAACTCAAATCAAAAGGTCATGATATACATGATACTACATAAACTGTCACGATGCTTTAAATAAGTTTGCGATCAGCCTTCATGTTCGCTCTCTGTTGTTCTTCCGCAGCAATACAAATACCTCCGCTTTAAGGGGTCCCTACCATTGGTGGTGAGGTGCAGCGCCACTCAAGCACTTTACTCCATCAGGAACTACATCCTTGTGTATTTCTTTCTGGGTTAGTGACTTCTGTTTACAAATGAAACGTCAGGAGCGCAGAGCTCCGTCACCTTCGAACAGACTGGGAGAAAGTTTAAACTCCCTGAGCAAACAGGTTCATTAAAGTCAAAACAATATTTCTATTTTCTGTTCACAGGATACATTCCTAAAGCGTGGATCTGTAAAACACTGACTCTCTATTTGAACAGGTCGGTATGGATTCTAGATTATGTCTGAACAAACATGACTGCAGATACTGCAGATGACTGTATTCATGTATCTGTGTTCGATCTCCACCTCCAGCGCCGTCCACCCTCTTGACAGCATAGCTGGACTGCTGGACCTCACCCTGCTCTACCACATGTGGATCAGCGCCAGCTTCCTCCTCTTCACGTGGCACATCACACTGCTGCTCTTTAGGATCTTTGTCACAGAGGTATGCGGAACCAAATGTCTCAGTGTGGACCGAAATGTCTGAATTTCTGTTCTTCTTTCACTGTGTTTCACTGATCTCATTCTGAATTCTGATCAGCATTTTTCACATGACTTGAGCACATCCACGGGCTAAAGATTAGCACTTAACCAAAGATCAAAGTGCCAGCTGACTGCGGTGACCTACCTAAAATTGCTCAGGTCTGATTATCAGATCCGATTGCCAATTTGTGGCTTGAATTGGCTTGTTGTGTCTCAAACGCTGCTTCTGTTTGACTTGTTTTAATTATTTAGAAACACTAGGGGGCAATGTTGTCATTCCTATGAATGTTGAAGTACCTGAAGAAGACTGAACTTAACTGGACTTGAGCTTGACTTTACAGTAATATGTTATTCACTATACTCCCTGTTATCTGCAGATGTACAGTTTTCCTGTGCAGTCATCTTTTACTGAGGACGCCCACCAGTGTCTCCCTAAAGTTCTTACAGAGACGCAGCCGATGATATTGAAGGTAGATGAAATATGATTTTCTTCCAGTTTCCTCCTTTCTTGTGTTGTTGGGGGTGTCCTAACCTTTGTCTGTTTTCCAAACGTTAGTTTCTAGCACTGCAGGACTTGGCTCTGCTGTCTCAACACTCCCCATCACGGCGCGGCGAGGTCTTCAGTCTAAGTCAACCAGGTCTGACAGGGTTGTTTGATTTCTCTTGATTTGTCCAGAAGAGGATTACAGCAGAAGCTAAATGTTCTCGCCTCTCTAAGGTGGCCATCCTCACAACTGGAACGCCATCAGTAAGGAGTGTCTGTCTCTGCTGACCGACCTGACCCAGAGGCTTGTCATCTATCACGACACTGTAGCAACCAACGGCAGGGCCAAATCGCTGTCTACCGGGAGTGAGCGGAAGACTTCGTCTGAGACGTCCGGTATGCTGCTCTCAAACACAACCAAACGTACTCGTTCATGAGCAGCCTCCTTTTATTCTCTGTCACTTCTTTTCTTCTTCAAAGTGACCTCTGGCACAGACGACCTGATGAGCCCGAGGCCCACGTTACTGTTGAAAACTCCAGCTTCGGTCTTCACGCGCTCCATCGTCGGCACCCCAAAGAGCCCTCTGACGGCACCGTTCACCCCCGACCTGGACAGCCCCTTTGCTTCCCCCGCGCTGCGCCGCCTCACCGCTCCTGTAGAGCAGTGCTCGCCGTGGTTCGGCACCGTGCAGAGTCCACACGTCATGAGGAGAGGGCCAAAACTCTGGTCCACCTCCACAGGTGGGTCACTCAGATCGTAGAGACGCTTAAAGGTTCTGAGCTAGAAGTTCTGGCTCGTGTCAGCTAGTCAGTGGATTAGGTTGGTTCTTGTTGGTTCCAGCTTGTGAGTAACGTGCTTCTCGGTGCAGATTCACAGGTCAACGGCAGTCCCCAGTCATCCCCGGCCTCAGTTCCCAGTCCCAAGCAGGAAGCCTCCAAACCAAGTCTCCTGGCTCAGTTCCTCCAGAACCGGAAAGAACAGGTACTTACCGTAACTATGTCGACAGCATTGACAAAAAGGCTTTTCATTCTTAACATTTATTAACCTCAGGCTAAACAATAACAGTCACATCGAGGCTCCGTCTGTCTCGTTTCCAAAATCAACAGTCGGCTCTGCTTCGCGCAGATGTGCACAGGTGTGGAAAGAGGACGGAGCTCAGTTTGCTCTGCAGATCCTCTTTTCCCACCTCACAGCTCAATCGCACCAATTTCTCGCTTTTCCGAAGAGACGTGCTTCTGAGATGAGCCCGAGCCCACGAAATTAGAATCACATTCCAACAATTGCTCGCAAGATTACTTACGTGCCTTACGTGCAGGCTGCCTGCTGATCTCTTTTTTTTTTTTTTTTACTGGTTATTTCTGCTTCATAAAGTCACAGATCTGCCTGCTGTCATCTCAGCCAAAGGTTAAGTGTGAAAAGCCGATGTTTCTTCTTTTGTGTTTGTATTTCCGTGTGTAGCCTCGAAAGCAAAACAACTTTTACACTTAACTGTCCCATTCAGGTTAAAAATTTCTTGGCAAAGCGGGTGCTGATAATGTATTTGTTTAACAAGGTAAGGACGTGCGGCACGTGCATGTTGTGACTGACGGGCTCCCTGCATGCTGACACAGTAGATCTTTTCATTTGGTAGCAACCTCTCCCTGCGGGCTTCACTAATACCTCCTGGTTTTGGGCTTGATTGTGCAGACATTACTAATGTAACTCTTTTCCATTTCATCCCCGTCGTCCCCTGAAGGTAACTCCATCCATGGAGCTGTTCCTCGTAGTTAAACCTTATGAATTACTTTAAGAGCTCGAGTGCCACAGAAATCAAAGTGTGCGCTAGTTTCAGTCAAACATCAGTTAGTGGTGGCTGTGCTTGGATCATGCATGGGTGCTGTAGTGTCGTCTCACTAAAACGTGTCCATCTAACATCTTACTAATCCATCAGTCTGCTGTAAATGTGCACCTGTGTGTTTGGTGCTAGTTAACGTCGTCTCTTGCAGCTTCCGGAAGCCTCCAGTCAGGCTCTGTTTGCAGACAGCCAGGCTCACATCTGGGCTTTAGAAGGTACGACGAGACGGCGGCTTTAATTTTCATTTGAGACCTGATCAAACATCGACATCGTCTGATATCCTCCTCCTTCTTTCAGGACTGTCTTACCTCGTTCAAGCCTCCTTCTGCGAAGACCAGTTTGGAGTGGTGCAGACTACATTACCCAGCATTCTCAGCTCCATGCTGGTCTTACAAGAGGTAAGCACGCCGAGAGCGCCCGTTGGCACGGCGTCAGCGAGTTAAAAATAACTGGCCGTTATCAGATTTCATAGCCCGGCTGTATTGTACTGAGCGTTGCATAGCGCTCCGTGGTTAAATACAATCCGAGCTGAACTCTGTGCCGTGAAAACAAACACACGCAGTGCTTCTTGGAGAAAGTTTAAAAAGTTTCAGTTCATGTAAAATATGAGGAAACATTCCTCATCTGTGTGATATAAATCTGCACAGGGTGAGGAGCCAATTCTGAGTCCATTGTTGGAGCACTTATCATATTAAATCTCTCATTGTTTTTAAGCAGGTGTCAGGCAGCTGTTTGTGTATCTGTGTTTTTACATGAACACTACGAAGCAGAGAGGAAACTGAGCACATACTGTGGTGCAGACACAAGCAGGACATCGCTACGTACCCCGCGGCGTGGACGGAGGTAAAACAAAATGGCCGCTCTTGCTTCACAAAGTGTCGTGTGCTTGTCTTCAGGCAGTGGATCGACACTTCAAGCTGCCCCACGCCTCCAGTAAACCCGTCAGGTCGAGCGGCAGCATGGGAGACTCCACTCACAAAACGCTGCGCTTCGCCCTCAGGGCCACTCTGAAGACCGCCATCTACAGGATAACCACCACCTTTGGAGATCACTTAAAGTAAGACCCGTCATTCAAATGGGCCTCTCCAAACCCTGACAGAACCTTTTACTAATGCTTCATTTTGTATGTGTTTTCACATCCTCAGAGCTATTCAGATGTCTGCGGAGCACCGGAAGAGATTGCAGCAGTTTCTGGAGTACAAGGAGTAAAAGACCTGACGCTCGGCTCTCTGTGCCTTCAGATTCTTATCGGTGTGATTTGTGTGTACGCGTGCACATTAGCATGAATAAGGCAACAAGTGAAAGCCCATGACAGTGCCTCTTTTAATATTTATATCTGCACTATGTCATGGCGGATTCTATTTGATAGGCTAGATCACATCTCCTACACGCTTGAGGTGGAGGGGGGCCAGGAGGAAGCCCGGCCGATAAACTGAGACGTGCTGGAAGAGCTTTACCGCCTGCGTTTGGGAGAGCCGGACTGAGCTTACTGTATAAAACAAGCGACTCATTCCAAATGCGTTTGTTTCATTTGTATTACAAGAGAATCAAGTTTTAATTGGGATGAGTTGTAAAGGGCTACTCATGCTGCGTCTGGACTTCTGGTTTCACGTTTCATCTGCTGTCCTCTTGCAACTTTGTGATTTCTTTGAATGAGCGAGTCAGAGCAGCGAGAAAGAGGCTGTTTTGTTTACGAGACGTCTTCAGTTTGTCGGGTGTCCTGGGACGTGGTCTGAAATGTATTTTCATAGATCTGGTTTTGTTCTAGACACCAGCTTGGAGAGCCAGCGGACAGCCGTGCACATCGGTTCAGGCTCTCTAAACTAGAAAATACACCATAATCAGATCTACGGAGCAGACACCTCGGTTTGTACATGTCAAGTATTTGTTTAGTTTTTGTTTGACAGTGTTCATGTCAGATAAAGAATGGAGATGTTGTGACTGGTAACAAGTGCAGAGAAAATGTTTGAACTGCCAAAATGTTTAAATTCCCACGCAGACCTGTCAAATAAAAAATGTTTTGTAAAGAGATTTTGTCAGATTTTTTTCAGTTTGATATCTGAAAGTTTTGGCACATCAAAGTGATCCCTGATGTTTACAGGATGCAGACAGATGAGGAATAGTGGAAACTGATTATATTTGGAAAAATCATGAACCAGTGCACTGACTTCTAGAAGAGCACCGAGTCCTCGAAGTGGCAAACTCCAAATCATCAATCGGACACTCAGACGGTTTGGACGGATTCCCTTCCCTCACTTTGCACGCTGGAAACAGCCAGGAGGAAGAAGGAAGTGTGTCTGCTCAAAACATCCATTAATACAATAGACCTTTTCCACAACAGCACACTGGGTGCTGCTAATGGCTGCAACAAATATTTCAGTAATCCGTGACACTGAGCCAACACACACAATGCAGCGGTCTACAGCCAACGTGTTCACGCTTTTCTCATGGTGACAAAACCTTCTGATTAAAAACAGGTTGAAAAATAAATGATTATTTGTTCTACATGCTGCAACTAACAAATACTATAGACCTGTGAAGATTTGTAAAGCTAGTGAGCCCACTGTTAATTATTCAGGAGACTCACGACAATCTGTCGAGCTCTAGTATCTATACGGTGTGCATTCCTTGACAGAGTGATATTTAGAGCACTTGGTTCAACTTGTGGCATCAAGATGAGACAGATTTAATAACTTTACAGATGAAGATCAGTTTAATAAGTCATGCTATTTAATTAAAGGTAGCAGGTGTAGAATGTTTCCTGTGGCTCTGCAGATTTCCGAGCGAGAACATTTCTGCTGATCATTTGTCTTAACATCTTTTGTTCGTAGTTTTCCGTGAAAATCTTTTAGACTACAGATTTTGATTCATTTCTCCCCCAAAATTATTAAAAGTTCAATAAGAAATAGCTTTAAAAGATTACCACATATTAGTGCAGAATATCACTGTAGAAGGGCTGACAATCTTTGCTGCTAGGAGCTTTCGGAAACCAGCACTTCTCAAACTCTGCCAGGTATGTGTGAATGTTTCTGTCAGCGTCATGCAAAGTCCCCACAGATAAGGAACATGACCTCTTAACATCATAAATGAATTAATAAGTACAGAGAACGAGTAAAATAAAATAAAATGACGACATCAAGAGCACTGTCTTTTTGTTTATTGCACGAATCGTACAGATTTCCAACTGACCTGGTAGAACGCAACATTAGGCAGTGGTGGAAAAGAAATTGTTCATCAAAAGCCTTATTATGTATACAAGATGCCAAAAATAGCCAGTGGGAAAATCTGGATACAACGGTCTCAAATGATGGATTAAGATCTAGAAAGGAAACACTGTTTTGTTTTTTTAATCTTCTTGAACAAGAAAGAGAATCAAAACTTTAATACTTGAAATGACAGCGGTTCTGTTCGGAACAGAGATGTCATTCAGAAAAAGGAAAACGTGAACAAAAATGGTCTCAAGTCAACGTTGTTTTTTTTTCCTCTGGATTTTAAAAGTCCTCATATAGAATATAAACCTCTGCATCATTACCAATCAAATGTTTTGACATCTTTTTTTTTTTTTAAGTCAAACAGCATTTTCTAAAGTTGTTTTTTGTTGTTTTTTTTTTACAGTTTTAATATATATTTATATATGTACATATAAATTCATCTAACTAGGGTTCTCATAGAAAATGAGAAAAGCTGGACTTTATCGCTCTCACACAAACAAATGACTGGCAAGCATATTGACCCTACTGCTCCCTCTGTCCTCCACCGTGAGTCACTGTTGACGCAGCACAGACAGACTTCCTTGTGAAGCGTGAGCGTGCTGGCTGCCAACGCGACCTGGTTCAAAAATTCAGGAATTGATTTGAGACTGTCAGCATCACCGAAGGATTCCCCCCCCCTTCGAACCGCATGGACGAGTGTTTTAGTCCGACCTCGAGTCTCTCTCAATTCTGATTTGATCCAGGTCGGTTCTGGCTCTTTGTGATTACAGTTCCCCAGCAGAGCCCGACGTCAGTCCCAATATCCTATGCACATACTGAACGCCATCTACCTCTGTGTTTTCATGTCTGATGAGAGAGGTCAAGGGAAGATTTCCCGTCAAAGATGGATGTCAGGGTGAAGAGTGAGGGAGGAAGAAGAAGAGGAAGAAGGAGGAGGAAAGGCTGGTGGAAGCAAAAAGAAACCTCCTCTTCCTTTGTCAAAAAACAAAAGTGCAAAAACATCCCCCCACTCAAAAAGATGCAAAGAAAGAAACTAAAGTTCACGGTGCGTTTTCCGAGTTGAGATACAAGACACAACCACAGCTCTTGCCCTCCCCCTGAAATCACACACTCAGTGCACGTTTTGTCTGTGTCTCAAACTAAAGCATCCCTGATTCAAAGTGCACTCAGTAGTGAGGGGAGGAGGAGGAGGAGGAGGAGGAGAAGGAGGAGGGAGGGAGTGAGTGAGTGAGTAGCCGAGGGCAGCATGTAGGGTGATGCAGCATGTAGGGATTTTTAGTAGTCCTCAGAGAGAGAGAAGAAAAAAAACACGTGTGATTAATGCGACTAGCTGCACAAGCTCATGGCCAGAAATCAGTATGAGATTTGGGGGGGGCGGGGCGCTGGGGCTTCCCCTCTACAAGTTCAGATCGTCAAATGAAGTCACATTCAGGGGATAGTTTGAGGGTACCACACTACACCCTTTCCTCCCTGCTGAAGCCCTCTTCCATCAGAAAGCTTGAGAGCGAGAAGTGCGTTACGAAAAGAGAGAGAGGGGAGGGTGGGGGTGTGTGCTGGTGCTGTATAGCTTCCTACAGGGCGACTAAAGAGGATCTGCTTGTTGCCATACATGCACAGTACGTTGTTCTGGGGGGGGGGGGGGGGGGGGGGGGGTTAGGCAGCGCATATAGATAATGTATGGACAAGCAGGGGGCCCTCCGAGTGGTTTATAGGGATGTAAGCACTCACTAAACCTCTTTGTACAATGTCTGGCAAAAGAAAAATCAGGATTCTGGAAGTGTGTGTGCAGCCTGTAGTCGCTGTTTTGCACACTCACAACTGCTGGGAAACCAGGCGATAAGCATCTCTGTCACTCTGCTTCAAAAACTATGTTTGAGTAAATGTGTGTGTGTGTGTCTGTTTCCGTTTGTATGTGTATGTAAAAAAAACAAACAAAAAAACTGAATGAAAAGAAAAAACAAGTCTGTGGCTCGTCAGTGTTTTGCCAGTGTGTCAATAGTGCTTGCCTATGTGCATCAATTCAAGGGCAATAAAGTGTATGTATGCATGTACGTGTGTGTGTGTGTGTCTAAATATGTATGTGTGGCTCAGGAGGACATGCACTGGACGTGGTCTGGACCTCCTTCCTCTTCGTCAGAGGAATCTGGAGAGCTCCAGGATTCATCTGTGTCTGCCTCTCCGCCCTCACGGCGGGCCTGCATGGAGACGGAGCAGAGCAGAGTAAGGAAGAGTCTGACGCAGTGTGCACACATCCACGACCTGCTGCGTCACGTTAGAACGCTCAGTGCAAAACTACAAGTGAATCTATATTGGAGCACTACATTTCCTTCCAGGTGACCGGAGCGATGTCACATTTTCACGTTGGCTTCTTTACCAAACAAAAGTTCTGTTTCTTACAAAAACATCATAATAAAATCTTTTTTTTTTTTTTTTATTGTTTACATCCATGTTTGTATTCCACTTTCCTGCCTTTCACAGATTGTTACATATTACATCATCCTGTCAATCAGCACTACTCATAGTCACCTGTAATCAGTAACAGCTTCCTGTGACCTCCAATTTTCAACGGTCAGTGACGCAAAAGACTGTAACCCGAGTGTAATACCAACCTGCCTGCATCCTGCATACTGTTTACTTCAGGCCCAGTGTGTCAGATTTGGGAGAGACTCCTGTCCTATCCTGACCTTTAGTCACTTTCGATCTCGGACAAAGCTGGACACTACATTTCCCAAAATGCAACTGATAGAATCTTTTAGTATGGCCCTGCCTACCTGGTAAATCCACATCCTTTTCAACTCCACCCCACCCCCCTCCAAACAAACAAAAACCATGATTAATGTTGTGTCATCTGAAAGCTCACCCTCGGGGGCCGTCTGTTCCTCATGTGTCTCATCAGGAACCACAGCAGCTGGGTGTCGTACTGGTCGCCGTGGCGCACACTGTCCTCGTCGCGCTCTCGCTTGTTTTTCTTCATCACCTTCATAAACAAATTGTTCGTTACAGGTGTGAACGTGGTGAAACACACACAGAGAACACACACACACAAAGCAAATACATTCACTGATACAGATGTTAGTACTTTCTCAGGACTTCTCATGAAGCTTTTAGAAACCTAAAGACTCACAACAGCCATTCATTATGAAGAAAATGTAATAAAATATCACTGTCATTATCTGTTATACTTTTGATTGTCGTCATCATTATTGCACTAAATGTTATCACTAAAACTGCACACAAAAACAAATTAAAACTGCTGTAGTCCTGTACCAGTGTTTTTTTCGATTCAAGCAGTCACCTTCATTTTGACTTTCAAATAAGCAGTTGAGACAAATGTCTATTTTTAGAGGTGTCACTGCCTCCCTACATATGTTCAAAGTAGAATGGAAGAGAACCGAGCAGAGCAGAATACCTCTTTTAGACCCTTCAGTCCTGTGGGGCTCTCTGCTGTGGGGGCCCACAGTTTGATGTCGTGGTCCAGCCCGCTGGTGGCCATACCCGGCAGGTGAGGATGCGGCTCCAAACAGTTCACCTGCAGAGAAAACGACATGAGGTCACAATAGAAGGATGATGGGAGATTTTTACAGAGAGGAGTCATGGGATGTAAGTCTGCAGCAGCACTCACTCCTGCAACACTCCTAACGCACAGAGTGTCTGAACGGTCATCAAACATAAACTGTTCTCGCTCCCTCTTTGACTCACCACTCCTCCTCTGTCTCCCTCCATGAACTGAACGATGCGGGCGGAGTACTTGTCCCACAGGTAGATGTGTCCGCAGTCACTGCCGCTGACCACGAACTCGCTGCACGGTCCGTAGAAATTCACCCCCTTCACTGTGAGAAAGAGGAGAGAGAGGATGACACGGCGTCAGTCTGCGTGCTGAGCAGAAACTCTTTACAGTCCTGCAGATGATGACCTCCATCCAAGAGTTTCCGTCTGCCAAACTGTAACAGCAAGTTGGACTTTAGCTGATAACTTTGATTATTAACACCTGTGGCATTATTGCGGTGTCCCTTGTATCTCCTGCGATAGTCGGCCCCATCGCTGTGGTTGGAGTCAAACAGGTAGATGTCCTCATCATTGTAACTGGCCAGGAGCTCTGCACGCACAAAACAAGTTTCCTTTAGTGTCACGAAGGCAGAGGAGCGTCTCTGCTTTTAATGATGCAAAGATGATTCAGACAAGCTCAGCCAAGTTGTTGAGAAAAATAGATATTCATCAGACGCAAGTGCATTCCTGCAGCTGGCACTGAACCTGACCCCCTGACTGCTGCTCTGCGACGATGAGAGCACGCTAACGCTTTTTATTCACCGAGAATATGCCTCATTCTGTTTGAGCCGGCTGCTATTGCATTGTGGTTGCATCAGGAAGGGAAGGAAAGGCAAGAAGTTTTGAGACAGTGAGTGTAGGAATCATTATTTTCAATATTTCTAAAATATGTTCATAACAGAAAGACAAATTAAGATAATCAAATTGATTTTAAATTTAATGCCATGGGCTTTGAACTAGTTCCATACATACTGCTTTATTTCTGCTGGTCTGATGAGATGTAACTGTTGTTATTCCTTTAAAACTCATTTGTTTTACCTGTGCCATCATGACTATACACAAGGCAGGTTATGTTGGTTTTGGACTCGCTGGATACCAGATGTGAAGGGCAAAACTTTTTCAGCACCCCGTTGTTATCGTTCTCATTAATCTTCCTCTGGTCATAGATCCTGCAGAGAGGGTGACGAGAAGAAAGAATTAAGAAGAGAGGGAGTAAGCGAGCACATTTCTATCGCATTCATTACTCGAGTGATCAGCAACCCAGTTCATACCTCACATACTGATCTCTTCCACCCACAGCAAAGTGTTGTGTCTTTGCCGGGTTGACAAAGATGGTGTACAGTCCTACTTTTTTATCACCTTCCTTTACGACCACCAATTTACTGCCAGACAAACACACGGAGACACAAAGGGAAAAGCTGCATTAGCTGTGGTGAGGGTTTAAGTTTTAAAAATCATGACCACCTGTAGGAAAGCATAAAAAAGCTGGTAAAGAGGAACATGATTTAAAGTGGACGTTCAACAGCGCTGACTGACTGACAGGATATTTGCGTAACAACACTGCAAGCTACGGCCTAAAAAAAAAAAGGAGCACAGGGTTGTATATTGCGCTGTAACTTGTGAGATTTTGCCCATCTGTTGCACAAACTCAGTTCAATTCCTGACTGTGTTTACACTTGGTAAACTTTAATAACGGGTAACTCACTTGGCGGGACGGTCTAAACGCAGGTCAATACCAAACACCACAGCGTCCTCTCCAGCAGACAGAAAGGAGCAGGGGGAATCTGGCTCCAGAGCCAGCTGGAACAAAAACACACACTTCATCATCAGACTGTCGGGAGTCTTTACCGTAGAATCAGAATCAGATTTGTAAGTAGGTTTTCACATATGAAGGAAATGGTGACTAGGTGCATGACAATAATAATAATAATAATAATAATAATAATAAACATAGAAAGATATATATAAAGATGAGAGAAAGTAGTCAAAAGGAGTATATAACGGATATTAAATAAATAAAAAGACAGCATGTGTAGTAGTTATCTAAATTAAAAAGCTCTGCAGTTGTGCAGAAACGTGCAAAATATTGCCCATGAAACAGTCAAAATTCACAGCATGAAGTACAAAGAATATTTGTGTGTGTGAGTTAATTTAATACACAGATTATGGTGTGTGAATCTGCATTCAGGTGGAGTGTGTTGGTGGGTGTAAGAAGACAGGACAAAGGCAAAACAAGGTGCGCTAACACACAGAGGCAGCCATCTGGCTGCACCATCTTGGAGTAGCTGGAATTTATAGCACAAAGCAGCTCAACTCTTACATTCACGCTCACCTTGTGTGCAGCCCCTTTATGCTGTGCTACCCGCTTGGTGTTCTTGCAGCGCTGTGTAGCAGAGAGCTCAGCCACCCTGATCTGACCATCTCGAGCGCACATGGCCAAGGTGGAGTCTCCGCTGTGAGGCAGGAACTTTGCCTATGTGTAATCAGGGCAAGGAGAAGACTCGTCTTAGGTTTCTAGTCCTGAATCCACCTGCGCCTTTGCTCTCAAGAAGTACAGATTTCTGTTTCGCTTTACCTGAAAGACATTGCTCTTGTGGCCGCTGTCAAACTCCAGCTCAGCGCGGCGAACAGCCCAGTCCCAGATCACCACTCGCAGGTCATCGCTGCCCGAAGCCAGACGTGTGCCAGAGGGGTTGAAGTGCAAAGTGTTGACGCAGCCCGTGTGCTTCTCCAGCCGCCCCTGGAGCTCCAGCCTCTGCACGAGGCCACGGGCCCCACACACGCGCCTCACAAACTGGTGCGAGTCCCTGCCGATCTCCCTGGAACGCAGCGAGGGCACCGCCCGCCACTCGGGGCCACGCAAGTCGCAGAGCTCCGCTCCGAGCCACGCCTCCATAGCCTCGTCATCATCTTCGTCGTCATCCTTCTGCTCCTCTTCCTCGTCCTCATCGTCATCCTCGTCCGAGCTGGTGGAGTGATTAGTGCCGCCGCCTGGTCGATTCCTCTTCCTAGCTGCCCTTTTCCCACCATCTTTATCCTTCGCTCTCTCCCGTCTGCCTCCCTCGCTCTCTCTTTCGCCATCCTCAGTCAGGGAGTAAAGGCCGCTGCCGTCCATGCTGTCTGTGTCTTCTTCCTCCTCATCCTCCTCCCCATCTCTGTTTGCCTCCGTGTCTCCTTCTGCATCTGGCATAGGCTTGTCTCCGGACGTCTCTCCAGTTTCTTTGGGTTCTACAGAAAGTTGAAGACATGAGGTGAAGACATCACTGTCTCATTGGACAACTCCTGATAGTAACGGCACACAAAATCTAAAACATTAAGTTACCATCTTGGGAGGAAGACTGTGTTTGTTCCTCTTTGCTTCCAGAGGCATCCGCCTCCTCGTGGTGATCTTCTCCAGGTTCTTTCTCCTCAGAGCCACCTATTAAAAACAAGCAAACACACACTGCTTAACTCTCAGAGTTAAGGGGCACAACAACAGCTCGAGTAGCTCCGGTCAGTATGAATGATCTTTCACCGTTAAGCGCAGTGGATTTGCCGTCAGCCTCTGCCATTCTGTCTCCTTTGTCCTGCGTCGAGCCGAGGCAGAACCTCTGCATGTCACACAAAAACAAAATTTAAGTTACACAGAAAAAGGAGGAGGAGGAGGAGGAGGAGGAAGGGGCTCAAAGTAACAACATACAACTTGCATGCACGAGTAAACCGACACCATTGCTTGCTTGCACTCGCTGAACTGTTGTCAACCAGCGACGCCACACCACCACCACCAGCACCAGCACCAGCAGCACGGTGTGCAGTGCCGACTAAGTTACCTGTTAGCTCCAGCCTGGCTAAATGTTGTCACCTACGACATTAAGACAGACCAACTCCACTGCTAGCTGTCCTCACAGGGCCCGTTTTGTTATGTTTAACAGTGCATTGTCCTCTGCAGTGCCTGTCAACATGTCGTGAGCTAACGCCAGCTAAGCTGCGTGAGGCTAAACAAATATCGAAAGTAAAAAAAAAAAAAAAAAACACGCAGCCGTCGGTCCGACGTGACAACCCAACCAACCCGACAACAAAAACAAAAGCATGCAAGCAAGCCGAGGTTTGCCTGTAGCTGCTAACTAGCACAGCTAGCGTCAACGTTACCTCTACTCGAAGGCCCGACGAGGCGTACTTCTCGGCTCAGTCCTAATCTTTACTGCAGATTTATTCTCTCCACCTCACTTAGCTTAGCAAACTGAGCTAAGTGCCTCGACTGGGAGTTCTCTGGTGGTGAACACACGACATGAGGAACGCGTGCATAAAGCTGCTGTTGTTGTTGTTGGTGTTGTTCGTATAAAAAATAAAAAAAATACAGACAGACTTGTGTGAGGCTGCTAGCTGCGTCCACACAAGGTTGACTGCTCTGTTTATGTTTTGACGCTTCAGCCTCTTTCCTTTTTTTTTTTTTTTTTTTTTCGTGGCTTCACTTCCGGCGTCGCGCTCACGTCTTTTCACCGGAAGTTCCACAAGCATGACAACAACAACAATGCTAATGCTAATATTAATGCTGATAAAAAATTATAATAATTATTATAATGATTTTTTTTTTTTATTTAAACATTTTTATTCAACCTTTTTCAGCCCGAGCACCTCACCACGAGACACAAACAGAACAGGTGTCACATTTTAAGCCTGGCCTTATAATAACTTATATATTTACTTTATTCACCTTTTATTTCACCTTAATAACCTATTTTTATACTTGCTTATTAGCCAGTATGTGTTTATGGCTGATTAAAAAAATGCATCATGCATAATGGAATAACTTATTTTGTAAATAGTTTTTGTCTAAAGTAGTTTATTGTTGCTTAGTAATTCTTGCAATTTACTCATATATTTTTTAATTCTCCCAAATTATTTGGGGGAAAATGTTCAATTATTATGACAAAAATTGGTGGATTTCCTGCACCACCTCTGCCTGACCCCTGGGGGTCACGGACCCCTGGTTGAAGACCCCTGCTAGAGATAAATACACATATATATATTTTTATATATTATATATTTTTTATATTATATATATTATATGTTTCCTCCTTCCTCCTCTCCGCACTTCCTCTATGGAGTCTAGGGGGCAGCCCAGGACAGAGCTGGACTGGACCTCTTGACCGGTTTGATGAGCTGTTTTCTGTGCCTCTCCATTCTTCCCCCTCCCCAGCACACTGCATAGAAGAATGCAAATGCCACCACAGGGTCATAGAAAGTTTTTATCAGAGACCTGCACACTCCAAAGGACCTCAGTGAGTGGAGATGACTTTAACCCTTTTTGTACAAGACGTCTGTGTTGTCTGACCAGTCCAGTTTGTTGTTGAGGTGATCACCCAGGTCTCACTCTCTCAATATGAGATGTGAGACTGAACAAATACTGTGGCGCTACAAGCCGCATGCATGCATTATGTAATTACTGTGGCACTTCACAGGCCAGATTAACCTGCTAGGCAGCCCTGTGGTAAAATTTATACTGAACCAGAAAGACTGTTATACCTTTATTGCAAATGTTTTCTTTTACCAACTCTTAATAACCTTAGCTACAGAACAATTCACAACATGTCTTATTTCAGCAAGTGCTCTCCTTGAATAAGATTAGGTGTCCGTAATATATAAGAGTGCATTAACCTGTTCACTTCAATAGAGACTGACTAATTATGAATATGGGTTTTTCTTCTTTCTGGGAAACTATCTGATACTAGACAGTTTTGAATGTGTGCTATTGAGTGGGTATTTATATTTCAATTTAATTTTTTGTATTTAACAAATCAAGTTTTCATGCCTAACCTACTTATTCTTATACGTGCTGAATTTTATGAACAGCTCAGTGTCTAAGGAAACATCTGCCTCTCTTACTCGGGGGTAAAATAAGATGGGATCCCTCAGCTTCCTTCCTGTGTTTATGTCATGGGTTGATGACAGTGATCTACAGTAAATCCCGTGGCCGGACGATGTCCTCCCGTCTGCCTCTGTTAGATTCTTTTCTATCAGATTTAACTTATGACTATACTGAAGAACAGAGATCACAGCTATACATGCAACAAAGAACTCAGATTATAGTCACCTGTCAAAGCTGTGTGTGTGCATATATATATATAATCCACATGGAATGTCAGCTGAGAGTTGCAGACTGTGAGGGGAAAGGATTATTCTGCAGCACACATAATTTTTCATTGACTGTAAAGATAAACTGCGTGTGAATGATAAAATATGTGTCAGGTGTAACTAACTGCCAAGAACTTTAATAATTAATAAATAATTTATCAAAACTGTCAGATATTTGCTGGTTACAGCTCTTCGAATGAGAGGACTTACTAGTTTTATCCTCTTTTATGAAATCGTTTAGAAAGTGGTTATATTTGTGTTACGTATTTATAATCTATATCTATATATATATAAATAGAATTATAATTTAAAGATGCCACTCAGGGCTCAGGAAAATGTGATATCGTGTATGCATTTTCTTTCTAGTTCAATTTTCTGACTTTATATTGTTAAAAAATAATTGAAATAATGATACTTATACAATAATAATTATACCACAAAAAAAAAATTAATAATAACAATAAATAATAATAATAATAATATAATAATAATAATAATAATAATAATAATAATAATGATACAGATTCATTGATTATAGTTTACAGTTTTATTTGCTGCCACCAGCTGAAGCTCCATAAAGTTTAAAAACTGTCAAAAACGTGCATGCATACAAATGGTGGGACGCGTTACCTCAAAGGTACAACCTGAGAAATAAACATCGCTGATTTAATATGTTTCAGTCAAGTTCATTCAGTTAGAAGCTTCGTGAAGGCAGAAGTGTGCAGGACTTGTTTCATTTGATTCTGCAGGTGTGAACCGGCAACTCATTTCAGAAATATGAGGATATATAAAGAAATTTAAAAAAAAAAAAAAAAAAAAACACACACACCTCTGTGGAAATTTGACAGAAGACGGAAGGGGAAGTTCACACTGACAGAGGGGGTTTCACGACAGCCTTCCCCAGCTGTGCTGGGCTCTTAAGTTGCAGCAGCTCTCTCTGTCCTCCAGAGGCGATGCCGGAGTTTGGAGAGACCGACAGACAGCGCAGAGCGCATCTATCATGCCTCGCACGGGCTTAAGATAGGGACAAAGTTTGAACATTTTAGCATCAACCTGCTATTTCTCACAACATGGAATACTGGAGGCAATGTGCGATGTGGCTGATCAGCTGCAACGTGCTGCCCGAGAACCACCGGGTGACCGCGGACACGGCGCAGGTGTTTGACCTGGCACAAACCCTGCGGGACGGGGTGCTGCTGTGCCAGCTGCTGAACAACTTGAGACCTCAGACCATCAACCTGAAAGAGATTAATCTGAGGCCACAGATGTCACAGGTAGGCTACTCATTTCTGATTGCTTTCAAAGCAACTTTTGGTTGTGCAAGTGCATGGAACTGCAAGCCTGCCATGAAGGAATGTGTCCAAATGAGTGGAGCCAGACATTATTGAGACTAAGCGCGCCATAAGAGTAAACCTGTAGTTATATGTAAACGATAAGCGAATCCAGTCCATGCATGTCAATTTATCAGATGCTCCAGTTATTAGTTAATGATGTCACTTGCGCTTCTGACAACTGACTGGAAGGTGTGTTGTGGTATGCATGAGCTATTTAGACAAGAAGGCAGCTGCTTTTCAAGAGATTACTGTAGGTGTAGGAAAAAGTACACAAGTCTACTATATCCTGAGGATATAGATACCTGCAGGCAAATAATCACAAGTTCAGATACAGAAAACTGAGAGTTCTTTAAGTATGGGAGCAGTTTTTTACCCTTATAGTTATTCCATGATTTCAAAACAAACTACTGCATGGTCAATTTCCAACACTGTATTCTAGTCCAAAAACTGGGAACACAGACTCTCCTCTAGCACTGTGTCACTGTAACTACTCTAGAGTGACCTCTGACCGACTCATTTGGAGATGATCAAATAATGTGGACATGTCTTCATCCTTTAATATGGTAAATAATCCAAACAGATTAATTTGAAATCTTCCTACTTTTAAAAATCCAACTCTAAACAAACAAATGTTTTTGGCTAACTGAGGGAGTGCCAATGAAACCCAGAGGAATGAGTCTGAGGCTTGACCTCTCTTTACCCATAATTCTTCCCTCTGCCACTGGAGAGGCCTGATAAAATCCTGGCTTTGATCCACCCATTAGTTAGGGAACTTTTATTATGTGTGCAGAAGCTTGTAGTTTGCTTTGCCTTAAAACACCAGTTGTCCATTAGTAGACATATATGTTATACTACAAAACGCTATTTTGGCTGGGACGCTCTCGAGGAATACATTATTAAAAAGAAAAAATCAGAATAAAATAAAATAAAATAAAGGATAATTACTTAATGTGGTGAAAAGCAAATTTCACCTGACTTGGTTACGGATGGTGGCATTTAAAATATGGCAACATTTCTCTATTAGGTGCCATTTTTTTCATGCCTTTTTTCTAATATGTCATCGACACTTTCAACATTATTAAATGCATTGCAACATTACAGATGATTAGATCTTTATCGGGCTTTCTTAAAAGCGTGAGACATATGAATCACACCCTTTGATTCCAAGAAATCTCCAACAGACGTGACATGTTTTATCTTAATCCATAAGGTTAAATGACTCATTAATAAAAAGATACTATGATATGAAACTTTTAAAAAGTTTTGACATTTAGGTCTAATGTTTTACAAGATGAGATTAAAAGATTACATTTTTTTTAGCTGTTGTAATAAATGCATGATTGAAACTCTGCACCACTGCAGAATCCTTAAGAATAATTAAATCAGATAAACAGTCTAATTCTGTTGGCCACAAACTGCCATAAATAAATGTCGGCATCTAGTCAAAATGATGGCAATGGTTTTGCCTTCAAATATCTCTGCTTTCATAATAAATAAAAGCCTGTTTCCTTGCCAGGCCTGAGAGTAAGCCAGAGCAGGGCTTACAAACTGCGGCGTTGTGTTGCTCTCTGCCGGTGCGCAGCCTCTTCTTTTATATCTTCGATAGACGGCGAAAGCAAATGTGCAGAACAATGGTTAGCCGTAGCCTGCAGCTCTAGGCCATCTCAGTACGGTCGAGAAGAGCATGTGGGCCTCGAGATTTTAAATGGCCCTTTCATTGTGCCCTGCTGACCTGTGCTCTTGAAAATGGAAACAAGGGCATGAAGGTAATGGATTGGAGGACGAGAGTGCAGCGTACTGTGATGAAAATGCACCCGGAAGTGCTATTTATGTCATACTATATGTCATGGACTTTGATGCAAATGCAATATATGTGTGACAGGAAATAAATAAATAGATGCTCAATATCAGATCCGTTTGGGTCACCTTTTTTTCAACCCTCGAAAGAACAACTGACATTCAAAGAGAAGAGATTTTAGCGCCAGTGCTGCTAAAGATCAGCACAAATAAGAAAAGAAATAATCCCAAAAGTTACAAAATAAAAGCTCAATAGGCCATTATCAAATCAACACGAACAGGATGACTGCTACTGCTACTGCTGCTAAATAAAGCGCCAAGAAAAATCTAAAGATCTTCACCTTTACTTCAAATTCACTTCACACATCTGTGAAGCTGTGGTGTGTATTCTAAGTTAGCGTTTAAGTATACGTGATGAAACCAAACATGCACCGGAGCTGTGACTGTAATCAGGAGTATGAGGCCCGTCGTGGTGCAAAGCCATCATGTGTATGCACTTCCTCCGCAGACATACAGGCCCCGGGGTGGGGGGCGGTGGAGTGATTACAGGCGTCTCCACGATGAGCTGATGTGATAAAACAGAGACTATCTGCTCCCAAGAATCGTGTTGCAGTCCTGTTTTTACTGCAGATCATCACTCATGCATTCCCTAGTTTAGTCATCACTTAATAGGGCAAATTAAGTTGGTACACTTGTTTACTGTTCGAATACTTTCGCCGGGTGAATTTAGCATAAGCAGCCCAAACTGGACTCAAGACACCAACCCAAACCCGAAACCTGTAACCGCGAGGACGCTGTGTTAGAACGTGCTTTGACTGCAGTTTTCCCACTGAGACGCAGATCCTTTTAGGAAGTGACACCGAAAAAAAGCACATGCTTTGTGGTTTCTTTCGGCACCATGAGACTTTCACTTTTTATTTTCATCTTGCTGTGTATGCGTTGTTCACCTTCGCATTTATATTTGCATAGATACGCTTTCAAGTTCACTGTGTCCTTATCATGCATGGTAATATAAGTTTGTTAAGGTCCAAAGGGTTGAAAAAAAGCTTTTACCTCAGTTGAAGAAATCCATCAGAGGTTTCTGCAAAGGAGGAGCATGCGCCTGTCCTTACTTTGGTGCTCAAAGTGTGAAAAATCCTATTTAAAACAACAGCTCATAGGGGCTATTACTCTGGGAAAAGGTCAAAAATATTGGCACTAAAATATTGTTTTTTTGTGTGAGGACTGATGATTTCTAGAATTCTGAATAATCCTATGAACATTTTGTGCCCGACACAATTTCTAAAATCTAAATTTTTACTCTTGGCAGTTCTTGTGCCTGAAGAACATCCGCACATTCCTGACGTCGTGCAACACGGCGTTCACGATGAAGAAAAGCGATCTATTCGAACCCTTCGATCTGTTCGATGTCCGAGACTTTGGAAAGGTAACACCCACGTCTATCCTCTCCAACCACACTTCTGCTCTCTCCTGTTCTTTCCTGCTCTCATTCTGTCTCATACGCGCCTACTTTTCTTATTACGATGATTTATGAACGTCTTTAAGCTTTTCAGGATCTTGCACCTTTACAAGCTGTTTTACGAAATTTTAGGAAATCACTTCAAGCGAACGTGTTGTCTGTTAGAGCTGGGTGACATCTATTACAGCTGAGTGATGATGATGACTGCGCTGGCTGTAAGTGTAATAAATGGTACATTTTACAGCGGTTATGGCTGTAAATAATCGAGGGAAATAACATCAGAAACAGCAAATGAGTTCTTTGCTAAAACTCTTCTTACACTAAGCAAATCAACGTGCATCATGCTCTTGGTTCGCAGTTACAATTAAAGAGAGTTGAGTTCATTGAGGAAAAGACCTGCTCAGTACGTGCGCCGGTGTTAAATATTTTTGCAAACCACTCTCTAGTCTGCAAGTCAAATGGTCACTAGAAATCAAAGTGCATCACTGCATTTGCAGTCTATCTGCCTGTGTGTCCAGTCACACATTCAGATTATTATAAGCCGTGTAACATTATAAGACTCAGGTGTTACAGAGCCAATTAATGGTGTGATGTCTTTCCCCGTCGTGGAGGCGTGACGTGTCGGCGCGCACGCGGGTTGAAGAGCTGTTGAAGGGTCTGCTCTTGAATTTTCTGTCGGACTTCTGAAGGGATTGCTTGACTTCTTCTTTTTTGTGTCATTGTGGGAGCTGGTTTACCAGGTCAGTGGGTTTGTAGTGTGCTCCTCCTAGCCACTCAGCGGGCGCTCGCTCGCAGCGCAGCAGCCCTATTTCGCTTCTCTGAAGAAAGCACGCTCACGCTGACCAACCTTATTCACACATTTTCTTAGTTCAGTGCATCCTGTGCCTAACTTTGCCTCGGAGCATCTCCGGGTTAGCCATGAGGAAATGCATTATTATTCGTGTCTAAACCATTTCACTGTTGAAATGTATGTTCTTTTTATTCCTCTGAATATATTTTATGATTCCGTACAATTAAAATTCATAAGAAAAGCCCGATAAACTACTATACCTCATGTACAATATATATATATTTTTATACGTCCATTATTTTGTCAGAGCAGATATTTTATCTATTTTAAATATATTATTAATTTAGTATTACAAAAGCTTTTTGAGCTCCAGGTATACTTCCTCTATGTGTGTGTGCAAATTTTAATTAAAAGAAACGTTCAAGGCAAAAGGTACATCAAAAGTTCCTAAGCCAGACATTTTATGCATGATTCAATTTTTAATTCACTTCCCTGCAGAGAATAGACACTGGTCTTTGGTGTGAAGTGTCAAGGATTGCATACTGAGCTTTGCGTGCAGTTTCCCACACAGACTCTCTTTTCTTTCCGTTCAGTGTGTTGTGTTCTAAAGAAGCTTCCACTTAATCTGGCTGCTCGTAATCCCACAGGGGAGGTGCCGCCTGCAAATATGTACAGTACATCCAAGCCGGGCTGCATAATCTCAGTCATGTTCAAGGGTTGTCCATCAAAAAGACAAGCCTCTGAAGGGGGGAAGATTCTGTTGCATCATTTCTGTTTTTTTTTTTATTCCATCATTAGTTAAAAATACGGGTGTCTGCAGGTTACAGCGATTAGGTTGGATTGCTTCCAGGAAGTGTTGTACCGCCAAATAAGAAATGCTCAATCTCTTCCTTATTTTCCAGAAAACATTCAAAAGAGAACACTTCAAATCTCAGCCAGTCTAATCCACTCGCGTTGACTTGTGCCAACTCTGGCCGCAGACTGAGCATTAGTCCGCTGAATATCTAATGAGAGTTCTCTAACCTACATTCCTCTGCTGGGTGACTCCAGGCGTCACCCGGGGCAGCGGCGCTGCAGCCTGGAGGCCAGAGAGATGAAGGGAAGATGCACAAAATGTGTTTGTGCTTGGTAAATTGAACAGAGAAGGGGAATTTGCATTGAAGGAATTGCTAAAGAAATAGTTAAATTCTTTTTTTTTTTTTGGTTAGCTTAGCATAAAGACTGGAAACAGAGGGAAACAGCTAGCGTGGCTCGGTCTAAATGTAACAAAATCCACCTGTCCTCTGAAGCTCACTAGTTAAAACTCAAAGACTTGTTTGTGCGATCTGCTGAAGTCTCTGTTGACTGGAAATTACTTCACTTGTTCAAGAAATATATAAATATATGCTGTTTTTACATTTTAACTTTGGGACCATATATAATTTATTGTAAATATTCTTGTCTATATTTTATATGCTTTCTGTTTTCCTTGGTGCTCTGGGGATTTAAGATACCTTTTGTAAATAGGCCACACTTACATGGTGGTTGGACTTCGACATAGTTTGTGGCTTTGCTTCTGAAAACGCACGTGGCTTGAGCTGTGGCAGGCCTGAAAACAACTTGTTTTTAAGACAACTTGGAATTCAGAATTCATCACACAAAGTAAACACAAATGTTTCATTTTCGTGGCGTACTTATACGGGTTCTTCCTTCTCTCTTTTAAGAACTGATATTCTACGTCTTCCTCTTAAGTTATTCTTCCTGCTACAACAAACTGATTAGTCAGCTATCCACTGATGAATCAGTTATCATTAGCGTTCAATCAGTTGTGACAGATGTGACGTATGAAAATGAAATTTACACTGATAGTTCCTCCTTTTGCCACGGTGTGATTTGGGTGTGTACTTTGCTAAATGAGAATACGACGAATATAGAACATCACATTTCTAATGATCGCACTTGAAAGGCAGATCGTTTTTGATTTTGTTTCAGGAAGGACATTACTTCGACTCCTATAAATAGCTTGTGAAGATGCAGATTGTTGAACAGACTGTTTTAAAGCTGGTCTCTGTCACGACAGTCACATGCACACCTGTGTTCAGCCAAAGCCACAGCACTCATTCACACAGGAAGAGGCAATAAACTGCAGATAGACAGACTGATATATCTAACAGCCATCAGCTTCATGCGTTTAACCTTGCCTGCATATGCAAATCCTGAGAACACAGTCATCTGCACAAGCAAAAAAACAGAGAACATTGGTTTATTGGTGTAGCAACTTATTAATCAGACTTTATTTTTCTCTTTCTCATACACCAACACCCCCACCCACACCATGCCACCACACACACACACACACGGTACAAACACACGCACAAACAGAGAGCCTGACTCAAAGGTGTGAGATTCCAAGGTAGCGTGACCATTTCCTGCAGATCATGCTCGTTCTGCCGGTCTTCATTGCCATATTTTGCTGCTGCTATGGCAAATAATCCAAATATTTCATGGTATGAAAGTGAGTCAAGTTAGCAGTTCTTTTTTTTATGAAGAAATCTGTTGTTGCTACCTTGTTAGATAATGAGAGATGGCAGGAAAATAAGGGAATAAAGGAGATGCTAAAGTGGCAAATGTCCCCGGTCATGGCCAATATCTCTGCAACTTAGCGTTATCAAAGCTAATGTTTCTAATGTGGTTTCTAGCAGATAACTAGATTGTAGTTCCTATATGATAGCTTAGCCATTACTAGCCGGTTGTTTAGTTAGTTAGTTAGTTACTTAATTGGCCTTGTTTATTGGTGGTTGCTACATGGTAGATGCTAAACATTTCCTATGTGAAAACTCACTGGTTAGTTAGTTAGTTAGTTAGTATTAGTTAGCGTTGTTTATTGGTTGTTGCTACAAGGTAGCTCCTAAGATGCTAAACATTTCCTATGTGATAGCTCACTGGTTAGTTAGTTAGTATTAGTTAGCGTTGTTTATTGGTTGTTGCTACAAGGTTTCTGAGGCATTTGAGGCAGTTACAAGAACTTCAGGTGGTTGCTCAGAGGAAGCTCGTTGGTTACTAAGTGTTGGCATGGTGTTACTCGATGATAGGACAGATATGATTCTCACAGTGCTGGATGATTGCAGTCGTTGCTAATGTGTTCTGAAGATGGCTTTGCTTTTTAGAGATAGGAGAGATTCCCACATGGCTTATAATGTACATTCATGTCATCAGACAACTCTAATATACAACACTGTGCTATGAAAGGGCGTTAATTGTATTGAACGATGGACTTTGGCTCTTGTGAGGCATCAATACTTGTTTGCTTTCACTCTATGATTAAGTAGCAAATCAGTCAGTCAGTTGTAATTACAGCTGGGCTGCTGATGAAAACGCTATTTACACCTCAGAACCTCAGAACTGGTAATTATAAAAACTTATATAACTTAACAATATGGCATTAACATAGTAAGTCTCTCTCCTCTCTCTTCTCTCAATCTGTCTCTGAGCTGTCCAAAAACGTGAATCAACAGTTTTTTTTCCCCACCAGGTCATGGACACTCTATCCAAACTCTCTTACACAGTGATTGCACAACAGGGAGGATTCAGGTAAGTCACATTTGCACGTCAGCAAACGTTTCATACACTCGTCAAAATCTGTTTCACAAAATGTGCTCTCTCCGAACACGGAGTACCTGCACTTCACCTCCAGCTCGTCGGCCCCTTACTCACACTCACACTCACACTTAGTCATGTCTCACTGGCTTGTTTTCAGTTTTCACCAGATGTTTTACCTTATTACTAGAAATGAGAAACACCTGCTGTTTTCCAAAGAGTTTTTTTTTTTTTTAAACAATATGTTTATTTATATATTAATATATGCAGTAAACAAAGCAAAATCACCAACAGCAGCAGAATGGCAAATATGGCAGAAAAGAAATAAATGACAAAGTTTCCCATCTGTCTCTGGCTTTTGTATGCATTATATCGATTTTTCTTTTATTATTTTGGCATCTTTAAGACATTTTAGGCAATGTGAGTATAGGGGAGCTGCAGATCTCCATCCCAATAAAACTGGGCCCAGGCTCCATGTACTGGTTTTTAAACAGTGCTGATAAATGAGTGAATTTGTCCAAACTAGTTGCCATACAAAAGCATCTTAGGCTGTAGTAGATAAGTGAATACAACAAAAGTTCCTGCCCTAAGTCACTCGTTAATTTGAGTTTTTACCATGGTGATTTTTTATGTTAAACACTGAGCTTCACACTGCTTTGCTGTCATTTCCAGGCCATTCCCGACCGAGGAGAGCCTAAAAGACGAGGACATTTACAATAATCTGGAAGACTTGATTGAGTATGTATGAGGCTCTCTCTCTGCGGGACCATTACTGGTGTTGATAGAAACATGATTATGCTCAGTAGCAGAACCAGCTATGCTCATCATCCATGCTCTCCAGGGGTCTGGACACCCACATGTTTTGGTAAAAGACTGGGCTCCGTTTCTCTGTTACTGTCAGAGGGAACGAATGAGTAATTCTGCACGCTTTCGCTGAGTGCTTGCATACCACCCACATCTAGCCTCTGAATGGGTGCTGTTGACAGTTTGATTAATAGATAAAGATGAATAAGAGTAAAGTAGAGAACCTATGTACTGAACAGATGCAACATATTTGTTTCATGTCACATTAGAGGCTCAGAGCATGTTTTCTTTGAGTTGTGCATTGCGCCTTTCTAAAGTTTTTCATTCTCTAATACATGCAGTGATTAGAAGTTAATTATGAATAAACGAATATGAGAAAAGGAGCAGCCGAAGTCTTAATTGTCTATGTATTATTTGATTATTTTTATAAAAATGATGATAGTGATAGTAAACAGTTTGTAATGACGTATACGCTGTCCATGAAATGTGTTGTTTTTTTGTTTATCTGTGGATATCTCGTACAGTACATTTAATATTTGTTGATCTGCAATGCAAGAAGTAGTTTGTGATTGATAATCAACACATTTTAGAGATATTAACATGTGTGCGTGCGTGTGTGCGCATCTGTGTGTGTGTGTGTGTTATAGTGAGAACGTCCTTGAGGACGAGGACGACCTGTATGCGGCGGTCTACGGGCTAGAAGACGACGATGAAGGTGGCGAGATCTATGAAGACCTCATGAGGACTGAGCAGCACCCCCCATTGGTACTGCAATGAGTCACACACACACATGGTTACTCACTCACTGACTCACTCATGTTTGGGCAAAATACTTCCAGAATACCGCAGCTTTGATATTGTCAGATTCTAACCACAAAAATGTTAAATTGTTGGATTATAACCCACAAAGACCTAATTCGTTAAAATTTCCCATTTGAACTTCTCACCTGTGATTCAGTGCCAGGATATCTTAAAGGACCAGTACGTGGGATTAGCAGTGGCAGTATATTTTTAACATTTATTTGTTATGTGCAAACAGAAACACAATTGTGAATATTATATTCCGTTTCTGCCACAGACTGTAAATAGAGCTCCATAAATCTTACTGGAACTTTAAAGTACTGAGATTCAGTCCTGAATGAATAATGAAGTACCAATACATGAAATGAAAAATACTCAATGATAATAAAAGTGGTGCATTCAAAATGATATATATATAAGTGAAGAATTATTAATGTATTTGCACGTTAATAGCATTTTAGTAAAGTAGCTGGTAATGTGGAGCTAACTATTTTTTGCTCTGTTGGGTAGTTTAATCGATCAATAATTTATAAGCTAGTCACGTGCCATCATAGTTATCTTTGATTGATTAGCCAGCATAAAATGAGATAATAGATCTGAAACTAGGTTTATACTACTAAACTATACTATACTACAAATAGTTCTAGCAGTAAGCATAATAAATATGGTCATTTCACACATGGTAAACATTTCACACGTGGACTCGCACAGGAGGAAGTGTGCATATGTTTGTTAAAAAAAAGAAGAAGCAAAAAACAATTTTTTCTGATGTCACTGAATACAGATGTTTCATGTCTGCATTCTGAGTACATATTCTGAATACACACCCATACACCTTCTTCTTCTTCTTCTTCTTCTTCTGTAGATGAGAAAAAAAAAAAAAAGAAAAGAAAAAGAAAATCAAAATTTTGTCCATTGGATAGTAATATTTAAGTATTTAAGCAACATTTTCTAAGGTGCGTGTCTTTCTAGAAGCAGGCTGAGGTAGACGTCCGGAGCTGCTGTCTTACAGAGATCAAACAGACGGAGGAGAAATACACAGAGACCCTGGAGTCCATTGAGAAGGTAATATTTTATCACCAGAGAAGTTATCAAACAGGAAACAAAGCTAATTAAAATGTGACGCTTCTGACACACGTTTAGGGGCATTTTTCTTATCTCATGGTAAGTCTGTTAACAGTTTCAGTCTGAGTGTACGCCAGCTGTTGCGGACATGTCACTGCTTCTTATAAATTAAGGTCAGGATTGTTTCTAGTTAATGGTAGTTATTTATAAATGTTCTTTCCGCAGTATTTCCTGAATCCGCTGAAGAAATTTTTCTCTGCGGCTGAAATTGACAAAGTTTTTGTCAACATACCGGTAAGTCCCACACGTTCCCCCCTTCTTGTCACATCACACGATCGTGAAATGTTTATTTCCAGGTTCCTAACGTCTTAATTCTCCCAATGCAGGACCTGGTTAAAGTTCACAAGAGTCTGATGGCCGATGTGCAGGACTCCATCCTCAACAAAAATGCCTTGAATCTCTACCAGATTTTCATCAGCTACAAGGAGAGGTATTCATGAACACCATTCATTTGCATTCATAACTGGGTTTCAGGGAAAGTGCTTTTATTATGCTAATTTCTTACACTCTCTCCTTTCCATGAGGTATGTTTATAATTTAAATGGCTATGCATAATTAGCTGTTAGGTGTACAGAAGATTCGGTGCCAACACACACAATACTGACACACTGTTTACTTAGTTTTCACTCAGATTTGATGCAGTTTGTTCCATTTCAGTTCTCCATAAAGTTCTGGGTGAATCTGCACTACAGCAATACAAAATCTAGTGAACAGATGCAGAATTTGATTGACACTTTGAAAAGTAACAGAGGAAGGATTTCCATGTCACTTATGTATCACGATGTAGCGTAGTAGTAGAGTGTTATGCAACAGATTCTGTATCAGAGAATCTCTTGATAGCGCCTTTACTGCGAGCAAAACGATTGCAACATGAGTTGCGCTGTCAGAGTGTCTTGTGAACAATGCACACACCACATAAACCGTTTCTCCTCTGAATTGCAGACTGCTCATTTATGGGATTTACTGCAGTCAGGTGGAGATCGCCGTCGCTGTGTTAGACCTCATTTGCAAAGAGAAAGAGGATGTTCGTCTAAAGCTCGAGGTGAGACACCTGAAGAGGCCGGTTTGTCAATAACACACACACACACCTGCAAACAGAGAGCCAGTCCTCCAGTGGCCCCTAGTGTTCCATTTGTGCACCACACACACAATAAGATATAGTTTTCTTTTTTATTGCATTATGTAAGATAAGCTTTAATTGATCCCTAAAGGAGAAACTCAGTTATTAATGCAGCGCAAGAACAGGAGTAAGTACAGGTCAATAGAGAAGATAAAAACTAATGAGAGAATAAGAATAAATACAGAAACTATTCAAGAGGAATTCAGACAAAATGACAATGTGATGATTCTATGAACTGATTAAAATAGCTTCTTTAGAAGATTTAGTCGGGAGATTTTCAAAATAAAAAGTAAACAAAGCTTAAAACATAGCTCTGAACAGAATAAGATACACAAATATTTCATACTCAATTTCACATGACAGTTTGAGTCATAAAAGACACAAGAACAGATAAGTATAAGCTCTGGCAAACACCCAGTTTTGCGTCTCGGTCGACCCACGTGAACAGAATCTAATTTCTCAGTGTAAGGATGCATTGTAATTCACGCTGTTATAAATGTGTGTCTTGTATTTGTTCCAGGAGTGCTCTAAGAGAGCCAACAACGGAAAGTTTAGATTGAGGGACCTGCTGGTTGTCCCGATGCAGAGAGTCCTCAAGTACCATCTACTTCTTCAGGTAGGGGAAGTTTAACTCAACTAATGTGAAGCAAGAGTGCCAAACCGCAAAGATACGGTGTGATAGGTATGATAAGTTTAAAAAGAGAAATCCAGATTAGCCCTTTCTGATGATATAAAAGTCTGTTAATCACCAAAATCACCAACTAGGCAAATCTGCCCAACTTTACAGCTGCCACTGGATTCTATGAGCAGTAGCCTACTTCTTGTTGCACCAACATGTCCTTTTCGCACTGTACCTTTTGTTTTTGGGGAGTCACTTTGGATAAAAGCAGACTGAATGCAAATGTTTAAATGTACTGGAGCATGGAGCTCATTGCTTTACTTCAGGACACCGCAGCAGTAGCTGCTGAGGCAGGAAGTGCAGTTTTATTGGAGGGATTCAAACTTGCAGACTTCTCTGAAGATATTTTTTTTTAATTTTATAACTTTTTTCTGAGTAAGTTGAGTGCTGGGAGGCTTTGTCAATGTTATTTCAGTTGACTCAACCGTGTGCCGTGTTTCTGTCAGGACCGGAGCGGCCACTTGAGGGCGACATTCTCCACATTTTCGCCTCACCTCACAGCGTCTCAGCAGATTCACCCTGCAAGAAAAACCACATGTCTGCTTTGACAAGTCATTTTGGCCATGCATTTAGTATTTCTCTCTCACACCTCTCAAAGAAAGCACGGTGAATGAATGAACGCGTTTTCAATCTGTCTCAACTCATTTCAGTTTTTTCAGGATTTCCAGAATTTGACTCAAACAAGATGGCATGATTTACATGGTTGCAGTGCTTAAACGTACACATGTCTTTGGACGCGTCTCGCGGTGTGGTGACACTCTCGCTTCCTGCAGAAGCCAGATGTGCAGCCTTTCAAACACAATGACCACGGAGCTGTTTCGAATTGTTGTGGAGGGTTGTGAAGACCTCCACGGTAAATGGCGGTGATCCCAGGTGTTCTCCGCCGCTCTCTGAGGAGACACTTTGGGAAGTGGACAAAAAGGGGATAGTTAATCTCTTCACTCTGTAATCACATTAAAGAGGTATTAAAGAGCTAATGAAGTGTAAACAGGCCTGAAGTGATTTCACCAGCGTTTATATTAGATATTAAACATAATGCACCTTGATTAAGTGTTGATGATATAATTTTATACTATACACATCACATGTTACGCCACAAATCCAGTGCTGGCAGCACAAAATGTAAATGCATGATGCAAAAGCATGATGCTGCAACAGACTGGCCTTGATGAAATGGTGAAACTGCTGCCACACTTAGAGAAAAAAGTATCTATTTGCTGCCACACAATAGTTATGTCATTGCATTTGTTGTGGAAATTACTCCATCTGGACTGGTATAAAGCATAAAGTTCTTTGTCTCATGTCTTCTTTGCCGTTTGACTGGTGCTGTGATGGCAGTGAAAGTCTTTCAGAGGAGACTCTGGGCAGATTTCATCGTGCCTCTGTGCCTCTGCCTCCACCAACAATAGCTTCCATGTGTTGAGTAATCAAATAAACATGTGTGTGGGTGTTGGCAGGGTGATGCCAGACCATCCACTTTCTTCCTATTCCTGTCAGTAAAATTACATTTGACAATATTTGTATAAATATAAAGAAAGGATCCTATTTATCTGTCTATTTAGATTTATTTCTCGGTTTATTACGCATTAATACTGAAGCACATGTGCCAGTCCATTTTCTGCCCTCAAATAAGTTCATTTATGAAAAAGCCCACTTGAAGGCAATCAGTGGCGGACCAAGTTTTCAGATGTGTTACTTAAAAGCAATGCCACGCTGTGAAAAACATTAGAAGACAGAAAAGTACCTGCATTGAGAACATTGCTGAAAGGAAATTAAATGACATCACTGGATTATTAACACTGATCCATGAATGTGGGAGCAACATTTTCATGTTGTAAAGATTTGAAATAAAGCCAATTTTAACTACCTTCTATGTCATCAGGTAGTTTATTCATGCTATATCATATTTTCCAAACTGCTCATATGTTGTGCAGAATAACTAGTAAGTATAGTTGTCAAATAATGTACTGTATTAGTACATGTCCGTAGATTCCATCACGGTTTGTGTGCCAATTTAGCTTCACTGTGTATTAATATATATCATACAACAAGTAGTCCCCACCGAGTAATCTGATTCATCAACTGGATATTTAGAATGTGCTTAAATCAGCATGACAGCACACCTACGTTTTGGAGTTACTAGAGATGTTTGGATCACATTGGCTGTGCGTTGAGTCACAAATATAGTGCTACCACCTTAAAAAATAAATGTGAAGTTCACGAGCTTAGTAGCTAAATCTGTCCGTGGGTGAAAAAAAGAGTTATCTTAGCAGATATCTTAGTCACTACGAGACTGAGCCACCGAGGCAGTTTTCTTTTTATATGTGTGGCTCTTATTCAGTTTGGGAGACTCCACAAACGTGATTTGGAAGAGTCTCTGTTGCAGGTTGTTACTAAGGCTCAGACTTACAGGAGTAGCAAACTGAGCTCTGTTACATATAGGAGTCCACCTGTTTTCCAGGTTTCGGTCAGACCCCACGTATCTCCATGGAAACGGAGACCAGAACATTTGATGTTGTTGTTGGTAATTGTTGTATAATCGCAATATAACATCTGTGGGTGAGCTATAACTCATTATCGGCACTTAAGCGACACTTACGGGCCGCTGACCTGACAGCATCACTGTCAATATAATGCTCAACATACATACTGCTTAAATGTTAATGTATAATTGGTATTGACTGTCAGTCTTCTCCTTAAAAAAACACATTTGTTTGCCATCAAATGGGAATAACTGAAGAATTTATTTCCCATCTTCCAATTACCAGAGTTTAAAAAAAGGCTTTTTTGTGTTGACAACTACACGGTGTGTGTGAGTTTTGTGTGTGAACGCTGAGCATCATTCCTGTTTCATCCTCCTCTTACAGGAGCTAGTCAAACACACTCAAGACGAGGCTGACAAGAGCAACTTGAAGATCGCTCTTGATGCAATGAAAGTAAGTGCAGTGCACACGGTAAACAGACTATGATCATTGCCATTTCAGCTTCTTACCGAACGCGGGCTGATTCAGGGCATAATTCCAAACAGTCTTCACCACTCAACTCTCAGCTATAGTATTTTGAATCCCAGACGGAGCCAGAGGTTGGTAGGCAGCTGATTCGAGGACTCAACAACAAACAAATGCAGCAACAAGTTCAGAACTTGAATCCTCGATTCATTCTCATTAATATTAACAAATATTTACTAATATTAATATTTACCGGATGTGCAGACTGAGCTCACAGTAGCACCAATTAACTTAAAGAAATAGGTTGGCATTAAATGATATCTGTATGTTAAATATGAAAATATTGCCAGTAGCTGAGTAGCTTAGCTTAACATAAAGACTGTCAAAGTGCTCTTGGGCAAGACACTGAACCCCAAGTTGCTTAGTGTGAGTCACTTTGGATAAAAGCATCAGTTAAATGACTAAAACTTAAACTTAATCTTTCCCAAAAATAAAGTGTAAAAATTACAAGTTGCAGATTTATGAGGGTTTATTTTCTCACCAAGACAATAACTTGCATTTTTTTTACACTTTGCTATTTGTTTCTATGCAAAGCTAAGCTAAGCTGGCTTCACCATCTCCTGGCTCCAGCTTCATGCCGAATGGTCAGATAAGAGAGCGATATCGATCCTCTCATCAAACTAATACATTCGTTTTGAATAAGTGTATTTCCCCAAAATGTACAAGCCATTTCTCTGAATGTCCAGTACAGAATATCAGCCTTTTTCCCACTTGTCTTTACAAATAAATCCACTGTGAAATTTCTGACACATTTCACAACCTGCAGACTGAACTAACAAAAATGTGTGTATCTGTGCTGCCCAGGACCTGGCTCAGTATGTCAACGAGGTGAAGAGAGATAATGAGACTCTGAGGGAGATCGACCAGTACCAGAGGTCTATTGAAAACCTGGTAAACCAAGAGTCTTTTTCCACAACTATCAGCAGCTGTTAGTGTACACTCTATAACAGTGTAAGACATGTTGTTTCCTTTTTGTCCACGGTAAGCTTTGCAAGCCAACTAGTCTGTCTTCCTTCAGATTTGGGATAGTCTGAGTGATTCATCCAGAAAGAAAGATACAGCTTAGACAGCTACATGAATAAGTAACACACTCTTTGCTCCCTTTAGTGATTTAAAGAGTTAATGCTGGCAAATATTAACATACTTCACCTGTGTGCACTTTCTTTTAGAAGTCTCTTCTTAATGATAATTAAGATAAAGTAAAAAAAAAAAAAAAAAGATAACATGTTATACGAGTTTAGAGCTGAAATTATTAGTTGTTCAATTAATCAGTTGACTGAGAGAAGAAAAAAAATCCAAATATTTCCTGATTTCAAATCACCCGATATGAAAAATTGCTGCTTCTGTTCATTGCAACTGCATGTTAATGAGAAATTATTACTGTCGTTAAAATATATAATTATAAAAACATCTTTTGTTTCTGCGAGAGATGCACAAGTAATTTAAGAGAATTCAGATTTCAGCACGGAGCGCAATAAACCCCCATCGTCCCAGGGGCCGCGCAGAGCACACCACAGGCATATTGTATGTAAGGCAGACCGTATGGAATACACCTCATACATAAGGCAAGAGACGCCATCACCGAGTGTGGTAATAAGAAGGCAGATCAGGATGAGATGAGGTGGCGAAGGAAGAAATGGGTCGACAGAACCGCTGTCAAAGAGAAGAAAGCGAGACCGGCAGCAGCGCAGAGTGCATGAGAGCTTGTCACGTTATAAAGATCTTCCCCTTGACTTGATTGAATGAAATTGATGACTTGAGTGAATATCATTGGCGATAACAAGAGTCAGCTGTTACCGCTCTGCTGATGTTGCCAGAACTTTCGTGATGTTTTCCTGGGAAAACCTCAGTGTGCCTCAGTTTGGACGAAAGAAGACAACCAGTCACGGGTTACTGTTGAATATCTATAGATATTACAATAACATCATTATCGTGAAAGTCTGATATCGTGACAGCTCTAATTGCGGATTCATGCAGCAATATTGTTCAAGTCAAATTTGCCTGCGGGGGAACAATTAAGCATATCTAATCTAATCTAATCTAATGTTAATTTTAACCCCTCTCTTATTATATTTTCAGAATCAGCCTCTAATCAGCTATGGTCGCCCAAAAGGTGACGGTGAAGTGCGCATGGTCTCCACTGTCGACAAAAGGAAACAAGACAGGTTGTTCTGCTAGAATACTGCACATTACATCCAGGGTTGACGGAGTAGGGTTTATTTTTATAACTTGGACTCATCACTTTTCATTAATTTCACACACACCTGGTTTGAGTCCGCGACGCATTCTACGCGATGATACGTGCGGCGCAACGATACAACGTTCTGCCTTCTTATTTCACAGGCACATCTTTTTATTCGACGTGGCTGTCATCGTCTGCAAGAGGAGAGGAGACAACTACGAGATGAAGGACATACTCGACCTCAACTACTTCAAGATCACAAACAACCCCACGTGTGACAGAGAGGCCAAAAAGGTCAGCACAAAAAAAAACAAACTTTTATGCATAAATAAACAGATGCTGCACTTGTATATATTGGTATTTATGCACTTTGCATTGCTGTGAATATTGACCCCCTACCTCACATTTTGATTAGTTTACAGTCCATACCCATACATTACACCACTGTTGCTGTCCAACGAGTGTTTGGCTGCTGATTTTAGTGCGAAAATGCAATCAGAGTAATCTAGAATCGTATTCTCCCTCTACTTGGTGGTAGTGTTTGTCCTTTTTTTGAAAAATCCTTTCACAGTTTATACGCTATGCTATTTTTCACCTTGTGGGAGCGTTTGCAGGGCGCGTTGTAGCGGAGGTGACTTGTTGATGTCTTGTTGATGAATGCCACAGATGGTGTCTTCTCACGCCGGTGCTGATTGCTAATGTGAAGCTGACAGCTTGCTAGGATGGGATGGTTCTGTGGGTTTTATCAAAGGGACTCCATTATCATCCTCATTTACGCTCTTGTGCAATCAGGATGCGTTTGGTACATGCAAGACATGTCTGTGTGTATGCCTGGGGTTGGTATTTAACACGTATGGACTATGGGTTTATGGGTTTACGCCTGCCATTACTCATTTTTAAATGAAGAGTCTTGTAAGAAACGTGTAATGACAAATGACAGAGACATAAGTCATTACCCTTTATTTTTATCCCATCCACCTTCCAACAGCTGCACAAAAAAAGACGCAGAAGACGCTGTTACACAAGTACACAGGAAAAGACAAATATGCAGAGTCAAACAGATACTGTGTACCTACATGCATCACAACACACACACCCCCAAACACACACACACACCGCAGGACAGAGATGCTAATATCAGGTGATGAATGTGTGCAGTCCTCCAAGGCTGCTTATAGCTATATATCATTTTCTGCTAAATGAAACTTCAGAGTGTGAATGTGGTGCCACCGAGCACCCACACAGTCATCAATGATTTAACACTCAGCAAAGCTCTAAAACACTCAGGACTTTGCTTTGGCCCGGCCAATCACCGGAGAGTAAACCCTCACCACTTTTTTCTGTTATTACACATGACACAACAAGCTGTTATAGATGAGGGTGGCCAGGGTGGAGTGGGAATTGATTGGGAAAATTGTTCCCAAATATGCACATGGGCAAAGCATTTAACCTGTAAGTGCTGTAGTGGTAGCAGATGTACGGCAGCTAGCGGTGAGAGAAAACAGCCAAGTGAAAGTTAGATTCTACACTCGGCATCTTATAAAAATCGATTCAGCAACAAAGCTGAGGTCTTTGGCAGCTGCTGCTTAGACGTTTTGGTGGTCATTCCAAATTTAGGATGTTTTTGGAAAAGACAGATCGAACGCTGTCTTTGGTTCCTCCGAGGCAGATTAGCAGACTCTGCCTCACTGTCATCACAGCTTAAATCCTGTTTGGGAAAGAACTCCTGTTAAACCCCAACACACTTTGGTTGGTCTGTGAGCCTGGTGGCACCAAAACACAGGAACTCAAGCCAATGAGGATTGATGACAGCGTTACCGGCTGTATGTCAGAGTGAGGCATCTGATGAAGTCATCTTTGCCTATGTTGTCATTGTAGGAAGTGGAAAAAATGGACCATTAGCATGTTCAGGGTTAACGTAATCGGAATTAAACTAGAATCATTACATTATATCACATTTAGTCATTATCCTTTATCCAAAGCCAGGTGCAATCAAGGTACAGTGTGACAAGGGGTAGATGTATCATGTCCAGTTGCTGGTAGTGTTGGAGAGGAGGTCCTCTCTGAAGAGCTGGATCTTCAGGAGGTTTTGATGGTAGAGAGGAACAGGTAGCGCGTTCCACCGACCGAAGACAACAGACGAGAAAAGTTTGGATTTTCCCGGTCAAGAGGTAACGTACAACTGTATTGTGGCATTCCAGCACGTGGGCGCAGAATCTGAGGCTGCTTTGTAGGCAAGCATTGTGAATTTGACTTTAATGCAGCCCTGCTACCGGTAGCCAGTGGAGCGAGCCTGCAGAATCAGGCCTCGCAATATTTGTTTTAATTGTTTTGAGATCGCCATAAATCAGGCTAGACACTTTAATTAATGTGCCTTGGTCTGATTAGACACAATACACAATGTGGTGGAGATAGAGATCGAGGAAGGAGGTAGGAGGGGGACAATAAGAACAACGAGCGATGGCAAACAACATCCCCGAAACTTCTGAAATGCTCACTTCTGAGTCAGATTGTTTTTTTTTTGTTGTTTTTCTGTCACGTCTGTCAAAACCAAATAATACAACTGTCAAATATGTCCGTGAAAAGTTTGGAAATGAGGAGGCTTGAAACTGCAAAAGAGCTACAGTATAATTTATCATGTTACTCTCATGTTGGTGCAGTAAATATGCTAGTTAGACTGGGAACATGGGGAAACAAAGTCTGCCTTCCTAAGCTTAGTAATTTGGATGTGATTTCGTTGTTTGTTTAAACACTGCAAAAGTATAAAGTCTCTTCTTGGAGGTTTTCAGGCCACCAGCAGTGTTTTCCCCTGCTGCCTGTCGGGCTTTGCGCCAAGCTAAACTCCTGGCTGTAGCTTCATATTTATTGTACAGATATAAGAGTTGTATCAATCTTCTTTATCTAACTCCTGCCAGAGAGCGAATCAGTGCATGCAGAAATGTAGAACTATTCCTCTGACAGTATGCCACCAAATGCGACCTTGTGGGCGGTCTGTATTTCTTCTGTCCAAAGCTGTAATCACTAATAACTAGCTTGTCATGCCAGCCATCTTTAGTTATAAACCCATTAAATCAACCTGCAATTACACACAGTATGTTATTTTCTTTTCAGCACAGACAGCATTCAGTCCGGTAGCCATTCTATTCGAAACATCATCAACCCTATTTACACTTAAACCTATAAAACATATATTTATTTATGACACAAATAGAAATTAAAACAAACTATAAAATTAGAGACCATCCAGTTTTTTTCTTGCTGTGAAGTTACAGCGCTAACCTCTTAACTACTTTGCCACCCACCACTGAAAATACAGCGCGCATTCAAAGCAAGATAATCGTTACAGTGCAGGTTTTGCTGTGGTAGATTCCTTTCTGTACACATAAATATGCAAGGTCACATTTGCATTCAAGAGAAAATACATCCAGTTTGATTGCTGTCTTCTTGCTGACCTCCGACAGTGGTGCTACGGGTTCTACGTGACTCACCAGCAGGGGCACAACGGCTTCGAATTCTTTTTTAAGACCAGAGAGCTGAAGAAGAAGTGGCTGGATCAGTTTGAAATGGCCGTGTAAGTACGCAGATACATGAACACGGCAGTCATGAGTCATTTGTAAAGGCCAACGTGTGCATCATAGGAAAAACAAACTGTGTACATGTGTGTATGTTTGCATATGTGTGTGTGGTATTTATTTGTCTGTGTTTACATGCATGTTATTCCAACACCGACAGAGGTGTTGACTCTTTCATGTGCACTGTTTGATCAGGCCTCTGCTATAATGAAGCACACACTGCTGAAAACAGTATGATAACACACACACACACACACACACACCTATACGCGCACACACACACACGCCGAGACACACAAGCATAAACTGTTCCAAAGAGCTGCAAAACTACAAAGAAGTCACTGCCTCGATGTTTCTTCAAATCAGTCCTTTATGGAGGTATATCTTTTGTATTATTTTGTAACAGTGGGAGGTTTTTCTTAGGCAGATACCCCGTCTGCGTTCTTTGTTATGTTGATTTCGGGAGAATACAGTGTTGTTTTGACATTACTCTCTGATTGACTGAACAAATGCTTTTTGTGTTTGGGCTGGATATGTAAAAACATCCCTGATATGCATGCTGACTACTTGCTATGGCCTTTGTGAATATATTTTAACTTCTCAAAGTGTGCAGGATTATTCTTGTATACTTGTGTATATATACCCACTGTAGCAAAACAATGCAGTATTTGGGGATGCGCATTAAATAATGTGCAATTTAAGCCCTTCCCTTTCTCTCATCTCGAACTGAAAGTTCACCTATGTTTGAATTCATGAACCCACATAGACCGCTAGCCTCCTTGACGCCCACTCAAAATCTCACTTGTAAGAAACAGCCATTTTTCACGTTTCCCGTCTCAAAGCTGTTTTTTTTTTTTTCTTCCACGGATGCAGGATTTGTGTCTGTGTGCCTCTGTGCATTGGGTAATGACACCAGAAGGGGCCCATTCAGAAAGTGAAAATTGTACCTGCAAAGAGGATGTGGGCTCCTGATGAAGGACTCACTTATGGGAGCACTCAGTTTAAGTGGCTACTGGATGCTGTGTTCGATACAAAAATCAGTTGTTTTTTTTATTTTTATTTTTGCGTCTGTGGTGTTTGTTCAGGTTCCACAATGGCTGCTTATTTCTGCAATGCATGTTTGAGCTCAAGATATGTCTGGGCTGATTCAAGTCCTCTTCATTTAAACACACACTCACACACACACACACATGCACTGGGGATAAAATTGCTTTTATTACACTGAACTGAAGGAGCGGATTGCATATTGTTTTTTGCCAAGTTATTTTATTCAGTTATTGTTGATTTAAGACGATTAGGAATGTTTTGTATAACATTAGCAATCTGTCACATATAATCACAGAGGTACAATCACAGAGTAAATGGAGCTAAATAATGAATAATAGTAAATATGTCATAATAATAATAATTAGTACTGTGATCTGTAAATTAGCTCAAAGCGCAGCGATGGCTGTAGACTCCTGTTTCCATTTTTGGTTTCATTTTCTCAGATCAAACATCCGACCAGAGAAAGCCAACCACAACTCCCACCAGTTCAAGATGAACACCTTTGAAAGGATCACTTCCTGTAGTTTCTGTCACCTCTTGCTCAGGTAATATTCAGATTGAACGATCTCTTCTATTTTGGATAATGACGGGACTCAATCCCACGCCCGAGTCGGGGTGAACGACACACATTGTTCTAGAATGGCAAATCATCATGTGTCATTACGTCGATAGTGTTTTTCTGTTCTCATGAAAATACATAATCTTTTTCATATTGAAGGTTTGAAAGGAACGCTGTGACATTTCACATTTTTCTCAGGCACATAGGAAAAAGGAAGTCAACTGCGTTCTCTCAATTGGCTGGAAATGGCTTATTAGCACTGGCTTAAGTGAAATAAATAGAGACAGCTGACTGAGTCGGTCTCCAGCAGACAGCATCAGGTTTATGTTCTCGGAAAGCTAAAGGACATTTCCTGTGTCATTTTTCTTATCTCGAAACTGCGACAGAAGCCTGAAATTTCAAAATGTCAAGGTATTTCTCTTAAAGAGGCTGTTCTACATGAAGTCTGTCCTGTGGTTTATTGTGTCCAGGGGCATCTTTAACCAGGGTTATCGCTGTCTAAAATGTGGGCTGGGGGCTCATAAGGAGTGTCTGGGTCGACTGGGAGTCTGTGGGAGAGCAGGTGAGATGGAAGCTTCCCAAACTGACTGTGTTTCACTTTTACCTTGAACTACAACTACCTTGAAAACTAAAAGGCATCATTTCCATAATAATATTCACTGTGCATATTTAAGTCCCTTAGAGTATATATATATATATATATATATCTATATATATGTATGTCCTCATTTTTTGATGACCTTTCCTTTGGCGCCACCACCAGGCCACAATTTCCAATGTGGAAAATATCAAAATCTAAAAGGCAGATTTAGCCTGAAATTTACTGAGCACATTTCATGTTCCCGAGAGAAAGACCTCTTTACATTTGGGGCCCTCCGTGAGCTTTCCTCTATAGCACCTCACACCCATGCCAGGTTACCAACCTTGTACAAATGATATGTAACCGCCGGCATACGATGAAATATGAAATATTTATGGTATGCGGCAACCCCTTTGACCTTTCCTGACTTGTTAAGAAGAGAGAAAATCCAAGCATCCATGTATTATTTGCTGTTTTTTTTTAAAACATTTCTAATGTTCAGACTTTCTTTTAGCAGCTGTTTAAATTGAAGCTAAACTACAGGTCCGTATAGATATTTCAAGCTTTAGCTCTTTGTCACCAGTCCGAGGCTGTAGTTCAGGTACATTACCCTCCCTGAATACACAGACAGCTAAAGGCAGCTCAGGCCTTTGACAAGCCTTCTTAGCAGAAGCGCTGTGGTCTTTATGCATTCTGAGGCGTGATGAGGGCCAGCAGAGGTTGACAGTTGAGGTTGTATGTCAGGAAGCCACCACGCACTGATATTGTATTCCTCTCACCGCGTCTGTCTCTCACTCGACTGCAGATTCTGCCAAGCCGAAGCCCAAGGTAAGACCTGAACTCTTTCTCTTCTTTGACTTAGACACCAAAGCTAACACAATTAGTGAAGCATAATAGCAGCAGCTATCACAGAGCACACGCTTATTACCCACATCAACAATTAGGTCAACAATCGTACGGCGAACGGTTTGAGGAAGGACTTTAATTATAATAAATTAATAAATGAAAGTGTTTTGAATTAAAAACACGAAGGACAAATCCGTGATAATGAAATCCCATCTCACGCGTACAATTTGTGTTAACCTGAAGGCAGCACCCTTTGATTTAATGATGTGTGAACTCGCCGTCGCCTAAAAATTTACTGAATGCCGACCCACTGAGCAGCAGCTGGAGTTCTGATTGGCCAGATTCCTGACAACTGGCCATTCAGAGCTCCTGCTGACATCATTTCATTTTTCTGGCAGAGTACACATCTTTAATTTAAGTCGGCCATGGACTATAAATTATAGTAAGACTCCACAAAGTATAATTAAACACTTTAAAAATCTATATATTCTGAGTCCTGACCTGACAAAGAAGTTCAAGTTTGATACAAAGAGCCAGTATTTATTTTAGTATTACCATTATTGTAGACTAAGTGGTCAGAATCAGACCATGCATCTACACAATATAACACCCACGGATGATTGTATTAGGAATCTGACTCATTCTTCAGGTCAGGCTGAACCTGCACAAGCAGCACGAATGACCTCTCCATTCATCAGCCTCTTCCTCTCTCCACAGTTCTTTCTTCCCAGCTCGATTTCTTGTGTTCTTCTCCGTCTTGCTTATGTTCTCTCTCTATCCACAGGAAAGCACAACACCAGCGGACCCAGGTCAGTATGGCTTGACCACTTTCCAGCTTTTGTGAACTTGCTAAGGGCTTTACGTGGTACCTCTTAAGCTGCTTTCATCTCGGTTCTGTAACAAAACAGAGACACCGGCAGGATGAAAAGGAGACGGTTAGTCAGAGGCCAGAGTGAGACCTGGAGCAGATAGATAGGTGTTTGAAAGCTAACCTTCAGATGTTATCGTAACGCTCTCATTTTTGATCAAATATTACTCAGCTCTTTCTTATTTTTTCCATCCCCCTCCCGAAAAAAAACCCCTGAAGATGTTTTCTTAGAAACGCACTGACACGACTCTCTCTTGCTCGCACAAAGGGTTCAAAGAAAGAAATGAGCAACAACAGTTTCCTCTTGACAAATATATTTGAGTAAGAATAACCAATGAATAATAGGATGCAGGAGGAATCCTTATCCAAAGCACAAAAAAAGAGCCCTTTTCTCTCCGTATTCTGTGAAGCCTAAACCCAAGACGGCATTGAGATGAATTGGAGTGGGTGGAATCATTATGAGGATGGCGGCAGGAGAAATGCTGGCGGAAAAGCACTTCCAGCGGTCTATATGCCTCAGCCTCAACTGCTGAGCTGTGCCTTTGTGATAAATCAATTTCCATAAGGGGCTTTATGAGAAAGACATCCGTGCTTATTGTTCTTATTAAAAACATGAATGTGAGATATTCCATTCATCTGAGGTCACCGTCAGCTAATAGTTTCCTCGGGCTGGTTTGCAGGGGAGCCGTGGCTGGAAGGGAGATGTGTCTGAGAGGGGCTAGATGTGTGAGTCTGGGGAGAGTAAGTGGCTGTGTCTTTTAAGTTGGCAGGGGTGTTTAGTCTTAGCCTTAGCCGGATGCTTGTGGCTGTATTTGTCTGCCACGCCGAGGAAAGATTGGAGCCGTGCCGTACAGGAACCGAAGAGATGAATTTCCTGCGAGAGTAAATTGCTGCCTTTTAGAACGGTGCCATTCTGTTGGTTTAGATCTCAATCAAAAAGACCGTCAAGGGCGCCCACGTGTGTGTACATGTTAAAGATGAAATGTGCTGGAACTATTAGGACATCTAGTGATATTTAGATGGTTTGGATTTAATTGCACATTAAACTATGTGACTTCTGCTGTTCACACCCTTCTGCTCAGAGCTTGCTGCAGCGATGCAGAAGTGTACTCCAGGCTGTGTTAGTGCAACGTGACATCTTCTTCTGACCACACCCATTAATAGACACTACTTTTGTAATTATTAGGAGCTGGTTTGTTGAGATAAACAGCTTCTACAGTCAGGTTCCACTGAAAAACAAAAAAAACGTATGGAAATGTGGCATTTCTTGTCACAGTCTCCTCATCGCTCTCCACACTAACCTGATGTTTCTGATGCACCAGTGCTCCAAAACTTCTACATTTCTGCACTTGTACAGATGCTGGTTGTGGTGACAGTTACATTTCTAATTATAAACTTAAAGTCAGAGGGGGGCAGTGACACACTGCTTTTTAACTCACAGCAAAATTCAGAAAAAGTTATCGTTGTGTTTGTAGTCTAGGTTACAGTTACCTCTAATGAGAGGAAGAATCACAAATTTTATTCTGCTTATAGACTTCACCTGGACAAATTTTTGATTGATCAAATGTGTTAACTTAAAAAAGAAAGAGTCTGCGCTTTCCAATTTAGCCTGATCAAAATATCCCCTTGTGACTCTTATGCTCCCTATTTTTCTTAGATCTCATCAGTAGTGCCCTCTTCCTTATGCCATTTTTAAAATGTCTCTCCATCATACGTAACAACAGTATTTATAATCTGTTGCCCAGAATCGATCAGGCTACACAAGGTCTGACTGCTCCTACACTGCTGGATGACTCTGATGAATATCTAACAATTTGAGCATAACTGTATTTGTATTCCTTGTCTGCTAGGTTTACCCAGGATGGTTGCGATCAGAGACTACAGTGGCGTCCCCTCTCCCCACTACGGGCCCCCACTAAGCATGCATGCGGGGGATATCATCGAACTGATGTTTGCAGACCTGCACAGCTCCTGGTGGCAGGTGCGTGTCACTCAGCTCATCCCCGTTTTATCACAACATCTGTGACTCTATGAAAAAATAACATGTCACGGCTCACGCGGCTGGCTCGGTGCACGCAATGTCTCTGCAGTGTCATCGGTTTGAACCCGTGCTGCGTGTCACCTCTTCTCTCTTTCCTGCCAGTTCTTCCACTGTTTGACAAAGTAAAGGGTTTCGAGAATATATAAAAGAGGGGACATGGACAATTTGTCTCCCTTTGTCTATTATTGGTCATCACAAATTACATTGTGGGTGTTTCACATCCTGCGTCAGGAAAGGCAGAAATATGACATTATGATGAGGTCAGTGATAATTAGAAATATCAGTCAAAAATCTGTACATTACAAAAGGGGTATCTGTTCTCTCCCTCCTCAGATTGACTCACAGCCCACATCAGATGATCTAACCAATTAGTGGCTTCGGTTGATTAATTGAGTGCCACGGCGAGACAATAAAACAGCAGACACTTCAGCCTCTGGAGGATGTTTTAATGGTGGTGCACAACCTCGTGTACAGGCACATTTAGCAACCATCTCACGAGGTCAGCCAATGCATGACAGCGTTTGACCTTATCTATTTTTGAAAGGATGGCGATTTATCTGGGGTCTTCCGGCAGCCTCCCTAGCTGTTTCTCACACTGCTTTACGCCGGCATTAAAGCCTCATCCTCCTTCTGGTGCCGCTCCAATCAGACGGCGGTCTTTGCCAACGGCACGGCTGGGAGTTGGCCGTTAGCCTGATTTCCTATGCTCCATGTTTCTCTCTGTTGTGACAGAGCACAAGGTGGAGGGTGAGGGCACGAATGCCAGGAGACTTCATGTAAGCTGATAGAACAGCTAGCAGAATGTCACCTGATGGCACTGCATTGTTTGCTACCATGGTAACCATGCATGCTGGCGGGGGATAATTAAATGATAATACACATCCGTGTGTATTCCTGTACTGTGCATAATGGTGCTGTAATAGGACTCCTACCCTGTTCCAACATTGTTTGTATTATGTGTCCTCTCGGTGCACATGAGAAGATTGACAAAACGCAGATTTACGGAGGCAGTGAAGTTTAGAAAAAGGGAATGTGAGGAGGAAAATACCAGCAACAAACAAAATGTGTGTTTGTTTTTTTTTTTTAGCTTAGATCATTTTAATTTGGTGAAGAAAATTAAATTCACAGTCCGTAGTTCACGGTAATCTGTCTCTCTGTTTCCTATCACTCAAGTATGTGATTAAAAGCAAGCTTAAATACACCAAATCACATGAACTCCACTCGATGGCGGTGCATGATACTCTGTTAAGCTAGTTCTTTTAACAGGATTAGCTTAGCGGTCCAGTTTACGTCTCATGGATTTAGCCACAGCCTCGTTTTATTACAAATAAACATGTTCGTCCATCAAAATTGATGTTATAGCAGCTGGTGGGGAAAAAAAAAAAGTAACTTTTGTTTTATCTCGAGTGGCTAACTGTGGCTAATTCACCAGCTAGCTTTCACTTGATACAGCTCACTTGTTGGAGCTGTCCAATTGACTTGTGACAAAATCCAGCTTATATAGCTGAATATTAAGCTTTTTTATAATTAGTACCACATTTTTACATTTCTAAATGATCTATTTCTCTGACACAATCATCTAAATATAGTGTACATGTATTTATATGTTTATACAACCACCAAAACTCCAGTTAGCGTATTGTGCTTTAGCTTTGCAGGGCAGTGAGTGAGTTCACGCTACAAATTTATGAATAGAGACTGTGTTAATCATAGTTAAAATGTTGTCTATTTAAATATGTATTTACAGTTTCCAGTCTGTCAGGTGCTACTGTTTCAATCCAGTTACTTTTTATCTATATAGTGGCAAGAAACCTTCAGCAGAACTCAGCCCACTTTCAAAGATTTACACTTTTGTGATGAGGGATGTTAAAACATATCAAGGACTGGCGGCTGTAGTGAGCTTTAATCATGGACTGTTTAATGACTAGTGGATGGAGCTTCTTGGTCTGATAAGTGAGTCATAGCCAGCAAAGGGTGGCTCTACTGACAGCAAACAGAAGTCGGACTGTATGTAAATTTATAAGAAAACTTGCTTGATTTGGTCACAGTCGGTAGTTTGAAGTCTTCTTCAATACAGCGTGATGTCCATTTTGTAAATTATGGGCCTGTGTAGATTACAACAGACAATGAAGCAAGGTCTCAGTCATGTACAATCAGGATAGAGGCAGCGCCGTGCTCTTATCCAAACACAATCACTTCTGACTCCAAGAAAAAAAAACAAGATGGCAACAGCCTCAAAGCCAAAGTTAAGACTTCAAAATCAATGGGTGACGTCACGGTTGGTTTACACTTGGCTTTAACATGTAGGATGAAGTGATGAAGAAGATTAAAGTTAAGAAGAGTACAATCTGATAGGAATAATACGAGTTTCAGAGCATGAGGAATGAGTCTTTTCAACAAGTTTGTCGAGTCACGCGATGCGTTTTTTGGTGAAAAACACTGAATCTAAACGAAACCATTTGTTTACAATGAAAACTCCACAGGGTACCTTTAATCTTCAGCGTCCCCAGTGGCGCCAGAGGATGGAATTACAGAACATTGAGAATTCATATCCCCTGTTACCCAGGAGGCGATTATCCCCCATCCCACTGGCAGAACAATACAATCAATCACCGTAATTTCATTTGATCCTTTGGCTGCTGCCTGTTTATGCCAAGAGAGTAATAAGTTTAATCTTTATCATACGCTTATCGAAGGCATAACAAATAGAGAGGGGCTCTCAAAAAACCTTTGATGAAATGTTATTACACAGAATGAATCACAGAGATGGGTAAAGATGCGCTTTTCAATCTAGTTACTGCCGGAGCTTGCACGGTCCCAAAAAGCTTTTCATACTCTAATAAAGAGGAGTGAGGAGGACAGCATAAACAGGGCAGGAAGCTGAATGAAGAGCTCCACATGCCCTCAACACTCACTGTCTTCTCAGATTGACTCGATGGACTTCAAATTGACCTCCGACTCAGGACTGGAAACTCAAATTATCTGGAGCTTAATGCTGATATACTGTATATGCACATTACTGTCTAGAAGATAATTTACATGATGGAGAATTAGAGGTCTAAAATAAACTGAACTAGATCTAGGAGCAAGTTTGTATTGAAATTAAGTCATTTGTTTAATCAATTTGGTTTATTTAGCCAGAGAGAGAGAAAAAAAAAACTATGTCTACACTATGTTTGTTTAAGAATTAATGGTTTTCATATAAAGCCGGTGTTTGCTCGAGGCGGGCTAGCTAAAATGCAATTGTTAGTCTTTAGTGCAAGCAAGGAAGCTCACGCTGTTTGGTTATTCAAAGACCAGAATAAGATCCATTATTTAGTGTTAAACGAGGCTCTTGTTTTGATGCAGTACAAATCTAACTGCCGGCAGAGTTTGAACCATAATTAACTTGGGCTGAAAATTAGATGCACTGCTTGTTGTGTGCTAATTGCTGAGGATTTATTGAAGCAAGTGTGGGAGGGGAAGAGAAAAGGAAGTGAGAGAGAGACAGAGAGAGAGAGAGAGAGAGAGAGAGTAAGAGAGAGCGAGGTATAGTTGCTTCCAGACATAATGCGATTAACAGCCAGTTACCATTGCAGGGAAGAATTCAGGGGACAAGCAAGACTGGCTTCTTTCCAAGTGACGCTGTGAGGCCTTGCCCATGTGTAAGTGTGCATATTTTTCGTAATCAATAAGACACATTTAGTGTGATTACAATGCATTCAGTGGATAATGGCTACTATTGATGTTTTAGCAAAGGAATGTTGTGCTTTTCAATTGCACTTTTTCGCTGTAGAAGACTGATTTTAGCCATTAGATGTGGCTTGAATATCACATTACCACAAATGACCTCCACCCCCTCTGTATCGACTCCATTAAGACACAAAATAACCACAATTCTTTTCTGTGCCAGGTTCCAAAACCTGTCGATTACTCTGCCCAGCTCTGGTAAGTGATGAAAACAAATGACTGTAGATTGTTAACAATAACCACAAGTCATTCTTACTCCATTTTATTGATTGCATTGACCGTCCTCATCCTCATGTTCAGAATGATTGATTGCAGTTTAAGTGCAGTAGTTGTTCTTTGGGTGGTTCAGGTTTGCGGGGCCTATGGGGAGAGACCAGGCTGAGGTGGAGCTTCTGGACCGGGGAAACAGCACCTATCTGGTTCGACACAGGAGTAAAGAGTGCACGGAATACGCCATCAGTATAAAGTAAGTGACATGACAGCTTATTTTCCATTTATTTCCATAATGAATGTCAAATTTACGCTCACTGCAGTTTATCGGGAGCGGTGGAATAAACCGAGCACATGCAGTCAGCAGCAGCCTGGTGGGCAAAAACACCTTATTGAGTGAGAGGCGAGAGTGGCAAGACTCATTCAAGCTAACAAAATGCCCACATGCAAATAACAGCTCCGGATAACAATGGTGCAGTGTCTGAAAACAAACAGCTCATCAGATGTTGAAGTGGAAGGGCCGCAGCAGAAGGAGATCACGCTGTGTTCCACTCATGTCAGTGAAAAACAAGAGGTTATGCCGACTATATAATCACATAACAGCCGCAGCTGAAGAATGGAAAAAGTTCAGCCCAGTCTGATGAATCACAGCTGACACTGAAATGCAGATGGTGGGGGGAGAGAATTCAGTTTAAAGGGTTGTTTCACTCAAATTGCGAGGGAAACGCATTTCCTCACTTAGTCCCTCGGGGCGTCAAGCGAATAGTTTTGGCCAGGTGTTGAGATATCTGTCTCGAAGCTTTCAGCCTCTAAAGCATCAAACCCAGTGTTAAATTTCATCATATTCCATTCAGTAAACATTAATGGATTATGGACCAGTGTTGTTCATCAAACACGGGGCTTATAAAAATCTCAAGGCTTTGCAGAAATCATGTTATGACTTTCCTTCAAAGTGAGCAATGGGCATTGTTTGAAAAATGGCATTTGGGTTCACTGAAGAAGGTGCGATAGTAGTTATCATGCAGATCTTTATTCTAAACAGTGAGTTTAACCAGTGTCACTGAAACCATATATTTATTTACATTATTTCATTTCTTTTATATAAGGCCTGCAGCAGGACGTCGCCAGAATGAATTATGTTAGCTAAATAAGAAAAAGACAGGATTTGTGTGGGATAAGCAAAGTTGAAACAGATACATCCATACACACCCAGTAGCTCCCTTTAGAATGATTTGGCTCTTTCTCAAGCTTAAAATCTGTACAACTCTTTCTAATGGAAGCTACGTGGTGTTAGGTTCTGTCATGGCTTTGAGTTTCTTGTTTAGTGTTTCACTTACCTCCTCTTCTGCATTTAAGTTCATTCTCTGCCCTTCAAGTGGACAGAGAATGAAATCGGTAAATACGTTAATAACCGATCTCGGAGCTCACAGTGAATCAGACATTGTGGATACACATTGCTTCCGTCCTTCAATATGGCCCTTGAAAAAACTCTTATTTTCCTGGCCCTGGTTTTAATCACGGTATGAATCATACAAAAGAAAATAGACCCCATGAAAATTGTTGACAGTGAGGTCTGTTTTTATTTCTGGAAAGAGATGTTGTTGTTGATGCCTTATTTCCATGCTCCGAGCGTCGGTTATATTGAAGTACAGGTAAAAGAGATATATATTACTAAATCTGCCATTTCTGTGTCAAAGGCTAAGTTTGGACCTTACATCATCATTTATCTTTGTTGCCATTAATTTGTGTTTACTCTGGCAGTCGGCGCCGATACATCTCAACTGAATGCGGCATGGGAGACGAGGTGGAATTGGATAATCCATTTCACCATCTATCAGCTGTCCGTCACTTCTTTCTCCACAGACATATGTTCAAGAGGAGCCTGTTAGCTTTTCATCATACTATTTGCTGCTCTTTTCACTATCGGTCATAAGAAAAAAAAAAAAAAAAGTATTTCAAAAGAGCGCTAGCAACGCACTTGAATAGTAGATAAAGCATCCATTCCTTTAGGCCTTAATAAATGGCTGCTTTATCTGCAAGTTGAGTGCCTCAGTAGCCCTCTTTTGAAATAGAACACTGTCCATTTCACATGTGAATATCTTTCAGGCTACATCAAAGCCTGTTGAGTCTTTTCAAAAAAGAAAAGGACTATCGAGTCCTCCCGACCTGGCGTGACGGCTCTGAGAGATTATAACGATTGAGGGTGCACTCTGAAAAAGTGTTTGGATGTTAAGACTATTTAGCCGGTGACACACCATTCCAGCCCATTTGGTTCTGGTGGACTCATACCGTCTCTCATTCAAGGCTTTGATGTACAGGGCCACTTTCTGAACTGTCCAATCCTAATTGCCTGTCTTACTGCTTAAGATCATTATCAGGATGGCCGTTTGAGATAATGGCACTTTATACAGAGAGCTGCTACTAATCAACTGGAACTGTCTAATGTCAAACGCTACAAGTCGTCAGTTCGCGCGTGCGTGTGTGTATTGAATGTTTGCGTGTTTGTGCATGCATGTGCAGCCCACAGGAGCCTAGAAAGACTCAAACAGGGCTCATCTGTCTCCATGTGTTATGCACCATATAACTCAACGCACATCAATAATGTATTATTCAACATATATTCATAATGTATCAGTGAATTTGCAGCATGGCCATAGTCTTCTTGTCCGTTGTACACTGCGGTGGAAGATTTACAATGCGGATCTATCTCCAGTGTAACTTGCACGTCACCGTATGGGAGACATGCAATATACAGCACTGTGCTTGCAATTGACTTGACAGGGCATCCCCACTTGTGCCTACAATATGTATGTGCTGAACGGCGTGTACGTGTTTTCAAGGTTGACCCGCATTACTTTTGATTAAGTACTCAGTCTCAGCTATAATTCTCACATGACATGATTATTTAATCATTTAATTATTGAATCAGACCTACAGCTTATCCTCTAAAGTGCTGTACCGTCTATTTTTCAGTGATTTTTGTATCTCCGATTAAGTGAGCAAACTGAATTACATCGTCCCTCCTCAGAATCACATTTATTATTAAAACACAAGCTGAATGTGTTATAGAGTCTTCAAAATGTCAAATGCTTGAGTAATAAACCGAAACGGTCTTTTGCCTATTGGTGATCAGGGTCGTGTCGAGTTGTGGAGGACGATTTATTAAACAAAAAAGATAATAATAATGAATTTAATTAATAAGTATAAGATTACTTTTTCTGCATTGTGTCCCAGTTCCATATGACATACTAATTTTAATGGTTTTTGATATACAGTTCCTGTGTTCACAGGAAGAAAGATACTAAATTAAGCATATTGTGTCACTAGGTGTTGTCAGTAGTTTCAGAGCCCCATCACTAAGCTGGCTCACTGACATGGATCAAAACTATTGTTAATGTTATTAATTGAATCTGTGCTTTTCCTGTTATTAGTCAAATGCTGTGCTGTGAAAAAGGCCTATTGTGCACGGCGGTGACAGCACCAAAAATAGTGCAGGAAAAAAAAAGTGCATTCAGTCTTGAAACGCGTTTTGTTGTCGTCTACTGGCACGGCTCTTTGTAACATTTCCTGTTAGCGCAAAAGGACAATAGAGCTTTTTCACGGCAGCCAGTCTGACATGAAATAACAGGGTAAACACAGGTATTAGCAGCGATGCTCATCAAGGTTCAGTTCCATTCAGGTTAAACACAGTCAGGGCGCTGCTGTGGTGCAAGTCGACTCACGGGAAAGCCTCCGCTGTAGCAAAAGGATTGTAACCTCAGTTAGTATGATTGGAAACACCTGCGTTGACCCTACTGTGTCATGTCAAAATGGCGGCTGTGAAAACGTCTATTCTTAGTAGATGATGCTGTAGAATGAGTGCATAGTATGGAAGTAGGCCTCTCAGGGAAGGTCGTTTGTCCATGTTACTCAAATTACCCAAACAAACCATGAAACTTAATACTAAGTTATGCTTGAAACTTAGCTGTTTTTATAGTTGAACGGGGTTTTCAAAGTCAGTGTGGCACTTTCTCGCTCACACAGGAAGATACAGCCGCGGTTTCACATCCAGTTAGCGTGTCCGAGAGAAATATAACCTTGTGGTGACAAGAGAAAGGTATCACTGATGATTAAAGGGGGTAGAAAGGGAAGGCCGTTTTGCTTTCTTGCTTTTCTTTTGAAATACTGGATACTTTAATGCTCACAACTCATATCCACTTGCGATGAAGGCACACGAGTAGACATTGCTTCATTTCAAGGGTTGACAAGCCGAAAACTGTTGGAGTCCGCTGGTGTACAGTACGAATTGATTTCTTTTTTTCACCCAAATTGGGTAATAGTAGGGTGCCGCTATAATTATGCGATGCGAGTGAAATTGATCTGATTTTCTCAGGCAGCTCAGACGGACCTTCGTGACGGTTCGCCACACACACACACACACACACACACACACACACCGGACTGATGTGGAAGCATGTATAGTTGATTATCCACCCATGTCTGATTCATCCTCCACAGGTTCAACGATAAAGTCAAGCACATCAAGATTCTGACCAAGGATGGCTGTTTTTACATCGCTGAGAGCCGCCTGTTCAAGACCGTGCTGGTAAAGGTTTTGACTTTTTTATGGATTTTTATGCCCTGTGAACTCCTGCAGCATTAACGAGCACAATCATTTTGACATTACAATACTTTCGCAGCACTTTCTCGAGGTGAGTCCCTGCATGCAAGTGGTATTTTTACATTTCTTTTGAACAATGATAAAAATATGGCTCCTAGATGTTTATTTTCTACCTTTATGTACACACTCACAAAACCGCAAGGGGATGTTGTGAGCAACTGCTCGCGGTGTTGTATGGCAGTAGCTAATATTAGATGATTTCCAGTACCTGCACTTGAAATAGGCAGATAGAAAGATATACTGTGGTTAGTCTCCCTGCTCAGGAGCACTCACACTCAGTATCGTTTGCTGTTGCATTGTCGAGATTAAACAAGCAGCTCCTCCCTAACCAACCACATGCGTGTGCTTTCATTCCCACATTAGTACACAGTGCCAACTAGATTCATCCTGTTTTGTTTTATTGTGCTTGATTTACACAGGAGTTGGTTGAATACTACAAGCAGTACTCTCTGAAGGAGGGTTTCAGCAGTCTTGACACCACTCTGCAGGTTCCCTATAGGGAAAATTCCAATGGAAACATGCCCAGGGCCATTACCAAGGCTGGCAGTGGTGAGTCTGCTTCACAAACATCCAGGTTTCCTCACTGACACTATCTGTCTGACAGGTGGAAATGCTACCAGTTCAGATCAGATCACAAAGTCAAAAGTAATAGATGAGAGTGATTCTGAGTATTGCTGTTTTTTTTTTGTTTTTTTTGCTACAGTCCAGTACAGTAGAGATAAAGCTTGTAAAGCCTCTCTGTGTGAGGAAAAAAAGTCAATGGAAACTTAGATTTAAGTCCTCAATATTTTATTATTATTACACGCCAGCTAATGCACCGTACGCCGTCGCCTCAGAGAACAGTAGGAAAACGTCTCAGTTTACATTGCAAAATTATGCTTACACAGCATTTGCTTGGTTATTAGGTGCACGTCAAAACTGTGTCTTGATACTCGAGGCAGTGCTGTCTTTGACATGTGAGACACGCTGGAATTATTTAGCACACCATAATGAGCTAACACGATTCCCTGTGGAACAACAAGCAGTGTTTTTTTCTTCTTTGGGAGGCATCCCTCTTTAGTTTTGCTTGGTTGATTCTCTTTTGTCATTGTTAATAAAGTAAAACATCTTAGCACATGCATAAAATCACTTAGATTTGACAAATTTGTCAAATAAGGACTTTAATTTTGTAAAAGTTTCTTCATCAGACATGAAAAAAGATGTGATATAACCATTGTGTGGATATTTTAGGTCATCTAATGGATGTTAAGCACATTATGTGGCAGGCCTCCATGTGGGTCAAACTAAAACTGGACTGAAACACGATAAGCTTTCACAGGGTCAGAATGAAACATGCACCCACTGTTAGACTGCGAAATTACCTCCACCGCGAGAGGTTAAGCAGCCTTTTTGATTCCAGCCTGCCGACATTAATGAACGCATGAATGGATGCATTCCCATGTTTACTTTTAACAAGTGAAGCCGCTGCGTCATCAACTGGCCCTGGAGAGATTCTCATTCGCTGTCTGGAAGCATGTGAACAAGTGGACCTGCAGAAGTAGGGGATAAGGCGGGATTTAAAGCAGGCAAGAGCAGGAAGAAGAGGAGAGGCAGGAAAATGATGAGGCAAAAACAAGGTGTAGGAAGAGAAGAGAGGAAAGAGAGAAAGAGAGTTAGAGCGATGGGAGGTTGGAGGAGATGGAGGTAAAAACAAAGGACAAAGAATCCATTAACCCATTCAAGAAAAGATCATCTGCACCTTTTTGCAATGGAGTTAAGTAACCTTTCAGCTAGCTATTTATGCTATCTTAGCTTAACATAAAGACTGGACACAGGGGCTAACTGCTAGCCTGGTTCTGCTCATCTAAAGTTTCCTAATTAACACAAAATATCTCTGTTGTATTTGTGGTTTTGCAGAATCTGCTGCGCCCAGACAAAAAATGTCCCATGTTTTCCAGTCTTAAATCTCAGCTCAGGAACAATCTCCTGGCTCTCCTTTAATACTTCACATGCAGACACAAAACTGGTATCAGTCTTGGCAAGAAAACAAAGCAATTTCCACAAAACGTTGAACTATTTCCTTGAAAATGTGAAATGTGGTCAAACTGTACAGATTAGATTTACACCTGGCTGAGATCCAATGCAAGCCAGGCCAGCTCTAAATGTGCTCTAGCTGATCCAATAAAATAACATGTTTCCTTACGCAAATAAAATATCTAAATACAAATGATACATACAAATCTTATTACCGAGTAGAAATCAGGTAAAATAGAGGTATGAAGGGACGGCATGGGGTAGGAGAGAGCAAAAACAAAAGAGGGAGTGGGAAAGACAGTGAGTGAAAGAAATAGAAAGGAGGCTCGGCGGCTCGCCAAGCTTGGCAGAGAGGTCCCAGTTAGGGCCCAATGCCCCAGGCAAGCACCGGGAGCCTGCTACTCCAAACGTCACACTCCGCACGCTGCTCAACTCCGAGATGGCTTCACAATTTTCCTGACAGGACATGACATTTCACTTGGGCTGGCAGCGGAGAAAACTGTATGACAGCCGCCTGCTGACATACACCTGGGGGGATACCCCTGGTCCAATCGAGGGACTGCGCCTGCTTCCACAAAACTGGGAAAAGTTTGCAAATATGATCTGATGTAAAAGAGCAGAAAGCAGCTGGAGGTAAACTGTCTTAACTTAAAGAGAAGAGTATGTGTAAACACCCACAGCCGCCGCAACAGCAGCCTAGGAAAGCAGCCGAGCGTCGGAACAAAGTCAAAGTTAGCCCTTTGTGTCTGTTCGGATGTAAAATTCTGCTACATCCTTGTCCCTCTGCCTCCTTTTGCAGCGTCGGTCTCACAGCGCATCAGGCTTCAAAGCAGCTCTGCAAGAGGTGTGTTTGTGCATCGCTGCCATTCACCGCACTTCCTTCTGTGAGAAAGCCTTGACAGACCCGTCGTTGCCTCGGTGCATTCTGGGATAGATTATTATTGCCTTAAGTCGTCCACCCCCGTAGACAGACTTAGTGTGGGCAACGTTCTCTGTCTGGTAAACAGCCTCCATGGAAAGACAGATGTCATGCCAAAACAAAAAAAAAAAAAAAAAAAAAAAAAAGACACACACACACACACACACACGCACGGTTTGAATCACACAACGGTTTGAATCTCAAAGCAGACACCTCATAGCAAACAAAACAGACTGCAAGTCTGAGTAAACAATCACAAGATGCACAACTGCTGAAATACCATCAAAACTCTGGAGTAATCTGTTTGGGAAAGCCGACGTCTTTAATTAAAGTTAGAGTGTTTGGACTGGGAAATAATTAAAAATATCTTTTATTGTCTGTCAAGCGGGTCATTTTGTAGTTAAGTATCAGTGTTTTCGAGATGTATAATTCTGTTGCCTTAAATTAATGATTATAAGTGAAAACTATTCACAGTTTCTGTCGAGATGAGATATTACGAGAGAAATATTGAAAACAGGACATTTTGTTTGATAATTCTAAAATATCAGTTTCTAGTATCGAGTCCAACTTCTAGTACACATGCAGTATGTGTCCCTTTCTATATATACTTCCTGCAGACATGTTGCGCTCTGGTCAGACAAACAGTTGACACACATTGGCCTACATTTACTTATCCCTGTGGGGGAGACGAAGAAGGCATGAAACCATATTGCTGTCATGACAGGAGGCGGTTTTCTCGTTGTGAGGGTCTGCTGGCTCAGATGGGATTTCATATGGAAGCAGAAGTCTTTGGCTGTGCAGCTTGGATTCCCAGCCGTTGCCTTGTCAGTGCACCGTGCTGTGCCCAGACGTATACTCACCCCCATGCTGCTGCTTTGGCTCACTTGGTCTGAAGCTCAAAAGGTTGTTAGTGCTAATTATTATGCAGCAGGACCTTGGGAAGGTTTGTTAAAGCTACACTCCACATGGGGAAAAAGTATACTGACGGTGGAACACCTGATCTTTACAACCACATGCGGTTCTCGAACACCTCATTCAAAAAACATGGAGCAACAATATGCTGCTACAAGCAGACCCAACTATTCTGGGAAAACGCTCCGCAAGATTCTGAATCTTGGCTGCAGGGATTTCCTCCCATTCAGCCACAAGAGCATCAGCGGCGAGGTCTGCTACTGCTGCTGAGTGATAAGTCAGACCGTTAACAATTACTGTGTGCATAAACACAACATAAATGAGCCGTGCAGGCCAGTCATATTCTTCCTAATCTCAATAAACAGATATCTGCACATGAATGCAGAAGCTGTAGGCAAACGGAGCATTCTAGTTTCCGTTTGTGGTGTGAGTGGTTTCGAGCGCTCACGTTTGAGCGGGCTTTGGTTGCATGCATACGTGTGGAGAGCAAAAGATCGTAACCCGTCAGCGGCGATCTAGCTTTTTATTAGCTTTTCATGTGTAGATATGTGTTTATTCTCTCGTATGAAGTTGCTAACACTGGCTGTTGCCCCGGAGCCTGAAGTACTGTCTGTCTGACAACAAAACAAGTTCTTCCACACCAACAACTCTGGGAAAATCTTTTCTTTATGGACTGTATGTATGCATGAAGGTTTTCTACAGGGAGGCATTGTTATATTGAAATAGTCCTCTCCAAATTGTTCCTGAAAAGTTGGAAGCAAGCTATTGTTTTAAATATCATTGTATGTTGGAGCATTAAGAGGGATTAATTATGGATCTACTCCAAATAATGAAAAATAACCCAGTGGTATGTCTGCATATATATGCCATGTAAGAGATAGAAGATAGAAGTATGATTTTTATTTACTCAATACACACCTTCTATTGGTAGAAAATGAATATAAATAATATTAAATATATAAAAATCACATTTGCAATGACAAATTGTCACTTTCACTGTTTTGCCCTCTGCTGTCACTCTCATCTCCCGCCTGTCCTCAACTTGCTTATTCTTTGACTTTGCCAACTTTTCCTCTGTCTCTCTCTCTCTCTCTCTTTTACCATATCTCACTCTCTTTCTGTCAAACTCGTGTTTACTTTGCTTATGTTCTCTCTTTGCTCCCACTACGGCCTGAACCCCCCTCCCCCCATCACTCACCCCGTTTCTCTGTAGTTCCTCCTGGCAGCTGCAGCTTTGTTCCTCCCTCCTCCTCGCCTTTCTGGTCAGGTACAGGTACAGCTTTTTCTACTCTCTTCGTCCCCCCCCCCCACACATTTTTAGGTTTCCAAAGATGAACTGCCCCCCCCGCCCCCCTTCCCACCTCACCTCTGTAATAATGTAGTCTAATGATGACGCTTTTATGTCATATAGCACTGTCTGTACGAGATGCCACGTGGGGGGAAAAACATTCGCATGAGCCTTCTGTGATTCCACATCGGAAATATTGTGAATATGAAATATAATATAAATGAATATGACAGCAGTTCTCGGCCAGAATAACTGCAGAATTATCAACAAACAAGTAACAAAGAGCCGCAAAGCCATTAATGTTTATATTTTACAATGACAGGATCATTTCAGCTAATTAAAAAGAGGACGCACACTTTGTGTTTGTAAGGTTTCACTTCCTAATGAACCACAGGAAATATGTAAGCCAATAAAAATGTTAATTAAGGTTTAATGCAATTTTTTTTTCCAGGTGTGACTACAAGGCTGCTATCTTGGAATAATAATTTTCTAATTCTGCCAACACGGCACGAATGCAGCGCAGTAGCCCGTTGAGATTACTTTGTGTAGCGTGAGCCCGCGTGAGCATGAAGGAGTAGATGTAGTATCCTCCCGCTTGCGTCACCTGTACCTCCGCAGATAAGATAAACACACCTACACATACCTGTGTTCACAGCTGACACGACCCCTGACCCGCATGTGTGGGGATGACCTTGTGCAACCCGCAGTGCTGATGCAACGCATGAGCTGTGTTGAACAACTTTGTAGTAAGATCAACATGTGACTGTGATAAGCCATGACCTGTCAGCTCTACTCTCCAAAGCTGAACAGCTGTATGTATTTCTCACACTAGCTCGAATGATTTATTCCCACATTGTGTCTGCGGTCTTTGCTTCTACAGTTAGTATGACTCAGGCCCATGAGACGTGGCTCTTCGCTGCCTTATCATCTTTATAATATAGCTCTAGTCATTTTAATACCTGTGAGAGTGTGTTTGTAAACCCTGTAGAAACTACGAAAGCTCGAAGAAATGTGCCACTGTGTTTTAAGGTAGATAAATTGAGTTTATTGAACTGAGTCTGCCCTCTCATTGTCCCGAGATTGTAGTACACAGAGTTGCCAAACCTACATTTGATCGGCGAGGACCTCGAGCTAACATTTTCAAAGTTTCATTCCAATTTAAAAATATAATCAACTCGTTGTGAGGGTAAAAGTTAGTCACCAAATGTCTTCACCCTTATGGGTGTTCCCAAGTTGGCGAACTTAAGAGTTAAGGGGGATAACTTTTAGAAAGCCCAGGATTTCTCAGTGCGGAGGAGAAAAGTGGCTTCAACAGGGTGACACAGGTGAGAAGTTCTCCAAATGCTGAATGACGGTTTAGATTGTGCAGGATTTTTTTTCACTTCAAAGTTACTGAGTATTCAAGTTTGTGAAATAGCTAGTTTGCACTACTCAGAGGGAACGTCAGTAATCTATACGTTTTGATTAGATGCTGATTAAATTGTTGAATGGAGCGTGACACTCTTAGCGATATTTTACCTGTCACAGTGACAGCAGAGAGTGCCTGAGATAATCCTTAACTAAATCACTCTGAATCTCCCGGAGTACTGAATATATGTGAAATCTAGTGAACGGGATCTCTTCTGTCTCAGTGTTTTCTCCCAGAGTGGTCGCTATTGCAGTGGCTCGCTATGACTTCTGCGCCCGAGACACCCGAGAGCTCTCCCTGCTGCAAGGAGACGTCATCAGGATCTTCACCAAGATGTCCAACGGGTGGTGGAAGGGAGAGGTTGACGGCAGGGTAGGTGTGCTGTCATCATGACGCATCAGTGTTTTTGTGTCATATCACATACAACTAAAGCTCAATCAGCAACAAAGTCAGGTATTTGGGTGCCTGGGTGTGGCAGGGGTAAAATAATTGTCCGACATAACGGAGAGCACTTTGTAGTGGGAAGTCAGTGAGGGGTCACAATGTTGGTTGGCCTTGGCTACTGCCTGGATGTTGTTTTGATCTTGGCAGGAAGAAAAGCAGCGTGAAACTCTCTGTGTAGATTACAGAACCTTGGTGAAGGTCCTCACCGTTAGCGCCACTTGCAGGAGAGTTGGGGGAGGTGACAAGGGCTGCAGTCAGTATTGTGAGGAAGAGAGGATAAATACCACAAAAATATCACATGAAAAATATATTTAACATTTGTGCTGCTGCCTGTGTTGTGTCCCGTTGTTTTGCTTCTCAGGTGGGCTGGTTTCCTTCTACCTACGTGGAAGAGGAGTACTGACTTTGCTGGATGAATGACGTCCATTCAGCTGACCACCCCCAGGTAGCACCGTGCCGCTCAGCCACTCTCTGCGCCCCTGCGAGTCAGATCTCTTTGATAAAACCCGGAGACTCGGACTTAAGAGGAAGCAGCGGTGCCCTCAAAAACCTTCTCCTGCCCTCTGACAGATTCACACACAGAGCAGATGTCATATCACAGATTCCAGGAGCGTCACACCGTATCTCGCCTCTCCGCGGTACCTGTCTGCCCCCACGGCCCGCTGGGAAGTGCATGTGCTGTGCCCAGATAACCCCTCTCTCCTTCCTTGCTGCTCACCTTGTCTTATTATTGATGACTCCATTGGCTGGTGTGAGACTTGCCTTCACTGTCATCATGTTTCAATACCAGGAAGGCTCAGTCACCCAACTGGAACACAGATCCTGCTGACAGCGCACCACCCAGGTACTCCACCAAATTGAAATGCAGGAGCTGAGGAGGAGCGGTGGCTGTTGTTGGAACACTACAGCCCTCTGGGCTGTTCAGACTTTTGTGTTCAACTTTCTCTCTGAGGCACATTTTATTTTTCAGAGTTTTAATCATTGGACGGACATAAACGATGAGATACTTAAATGCAGTCGCTGAAATGTGGTTGTGGCACTGATCTATCATCCACGGGTGGTGTTTGTGTTGACTGTGTCGACTTGAACGGGAAATCACATCCACCGCTCACAAAGCTGTCTGTAAGCTTTGATTCCTGTTCTGTTATCATGACTTTCAAATATTTGTTTATTGGAAATAACCACCTCAACTTTAAGGACCATCTTCACAAGGCATTGGATCGGGGGAAAATAATTTAAAGTAATATTTGTCGCTGTCAAAAAAATATTTAATGTGCAGCTACAGCCTGCAGCCGGTTAGCTTAGCTTATCATAAAGACTGGAAACAGGTGGAAAGCAGCTAGCCTGGCTCTCCCTGGAAGTAATGAAATCTGCTTACAAGCTCACTAATTAACATGTCAAATCTTGTGAGTTTAGAACAACAATTTGTGGTTTTTACGAGGGGTTGTGTGTGTGTGTGTGAGAGAGACTATTTCTTGGCCAGGAGCGGTGATTTCCTGGAGTCTCCGAGTCGCCTGGCAACCCCACGGCGATAAAAAAAGACTCCAGGGATTAGCATGCTTACAGGAATCCACCGACCAGGGTGGATTTGGTTATGTTGTTTCATTATGTTCCCTAACTTTCCCCTCCTGTTTTCCAGTCAGCATGTTAAAGCTAAACTAACCGGCTGCTTCGCATTCAGTCGACAAACACGAGAGCGGTATCAGACTTCTGATGTAACTTTGTTCATGAAAGCGAATAAGTGCATTTCTCAAAATGATGATCGAAGCCGGAACTGACTAGTTAAGACTTTCCCCCGTGAGGCGTGAGTGATTCTGGCGAATCATCAGAAGGATGAGGACACATTTGGACAATGTTTAACGGGTTCTCTGTGTCCTTCTGTTTGGCTTCAGACATATGAAGTCATCAAAGAGAAAAAATATGCACAAAAGGAATTACAAAGGCAAATAAGTTTGAAAAGTGCAAGTTATAGGTCTGTATTTCACCGTGCGCTCTTTCATCTTTTGATCATTCACTGTGGAAACCGGAGAGCCCTTTTACATGCCACAGATTTTGTGTTTACCTCAACTCTTTTTGGTTTCAGAATGATTCAAGGGTGATGTAACAGCTGTTCACTGTAGAGCAAGGTAGCACAAGGGCGTTAAGCGATGCTGCTTTCCCTTCAAACGTTAACATCCCGCTAACCATGTGTGTGACATCAATATTTAATAAAAGCATACTCTTTGAATTGTATTTCTGAAATTTGATGGGCTATCTTTCCCTTCTCAGACAAATGTTACTTCGCGGGAACAAAGTCTTTTTGCGGTTGCATCACAAATCACAGTCGTGTCTGACATGATTGTGGAGGTGCAGCCGAGTGCTGCCAGCGGCTGAAATAACAGAAACAAAAACACCCGAGAACAGTTCTTGCATAGGAACATGTCATTTTAATTAAGCCACTGAACGGGGGGATTCAGTCTCTCCTGTTAATTTAACACATTTCACAAATTAGACACCTTACCTGTGAGTCGACGATGAGCATATGAGCGCCCTCCAGAGCTCCCGAAATAATCTCCCATTTGCAGACAAGAGTCATTTGTGAAATGCACCATTTGTAGTCTGAATCCAAGCCTACAACAAGCCATTGGTCTTTAGCTGTTTCCCACTGATCCTCTGCCACAGCGTGGGAAAGAAATCTCACCACGTGCCAGATATCTAGGAGACATTTTTTCTCAGGTAAGACAGTGTTTTGATGCATTTGTTGTGTGCGCCGTTCACTCCAAAAACTCTTCCACCAGAGTGAATTGTTCTGTACTGTATGGAGGGAATCATGAGCTGTTAAGACGTGAACCAAAAATCAGGGTTTTCCTTCAAACACAACACATACAGGTCTGTTCATTATGGTGCGCCAAGGTAGCGTTACCGTACCGACGTTTGTCATAATTCATATTCAATGAAGGGCAGGTGGGCAGGGACACACTGGAGTTTTGAATCCAAAGAAATCATTATAGATCGACAGAGTTAATTGTTGATACAAAGAAAAAAAAAAAGTGAGCGATGATATTAATAAATAGACGACGCCCCCTCTTTAGGATTTTTAAATATAAGATTCAACAGATGCGTTTATACAGCAGTCTTACTGTATTCCCGTCATGTAAACACTCCCGCAGGCTTACTTTCCCCCTCTCTGCTCTGCAGCCTCTCTAATGACCAAACTGAGCAGAGGGAGGGCTCTGCTGTGCTAACAGTAACCCTCCCGTCACAGAGAGGGAGAAAGAATGGCTCCCCTAATACTCTTCCTTTCCTTAATCTGCCTCTTCCTGTCTTAGCCAAAGAGATGAAAGGCGACGACACACACGAGTTGGACAGCAGCCCGAGAAAGAGAGAAATGAGTGTACAAGGTTGCGTGGAGCAGATAAAAGTACAGGGGGGAAAAAAGAGGGTGTATGTGTGTGTGTGTGTGTGTGCGCATCTGAGAGAGAAAGGGAGACTAAAGGCAGACACAGAGAGAAGGAAGCCATGCATCATCTTCATCTGTCTGAATGATCTCCTTAACCCTCGGTCTTTGCCCGTCAGCCCCTCTGGATCTCTATATGGGGTTAAACAGGGATTTAGCAAAATACGGTGAGCCCTTGGTTCCTCTCAAAATAGCCCGACTCTCCAAAAGACTTTATCTGTAAGATTTATATTCAACTGCTGACTTGTGACCATCAACCCCCTCCTCACAAAATCATAAAACTACAGCTACAGAGTTTTTTCTGCATTCAGACGAGACATAAAAAGGCACCTTGTAAGAAAAGGGAAGAATCTGGAAAAGAAAGTCCAGTCCTGTTAGAAAAACCATAGAAGCTGTTGAAGCTGACATTTTCCATTTAACGGCGAGGATGACATCACGCCATAAAGAGCAGGATTTGAGTTGATGAAAGGTGACTCAAGCAAATAGCCAATAAATAACACAGATTCCTGTGTTCAAAATATCTGTAGATCATCGATTTTGTTGCGCACACTGAAGACTTGTCAGAAAAACAACATTGATTGTTCAACAACTTGAAGCAACTCACATTTTCAGCTGTTCACTCCTGAAAGACTAGTTATTCAGAAATACAGGCAGATGAGGCTCGATGCTGGGATGAATGTCAGTGTACAAAGTGTGTGGCTCCCATCGATGGCAAAGATTTTGTTAATTTGTGAAGATGATCTTTTTGTAACCAGGAACACAGTGTTTCTTGAAGCAATTCCTCTATGAAGAGAGAGTCAATTCAATTCAAAGATCAATCATGGTCAAAATAGTGTCTGTTTAAACATCTATTCACTAGCACGGACCACACCATCAACAAGACACTCAATCAAATTTTATTCGTATAGCCCAAAGTCACGAACACATTTTGCCTCGAAGGGCCTTACAATCTGTACAGGGAGTGACACCCTCTGACCCAATGGATGTCACGTGTACAGAAGAATCAAAATGACAAATTAATGATTGCGGATGAAGAATGATCTTGTGAAGTTCTTGGGTCTGATGCTGCGGTGTGGGGGAAGCGTCGGTAGGGAATCCGTTGTAGCAACCGGGCAGGATGGACCCCCAAAACCACTCCCAGCTACTTGGAATGAGACAGTGTGGATCTGAACACGAGTATCGATCGAATTCAGTTGTGATCAGGGATGGGTTGAGACTCAAGGACAGAATTCGAATGACTTAAGAAACCAAATATTTATGACAGTGTTGGAGCGACTTGAAGTATATCGAACGTGTGGCATATAGTGGGTCTGGCAAGAATTTTGAGTAGCTTTTGAATAAACGCTCTCTAGGAAGTGAGGTTAACAGAGAGTGACGAGAAGTTAATGCTGCTAAGTTAACTAGACTGTGTGCGAGATGGCCAGGGTTAGAGACCAAGTGATGGAAGAGTTATATTAAACTGAAAACAGCAGTTGTTGATGACGAAGCATATGGGTTAGGTTTTATGGTTTGGACCTGAGAAGAGAATGGATGAGAACGGTAAGAACCACAGCGATGGAATGATCAAGACGTAGTATGTGATGATCGAATTGGTGTGCAACGGAGTGCCATATTAGGATGGACGATGTGGGTGGACAACGTGGACGAGCATTGTAGCGACTTGTCAATTAGAGCATGAGGGCAGACTGCTAAAGCCTTGAGGCGGAATAGTCGGAATATGGAATGGCTTTGGCTATTATGGGGTAGATTCGAAGACGGGAAGCAACTTAGCTTTCACTTGCAAACTGTTAGAAACCCCCAAAAATGGACAGATGGGGCAGCATCTTCATGGGTGAATGCTGCGTGAGTAAGACGTGTCAGTGCTAGCATTGAGTGCGGGAACCGATGTTAGCTTGCTATGGATTTTGAGCAAACGCTGTGGACACTAACAACTCGGAGATGGGAGGCCAGGTAACTACTATGGTTGAACGGCGGATTAACGTTTACGTTTAGTCATCTAGGTTTTACGCTTTTATCTCAAGCGACTTTCAGGGAAAGGGACAACCAAGGTATCGTGCAATAAGGAAACGTGGTGCTGTGATGATTAAACCTGGCATGTATTAGTTATATACACGTGGAAAGGGACACCCCTGTTCTGGTAGGAACTAGTAGAACAGTCTACCAGCGTGGAACGACGGACGAGAAAGTTTGGAGTGCGCTGATGCATGGCTGTGGGCCCCGGCATCCCGGTGCCAGATAACCTCGCCACGGTCGGCTGCTGTGGTTGCTGCAGGTGGCACTGGCATCCCGGTGCCAGGTGCCCCTGCCGTGGTGACCTGTTGTGATTGCTGCAGGTAGGAGGCAGGTGGTGCCGGCATCCCGGTGCCATATGCCCCTGCCGCAGTCAGCTGCTGTGGTTGCTTCAGGTGGTGCCGGAATCCCGGTGCCGGACGCCCCCACTGCGTTCTGCTGCTGTCATTGCTGTGAGTGGGCAGCAGGTGGTACTGGCAACCCGGTGCCAGACGCTCTCGCCGCGGTCAGCTGCTGTGGTTGCTGCAGGTGGCACTGGCATCCCGGTGCCAGTTGCTCCTGCCGTGGTGACCTGTTGTGATTGCTGCAGGTAGGCAGGTAGGTGGTGCCGGCATCCCGATGCCGGACATCCCCACTGCGGTCTGCTGCTGTTGTTGCAAGTGGGCGGCAGATAGTGCAGGCATCCCGGTGCCAGGTGCCCCTGCCGCAGTGACCTGTTGTGGTTGCTGCCGTTGGCAGCAGGTGGTGCCAGCTAAAATCTCGGTGCCGGACGTCCCCACTGCGGTCTGCTGCTGTCGTTGCTGCGGTTGGGCAGCAGGTGGCGCAAGTATCCCGGTGCCAGGTGCCTATGTTTATTGCCTTGGTTGCAACTACTGTGTCTGATGTGGCTTTGAATTTAGAAGGGTTGCTTACTCGGAAGTGAAGTGAGTGGCACGTTCGGTTCATTTGTTCTGAACGAGTTAGCGGTTTAGCATGTTAAAGTGCTAAGAGACGGGTTAGCTGTTCAGGCTGCGTCAGAGGAAATAAGCTTGTTTACGAACCTGACCGCGTGATCCTGATCAGTCATTAGCCAACTATGAGCCGGTTAAGTTAGTATGAAGAAACCTGTGCGCTTCCAACCTCTGTTTGGTAGGTTTCTTAGTGCAGGCACAGTACTGTAATGAAATCTGGAGCCAAGTCTGTGATGTGGGATTACGGTTTGATAACGATTTTTGGAAATGAATAACAATTTTTTAAAGTAACTGAGTAAGTTGCATATGAAGAGTCAATGGTGACTATACACGATTGTTACGGAGCTGTGCAGTGGGTGGCGCCGGCATCCCGGTGCCAGACACCACCGCTACGGACAGCTGCTGACGTTGCTGCGAGTGGGCGGCAGGTGGCACTGGCATCCCGGTGCCAGGCACGCCTAGCCTATATTTATTGCCTTTGTTGCAATAACTGTGTTTGTCATGGCCTTGAGTTGAGAATGGTTGCTTACTCGGAAGTGAAGTGAGCGGCACGTTTAGTTCAGTTGTTCTGAACGAGTTAGCAGTTCAGCATGAGAGACGGGTTAGCTGTTCAGGTTGACTGATGCTTCAGCCTGAATGTATTAAAGGTTGTGTATATGTTGCTGTGTCAGGGAAAATAGGCTTTATGAACCTATGTTGACCGCGTGACCCTGATCAGTCTTTAACCAACTACGAGCCGATTAAGTTAGTCTGAAGAAAGAAGTGCACTTCCAACTGCTGTTTGGGTAAGTTCCTTAGTGCAGGCGCGGTACTGAAATGAAATCTGGAGATAAGTCTGCAATGCGAGGCAACGGTTTGATAACGATTTAAAAAAAAAAAAAAAATAACTGGGTAGGTTGCATATGAAGAGTCGACAGTAACTACACACAATCATTACGGAGCACAGCACTGCCTTATTTGCATGCATACGAGTTAGTTTAATTGTTATGAGCAAGTTAGCGGTTTAGTGTATTACAGCGCTAAGAGATGGGTTAGCAGCTCAGGTTGACTGATACTCGAGCCTAAAAGTATTAGAAAATCGTCTGTGTTCGTTTGGGTAGGTTTCTTTGACACGGACATGGTACTGAGTGTGGAGATAAGTCTACAAAGTGAGGTGACTATTGATCACGTTTTGAAGGCAACTGGGTAAATTGCATCAACGATGACTTGACTTTACGGAGCAAAGCACTACCTCTAATTTACGTGCGTGTGCGCGCGTGGATGAGTGCGTGCGCACGTACGTGGGCGGCTTGTCGGCCTCTTGATGGAAAGTGAATTAGCCGTTAAACAGCGGCGGGATATGGTGCGTGGTGACGTCACGTGCGTGCGTGCGCGCGGACGTGTGTGAGGGGCTTGTAGCCAACCTCTTAGTAGAAAGTGATTTGACCCTTAAACGATGGGAACGCCGAACACATTTGATTGTATTGTTGACCCTGCACATGACGAATAAACCAGAAAACTTGAATGACTTGACGACGGAAGACTACGTAATGACGTCACGCATGAGTGTTCGTACCTGTGTAGATGAGGGGTGAGAGGTGGTGACCTTTGACGGCGAATGCGTGGCGACGTCACTCGGCACGTGAATTGTTGGCGGAACTAAGACCATGACGCGCCGTGATGAATTCAACAGGTGGATTAAAGTAGTCTTGCATGTTGCCGAGATGAACCGGGCTGGATGCGGCCCGTCAAACAGACTGAGCGGATGCTCACTGGGCTGACTCGCTTCTTGACCGGCTTTTGGGTTACGGGAAGAGGCGCCTCGTGGACGGAGGCTGAGGAGAAGTTTTCAGCTTCTGTTGCTGAATCTGCTGGCGTGTGTCGATGGAAACTTCAGATGTGGTCGTCCTGGTTTCGTCTGATGATCCTCCGATGGAAAGTGGGGCGAAGTTCAAGTTCACGATAAAGTGAGTGAATGAATGAACGTTGTTCGTAGACGTGTACTAGCGTGCTTATCTGAGTGTGCGCGAGGTCGTGTGGCGTGTTTCCCGGTCGCGTGCGGAATACGAGCGTGAACGGAATCACGGCGTTAAGGAGGGTATTTATAGGACTGTCGGAAGTGGCGCTGTTGAGGTGTGGTCCGGCTCCTGAAACTCCGCTTTAAGCTCCAATTTATCATTTCCAGACTGTTTCAATCCAATTCCATTTTATGTATAAAGTCAATCATAACAAAAATTGTCTGATGAACAACATTTTCCATGTAGAGCAGATTTAGACCTCTATGAAATTAATTCCAGAGACTCAACAAATCCTATGATGAGCAAGCACTTGCCGATGGTGGCAAGGAAAAATGTCCTTTTAACAGACAGAAGCTTCAAGCAGAATCCAGGATACTGAAGTGCCAATAACTGTAATCCCTCGAGTGGCAACTTGAGCCTGGCTCCAGAAGTGAGTCAGTCTTCATAAGTTCCCATGTTCAAATGTCCAACTTCACAGCAGAAATAAACATGTTTACAGCCTGGTACAAAAAACAGTTTTGGTCTCTATAGCTAATTTCCCCATTAATGACAGCAGGCCAAATGTATCCACACCTGCTGGATGGACTGACAATTTGGAATTTTTCCGATACTTTGGTTTATAATGAACAAAACCTGCAAAACTAACTATATTCCCTTCACCCTCATGCACCTCATTTTGTGTTCGGTGCAATTATTAGCATGCTAAGAAACTAAGATGGCAAAACTGCTGAATATCAGCAAAGTAGCATGCACCACGAATTTTACCACTTCACTCAAATCTGTGTAAGTACATCCTCTGAGAGCTCCCGACGTGGATGAGGACGCTTATTCTCCCTAATTATTAATAGAAATACAATTAAACAAGAACACCCAGGAATTGAGACGAGTTTATCCTGGGAAGGAAGGAATAAGGAGAAGAAGTTAAGGACACGACCACCCTCCTCCCATCCTCGTCTGGATAGTGTTGTTAAGTCTCTGTGAGGACTCTATCAGCGCTACCCAGCAATTAAGATCTCACAGATCAAAGCAGTCTAAATGAGCTAATCCTCGGAGAGCCGCCGCTCTCTCCTCTGTCTATCTCTCCCCTTCCCTTCCTATCTCTCCCTCACCCTTGTTACTTCCTCTTGACTCATGGCTCCATGTGCTGACTGCGCTTTGATGCTTGACAGCGGTGGGTTTCCTAAATTTAAAATGGTGAATAAATGTGCATTAATGGCTAACACTTTCATATCCTTAATGCCAATTTGCACAGGCCGGGGAGCGTGTTTTCAAAAGGTCTTCACACATAATTGGTGATCATGAATTTGTAGCCACGCAATCTGATGCCCACATGCAGTGCAGCCGGGCGCAGGAACTTGCAAAGACCATGATCAGCAGAAAGACATTATATACAACGTTTAATAACAAGCAATCTTAATACATCTAGGCCTGCTTTAAAACTTATGGCGCAACAAGCCCCTTCTGAGTGTTGCCAAGCCGGAAGCGGCACTGGTGTGAAATCAAGTGACAGCTTCGAGGTCAATAGTTGTTCAAAGGAGCGTGGCGCCGCCAACCGCTTAGCAGGTCGGTCATTATAATAGGAAAAGCAAAGCATCTGCCTGCGACTCCTGCGGACAGATTTAACGAGGTTGCGCTGGCCGTCATTGGGGGGCCGCTTTGGCAGGGCCCGTCTGTCTCTCGCGCCTCCTGCTCCTTCTCTCTCGCCCTCCTCCGTTTCCTTCTTTTTCTCCAATCCCTTCCTCCGGGCCTGCCATAGAGGGGAGTTTGTGTTTACGGCTGCCTCTTTTCATCAGGGAACTATTGTTTCATGGTTGGCTTTTGTGATGCCGTCTTCCCTCCCATATTTCTCCCCACTCTAACTTGAATCATTTTGTTTTTTGTCTGCCCGTCGTCTGCCCCTGAACTACCTCTTCTGGTGTCCCTGCCAGCCTGTCTCTCTGACTTGTCTGCCTGTGTGTGTTTCCTCTCTAACTGCATCTTTGTAGCAGCTCTTTGTTTTGGGATTTTCTGTCACTGCCGCCACCTGTGTCTCTCCTTTCGCCAGTACACAAGACAGCAGTCCTTGGATTAATCGATGCCATTGTCAACACTGGTTTGTAACATGTGGAGCAAATAATTTAACAGATTTTGTTAAAATAATGTCAGACGTTGCTAGCAGCTGGAGATCGGCAACAATTTACGGCAATTGCACACAGTGCACAGTTCATTTATTTTGGTAGTTTAAGGATGAGGCGTCAATGACAAAACATTATCAGATGAAATTTGCCCAAATTGCAAAAACAAAAACGCTGGTCTGGTGTGGCATCTAACGAGTAGTTGCAGATTGCAACCACCTCCTTTCATCCTCTCTCATCCACCTAGCACTGAAAGAGCAACTAAAGCCGCCACAAAAAAATCTGCCAGCACCAAAGAAATATCCCTTTTGAAAACTGAGTCAGGTCTATGAATTAACCACACGAACTGGACGTTGCTTCTAAAACAAGGTTGTGCTTTGAATTTTTTTTGCGTAAAGGGCAGCTCACACTGTATGACGGCCATCAAAGCACTTGTACTCGTCGTTATCTCCGTACGTAAGCCTGCACAGTGGCGGCATCTCGACCCGTGCCAATTTGGGCTGACGCGAGCAAACGCATCAGGATGCATCCACTGACCTATTTCCCAGCTTTGATGCGCGTTGACTCGCGTTGAAAAGCAGCGGCGGTGTCGCGCGGATTACTCCATCCTATCTACTGTACCTTGACAGCTGCTTCTGTCCTCACGATGTTGTTGTGAGCATCACTACTTACATTCATTTCACCTTCACGGTGGATGAAGATGTCTCATAGATGTCTCAAAACCTGGTCAAATAAAATCAAGACTGCGTGCATGATTGGTGCCACTAGATAAAGAGAGATGAACAAAAGGGTGAAATCACAACAATACGTCCATTTGCAAAATATGTGCATGCTTTCCATAGCTCAACAACCTTAGAGCAAAAACATGTGCAGTATCCTAACTCTGTTCCTAGTTAAGTATGGTAGAGCTAAAATACCAAATATTGTATACCAAACATAGACCTGGGTATGATTTAAAAAAAAAAAATCTGAATCAGTCTTTGTTGCAATGTGATTCGGTGATAATTTCTTACACATTCCCTTACATGTTATTTTTGTTTTCCCAGGCAGAGGTGTTCATGCACACATCCCTCCCAGTGCGTAAAAAAAAAACGGGGATAAACCGTTTTCTTCGAAGCTCCGGGATCTCTGGAACAGGCTGTGAATGGTATCTTTTATTTATGGACGGATTCGGTGTGATACATAAATAATTTCTTCAACGGGGCGTCGGTGGTGCCAATCCCAGCCGGGCTTGATTTGCAATTTAGGTGTGGCACCTGAAGGCCAGAAGTGCAGGATTTGGCATTGAGAAAAAATAGACAAGAGTTGTGATCGTGTGTGACACTGGATGGGATTACCATCTGTAGCCGAAGAGCCGATTGCTGCCCTAGATTGTATTGAAATGAGGGGACATCAGATTGGTTTGTGGTCGTGACAAGAAAGCAGATTTTTGTCCTATAGCTCTTGCTTAGAGTGTGAATTTAAAGTCCTGCTTAGCTGCCTATACATTTCAAATAAATAATATTAATTCCATGTTTTAGTACACGATTTAACACTTACATTGACTGCATCACAAAGGGTATAATAGTCTTCATGACCTGTGTTGTATGTAGAATTTTTCTTGAACTAATGGATGAAGGCAGAGTGGCTTGTTCCCTGTTTAGTCACTTTCAAACACTCTGAAAGAGCAGTAGGCAGAAAGGTATTTCCATTACAACCCAGCTGAGGCAGTTTAACTTCCTCTTTGTTCTGTCTATTGATTGTAGTGTACTAGCGATTCTAGTGGCTCTGTGCGCCAAGCCTGCGAACCGCCCACCAGCTGTCCTTGCGATGTCAAGGATGTGAATAGGAGTTTGATAAAGCCACAGATGGGATGCTGTTCCCACCCCTCCATAAGTGCCATTCCTGATGTGTTGCCACATAAATGGAGTCGATACAATTTCTGCCGCTGGAAGCTGAAAAATTGATTACAGTAGAGAGGCCCGGAAAGTCCTATGGACGTTGGTGAGTCACTGTGCCACAAATGTACGCATGAAAGCACACGAGGTGCATTTTTACACGGGTGTTTCAACCTCTTTTTATGGGTTCAAAGAACACTTATCTAATACCGCCATTGCCTGTTCTATTCCTGTCGTTGTACATCTTAATTAAAATAACACATGACCCGTGTGATGATATGTAAAAGGTGGATACATAAAATCCTACCCTCTGTCACTGATTTCTCTTTCTTTGCAGTTGCACACCTTTTTAATATTAGTTTGTTGTTTCCTGAGGGAAGAAATCTGATTACATTTTGCAGGTTACTAAGGTTGGGTCTGTTCTCCAAGCGGCTTCATATCCCACAAGGAGCATCTGCTTGCCCGGCAGACTTTGTTAACTTGCTCAGATTTGGTTATTTTTACTTGGTTTAAGTGCCTTCGACCATAAGTAAGTAGACCACGCAGTTAAATAGTTTTCCTTTTGCCTGTTTTTACAATGACGATTCTCTGCCTGACTTCTGGCCAGCTCGATCTGCTCTGAACTGCTCGATGCGGCTGGTCGCGGCGTCCGTCAAGAAGAGAACAGCCGCGTATTCTAGGGAGGGTGTTGTGCTGTCTGGACAGTTTTCTGTGGAGGTGGAGAGGTAGCTTCATCCACTTTTCGATGTTCAGGTCGATGGCATGAATACATATTTTAAATCAAATGCACTTATTAGTCAGCAAACAAGCTAACAGACAGTTAATGCTGGTTAAACGACAGTTAGCAAGCTCACTGGGGCAGTGAACTTTCCACAGTGCTCGCAGAGCTGGTTTGTCAGAACAGCATGGTCCCACCAGTCTAGTGTGCTAGAGATGAGCTCAATTGCCACAACCCTGCGAACAGTACCTAGGCAACAATCTCACGGAGATGAGCAGATTGATTTAATTGTGCCACTTTATGGTGTGACCAGACCTTTAAAGTTGAAGCAATTCATGTTGCTCAGACATAGATTATAGACTCTGACATTTAGAAAATAAAAATAGAATGACTAATGCGTCTCAAACTGCACAATGCCGTAATTAGTTTTAATGTGGTGCTTGCTATAATTTTTCAGGGCAAGGTGTAGCATTTCTTTTTCTTTTTCAAATCTCTTATTTGAACACACAAAAACATACTGACAAGCAAATAAATAAATAAAATAACTTCCATTGTGTGGCTGCCTTTGCTCTATGAACAGTGCTGCTGCTAAACGGAAGAGAATGTGAAGGCTGCACTTTTGTTACAGTGATGATCGAGCCAGCAGCTGAGACTTGCTCAGTGACTGGTCAAGGACGACTTATCGATACAAACGCAGAAGTAGACTTGTGCAAAGTGGAGAGACCTGCGACCTCTAACTTTGTGAGCTGTAAACTACAGTAAAGATCCCTCTGAACATTCCTAAAGTAAAACACAAGCTGAACTTTCTTCATAACCTTTCATTTCAAAACAGTCGGAGGGAGAAACTTGAACTCGGCGCCCCCGTGAGAATCGGCAACGTTTAAATTGTTTGGGAAAAATGTGAAGCTCTGTAGAGCGCTGCTCATTTTGTATGCATTCATTCTGTGACTGCTCTTCATTTCAAAGAGTGTCATTGATGAACCGAGTATGGATATTGGATTGCTCATAAGCTGAGCGCACCAGTCATGTTGCTGAGCCCTCTTCTTTCCCAGATACTGAATACCCCTTGTCTTATGTTATGTAACGTTCTGTTGGTGCCACCAGTGCTGACAGTGGCAGAACACAAGGACTCCTCGTGTCTAAAAATGTCCTCCTAATACCCCCTCCTGAGTCTTAGATGTGAAAGGAGGAAGGACAAGGCATGCTGTGACATGGAACCGAGGGGAACATAACTAGCGTATAATATCCTCAGGTATTTTTCGTCGTGCGCTGAATTCTGACCCGACGCACTTCAAAATTGTACCACGAAGTTATTATCATAATGTTCTAGTGCTGCTCTATGTAAGTTTTTATATTGTTTTGCTACTCGTGATAGTATTAGAAAATATATTAATGCATACGTTGTAGTTACCACTCCTTCTTAGGTCTTTAACTGTGGTGTAGAAAAAGAGAAAGTTGCTTTAAATATTCCCGTGTCCACACTCTAACAGTAAGCGAGCCATGCGGAGGAATTATGGCGCTCATTTTCCCTCCGTAGCTGAAATGTTAGCAGGATATTGCACTTGAGGCAGAGCAATGGTCTCCATCCAGTAGTTCATCAACTGTTTGTGCCATAATCTGCATTTAAGTGCAAGAGACTTGGATTTAACCTTAAAACTTTTTTGCGCTAATAGCTAAATATAGCCTAAAGCCAGGAGCAAGTGTCACGAAACACCAATTTTATTGCACTAACATGTCATAAAGGTAATTGTCTTTCACATACACACTGTGGCCATTAAACACGCTCAAAAGATCCTTTCTCTCCGACTGTCGCCTCAAATGGTCTCAAGTGTGCCGCTTCACATTCTGCAAAGGCAGTTCAGAGAGAGGAACCTTGAAGAAAACTATTAAATCACAGAAGAAGACGCAACTGTAACGCCGGATAGATGATGCTGTTCCTGTGTTTGGGATAAAAGCATACTTATTTGTGAGTTTTAGTCACAACTGCAAGCTTGAGACAGTAACTGACCTTCGCTAAACCCGGTCCCATTGTTGCTGTTGCTGCGCCCTTCAAGCTTTCTTTTCTTGCATGGCATGAATGACGTTTACAACGATAAGCAAAACAGATTTACCATTGAAATTCTTTAATTCTTCAAATTCTTTAATTCTTTCCAATGAGTCCTTGATTTCGGATACATGGACATAATTAGGTTTTCCCATTTCTAGCTGGCAACTTCTTTATCTGGCTATAATAACCACTGTCACTGGTGATTTTATCTGCTGTAGCCAACTAGCTATTAAGGCCAACTTTAGCTTCATTAGTTGGTTTAAAAAAAAGCTGTCTCAGTTGACAGCTTACCATTTCCAACTGAGTTGTTTTAAATGGAGCTCTGTAAAAAAAGATCCAAGTCAATGGTTACATAATATTGTGCAAAAAAAAAAAAAAGACAGGTTAAAGGTGGGAGTCTCTGGCAAAAAAAAAGTTTCTCCGCCAGTTCATCCACATGGAAAAGATGAAAATTAAGAAACAGCATTGTTCGTGCACTGCAGTGTAGAGCTAGTTAGTCCTGCGATTATTCGCTGTTTGATGCTAAGCTCACATACTTTGACAAGCGAGACAGAGGTTAGATGCTTTATTTTTTTTTTGTATTTTTCAACAGTATTTTTCACTTTAAACGTTACAAGAGAAATTTCTTTTAGGATGAGGACTAAACAATGTGTGTTTTGGCGAACGTGACATTATCTTTGATTAGCTAGGCTGAGTGTAAACTTCCCCACATCCGGTAGAGAACGGGAAAGAGGCGGGAAAGCAGTATGGTGGATGTGCTATTGTGGCCATTTCTTCTCTCCCTTCTAACCTGCAACGCCACTAAATATGAAATGCTTCTTGGCCTCGGTATAATTTGGAATGGAGTTTAATCTCCATTCTTCGATATTTACTCTTGTATTTTTGGTTTGGAAAGCTTTATACTGTATATTTGCTCTTAATTAAAGCCCAGTGATCACTGCTTCCAACATATATGGAGAAATCCAAAACCTGACCTGCTGTGCCTTGTGAATGATGATAGGACAATCGCTGTTTGGGTCAGTTCTTCCATAATACTGATTTATTTTCTATTTAAAATTGACAGTCATACTATAATTGCTTCTTGTGTTTTCAGAACAGATCATCCCTCTTCAGTTATTTTACACGTCGTATTATCCCACTTTAAATAATCTTAGTTTTCCAAACGATGCGTTCCCAGCCAAGCGTCTGTCAAAAAAGGCATTCGCTACTCTTTTCATCAACAGTGTCATTTAATGAGAGGCACTTACAGTAGACTCTAACACAATTAGGTGTTTCATGACAACCTCGGGAGGAAAATTAATCTCTCAAATGAAATTGGTCTCAGTGCTCAATATGTCACCCAGTGGGATGCGACTTCATTTCTATTCATTGACCCTCCATGAATTAAAGCTCATTTCCTGAACGTGTCGCTTCTCGGAGGCTCCCGCAGCAGGATGCAGGCTTTCAACCGTACCGGCTCAGAAAACCTTCCTCTCTTCCCATTTGATTCAAGGATTAGATCTGATTAAAGATTTGAGCCGGACAACCTCCGCGACAGCCGCGCAATCTCCTTTCCCCACCCCAAGTCTTCTTGTTAAATTTACATAAAGCTGATGGGATTTTGGCTTGAGATTTGTCTGATTCTCCCACATTTCATGAGCACAACAAGGATGGGTTACAGCACATGGGGGGAAAAACAACCTTAGACCTGGGAGGTCATTTGCTGACTCATATATTGTTACCAGCAACTGTTGCTTCAGTGAATAGGTCAATAATTGGCATCGATAGCGTCCGAAGATCCTTTAAAATGACATTCAGCTATTGTCATCGGCTTGTGTCTATCTACAAACAATACACTTCTATACTCCACACATCTTGTCTCAAATGTTATATTACTACTTAATAAAATTACTACTGCTCAACAACAAGACAAAGACATGTTTTTTTCTTTTTCCCTTTGGTGGAAGTGTATTGTGTAAGTGTGTATGTAAACATAGTTTTGACAGCAGCTCTCAAATGAAGAGAACCATGCCACACAAGCAAAGAAATAATAATACAACCAGACTCCTCACGCTCATAGTCCACATCTAGGGCGCATCGGCAGCAATAGAAAACAAGTAATACATCTTTCTGTTTTGCGTAGTCATGAAAATATCTGTTTTATACAAAAATTAAATACAGTTACAGTATGTTACAACTTTTTTCCCCCCCATACAGGTGAGCTCAAGCATGACTACAAAGCCTCTGAAAAAAGAAAGCAAAAGTACTAGATCGGTACTTGGCAAGGGGCTTGATAATAATACATGTGCAGCATTTGGCAAAAAACAACAGACACCCTTCAGCAAAGGAAAATCACCAGAGTCACCAAAGCACAGGGAAGGAGGAGAAAGTGAGGGAACGAGGGAGGAGTGGGGGAAAGGAGGAGAGAGGAAGAAGGTAACACGTAAGGAAGGAGGCAGTGAGGCAAGATGTTTAAAGATGTCCCCGTCCACATTATTATTATTATTTTTTAATAACTTCAGATGATACTTAGAAATCATGTGTCTAGTTTTGTACAGTTTGCAGATGGTGGGTGGCTCTATGCGAGTCTCCAGTCTGTCTTTAATGAAGTAGCCAATGACATAATCAGACAGCGAGGGCTCCAACCGTTTCCTCTGTGACACACGACAGCAGTGACTTCACCAAGCCTTTCATAAATCCATCTAGTATTCAGTATAACACATCAGTGCGCATCAGTTGCACTAGTTAACACCTGCCACTGTGGCTCGGAGATACAAAAGAGTTGCTTATATTGTATTCTTAGCACATCGTCCAGACATCCTTTGTCCTTCACGTCCTTATAGTTGAGAGTTCAGTCTCAACGTATGTGGTCTTAGGGTTTTGGTTGAGGGTGGGAGGCCGTCCAGGTCTCTCAGCAAAGGGAGACAATCAATAGCGGGAGCACTACGAGGGTGAGAGCGAGCTGGAGGCCGACGGGGGGATGATTGAAGGAGGCCCGTCCAGACAATTGGTCATCGCACTCCCCGGGGCCCTGGCAGCGAGCTCTCTCGCACAGGACGCCCGTGAAACCGGGGGAACAATGGCACCGCTGATGGTGGTGGCACGTGCCACCGTTCTGACAGCGCAGCATCGCGTTGTCACACACCCGAGCTGCGGAGACAAAGCAAAAAGGGCAGGGGAGACAGAAAGGGGTGATTAATAGATCACTCAGTGATAGGGCGGCAGAGAACATCAACAGGCAAGTTCACAGGGCACAAGCTGCCTCTTCTTGTCCTGTCTGCATCGCTCGGTGTCCTTAGAGCACAGCTGACACATTAGGGAGGGTGAAACCAAGGACTTTTGTGTGGTGTGCAGACGACGGAGGAGACAGATAACCAGGGCACATACTGTATGAAGAATGCAGCCCACAGCCTGTCTTCCCCTGAATGATTGTTTATGACAAAAGAACACAGACAGACATTTTATGGATTTACGGATATTTTTAGGAGCACCAAAGGGACTTTGGAGCAAATAATCCTGGCAAAACAAAAGAGCATGCAAACCGCGGCAGTGATGAGGTGAAATGAATGATTAGCGAATCAAAGGATGCCAGCGTATTGTGAAACAGCCACTCTCTGCAGGACGGGAGAATTACATTTTGCTTCCCTCTGGCACAATGACACTCAAAGAAGCAGAAAGAGGAGAAGACATGGGACGGATACCTGGCTCCACCTACGCCACCACTCCCTTTGATATGCAAATAAGCGTTTCGAGGCAACTCAACAATTGCTTTAATTCTCCTCGCTGCGGTTAACTTTAACAACAAACAATACGAGGTTAGAAGAAAAGGACGGAATATCCGCCAAGCATTTTTTTTTGTTTTGATATAGATTGATTAAGACTACATAAGCTGATATTCACATTTCCAGACAAAAACCCTCACGACTCAATTATCCCAGGAAGCCCGTCTGCTGGCAGAGGTGAAATCCTGGAAGAGGTAATATTTGCCAAGAGATTTCTGTGTAATTGGATATCTCTCCCTGCATAAATAGTAATCACATTTTTTGGTTTTCAGTAATGTGGCTCATGCATCAGAATAAACCTAACAAATAATCATCGCTCTTGCCAAAACTGATTAAAAAGGCATCGGTATTGCGATTAATTTAATAATATTCCCATCCCTTTCACGCCGCCACCAGTGTTGTTATCTGCTTTAAATAGAAATCCAGCCTGTGGATATTTGGCTTTACTGTCAACATGGGATTGTGAGTGTTGTAAATTTCTCTCTATCTTCAAAAATCCTGAGAGATTTGGCGCGACAGCCTTTAACTGTTTTTATGTAAAGACTGATAGTGATCGCATCGTGAGAGCAAATGTCGCAGGTCTTGTAGTCGGTCAGATGCAGCAGGTCTTAGATTTCTCCTTGCATGATCATTGAACAAGATGCCAAAAAAAATAAGCCACTAAACTTTAAATCTCTTTGAATCAATTCTGTGAATATGACATCATGATGTCTGTATTTAGATGAAACACACACACGCACACACACACAACAGGCCCTGATCTGCAAATCACATCATGAATAAGCTGTTTGTTTACATTCATTTTCTTTTAAAGGGCAAATCAATACCAAATTATGGTGCAGACACGTGAGTGCGAGGAACACATCTTCATAATTGGAGGCAGTAGTGCGGCTTGAAAAGCAGTTGGATTAGAGTTACTATAATATTATTGGGTGTAATAAAGGCCGACATCGATCAGCTCCTCTCATTCCCTTTAAAAACATTGTCCTCCCTGCCATGGCCACCTGGTGATTCAAGTGCAAGCATGTAATACTTTAAAGGTCCAGTGTGTAACACTGAGGACGATCTATTGGCAGGAATGTAACCATAATAGTCACTACTATGTTTTTTAGTGTTTAATCATCTGAAAATAATAATTGTTGCGTTTCTGCTGACTCATAATAAGCCTTTATATCAACAGAGAGAGCGGGTCCTCTTCCACGGAGTCCGCCATGTTAAACTGGCATTTTTCTACGGTAGCCCCGACCAGACAAACTAAACACTGATCCTTTTGCTTTTTCCTACATGCTTGGAAGGAGAGGGTGAGACATGAGCGGGTATTTATTTGGTTGGATTTGCAACCTCACCGTGAGGTGGCACTAAATCCTACACACTGGACCTTTAAGTGGCTATAATCAATATTTTTAACAATAGATCAACTTACTATACATAATGTGAATTCTGTAGTCCTCCATCAGCTTTTTTTTTTTTTTTTTTTATGTGCTGAAGTTACTGTTTTGTTTCGCTTTCAGCAGCAGCTTTTTTTAGTGGGAATATTGTATGCATATTCATCATTCAGAGAAAATTACTTCCCTGCACACTTTTTGCAGGTTTAATTATACTTGCAATGTTTATAATGAAGCCTTATCTTAATGCAATTTCGGCTTGAGCCCAGTCCAAATTTTTCTCAGGCCCTGACAGCGCTGGTCTGGACAGGATGAAGACATCGAGCAAAATGAACACCTTACGAGTGCAGAAGTCTCTGTACTTAAACTCTGCATGCAAGAAAATGGACTTCTAAATCTCTGAGTGCTGCTGCCGTGACCTCAGCGGGTTTAAGCATTAATGGCCTTCTGGCTACACCCCAATCAGTAATGTCAGCTTTCTAATTTTACAGCTAATGGAAAACACCTGCTCTGTGTGTTTTGGTAAAAATTTCCATGGGATTAGCAGAGCCGCCGTTGTCTAGTCTACACATTAACTCTGTTGCCTGTGGCCAAAGGATAATCTGTGTGTCCTCCAGCAGACCCATAGGACCATTGTCTTTCTAAAAGCATTTGTAGCCCAATTAGTTTTCTTTTCCAGAGGCTTAAGCCTGCGGTGTCTTTGTGGAGCCGCGGAGTTCTGCTGTCAGGATAAAATATAATGTAAAATAAGTCAATTATCTTGTGTCACTCAGGAAGGAACGCTCATATAGTGACTGGCTAAAAACTGGATCCTCCATTTCCCAGAATGCAACTCGGTAATGTATTACTTTTTAGACATCCCTGGCAAGTGTGGCAATATTTTCACACTCCATATCTCCGGTTTGTAACACAGGCCCAACTATGTCGAAATCCTTTTCACAGACATTCAAACTTTTTGAAGTGGCCCTTTAATAAAAGATAAAACACAATATCATGATTTTATTTTAAATTATTTTTTCATGATACAACCCCGTCTCATGTAGGGGACCTGACAAATTTGCCCTTTGTGACATCACTCACCCTCATGCTTGTGCTGGCAGCAAGTGAGAACACATAAAAATTCGAAACCCGGCTAAGCACCGGCGTACTCTCTCTGAGACATATGTGCACCTCACACCTCTGTCAGATGTGTGACATTTTAGCAGTATAACTGTTATGACAGATCCATCCTCGGGCCCTGGTGTTGCACGAAGCAACATGGAGAAATTCACCACAGCAACCGCACAACAACATAAAGAGCTGAATGAAATTTCTCTTGTTCTGGCCAAGACTGTACAACACACAGACTGAATTATTTTGTCAATTATGGCACATTTCATGCTCCACAATACTCTAATAACGGACATATTGTTCATTTTAATGTGACTTTTTCAGAGGCTCTGGCAATCTGTTTATTTCCTTGACATATTTGGGCAGCTCACTAATCCTCTCATCTCAGTGAATTTTTGATGTCCTCAGACGCTGTGTGACTCAAGACTCCGAGATACAGCAAATCACAGCGTGATATCAGGGTAAAAGTCACAAATCGATGGACCCTAGCTCCTGTCTTTTTTTGTGGGAGAGCTAGATATTATGTGGTAGAAATAAGTCCCATTGAACCTTTTTCAATGTGTCATTTCGCATTAACAGATCTGATATTACGTGAATCGCTGAGTTTTGTTGCTGTCGAGCGACGCCTGAAAGGGAGCGAGTATTAAAGATTTCCTTTTTCTTTCTTTACAAGAAAGACCCAGAGAGGCAGCACGCCTCTATTTAATTACATCAGGGAAGAAAAATCATATTCAAAATGATTAATTTGATAGTTTTAAAAAGCATTTATAACTATAGATTCACCAGTGCAATTAACTAAAACTGGAGACAGTTTTCAGATACAGGATCTGCTAATTATATGCTCGGAGACCGAATAGTGTTGCTTCAATTACACTGAATCAATATCTTTTGCCATGATGTCAGGGTAAGCTGAAACCTGCGTTCAGCCATGCCTCCTGTTATCATATTAACATGAAGCCTTCATCATTAGTCATGACTCCAGGCTCTCAAGTTCAATATAAATTGTCAGCTGCGTAGTAACACTTGACAGTGACGGGGATACAATCATGCATCTAAAGACAGGACGTGCCGGATGTGTTAGTAAAGGTTTGTCAGTTCATAAGAAATGGAAGATTGCAGTCATACTGAAAGAATACTTCAAAATTACGGTGAGTAGACAGCCGAGGACATTGATACTAAACTCTTGTATGTTAACCATCTAGACACTAGAAGAACTGAAGAATGTTTCTGAGAACATTCACTCAAATGAACATTTTTCCTACTCAATCAACAGACAGCTCTATCTGAAAAGCAGAAAGAAATTGACAATGAAGTTGCTTTTTAAGCCATAAAAATACAAATTTCCTCCTTAATTTGATACCAAATATGCAGAATTTGTAGCTTTTTTAAATATAATTTTATTAAACACTTAAAAAAGTCAGAAAGAAAAACAAATTGGCACTAAAACTGCTAAAAATAGCTATTTTTTATCATAATAATAACATAAGTAATAACATTAGCTTAGCACAAAGGATGGAAGCAAGATAATGTGGCTTCACCAACCCTCCATCCTTTACCAACCACCTCATGATATTTTCCATATAGATTACTCTTTTTAATATTATTTACAGAGACTCAACAATCCCCACCATGAGCAAGCACATGGCGACGCCGGCAAGGTCAAACAGGCCGGAGCCTTGAGCACATGCTGCGTATGCAACTATTTGCTGAGTTACAAGCTGTGCGTGTCATTATTTCTTGGAATGCAGTGGCTGGACGTTTTTAATGAAGAAATAGTTACAGCACGTAACAAGGCGCGTGTGTCTGTTTTTCAGTCAGCTTTAGAGGCGCTGTCAGGCGTATTATGAACACGGGCTCTCCCTTTCTGATAATCAGTCTGTGAGGTTTGATCTTCCAAACTATTCATTAATTAATCAGTCAAATTTGTAGATGAATTAATAATGAAAACAGCGTAATATGTTACTGCAGATGCTAAATAACTTCCTTGTTGGTCCTTCAACACGCTGCTGCTGCTCTATAAAATGTCACCTCCCCGCTAAGGAAAATGTCACCTGCCCTAGCACTGAAGCATTTCTCCTATATGAAAACACCTACTGACACGGGGCGTTTAGGACTGCTAACATAAGTGCAACAAATGCAGTACACCTACATGTAAAAGCTTTTTGTTGAGATCGCCATATATGTTTGATTGATTCTGTGTTCAGGCACTTTATATGGTAATGATGCAGATTACACAGGAAAGCAGAATTGTTTGTAATCCACTCCAGAGCAGTAACAGGTTTCTTTTCACCTCTGACTGCAGTGACACTGTATTATTTTCATAGATACATCTCATTCCCGGCTTTGCGAGTCCGGAGACACCTTCCCCTTTGATTGTGGAAATCCTCCTTTAATGTTTTCCCCCCTCTCTTCTGGCTGTGAGAGCAGTCGTGCAGATGCAACTTAACACACACCACACAGGCTATCTGGGCCTGAGGATTAGCTGGAGATAGCTTGAGATCAATCTACATAAACCCCCCTGGAGCTTCTTCTCTCCTTCTCTCTCCTTCTCCTCTTTCCGTTTTTTTTCCCTTTTTCCTTGCGAGCATGGCAGAAAGGGTGCACCCCCAGAGAGCATTCTGGGTATTTAAAAAGAGGGCATGATCAAAGGGGTTATGAGGCTGTGGACATGTGGTCCATTCCCTGCAGTGTTCTCACAACAAAAGGTCTGCCTTGTAAGGACCGGCGTGTGTTTCTCTGCTGTGCAGGATGAAAGCATTTGGGCTTTGGGAAAACAATCTACTGCATACTGCTGTCTGCATAATTTACATTACACTTTTTTTTCACCTCAAATTGTCAATCAATAAGCAATCAATTCTTCTTTTGTATTGTTGATGTCATGCTGAAGTTACAAAGCCTATGAGCCTACCTTGGTTACGATTTGCAACACCAAGAGATGAAGCATTTACTCGATCTGTGTAAAAATGGGAAAGGATATATATTAAACTGAGTTGTCATATAATTCATGCTGTTATGTTGTTAAAGCACAGGGACAGCATGCATAGAGTCTTGCTTTTTACAGTAATTTGCTATCCGGGCTAGGTTGCCTATGAGTGACTGCAATATCTCTGCCACTTGTTTGGAGAAATAAATGTAGAATAGTGTGCATGCAACTTAAATGAGTGAATGTTTCACAAGACAAAGGCAGAGACGTGTACATATGGTAGCTGCTTTTGTTATCCGGTATGAAGAGTCACCTTCAGGCATCAACATGCGCTGGGATGCATGGTGAGAAACACGTCTTCATATTAAAAAAAAAGTGTTTTCTTTTCCCTGGCTGTGGGCAAATATCTGTCTGTATGCTTAGAGCAAATATTCTAGAGTGCAGAGAAAAGGATTCTCAAAAGTGCCGGCTGGTACACCGGCCCAAACATGCAGGACTCGTATAGTATTTATCTCGTCAACTACTAATCATATACTTAAAATTAGTGCGGACCGTTTTGCAAACAATGATTCAGAGTTTTACATTATTTCTTCTTTAAAACAATGGATATCTGCAGATTGCAGAAAGAGCCTCTTAAAATCTGCTTCTGTGTAATTCAACACCAAATCTGCAAAGCTTAAGTTGAACAGAAATTAGCCATTGGTTTCCATTCGTTTCCCAGACAGACAGGATTTCATGGCATGGTTTGCAAAACTGTCAGCAGAAATGGGAAGTGTGTATGACTTGTTGGTTAAAACATGAAATTATGGATCATTTTCTGATAAGAATTATATAAATTTTGTCACTGGGATGAAAAAAATTCTATTTGTTTCAAATTGTTTCTTCTCATTTCAAACTCATTTTGAAGTGTCACTATTAAAGCTACACCGCGGAGAAGCAATGCTTTCTCAAAATATGAATTTGGTCAGTTCTATTCAAACACACTGTAATGAACGATAATGGTAGCATATGGCACAAACTCTCACACCGACATAATCAGTCAAACAAGTCAAAAGTTTGATCAACTTACGCACTGGTCCGTGATTACTAGGAATACCTGCAGAGAGAGAGAGAGCAAGGAAACATTTAATTAAAGCCTGTCTCATGTTATTTTACTCTTGAAACTTTATTCGTGAAACTACAAAAGGAGACTGTTTTGTGCGTGTTGTTTGCCTTGAATAATTCAAAGCCCACCAGCACTTTGGTCTCCGATTGGTCCCCACTGTGCGAGCAGTGGCAGCCATGGCTCTGCAGAAAACCTGACCACTGCCTTAGTCCAAGAACCACCCTCTTCTGATGATAATAACAGGTCTGCTAGTGTTGAAATGTCGACAGAATCAAAACTCTAAACTCTAAGTTCTTTTCATCTGAATAAATAAGCGCGTGATCCGCAGCTTGACTTTTCTCTGTGGTTTGGCGGATAGTTTCTGTATCATTTCTGAATCAGTGAATCTCTGAATGACCTGCAGGTGCAGTCTGACTGATTTGATTCAAACTGTCAGTCATAATCATCACTGATTGTCAGCTTCATGGGATTTCCTGTGTATAAAACACAAGATGAAGCCAAACCCTAAGAACTAAAATACTACTCTTAGCGATGTACCACAAAGAAAACATCATCTGTCTGCAAATCAAAGGCAGCAGGCTTAAAGAAAGGTTATGAAATGTATTTCCAACTGCTGAAAAGGCCGTGTCTGTGAGCTGGAGCTGACTTTGGCAACCCTGATACATCCTTTCTCTGGAACATGTGCTACCAGTGTCTGGCTGCGCCTTCACTATCTTTGTGTTTCGTTAATGTAATCAGCGGACAAATCCTACCCCGCAATTAGTGCAATTTCGGATCCTTTTTTTCAATTTTCACCGCTTTGTCCTTCTGCGATTATGTTTCAGTGGGCTTTTCATATTGTTTGCACCTCATTCATCACTTCATTACCGGTCTGGAGCCGCCACAACAACCGCTGGCAAGTACACAACACTGCAGCAGAAGGAAAAGCACAAATTTTGAGGTCCAATTTGCAAGAAAGCAAGCAAGCTGCAATCCCTAACCAATAGCCGCTCCGCGCGAGAAATGGAGGGCAAACAATATTGCCCTTTGAAACCAAAACACATTCTACAGTCTGATCAAACTCTCAGCCCCCAACCCCTCTTTAACCTGTGAACCTGCTTTGGAACACGAGATGAGTTGACGCTCCCTGTAAAGTGGACTGTCAACATAATTCTCCAAGTGATTCCTCTTCGGCTCTGCGGGCAACTTACAGATTTTTCTCCTCCGTCTCTTTAGGGACGCCGTGGATTTGAGTCACTCGCAGTCACTCTCTGCCACTGACAGCTATGGCCCATAGCAACACAGGGCTCCATTTTGGGCTCTCTCTAATTTATTAGATGAAGGGTCACGTATGTCCATATATCTGCACGTGCGGGGATTTGAATATGTAATAGACCTCGCCTTGTTCCTACCTGTGAGATAAATGACTTCTATGATTAAAGAGGAAGACTTGATGACAGATGAAAGCTATTAAACCGTAATTACATTTTGCACGTTCAGCATATTTGTCTTGAAACGAGGGCTGTATGTTTAATATCCTCATAGGAAATATGAGCTTCACGTAATGAATAAAGGCATGTTACAGGGCCTTGGCTTTACTTATGAGAGAAATAAGAATAATTTAAGACAAAAGTGTGTTCATTCAACACCTGAGGGACCAATATTGCTACGTCACTTCCATGTGCAACATTATTGCATTTTATGCCACTGCCAAACAAGTGCTAATATTGCTTTTGATATGGCTAGACCTTGGTTTCATCAGTTCAGTGCAGATGCGGCCAAGTGTTGGATTTTTTAATAACGGCCTGTCAATCTGACAGTGAGCACCACATTGCAGAGAGACTCATAACACAGAAGAGGTGCAGGGGCAAATCCAGCAATATCTCCTTAGAGTTCACAAGCGTTCCTACAAAAAAATAAAAAATAAAAAACTGCAATCAAATGTGTGGCATGTGCATGCATGGACACACACGTACGCACACACAGAGTTTGTGCACAGGACACACACTCATACAAACGACTGTGTAATCCCCCAATTCATCATCAAGGAACAGCAAGAAATTACTGCACCGATGCGCTCGCGCCGAATCAAAGCGGATCAATAGCAATATAATATCTATGTACAAGTCTAATCATAGCGCCATGTCTGAGAATTCAAGTCAGACAATCAAAGTGAGCATCTGAAAAGCCTGCTGTCAGTCCCAACAGACTGCTGCCATGAGTGTTCCTGACTGTAAGGCTGAATCAGTGTGAACGGAGGACCAGAGGGTTAGATCTTCCACCATCTGGCCTCGCCTGGCTGTCCACCACCACATCCCTGAGTGGCTGTATTAGATTTATTGAGGCAATGAGCCCCCTGCCTCAGGCATGGGATTTGATAAATGTGACTCAACTCCCGTCCAAGATTATAATGGGGATAATGCAAAAGAGCACCTTCTGCCTCGGAGTTACCACGTGAACAGGCAGAAAAATATCCAGCGTTAGGTCCCACTTGTCATGAGGTTGAGGTGGGGGATACTGAATTCAGTGTTAAAGTATTGGAGGAATATTAAAAGAATGAAACATGCTGTGGCGTTATCAAGCGTCAAGTCTCAACAACAAAAATAAGCAAGGAGTGGAAATACTCAACAAAATGAGTCATTTGGTATCACTGCATTCCAAAAATGTCCTTATATTTAAAGTATATTGTACATTATGTTATATATATATATATATAAATATCAGGTTTAAGACACTTCCACATTAGCTTCACTTTTCAGACCCAGAAACTCAATCCTGACGTGACTCGACACAAAATCACCCAGAGTGCCACAAACGAAAGCAATAACACACACGAAGACACACTCCAACAGACGCGTCTGTCGCCCGCCGTGTATCAGCTGTAACGTGTGTACAGTTGGTAAATTGGCTGTTTGGGGCGAGTAAACATTCAGTCCGGCAGTCAAATTCAGGCAAATGACACAAGACAAAATTTAGGATTTTGTCAGTAGCAGGATGTTCTGCTTGTTCTATCTTTCCCTCTCAGAGTGTGCAGTCATTATCCACACGATAAAAGACAGAGTGTGTCTGTAGGAAGTCAGTTTACTGTACATACTCTGGAGATCTGAGCAAAAAAACTGTATTTTGGAGAAGGTGCAGCCCAGAAGCAAAGGAACAATGGAAGGTGCAACAATCTCTCATGGGAAATAAGTAAAACTTTTGTTATCACCAACACCAACCGTATCACTGGTAAATTAGCTCCACAGCCAGTCTATATCTGCAGAACATTGGATATACTTACATATATTCGCCGTTCCTTTGGGTATAGGGAGGTAGGAGCCCACACTCCAGGCTCTTCCATGGTAGTGCTTCTTACAGCGGCTGCAGTCTGACCCTGTGGTGTTGTGCTCACACTCGCAGCCCAGCTTCCCTTTGTCAAACACACAGCTGTTGGCATGCAGGTTGCACTTGCACCTGAGACAGAAAGATAGCGACAAAGGAGAGACACGTGAATTGGCATCACTCTGCGTCCCATTGAATCCGTATCCTCTGGAGGGAATGCACAAAGTCTGCCCTGGCTGCTGCGTTTATTTGTGCTTTTTGAATTTTTTGACAGGGGTAAATTGAAATCCTGGTGGGTTATCTGACTCCTCAAAGCTTCATTATGCTCTCCGTGGAAAAAAAAAACAAGGCCTCATTTGTTGCTGCCCCTGCGGAGAGAACAGCGATGCGAATAAGGTCACTTTTACCACTCTGAGAGCGAAATGAAAGGCACTCTGTAAGATTTACTAATTGAGCACAAAACAGGGATCTGATAGAGGGATGATAGCATAAAGAGAAGCTGCGCAGTCTGAGAATTCTCTTTATTCTTTCTCTTCAAAGTTTTCTCTTCAGACTGTGTTATTTGGCATGGGAGCCTTCAGGCAGGAAGCCCTACCGATCGACGGAGCCGGTTTATTAGACAGAACTGTGGCAGAGCTGACAGATGCTCCTGACAGGAGAGGAGAGAAGGCCCGACGGCATTCAACTCTCAACCAAATCCAACCCCGTTCTGACCGCGCGGATCAAGCGTGCTTGTATTTCCAAGCGTGTGGAAAATGTTCGGTTGCCGTTTGAGTTTGTGTGTTTCTAACAACCTGGATGAGCACAGGGTAAATTGCAGGTTTTCTGAATAGAACCCTGTTTTGTGAAAGTTGTGTTTACCGCCAGTGAAGAGCTCTATCAGAGGAGGCCGTGTTTGTTGTCACATTGAGATATTAATGTTTCATGCACGACATAATCTAAATATAACTCTCCGTATTTGATTTTACTCCTAAGAGGGTAAAAGGTTACAACAAGTGACCTCAGCTTCTCGGGAGGTTAGGGGGTTGATACAGAAAAACAGAAGCAGTTAGGGAGGGGAGACAATCGAGTGGATCTGACACTCTACCCGTCTCCAGGGGTTGGGGCGGCTCATGGTTTCACATCATGACTATGTTTGTTTTTACAAAGTGCTTCCGAGGGAAGATTTCTCCCATTTGAGAGCGAGGAGCCCGGGTATCTGTTGCCTACAATCGCCAGCGAACATGAGACAGAGAAATGACAGCAGCAGTCAGAAATACATCCATTCTAATTGACTTCCTGGCCTTACTGTGACATCTCGCATTAATGATAGATAACTGCGGGAAACAAGTGAAACTATAGCCTGTTCTGTAGAGCTGATAAGCAGCAGGGAAAAAGTCAGTGGAAAAGCACTGAAGTAATGTCGATGTCTGGTAACAGCCACATGCAAGTAACACTATTTTAATAGAACGCACAGTTGAGAGTGTAAGGTGCTGGTGGTTGGATCAAAATGTAGTCTATGAAACATGTACTTATAATAACTCACATCGATTTTATCGTGTGTAACAAGTGAGATTACAAATTATTATTATTATTATTATAATTAATAACAGCTACTGTATAGATATTCATATATTAGCTTATTGCATGTTTGTGTACTAAAAAAAGTCACTGTGTTATCACTTCATTAAGTGTCATACATTAGTTATGAGAGTAAAAACTGTTCCATATAGATTCATTATTTATTTTCATTTATTATTTTTATTTGTGTAAACTACAAATGATGTAGCACCCTTCATGCAAACACGCAGCTCAAAGCGCCTCACAGAGCAAAAACAAAGATAGACAATGAATAGAAGTGAGCAAAAATAGATAAACACATGGCCGTACAATGATAAAAAGTTATAATAAATATAATCCTAATAAATAAATAAATGAATGCACGGGAAAAAGAACCCGTGCATAGAAACAAAGGATCAATTCGACCTAAAAACTGTAACAATAAAACGTTGTTTTCATTTTGTTTGGTTGTTATAGACAGATATATGTATTACAGTATGTTATAAACATTTATTAACATCTTGTAGAGCCCATAAAAAGGGAGGGAGATTAAAAATTAAGCTGCATTGTGAGTAATACAAAAATATCTGGGATGAGGCGCCCAAAATAGCACAACCATTAGTGATACCAGAATCAGTCTATAAAAGGTTTCGCTGCATTTTACAGCAGTTTGACTGTTTTCAATGATTTTTGTGAAGATAATAAAACTCTCGATCATGTGCGAATACAGTCATTATTTGCAGTTACATAATTCCCACAGCTACGGCAACATTAAGGTTGGAAATAACTTCTGCAGTCAATCTGTACAAGAAAGCCACAGTCTTTCCTCAGGTTACGCGTTGTCTCACGATATTAGTGACCGTAATGGATGCGACTGAATATCGGGCCGCATTCGCAGCAAGTAAACGCTACTGCGTCTTACCACGCGTTCCCCACAGTCCTTAACTTTTTAATCAATTAAAGTCCCTGCTCCATAAAATTAATGACTGGGTGTAGCTCTTCTGCCATGCAGACAGCAGCAGCTCCCTGAAGAAAAGAGCGATGAGATTTGACCTTCCACTTAATTAAAAACCAGCAAAATTTGGATCATCGGGCCCAACCGGTGCGGGTAGCACGCTGATAGAGTGGAGGACGTGGACTCAGGGGAGCTCCAGGATGAGATGCTTTTGCCGCCGGCATTGTCATATTGAAATCAGAGAGCTTTTCTGTCCCCGGTTTGGGTCACAAGAGGGAAGAGATCCCCTGTATGTCCAGCTATTTGAACCTGCACCATTACAAAGACACATTTCATAAAGTTTTAATGACCTTTTATACCATGCAGAGCCCACTAGCAATTGGTATTATCCATTACCCAAACAAGTGACCCTCCCCTAGGAGACACTGGAGATCTAGCGTCTCTGTCCTTCCCATCACTTGCATTTCTTCAGCTGGGGGTACAAATGCTCTTAGAAAGGATGAAATGAACACTGTTATAGATGGCGCGTGTGCCTCATATTGTTGTGCATCTGTGCAGGAAAGAGGTAGAGGCAGTCATTACTGGACACTGCTTCAGTTCATCAAAATCACATAACAGCAGAAGATAAGTTCTAATTTATTTTTTCAGGTTTTGAGATATCTGTGCCTCAGATTCCTGCAACCGCCTCCTGCAGAAACTCCTGTGATAATTATAATAATAATTATTATTGCTGTTTTTATTGGGATTATTTCTTGAATTGTCCAGACTAACCGGGGCATTGCCTCTGCTGAGTTCAATAAATGACCTTTCTGAACGCTGATCATAAATAACATTCCTTTTAACTTCTTTGACCTGGTGTGGATGAATATATATCAGAGCCGATATCTCATAAAGACTGTCTGCAGATTAAATCCCATTCTAAATAAGAAAATATAAAGCGTGTACCATTTTTGTACTTTGAATAGAGCAACGTTTTTTCATTTAAACAGGCTAGACTCGAGGCTTCACCTGATTATGAATGTTGTCATGACCTTCTCAGTTATACATTACCTTCTTTAATCCTCGCATTGAAAAAGGAACACCTTGTGAATAATGTGATACAGATGCTGGTCTTTATTCTGACTAAATATATTTGCATGCTAAATGAAGCAAAGAGCAAACGTCTACAGTGAGATGAGGCGAGGTGAGGGTCTGGTTTATGTTCATATTGTGGAGCAGACAGCTGCAGTGCCCTGTGTCTTCTCGTCTGGCTGCCGCCTAACCTTGGTTTCTCCTGGCTGTTTGGCACTGTGGTGACAGGCTCACCATGTCTAACACAGCTTTTCTTCCTCGTGACAGCTTCTAGCGTCTCTGATTCAAGACAAGAGAGGAGGCACAGAACTCGTTAAATAAGAACCTCAAAGTGAGAGAGCCTGAACTGACAGGGGAAACTTTCATTTGCGTTGCTCATTTTCAAGTCGAACCTTGCAGACACTTCCAAGGAAAGTAACATTAAAGCCCCTGATTTCAGAAAGTGTAAGTTTTCCTGCAGGTAATTAATGCTCCCGGTCCTGACCACACAAAAACTTAATATAATTGAAGCTACTGGTAAGTAATGTCCACCTTACACCTATTTCCATGATACTTTGCCTCACTGAACCAGTGTCCGGTTCATACAGTGACATATTTATCTACTTTATTGATTTCATTGCGGCTGATGGTGGAGTGATGCATCTGCAGACTGTGCTGCTTGTTTGCTGATGCTAAGTTAGCTTAGTTTGTTAGTGCTACCTGAGAACACAGAGCAGAGGGCAGAGGTATGATTGCATTACCCCATTTAAGGCGTGTCAGGCTGTTCCCACGTCAGTCATGCCCATAATTCATGCAAGGTATCATGGGGCTCGGGAAAAAGGTGAATTGATTTTTAGCAAATATATCCCTTCAGGTTTTGTCCACCCACACAGATGTTTTCACTTATTTGCCTAATTAGACCGCTCAAGACAATGTGGGTGTGTACAGACTGAGTTTGATTGACATTGACCCCTGTTCTCCAAGGTTTCATCTGCGGTATATGTTTTTTTTTTCTCGCTGTCGAGATTTCGACGTGTCACAGTTAGAGAATCACAGATGTAAATAATAAATGATGATGGCTGATTTTTTTTTTTTTTTTTGGTTCCCAGGTATCGTGCAAACTGTTTTTAAGTGTTTTCATTAAGCACAAACCAAAAGGTAGAAAAAACAGAGGTTGAGAAATCTCAAATTTGCAGTACATATGCTGTCATGGCTCACTGAGCCACGGGGTCATCGTTAATGTTATGAGTAACGCCTGCACTTCTCCTTCCATGACGAATCAGAATGACTACTGCTGGTTCAGTCAGACTAAGTGAAAACAGCCGTGTGGGTGTGCAGGGTCTTTACGAAATGTGTGCAAACCAGTGGCATCAAACATGAGGCTTGATGGACGTGTCAGTTTATGGGCTAAGTTTATATAAAAAGTTGAGTCAACGTCTTGGCCAGCCATCGTTCCAATGGCACTTCAGTGACTATATATCAGTGCAGCAGGTTCTGCCTACACGTTGAAATATAATCCTTGAATTGCTGCTGGAACAACGCGTGCACGCAACTTAGATGCCCTGTAAAAAGTTTACTTTTCAATCAGAATTGAAACACCTTGACATCTTTTGACCTGCAATACACGAGTGCTTCTAAAGTCTGCACTATTTACAGCACTGTGTCTGTTTCATGTTCAACTTGGGTTCTTTTTCCTTTTGTGGAAGCAATGATGTGATTGACCTAATTGATTGTTTGCAGCTGTGGTGGTAGGGTATAATTTCCTGAGGCTCACAGGACCCGGTCGTACACTGATGAAACGCTGGTAGCTACAATGTTTGCACACTGGTCACCACTAGTATGGTGATAAGGAAAATAAATTACTATTATCTACCTTTGGGGGGAAAAAAATAAAACAAAAAGTGGCAGCAAATGTTTTCAGATAAAAACTTGAGACAGTTCTAAAACCTGCAAATGTTTATGCAGGGGTCACATGTTTCATCAAATGGCTGTACAGTATTTTAGAACAGGAAGTTCTTTTTTTCTTCTACTTTCCATTAGAGATTTAACCCATGACTGCCACTCTGACTGATAAGACTGAGTGAGCAAACCAGCCTCCCTCAGCTCTGTATCTCGCCTGTTCTCTCACACAAGTCGCCCATGGTCAGAACCTGTAATGCGCCTCCATGCTGTATAAATACATACTGAGGTTTCCTGAAACTTTCCTCGACAAGGCACCTGGAAAGTCTCACATATCCTGACTAGTGATAGCTCTGACAGATATGGAGAGATCAAGGCTGTTGAGTGAAACTTTGGCCTCGCTGAAAGTTTTAGATGAATGTCAATGTGCTACCTGGATAAACTAGAATAAGCTGCCCAACCACCTTACAGGGAACGGTAGGCTGTTTGATGTCTTATACATGAGAGGAAGCAACACTGTTTATCATGTGAGCTGCACAGGGAGCAAAACGGGAAAATTTCATTTTAAAGTCAGGAATTCGGTGCTGTTTCTATTATGATTATTAGTTGTGGGATCCTCTGTCCTTCATTGAAACAGAATCCAAAACAAAAATGATAGATTATACAGTGTGTTACAGTCTTTCTCATTCTGTTATTGGAAAGTGCTAATATTATAGATCTCTAAAAGATAAAATTTCCTCCCTTCAAAGAAAGAACATTATAAATAAAATCTGTTTTTGGAGTTAAAGAAGAATGATTTAGAGATCGGCGGTCAGCTTCATATCAAAGACCATCCATCCATGCATCCATCCATCCATCCATCCATCCATGCATCCATCCATCCATGCATCCATCCATTTTCTGTATCAGCTTCTCCTCATCGGGGTCACGGTGGGGCTGGTGCCCATCCCGGCTGACTGGACAAGTCACCATGCAGTTCATCACAGGGCTGTGTTGAAACGTTTATGTTAAAATGCTGCGATTTCTTTATGAAGCTCTGATTTGTTTACGTCTGATCTGCGGCTCTTATTTATTGTCCAAACTTTTCAGATCTTTAAAATCTTTGCTTAATTCTGCCTTTGGTTGGATTAAATTTAAGACACTCACTTTGTATCTTGCCCTTCGGTGTGACAGTACTGTAATCGCTATTTAATCTGTTTATCCAATTTAGCTTATTTTTTTATCTTCTATTTTACTTCAGTCTTTTATACACTGACCTACAAACAAAGTATTGGAAAAGGGTTTGACCTTCATGTTGTTTGGAAATACACAATTTAAAAAAACATAATAACTGTTAAATGGATGAAAGGAATATGAATGTTGGGGCACTCAGTTTCATGCCAGGAAACAAATTCAAGGTTATCTTGAAAATAATTAATTCAGATATTGCTTATTCATTTATCATTATATGCAACACAGTGTGCATAATGGGATCTAAAAATAAACGTGGAGTTTATACTGTTGAATGTTGAAAAAATGGGCATAAATGTGCAACCTAACTTGAATTTTTTGTTTCATAACAACAAATTAGCATAAAGCGAACGTTAGACTGCCTTTAGCAACAGAACAAAGAAAAGGAAAATGTTTCAACAAAAGTAATTTCATCAGGAACACGGAAAGAATCCAACTGACATAATGAGTTTGACAGTAACACTTTACAATGACTTCTTCCTTTTTTTTTTTTTACTTTTTTTTTGAATGGCATTGAACTTTTTCACAAGGAGAGGAGGGGAGTCACAGAGTCACCTCATTACACCGGGCTGTGTCACCGTGAAATTGAAGAGTCCGATTAGGCTTGTTTTTTTTTTTTTTAGGCGCTCTGTGCTGTGGCCAATTTTGTCATTCTTCGGGGGTGTAATGTAATACATCTCAAGCAAATTGTTTGCGTCCTCCATTGAAATATAAAGCAGCCCCGCCAGGGCTCCCCAAATTGTTGGAGAAATATTAGGAATGGATCACAAGTTAATTCCCCCTGCTTCAATTTTCTGCCGAGGCGAAATGAAATTTGAATTTGCGTAGCTTGGGCCACTGCCACTGAAAGACTGTGATTTGTTTCAATGACAGGGCCTATTATTGAAGTTGTGCATTGATGTAGGCATACAGTATGGTAATGTCTAACCCACCCCCCCCCCCCCCCCCCCATCCCACCCTAGCCCTCATGGTTGAGGGCCGTCTCATTCATGTGATGTAAGCCACTGAGACAAGGAGGAAGCTGCGAAGAAATCGGCATACATATTGGAATATGGAAATCCGAGGCAAGCCGAATGGTGTGTGTGTGTGTGTGTGTGTGTGTGTGTGTGTGTGTGTGTGTGTGTGTGTGTGTGTGTGTGAGCACAGAAGCATGCAAGTGTTGCTTACTGCATGCACTCCTCTACTACAGTATGAAGGATGAGAGTACAAATCTATTTTCAGAAAGGTAGTACTTTAATGTAATGAGAAAAAAAACATGTTTTGCTACTGCATTACAAACACATGAACCTCTATCTATATATATATACACACACACACACACACCATGCACTCATGAAACCACAACAACCATGTCTCCTCCACTGCTAGTAAAGCTTGATCATAGAATAACTGCAGCAAAGACGACATGTTGATGCTTTCGCTATTCATGGCTGCTGTCCCCCCAGAGACAGCTTATGTTGATGTACTCTCTCCATATATTATTTACAAAGAAAGCCCGGGCCTTAATGAGCACTAATTAAACGCTGGAGACTGGGAGATGACTGGCAGAAAACATCGCAGCATGTGACAGGCATCTGGTGGAAGATAAGTGAACAGGCGTTGGCAGGGCTGGTGAAAACCTTATGGTGGTAGCGAACTAGCGCTGGGGGTCGTGTGAACCTGCACTTGAACCTGACTTTCAAACTCTGTCAATCAAGCTGGCTACAGCTGTCACGGTTCACAGGGCACGGGCTTGGTGGATTGGAAGCATGCGTGTGTGTGTGTGTGTGTGTGTGTGTGTGTGTGTGTGTGTGTGTACAGTATGTGCGAGACTGGATAAAAGCCAGAGGGTTTGTGTGCTGGCTTGTTTGGATATGTGAAGGGCAAGACTGCAGTGTAGCCACTTAAAGGGGCAACGAGATTCCAGCCCGGTACTGCTATGCCCTGTGTTTGATAGGCTTCAGTCTACGTTTACGTTCACTTTCAGGCTCTTTGCTCTTAATAGCAGGGCTGTATATCTTTAAATGCTTCATCAGCACCACACCTCATACAGAAGCTGTTGACAAGCCACTGAAAAATTCATCGTCCTTTTTGAATTACTTTATTATATTTCTTCTCTCACTAAATGATTGACCAAAGGCTATCATTATTGCAGATTATTTGTTGTTATTATTATTATTATTATTGTGCTCAACATTTCATAAAGTATACCACAAGTCCTTAATGATCGACACCGCTTTGCTCATTACCTACTCACAGATCTCTTTAACTCCAGAGGAGGATATGCCATATTTAGGTCACCTATAGAGGGTGACAATGGTGCGAGGTGAATCAATTAAAGCCCCTTTTTGCTGGGGTCAGAGCAATGGCAGTAAGAAGAATGGACAGCACGAGTTACATCACCGATATTCCGTTTTGAAGTTTAAAATATGCAGTGCTGGCCACTGCCATGTTGCATGTACTGCCTCTTTCGCCTCCCGGCTAATCTAAATATCAGCAAAGACGTCGAACAGCTGTGGACCTGAGTCGGGCCAAATGATGCCCGGGTGCTCTAATAAGCCATCTGTAACGGCACCTAACTGTCAATCAAAGCAGCCACACTGTTAATTAAACATAACTTTAAGCCTTAATATAAATTGCTGGAAATTAGCCATAGAGAACAACACTGTTTTTTGAACCAGGCTGTAAACATGTTTATTTCTGCTGTGAAGTTGGACATTTTTACATGGGGACTTATGGAGATTAACATGTTCTGTAGCCAGCCTCAAGTGGATGTTTGAGGAATTACAGTTTTTGGCAGAGGTTCCTGCTTGGCAACAAATAATATCAGCCCAATTTGGATCTGTATCATATATGATGCCACTATTTTTTACATTGTTGTGCAAGAGAAGTTTTGTCCCGAGCACCCTCTTCTCAGGTCATGAGGCATCGTCTAATCTGTCACCAGCAACACAATTTACCAAATCTGACACAGACAAATATTGTGTAGTCTGACCCCGGCATGACTGTGCTGCACTACTTAACCACGTAGTATATATCCTGTCAACTGTCTGGGGATGCTATAAAATGCACATAGTGGATCAAGAACTGAACTTTGGCAATGGGTGATTCAAATAAACAGCAGGCTCTGACACAGTCTTCAGCAGACATGAAAAGAAAATTCATCTATCTGAGGCAGCGAACGTCCCAAAAGGGAGAGAAACAGAAATTGCTCAAAGATGAGGGTGAATTTGGGTTCAGGAATCTTTGCATGTGAAAATACCGAAGGAGGGAAAAGTATAAAAACACGGGCTGGGTGGGTTAAGAGCCGGCTACAAAGCTAGTCATTCACTGTGCCATCTTTGCAACAGTTGAAACATCATCCTATTATGTGTCAACCTTTTTAGGGAACAAGAAACTATAGAAACTTATAGATTTACTTGTGTAATAGTATAGAATCTGCACAGATGACCATCTCGCGGATTGCATTAGTCAAACAAAAGTGCAGTCAGGATGTCTCAGGTTTAATTTGGGTAATAAATGAAAATTGAGCAGAGCGATCACAGACCATGGAATGTGTGTTTTTTAACAATCCATCCAGATGCTCAGCAACATCTTTCACTCAAACGCTCCAGAGGGAATATTCAATTATTGATGATAATACAAACTGTCCTGCCTTATGAAGCTACATGGGAGAGAGACTTTTTTTTTTTTTTTTTAGGATAAAAAGACATTGAAATGTCAGTAGTTTAAATGAGGCATATTACACAGTAGATGACATGGTGTAATATCATTTCCTGGAATTTCTATATGCAGCCATTGGAAGCACACTCCGTATCCTCGGGGTTTAGATCTCCTGTATGTGGTACAGCGGGGTGCGATGCCCGTCATATAAATCCACCATGGAGGAGTTACAAATTTAGAGTCTTTTAAAGTGCAAGATCCATTTGAAGTGTGCGTGATACGGTACTTTTATGAGTTCAGGATTCCCACCGGGAGAGGGAGATACGGAGTTTGTCTATAGCTCGAGGGGAACGTTGGGGAGCATATAATAACAGTAAAATGTCTCATCTTATCTTTTCTTTTGTATCCAATTTGCCTTTGGAATAATGCTCTTGTATACCTTAGAGGGAAGGTTCAGGATAAAATTTGCTTTTGTTTAACATTTGTCAGCGTAGGAAGCCAGTTTGGGGAATAAAACATCCCTCTTTTTAATTCCTATAAGCCTGCAGACATGGTTAACATTCGATATTCTCACATCCTTGTTGCACTTTCAGTTTTGAAACCTGCTGGTAAACAAAATGGCATATTGTCCTAAATTAAAATGATTAGATCTTGCCTCTTAAAATAGTTATTTTTGGCAGTTATGTGATGCTACAGATACTCCCCAACCTTTTTTTGGATGGCGCTGCAGATATTTCCCATCAACGTACGCATTGCTTTAAGTCTTTACTAGGCTTTACTGTGGCACCACAAATGACAGACATGCATTTGCATTCACTAGGATTGGGATTTTAAACTCACATGCACAGTATTCAAAGTTAATTTATCAACTAATTGGTCTCTGCTGCTTCATATCTGTCATGGTAAATGAGGTTTTAGCATTTGTAATGTGTGAATGACGTTTTTTATTTTGTCTGGGATCTGCATTTTTCTCTTTGTCTAAATTAAATTAAACCAAACATTGACATAAAACCTGTGACCCTGAAAAGTGATTTTCTCTTGTAATGTACTTTTGACAGCATGTTTGTATACTAAAGAAAAAAGAGAAAGGAGCAGTGAGGTAAGGGGGAAAATATGAGGAAAAATATACATGAGAAAAGGTTAAGGAAAAATAGAGAATGACATGGGGGGGGGGGGGGGGGGGGGGTGAGAGAAATAGCACATTAGCACTTATGGATTAGCTGCCTCTCATTCCCAGGCCCTGCTGCAGCCCTGTAGATGTGCAGCTCTGACCGCGCGGCCAGCCGGCAGCGGTCATGTCTTAATTAACGAGCAGACATCTGATCAATAAGTGAGGAACGATGGAGAGGGAGACGTGAAAGGTGGGACAGCCTGCACGGTTCAAGGTTTTTGTTTTCCGTTGATGTGGAATAACATTAAAAATCAATAGCATGGCTAGCCCCGCCAGGTGAGAAAAATAATCCCCCTTCTACATTTTTTTTTTCTTATGTCGGCTTTTACCCATCACTGTTCTATCACACAAGATCATCGTACGGGATGGTTCGTCCCAGTATTTCCAGTTCAATGTGATTCTGAGCCTTGTAAATCCAGTTTTATAAACTTGTTCTCTGTAACAGTTCTTAGATTATTAGGGAGAAATCTGACTCATTTATGATGTCACGGGTGGACTGAAGCTTCCCATTATTCCCATTATTGGTGTCTGTTTTGCTTCAACCTGCCTTGGGCGTTTAAGTTTGGGATTTGTTCTCGTAATGACTTCTGAGGAGCTGCAGATAATGAGCTGATGTTCATCAAAGATTTGTACTCACAACTTGTGCAAACCCACAAATGGACCACGCTGATGACACTGTTTCATTCACTAGTTTAGTTGGGTCAAGTATTTTGGTTGCTTGTCTCCTTCAAATAAAAGTTTCAGGTGAGCATGAAAAAAATCAACACTGTATTTCCCTCTGGTGTAATGCAGCTAAATATTTAACCCTACTCCAGACAAGTTAATATTGGAAGATTCTGTAAAACCTTGCATTAAGTTTGACAAATGCCAGCATTTTAAATGTCAAGTATAGATATTGTAAAAGGCAAGAATTTAAAGCGTGATTAGGTAGAGAAAGCTTGTGATTATGGAGCTTAAGGAGTTTTTAGGGTTAATTTAATTTAATATTGTTTATGCTGGGGTTAATAGGAGTTCAGCATGAGTTCAGGGTTCGATCTCTATCACTGCACTTTCGTACCATAGACGGCTGAAACGTCATCAATCTGTGTATTTATTCTACTTTACTCACTGTGATAGAGAGTGAGCAGAAGGTTTGCAGTGTGTAACTTTAAAAGGAGACGATAACTTATTCAGCATGTTCACGTTATCTTCACTCTTTTTAATAGCTTTTTTTTCCCCCTCAGATGTTGATCCAACTTCCAGGCCTCCACCCAAGATTCCACGCAGCAATCACAGTCCTGTTCCCTTCACGACCTCTCGAATCGATGATCATTTTTATTTCTTAGCAGAAGATGAAGTCCGGGAGATCTTAATCAATTTAAAAGATTCTTCTCCACTCTGATAACTATGACAGTGAACTACTAATATCTGTACATGAGTTCATTGTGAGAGTTCTCACGTTTTCCATTCCTCGTTGGAAATTGGAATTTTTCCACTTGAGCTAAAAATAGCCAAGATGATCCATGTTCATAACGATGATGAGCCAGCTGTTTTCGCCCATGATAGACCCATCTCCGCTTTTGCCTGCTTTATCAGAAGTAGTTCTGTTGAAAAAGCTATCAGAGATCGATCGAGAACAATTTGATAAATAAACAAGGCAGAACCGTTCACCGATCTCTGCGGAGGCAGAATTTAATTTGATTGTTTTTAAAGCATGGCAAGATGCCTCCGTCCGTTCAGAGCTCTGACGGTCGTGGCCATACGGTATCCACGGGTTACCTGACACTGCAAATATTCAGCGCGTTCGTGAGTGAAAGTTTATCAGCGTTTGTGGAGTATTCTGGGAATTCTCAGATAGGATGGCCATTCTGTGATAACGCTTTCACATTTTGGTTGTAGCCAGAAGGCTGCTGAGGCTGGTGGGAACTCTAATCAGTCTCTCCCCACCTGCCTCCATCACCCTCTTTCAAGTGAGTTACTGATCCACCTCTGGACCGAAATCGTATGTTTATTTTCTTTTCTTTCTAACTGCAAACTTTTGGTGGAAAATTGAATTTGATGCCCAGGGGCAGGATGGAAAATTGGGCAAAATAGCTTATTTCCCCCCTACCCAACCTTTTGCTGCTATTTGTAATGAATGGCAAAATAAGATATCTGTGGGATATGCTATTCTCTGCTGGGTAGCAGGCCTCGCAATTTAGAGCTCATCAATTCATGTTTACAGTACGAGTGTGGATATTGGAGGAGTGTGTCTGACTGCAGAACATGTATATCTCTGTGATAGGGCTGAATTGGAAAAAAGAAAAATCACATGCCACCATTATGAAAAACCTGTTGTGGCATTTGATCAAACACTATCAAGCATCACAAAGTGTTTTTTTGCCAGTTACGGCAGCTCGTGTTCAGTGACTGATGTGCTCGTTATCAGCAGTCAGAGATGATTAAAGATAGAAATATCTGAAAATGTGTGTTATTTAAAGGAAAAAACTGTAGCTTGGTCATAGATTAAACCATAAATCTACTCATTATTAAAGAGGGCAAGGCTAAATTTGGAACCACAGCTTGGCAATTCTAAATGTCTTCACGTTTCGCTGATATGTCTCTGATGATTACCATTTAATCAGCTGCAAATGCTCTTAATTACAAGATTAGTCTCCTACCAATTAGCCAACGTGCTAATGGTTCTAATCTGCCATTGAAGTCGACTGAATTCTAATTAGGGACTAACTGTTTCAATTCACCCAGGGCCCATCTAATGGGTCATTACCAACCTAGTTATCCTCATATAAACCAACTGCAGCAAGCAACACAGGTCCCATTTGGAGAGCAGCTGTAGAGGCTTTATGACCATCGTGTGGGCCATTTCCATGCGTCATGAAACGACAATGTTTCCATTCCCTGAAAATCACAGAGGCATTCTGATGACTCACTGATGAAAATATTATACACAGAAGCATCGCAAGCTGTGTTAATGACATATGCACTCAAAGTCTTTTTAATGTCACAAAAAAAAAAAAAAAACTGGAAAATGAGTCAGCTAGAAACTCTCCTTCACCAGACAAAGTGTCTAAAATCAAACAGGTCAAATATCATTCTGATATGACGAGTGGATGTTATCTGTCATTAAATATAATTCAGCCTTCTAAATCACTCTATCATCATCCCCGCTTCCAGTAATAAATTCTGAGAAACGCACTGGACGCTACCCACTCCCACACCCAAACAATGCTAGCGACAAGTTGCTGAACATAGTGGAGGTAGGTGGAGACCAGACCAAAGCCAGAAGGAGAGTGAAAATTGGACCTATGTTAACAAGATGGCATGAACCAGACTGTATATGAATGCTAACATTGCTAACGAGTTTGCCATATGGACTTTATAAATAATAATATGTCCATGTTGTGTTTACAGCTTGTTCTGCTGCCCGCAAGTTTCATACAATTATTCATCGTGAAGAACTCATCAAAAACGATGAACTCTTTAGAGAGCAGCCCTTAAATCATTATAACATCATATAATGAACAGTAAAACAAGAAATCAGATTTGTCTTCAGTCTCCAGTGAACCTTCCTATTTATGTAGACGATGATAATGAGCACCATAGATCTTTGACTTCTGGCTAAAGTCTGCTTCAGTGAGGCTGTTGTTGTTTTTCATCAGACGATAAAAATGTCACTCATACATTTCTATATTGTCCATGTATTGTGTCTTTTATTAGCTTTTCCCTGCTGCCATATGGCCAATGTCCTCACAGCACCCTGTATTGCATGAAAGTCAATAATAAACTTAACTGAACTTGCTTCAAAGTAAAAGTACGATATTAAACAGGTTCAGTGGGGATGGGCAACGTGTGTTTGAACGGTGGATTTGTAGACTGAATCCGCCGTGAGATAGTTTGAATCGTAAAAAGAAACTTTGTGTAATCAGACAAAGTATTCATATTCATATTCATCAAATGTCATAGTTAGAGAAAAACAGGACAACGATGTTGTACAGCAAAACATTTAAACAAAGGGCGTTTATGTGCTACCTGACCTGCTAACTGTAATATCATATTATGGCATTATGAGATGTCTGTGGAATCTTGATGTGTGTCTGCCATAAAAAATTAAAGAGAGACACGTATTAAAGCTCCTCTCTTCACCGCCGCTCACAGGAGGCAGTCTCAGCCCTCTGTCCTTGTCAAGTTAGGGTTATAATAAGTAATTTAGGAGTCTCGGGTTCAGTATCTGGGCGAGCTTTTTTCCTGATTCCAGACTTATTTTAGGAACTGAATTTTGGGCTCTCTTGAACTCATTGTACGCTACCTGAGCTTGTAAACTCTGAGCAGTTGTGCAAGGCTCACAGAAAAGACGAGGAGGCACTGAAGCTTGTTTCGACCAGGTCACTGATGAGTGTGTAATGTGTCAGTTCATTGAATCCTCCTCATCAAGGCGCTGTGGCAGTTAACTTCACTGGCCTTTCTCAAATCATCATCACGTCCTTTTGTGGAAATTGGGTAACAAGACATGTTGAATTTTACACCAAATACTTCGTACAAAGTATTTTCACATGAAAAGGCAGGCTGGTTTACACCAGGGGTGGTCAACTATGTATCAGTATGTAGTCTTTGATTCCACCCGACCACCTCAGCAGGTGATCACACTGATGAGTTCTTCCCCTCTACTTGAAGTGGTGCTAATTAGCGTGCGGTGTCTTTGTTTGGAATGAAAACCTGCCGACTGCTGGCTCTCAGTAGCACACAGTTGGCTACCCCAGTTAATACTGGCAGTCTGTGATAATGATAATGTCATAAAGTCTATCACTTCATCCAAACATCCAGAGATATTTATCCGGATTTATTAAATGCTGTGGATTAAGATGTATAAAACTCTGTGCAGATCCACGGCTGACACTGTAGAACTGTGTGTGCGTGCACTGTTTATCAATAAATGGATGAAAAAAACGCTTGTAAACATCAGTTTGAGTACTGATACTTGCCCGCTCCACCTCTCATTACCTCCGTCAAAGAATAACAAGTGTAATTCCACCGATTTTGTTTCATGGCTGTGGCCGTTTATCACGTATGTGCCATTAATTCAGCACATGTATCTGTAAAGCAACATCAGGGTGATGTCTCAGCCTCCAGTATTAAGCTTGTGGATGAGTAATGATTATTTGATAGATCTGACACTGAAACTGGCTTCACAGAGTGTTTCAAATCACCTGATGGACCATTTATGCGTCTGAATGTTGTTTGAAAATGTTTCCTTGGACAAAGGCCAGTTTTAATTTACAGAAAATTTGAGGCTCTTATTAGTTTTAGGTTATTCTAACTGACAGTTGAAGGCAGTAAATTGCAAAGGCGCGCTGCGGTGCACCAACAAAGGTAGTGAAGAAGACTCCCACGGGTAAACACAGACATAAACCATGTACAATTTTTAAATAAAATATCTGCTGTGTGTGTTTTATCAGGAGAGAATTAAACCCAATATGTTTCTTTAGACCTTAAGGAGACACACAATTCGTTTTGGGGAGAGACACTGAGTGGAAACATAACTTTTGTTTACCATCATTAATTTAAATTTGGCTGTGAATTATTCACCTATATCTATATATAACCAGTAACTATAGTCTCCAAAAGTAGGAGGGAGATGGAGCCTTCGGCTATCCTCTCCTCTGAAATCAGCAGCCAGCTTGTGTTCTGGAGGCAGATACCCTCTCCACATTTAAGGGCAGGCTTAAAGGCAGCTCGCTGGCGGGTTCAGTGGATAAAGTTCAACCTGGTTGGAATGTGCCGTGTAAGCCAATGGAAGTAATAGGTTCCAGAGCACAGTGCTTCCATTGCTGCATTGTGTCTGAAAGGGCCATAAGACTGTCCTTTCTGATGGAGCTTATAGTTAGAGCTGGCTCAGGTGAGCCCCGAACCATCCCATAGTTATGCTGCTATAGGCCTTCACTGCCGGGGGGACTTTCCATGATGCACTGAGCTCTTCTCTTCAATCTCTCCCTCTAACTCCCCCTCTACACACATTCGTGTCCCAGTAATGCATGTTACTAACTTTGCTTCTTCCCTGGAGTTTTTCTGCTCTGTCATCTCACATGTCATGGATGGTGACTACGCCTAGATCTCAGATTGTGGTGTAGATGCTGCAGTGGTCCCGCTTGATTGCCACTGCCAATGCTATTGATATTATTATTGTTCTAAATATTAGTCACATTTCCTCCCTAAACCTAACCGGTCATGGCAAATCACACCTAACATGAGGTTCTCATACCACAAAGGGTGAGATCTATATGGACCTGTATGGAAAGTGTCATGAGTTAACTTCTGTTATGATTTGGAGCAATATGAGTCAGACATGTGAAAAGGTCTTACCTGCCCTGCACCTTGATGTCAGAAATGGCATAGAAATATCTGGACAGGTTATTCTCGTCCACCATGGTGGCTCCAGTGGCTGGCTTCAGCAGCTTAATCCTCAGATCAGTGATGGTGAAGAAGTCCCTCAGGTTCTTGGTGGTATCCAGCTGGCCGTACAGCGAGGCCATGTTGTGTAGCCGAGGCCCGGCAAAGAGGGCAAAGCGGTCTTTTATCTCAAAACGTACAGTCTTGTCGTTCTTCCACACATAGCCTCGGGAGTAGTCCTCAGTGCAGATGATATCCAGCAGGGTGCGCTGGGTGAGGTCATTGACTGTCTTGGGCTCCATGGTGAAGGCGTCCAGGCAGTCGGTGGCGTAGAACTGGTATGGGGTCCAGGTCCGGCCGTAGTCGAGCGACTTTTCCAGGACCATCTGCTCCGGTCGGCCTGACTCGAAGGTCAATATGATGTCATCGGTCAGCTCGATGGTTTTGTTCCACGAAAGTGTGATGTTAACCTGGAGCGGCTTTGGGTATTTCTTCCATGAGGTGGACTGCCAAAACGTCGTGGGGTTGCGACCCTCAAAGTCAAACATCAGCTCTGGAGGATGAGCCAGCTCCTCAGTGGTGGCGTCACATTCGTTGTTGCACATATAAGGATTCTCCTATAATAAATAAAAGACAAACAGATACACACATGTAAGTTTACATGGAAAAAAAAGGTGCTGACATGTTAGGAGCAGATTTATATTGTGCACAGAAGAAGTCGTCAACTGTGGATTTATTAGTGTGTATTGAGAAATAAGAGATAGCCTAAGAGATATCCCTGGTAGTATCTGTAACAATTCAAGAAATACACAAAAGGCAGACCCATTGAGAATAAAACAAAATGCCTACATGAGAGGCAGATCATAAAATTCAATTTTCACAATTTGCTGACAAGTGGTTTAGGGAATGACTTAATTGCTTTTTGTGTTAGACTCTGAGTTTCCTGTTGTCTCCTTTGGATTGGATCAGAGCGGCGTTCCCTAGATGAGCAGTAAGTAACCCTACAGCAAACTAACTGATGAAAGTTTGATCAAAATGGGGGTGAAAAATGAGACATGAAAGCCCGGGCTGCAAATATCTAAAAAATTTTAACATGCCGGCTCACTTTTGTGCAGAAGGAGTTTTGTACAACAAACTGGACAAATCGGGATAAGCTATGCTCTGTAATTTATATAAGGGAAGTTCTATTATATTATATAGCATAAAGATGCTGTAATATTTATTTTTTAAATAAAATATCCAGAAGAAAACCTGAATCCAGGAGAACAGTTGTTAGTTATGAAGTCCCACCCTCTCAATTACAAGTCCTGAAGCATCTCCCAGGTCAGCTGTTGGTCCACTTTGCCTCGAAAGGTTATTTGTTTTCCCAATGCCTCATTGGCTCTCCGTCCTATCACGATTCCACTGCTGTACTCAATAGCATTTCTATCACATTCAGGCCAATGTGTATTTTATAATCTGCGCAAGCAATGCTGTCCCCATAGCTGGAGGAGACAGTGACCCTCTCATTAAGATGACACTGTGGATCCCATATTCTCGTTCAGCGCCATTCCTGCCTCCACTGCCACCCAAATTGCCAGTGTAATTGATATTCCTGTGTGGTATTTCAGCTGAGATGGGAATGGAATCCCGATGAGTGTTTCTTATGAAACACGCAAAGGGACATGCATTTTTCATGGGCCTCTGTCTGCTCTGTACCATAGGCATCCACCGAGTCTGGATGCTTGTGTAAAGCGTGTTAGTGGTGAGAAAGAGGAGCTCTTGATGTGTTTGTGTTTATTTGGGAGAGGGATGGAGAACTCTGAATGTGTTTGCTTGTGTGTGCACATGCAGTCTGTGTTTGTGTGTGTGTGTGTGTGTGTGTGTGTGTTTGAGTGAGCGGCAAATAGAGAGAGAGAGAGAGAGCTGAAACAGAGCCAGAGAGCACAAGACACACTCCAATTGACATTCCTCTCACCTCTGCTCCAGGAACAATGAGGTTAAGTGCAGATGAGATTCAGATCAACTGTAAAGCGGTTCGATAATCAGCAATCATCCGACACTCTACACGCAAAATTATCTAAAGGTGAGAACAGTGCTATCTGAAACATTACGCGCTTATCTCTCTGGTATTGCAGTCCATTCAACACACACTGCCACTTTGTGAAGCGAAGATCACTGGCAGGAATACTGATAAGCAGACGCCGTTATATTTTATTTGAAAAGACCAATGGCTGCTTTTTGTTTTCGACCCTGAGTTTCTCTCGCCCCGAAGAAAAAAAAACATGATTTGATGCTTTATCTTCCTCACTGGAAGATGTATGCATGACTCGCCATTTTTTTTTTTTTTTTTTTTTTTTAGACACACATTCTCAGTCCGTTTTATTTCCTGTGGGACTGTGATACGCTATCAGCGACCCGCTCCTCGGCTATAAGTGATAACTACACGATGAGGCGGAACAAGACAGAGGGATTGTGGGTCACTAGGCCTGCTCAGCTGACTCAAGTGTGTTGCACGATCCAATTAGGAGGGTAATATGGGTTATGCTGCTAAAACAGAGTACGAGAAGAAAAGAGAGTGGGAGACAGAGATTGCAAGAGTAGACCTTTTTTTTTTTTTTTTTTTTTGCCAGTTTTTTTTTTCAGGGAAGATCTCAGTTGCTAAAAGCATTCTACTTTTATGCCCATGTACACCCACACACCAGTGCAGAGAGCCAACACAAAGCTTGAAAGGCCACGCTGCAGCCTGAAAACAGAGAAAGGGAGATCTGAAGGAGAGAGTTAAGGGGTAATAGGGAAGACGTTGGCTGCCTGAGTTTGGCCACAGGGACGATAAATTGTACTAGTGTCAACTGTTTGCCAATGATGTGTGCTCGGGCTCGTTATATTCCCCACTTGTGCTTGAACAGCCTTGGAGGTCTGCAGAGCTCAGACCTTGACTGTACATGGAGAGCGAGGTGGGGAGGGATAGAAAGAGACACAGACAGCGCAAGAGAGAGTGATTTCCCTGTTGTCGCTCAAGAGCATAAATTTCCACTTATATTTGTTTCATTTGTTGTCACGGTTAGGTTTCGAGGGAACAGCAGGGGGGCGGCTGCCTTTGCATCTTTCAAAATGGCAGCCCTATTCACTGAAGACATAGAGAACTCAGACCGAGGCGTCCGTGGCTAATGAGAAAAACAATTTCCCGGCAGAACGCTGAGAAGCAGAGTAAATAGAAGCTCTAAAGAGAGAGAAATTTGCTTCATCACGCCGGCAGAAGTGTTCAGACACCAGTGGAAAGCAGTCATAAATTCAGTCCGTAATGTTTCTCTCACTGCTTGCTTCGACTTCAGGCCTTCGGGGAAGTGATCATTCTAGCCAAGGAGCCTGTTCACATACGGAAGATGGCTGGGGACAAACGTTTCATAAAGCCCCTGTCATCATTAAACATTCAATAATGCAAAGGCACTTTTTCAATACAACATTAAGTGGCGTGTACAGTATTTACTGTCTCCCAGTAATCCGCTGCATACTGGAATGCTTTGACACAGCCCAGTGACGGGGGAATGATAGGCTTGGAGAAAGGTCAGGACCTTTCATCGGATTTCCTGTGGTGGTTATTTAACAACAAAAACAGTGCATTATGAAGATCAATACCTTCTGTGGTCATTTAAGACCCAGGGCTTCAGCACTATGCGGGGGGCAGCTATTGAAAAACAATAAGCCCTCTCAGCTTGATCTTTTACCTGAGATCATGGCTGTGTTAGAGAGAAATAGTCAGCAGAGAATCAGAAAAGAAACAAGAGATTTGTACCAAAATGAGATATCGACCAGATGAAAAATGTGACCTGTCCTTAAAAAAGAATTGCTGTCTGAGAGCATAATTTAACGTGGATTAATATTAAAGTTATTGTAGTGTCACTTTTAACAACTATGTGTTGACGATGTTATTAGATTACAGAGACATGCATTCATTTCTGTTTGAAATATTTTAAATGTGTTATTAAGAGCAGCTTGATGATCCTCACTCATACATTTAATTATTATAAATATATGAGTATTAAGTATTATCTCACTTTTATAATGAATAATAATAAATATATAACAAATATATATGAATAATAATAAATAATAAATATATAAAAACATTGTGATGCCATTTATTTAGTTATATTGTGTTATAGCATACTTAAGTATACTGTGAGGTGTTGCTAATGCACAAGTGCCAAAAACTGCAGTTCCTTGAATGGCCACTTGAGGCTGGATACAGAACATGTTAATCTCCATAAGTCCCCATGTTAAAATGTCCAACTTCACAGCAGAAATAAACATGTTTACAGCCTGGTACAAAAAACAGTTTGGGTCTCTATAGCTTATTTCCCCGTTCATGACAACTGTACCGGGGGTGAATTTATATAAAAGTCATCCATTCAAATGCAGTTAAGTTATGCATAATTAGCCTGGTTGCTTTGAATGACAGGTAGGTGCCATTACAGGTGGCTAGTTTGAGCATCCTGGAGTCATTCAGCCCACCTCAGGTCCACCTACGATCCACTTCTTTGCCCATTTTTGGAATAGCTGTGAGGCGGCAGAGACGGGACTGCGGAGATGCCAAACCACCACATTTAGAGCTCCACAGTGGCTCTTCGGAAACCTATGAGTGATGTGACTTTACGTGTATGATAAAGACCAGTTTATTTGTTAGAAGGAGTGCCACTCAGCCTTCAGTTCTTGCCATGGTGATATCATCAGGATTATCTCAGGGCTTGAAGACTTTAAAGTTATAAATGAACTTTTATGTTGCAAACCTCTCCAATAACCTTTTATTTAACCTCTTTCATTAAACGTCTTTTTATTTTATACCATGTGTTTAAAGGATCCCCATTATCTCATGTCAGAGCAGTCAGAGACTCTTCCTAAATCCACACCTATTGACATTACATAGTGTCGCAATGGCTTCTAATGGCTTGTCTCTTCCTGGTATTGCTGACATCTCTATTGCCACCCTGGCTACTGTGTAACTGAGCCCAACTGGTTTTTATCAATGCTATATGATCCGTCCAGTGGCAGTGGCTTAATGCAGGAGGCCTGAGCAGTGAGTCTGCGGCTGGTTGCAGCTAATGATGTCCCGATCCCTGCAGCCTATAAGGTCAATCCAATATCAGGGTGTCACACAGTAGGATAACAAGAGAACGAGGGAGAGAAAGAAGGAGAGAGAGACTGGGAATGTGAATCCAAATGGCGTTCACTGGAATATAAAGCAGTTCTTTAGACTGTTGCGAAGGCTCAGTGGATATTTAGATGTAATTTCATGGTTGTGTTCAGTGGTTTATTGTGGTTTCTATTAAAGGAATCAACCAGCCGTCACAGAGCAAACAACTCGGCACAGAATGTATTTCTTTCACATCAATTATATCAAAATCTTTGAAATATTATAATAAAAAAAATGACACAAAAATGTGCTCAGAGTACAACAATTGATGTCTCCTCACAACAGCAAAAACATCCAAAAGTGTGGAAATACACACATCATACAAAAATCCATCAGGCAGGTGATGTGAGGTAGATACGGCCTGACAAAGTCCAACCTGTTGACGCGCCTTTTGACACGAGATGCGGTTCAGCAGATAAATTCTCTGGCCAATGACAGCTGCCGTTGAAGGATTGTTGCAGGCAATGCACCCAATCAGTTCACTTGACAGATTTCTGGACTTAAAGCTCAGATCAGAGATTGAACTAACCACAGTTTTCTACTGAGGCCGTCTCCCTCAAGGCGAGCTTGTTATTTTACCATTGTGACAAGCTTGAGATGTATCCACCGCTTTGTTTCTCAGGAAATCACCCTGAGACAGTTTTGCTTAGTAAATGGTTGCTAAAATTAATTTGGCTTTTCTTTTTTTTTTTGACTGATGTACTCTTTTCTGAAAAAAAAAAAAGAACAAATACTGTGCCATCAGTCATCAAACAGTCCTGGAGGAAATTTACTTTTGGTATAAATGGAGGCCCACAGCATTTCAGTACATAAATTTCGTAGCGGTTCAGCCAGATGCAAAAACACTGGGAAGGCGTAATGATAATTAGAAAACACAGTTTGACAGTTAGTTGCAGGAATTACAATTAATCAAATCATGTGTCAATCAAATCAAGACTCATTCAATTTTGATTAGTGCCAGTTTCAACCAACCTTTCCAAAACATATTCATACTGCACACCTACACTGATACTATACATGCATACGTACAAAAACAACTGTTGGCTGAGATCTTTGTTTAAAATTAGGACTGATGACAGTGCACTTTCAATGCATGGGTGGTTGTTAGTCATCTAAAGTTGATGAGGATAATAAGGTATGCTTTGATTTGATTAGATTACCAGAGGAACTGCTTAAACATCAACATTGGTACATAAATACAAGTGGTCCAAAAATCAGAAAACAATTGGATAAGCCAACAGAACATGTTTGTTTGCAGTTAATGAACAAGGACGTAAGAGATATAACCAGGCAGCAACCTTTGTGGCTGTGAAGTGAAGTCAAAAACCTAACCCTAGCCCTAACCCAAGATGGTGGCTCAGAGAGCTACTAGACTGAAACCTATGGGTGACGTTAGGGATAATGCATCCATGTTTTATTCAGTCTATTACAGGCCTGGGCAATCTGTTCCACAAAGGACCGGTGTGGCTGCAGGTTTTTGTTCAAACCAACCAAGAGCACACAGTTTGACCAATCAACTCTCTGAAGACAGATCAGTTGATTAAATGAGTCAAGTCTGGTGTGCTGCTGCCTGGTTGGAAAGGAAACCTTTGTGGAACCGATTGCCCAGGCCTGGTCTATTGTTATAACTATAACAAATAAAAGGAATACATAGGGAAACTAAGTTCACTTTCTATATTTCTCTCTATATATATACATATACACATGCCTGTGACCTGTGTATAATGTATAATGTAGTTTATCCACAGTAACCTCCTCGCTACAGAGCCTCTGTGGCTGTGAGAGAAGTCTCTCCCACTGGACCTGAGGTGTTGCTGGATTAATCAGCCCATCATCCGGCTCGGCCTTACACCTCCTAACCTGCCACATTACACCTGCAGACCTGTCACTGGCCCAAACCCCCTTTATCACACCTCCTCTTTCACGGGGTGCGCCAGAGGAGGAGAATTTGACAAATGCCAGCTTGGTGGTCACTCGCCTGTGATTCAGTGTTCAGGGAGTTGATCCAGGACAACAGAAATGACGATGATTCAAGCTGAGGCACTACTTGATAAAATCACAAGATGCCCATCAGTGCAAAATGGCAAGCTCTCTTTTTGCTGCACTCACACGGTACCTCGATATAACTGAGGATGATTCGTCTGTGATACACAGAGGACGGGCCAAAAAAGGATGATATCGAGGTAGATCTAGGTCTGCTTCTTAAAAGAGGGAATGCTCAAGTGTAAAGCGAACACAGAGACTGGGTGTTGATCCTTTCAGGACTTGGTATAAGCCCTGACGGAAGAGACAGCTGAGATGAGCCATGGTGAGATATTGGGAGAGTCAGAGCTTTGGCAGAAACTCAATAGAGCTTTAATGACCTGCAGTCAGGGCCAGCAGTAGCTCACAACAGAGCCAGGCTTTTCATTCTTCTGACCTTCAGAGGAGTGAAGGACAGGAGGATTGCCCATCTGACCTGTGAGCGCTCCATCATATCATATCTGAGATCGGAGGGTTGTGAATGTCTGAGAACTGATAACAGATAATGGCAGTTCAATAGCATGCACGTAAAGGAAACACTATCTCCCACAATGGTTTGACAGCCTAAATGGTCAGGACGTGTGAAGGATTGCCTAAAAAGAAATCCTGACATTCCAGCATGTTCAAGCTCATTTATTAGAAATCACATAGACCCTACATCAAAGCTATAGATTCTTCAGAGCATTGCTTAGAAGTTTAATGTATTTTTTATACCGTTTAAAGCAACCATTGCCTTACGTTTATTTCTGTATACCTGCTTGTGTAGCCTAAGCCAACTTAGGGTAACTTTGAAGGATCACAAGACGATTTTAGGAATAAGACATGAATAACACTTTTATGTTTCTATTTTTTTGGGAGATGTTGGATAGTTTTTCTTTGCTTTTTCTTCTTCTGCAAATTAAAATGATCAAAGAAGGAAAAAGCACTTGTTAAACTGGCCAACAGCTGTGACTTTTGATCATTAGATATTGTTTAATTCAAGGTGCCACACGCCCAAAAAGACTTGGTATATGTAATGTATTTGCTATGCAATGTTAGTCATTGTTTGTTTGATTCAGATGAGAAATTATCCTATAGTTAAAGAGGTAAAAGTTGCACGGACACATCAGCACGTCACATGAGGCTGCACATGGCAAACAAAATGAAAACATAAGCGTCAAGTTGTTGGGCTGACAGCGCATCAGATGGTGCAGAGGTGACGGCTGTAACTAGCTAACAGTGCAGACGTCTGATCAAAACAAAAACACAAACTTCTCCCGCCGCTCTTGTTTCGATTTGCCACATGCCAAGAACTCCGCCCTTTGGAAGGTAGCCCTCGCCAAAGCAGTCCCTTTGAGGACTGCAGCACAGCCAGTCTGGCCTTTTGAAGTACACTGCTTGGCAAATCAACCGCGCCACCATCCAAGGCCGCAGCCTTGATTGGGATTCACGGGGCGTCGGCAAACGAGAGGAAACACACTCCACATTAATTAACACCTGGCCTCATTATCTGTCTCATGTGGCAGAGTCCCACTGGGGTAAAATTAACACCGCTTTATTATCATGGGGGACGGTATGGTGGGCTTTCACGTGTATGTGAAATGTCATGTATATATATGAAGTCATTTCACACGTGTATTTTCGTACGTCTATCTGTATGTGAGCTTACCTTTACAAATTCCTGTGTATTAGTGTGTGCGGCTGCATGTGTCTACGTGTGTGAGCTTGGTTTTGTGAGGGATTAGACTCCCTCTGATGTCAGGATTCAATAAAAAGCTTTAACATTGCTATAATGAGAGGATCTTTAATTCTCTTTCGCCTGATCTCCCCCTCTCTTTGTGGTGCTCTGTATTCCAAAGCAGGGGATGAAACGCAGCATGCCTGTGTGGTAAAAATTGATATCGCTCTCGTCAAGACACTTTAGACGGAATACTTAACACGGGCAGATATGTGTGTAAAATAAACACGTCACATGACTTTACAAGCATTTCTTTTGATCGCGTAAAGATAGAGCATGGTTGTATGTTTGTGCTAAAAATATATGCGCTCATCATTCAGAAAGGAGCTGTGGATAAAGACAGCCTCACCCAACAAGATTTACATGTCGAAACATGTCAAGTTTCTTTGAGTATTTGGTCCAACATACAGTAGTTACATATTTCAAACAGCATATGTTTTTGTATCTGCCAGTTTAGTCCCCCCATTAATATAAATGGTTTATCCAGCTTGGACTCCGGTTTTCTCTGCCTCTCCCTCAACATTAAAGCAAAAGTTCAACACTTACGCTAATTTGCTTTCGTTCCAAGAGTTAGAGGGGCGGATCAATATCAATCTCATGTCTGTGCATTAAGTATGGAGCTAGAGTCAGAGGGCGATTAGCTTAGCTCGGTTTAAGGAGTGGAAACAGCTAGTCTGAGTCTCTGCAAAGTTACCATAAAAAAAAAACTTTTTAAACTCGCTAATTGTATGAATGTTTTACTTCTTTGAGACCCTTTTTAATTGGAAAAAAACACATGGTCATGGTTGGTTGAATCAAAGTTTGAGCTATATTAAAATGTTCTTTTTTGTGTGTGTTTACATGCAATGTGTAAATTGTATTTGCTATCCAGATTTAATGATTGTTTGGGTGGAGGTGTCATTAAGTGAGCCTTGGTGTGCTGAAAAAGCCGTCCCCAAGTTTTACTTTTGATTTGTGTACTGTAATACACTAGACACTACTATAGTTAAGATTAATCAGCGTGTCATCATTTTCAAGAGCCTGCCAGTAGATCTTCATCTTGTACAGAAATTAATGGTAAGCAATGGAAGTAGCAAACAACTTCTTTTAGCTGACTCGCTATACCACCAGACCTCTGTGTCGTCTACGTCTTGATTGTCATTGATTGTAGACTACTCTGAAGTTGTTGCATTATTAATTTTGACTCTTGCTGGCTTCATATAAACAGCTTTAAAACACATGGAAATCTCCCACTGAGAGATTCCAAGTGCTCTCTCTGTGGGAAGAAATTCAGAGGACACAGACTCAGCCCTCAGCCTTTTTTTTTTTTTTTTTTTTTTTACAATGAGATGCAGGGGTCATCACAGAGAAATTGATGGAAATGGGGATGAAACCGAGAGAGTGAAAGAAAGAACGAGAGACAGTGAGAGTGAAATTGCTGCATTGTTCAGTGTGTTAGCTCATTGTGTGTCAACTCATCCTCCATCTTTTCAATCTGCATAGTTATTAGAGTCTTTTATTAATTTGAAATGCCAAAGTGAGGAATAAAGCGTTACTGAAATGTCACCCTTTCACTGAGCATGATAAAATCACACCAGCCACTTTTGGAAACGAACATTATTCCCCTCTGTACTTTCATCCCTACCTCTCTCTCTCTCTCTCTCCCTGTGTGTGTACAGCACAGTCTTTTCACTCTTTCTCAGAGATCGATATGGCCTGACAACATGATGGCTGGGTTTCCTAAGGGGAAGTGGGTCGCAACAGTTCCCTGTCATCTCACCATTATTTCTCTTTTTCGAGTCTCTTACCCTCACTGCAGTTCATGATTTCACAAAATCAAAAATCAAAATGAATACAAAAACATAAAATATCTGTCCTGTAACGCTTGACCTTTTTATAAAACAGAACAAAAACAAAAAAACACAGTCAGTGTTTTGACTTCTGGGAGATTTTAAAGGCAACACAATGCAATGTTGACGTGCTGCACATATTACGTGTCCAGAGTGTCCAGAGTGTGTCCATTGACAGAAATAGAATATAATATATAAATGTATGTTTTCATTAGTGTATGAGCCCCTAAAAATAAGAACCGTTTTTGTTACCTGTGTTTCATAGCCACTGTTGTTTCTCTTACACGCTACGTGAGTGGTATTCAGTTCTTTGCAGTCTGCAACTTCATCACTACATGCCACTAAATCCTTCGTGGCTGTGAAATGCAGCAAATGTGGAAGTGCCCAAAATTGCAGTTCCTCTAACGTCCACTTGAGGCTGGCTACAGAACGAGTCAGTCTCCATAAGTCCCCATGTTAAACATCATCACCGTCACAGCACAAATAAACATGTTTCCAGCCTGGTACAAAAACAGTTTTGGTCTCTATAGCTGATTTCCTCATTCACGACAACTTTACTGAGGCTACCCAATCCCATTCGAATGATATTAGGACTTAAAGTTATGCATAACCAAAAGGTGTAGCTGATTGACAGGTAGGTGCCATTACAGGTAGCTGTTATGATTAAGTTCATTGTAGTATTTCCAATTTAACTTCATACATGCTGATCTCTCCTGCTGAGATCTGTTTCCAGAGCAGACGAGAGACTCTGCAGGTAGAATACAGAATAATAAAACTACTCCTGTATTATACTGAAGACGAGAATATCTGCCGTGTTTCATATTATAAAGTTACATGTGGCCTTTCATGAAAGAAAAGCTGGCACACAGCTGTATTCACCACCAACTCAGACTTTTGAGGTTAAAGCTTTCAAAGTGTTCCTCTCCCATGAGAGCCGCTGCTTGATTGCCTGACACTCCTCAGTCTGGCCAAAATTATAGACAGTGTCTTAAGGGAGGGGAAGTCCTTCACATGCATTTGCAAAAAAAAAAAAAAAAGACCTCTGGCAGATGTGTGAGCCAAGTTGAGTTTTTTTTTTTTTTCTGGGCAGCAACGGGGAGCCATGCTGGCCAAATAGCTTTGGAGTAATTCAATTACTGTATCTTTTACAAGAATCCCATTCAGCTTGTCAAGCTTAAAAGGGTGTTGAATGGGTGTACAAGCACTGAAGACTGGGAGAGTGAAAAGGATTTGACTGAATGGTGTAAAGAATTTCTTTTATTTCTAAGATTACAGTGCAGACGGTCACCACCTTAACCTCTTATTTCTTTATGGAAAAGGCAAAGGAGCTGAAATGGACACAACAAAACAAGAGAGACAGGAAGCTCCGTGAGAGTGGAGATCTCAAAGCAGGCCCAAGGGTCACCACGACATCGTCATCCATCTGAAAGTATTTCATTCAAAGCTCTGAATTACCGTCACTCTCTAAGAGCTCCTGTTTCAATGGTATCGACACACAGCGCACACACTGAAACACCTAATTGTTTCTGGTGTGCTGAGGCGTAAGATAAACACTGTGATTCACCGATGAAACATTCATGCCTGTATTGCCCCGTGCGCCTTTGCGAGGCAAGCGTCAAAAATGCGTCGGCAAGTGGTGTCTGCAGCAAATTGGTTAAATGTAGTATGGGAGGAAACGAAGCTGAGTCACATTGTGAGGTAAGAGGATTTCCTTTGAATCACTTCAAAAATACCATCTTATCTTCTGCAATTTGGCTCCTCAAGCAGCAATTTCAAATGAGATTAGTCTTTGTCTACCCGTATCAAAATTCATACCTAAAGGGAAGAAAAAATATTTTTATATCTTATGTGAAGTTTGTTGACAAAGAATCTGGAAAGGGATGAAAAGTAGAGATGCAGTCAATTCTCTTTCAGTTTACTTCAAAATAAATGTAAACTTAAAATGAAAAACTCTGTATGTATACGTATGGAAATCCTTTTTACCTGACTTAGGAAGTAACAAGTCAACACCTACTCTAAAGAGAAGCTCACAGATAATAACACATGACCTCAGTCTGCTCTACTGCGTATCTGAAAACAGACATTTCAATCAGGTACATCTCATGCAGTGGCTGAAAGTAGCTGTGAGTACATTTACATTTTTTAAGTATTTGCACTTAGAACACCAGCAATAAGATAATGAACAAATGAATGCATGTATTATGCAGGTATTATTATTATTTCTACATTATGATATTGCTGCTTAAAGGACCACCGTGTATTTAGTGTCATCTTGCACCTCGCCTTCTCCTTCCTAGCATTAAGCAGAAACTACAATGGCTGTGTTTATTTTGTCCATTCTGGGACGCTGTAGAAACACGGTGGTTCAACATGCCAGACTCCGTCGAAGAGGACTCACAGTGTTTGCAGATACAGGAGGGGCTCATTTCTAACAAAACCCCACTGATGATTCAGCACATTACACACTGATGAAAAGATATTATATTTATTCTGTAAATAGAGAATAAATCTCACACACTGGGCCTCTTTAGTAAAAGATCTGAGCGCTGGCTTCATAAAAGCACCAAAAGACTCTGAAGAATCTGCATTTTCTGCTAAATGCACAAGATGCCATGTTTTCCTCATGGCTGCACCCTTACAGCTGAATTACATGGGACACAGACACGATGCGTCTCATAGGTGGGGCTATTTATAGGATTTCACCTGCTACAGAAACTCCATCTTTGTAGTGTGGGGTTGCTTCATTGTGTAATAATGCTGTTGGTACTTAATTAATTATTTGTACCACTTTAACTACAGGATCATAGACACACATTGCTTTGATTAAATGTAAAAATGCCCAGGAGGTTTCTCACAGTGAGGTCATTATTTTATTCATATTTAAAGATGTCGTCCTCCACAGTTGTTTGTAGTTCACCTGTTGGAAAAAAGAAATGGACCAGCCACACAAACATAGGGATGAACTCACACATATCACACTTTAGCCTTTCAGTGCTCTTCGGTGCAGCTGTGATTTTGTTCTTTCTTTCTACCCATCACCATCTAATTGTGACTAATTGGGCTGTTTGTCTCTACTTGTCCCAAAAACAGCACTGAAACATGCTCCAATTAACCACAACGAAGTGAATGAACGATGTGATTAATCAATCAGTCACCTGCCGAGCTGAATCAGGCAGATCCCGACGCATCGTGGTGTCATCTATATCGCCATGGATGTAGTTTCTAGATGATCGCTCATATGTAAAATATGATATTTCTACTGGATCTACTTTCTGCATTGCATGAATTAAACGCGCCCTCGACCCCAGCTGTGCTAAGTGGAAACGCGTCATACAGTATCAGGCACAGTGGACAAACATAATGTCAAAGTACATCAAGGCTTGACAGCCTGTCATGGCGAGATGGTTCTGTCACATATGTCAGTGAAAGTAGCAGAGTGTGAAATACAATATAAGAACTGTGCAATCTGTTTCAGTCAATCATAACCGCTTAAAGAACTTGATTTGATAAAAGAATATCTATATGGATATCAGACGACATCTGTAGTCATGAAAGACAGTCTGATGTTCTGGTAAGTTGTTTACAGCTTCAAAAGAAAACCTGCAATTATTATCATTTGTGCTGAGAAAGCAACAATCCTGCGTGCACCTGCAGAAAATATCCCAGAGTGGCTTTCAACTTCCTACAAGTATTACGTCTGCTTTATAGAAAGAAGAAGAATTAAGCAGTTATGCATATGATTACAGGCACACGTTTCAGGCAGCAAACATGCATTCAAACGTAAAGCTGGCCAGAAAGACTCTGTCTAGTTGGACCACAAAGCCCATCACTTTCCTCTATATCTCCATGCATAATTCATATGTCTTTGTATTTACAACCCTCTAAGAATTAACCTGTCACATATCCCGGGGAATAATGCCGACATATCTCTATCTGTCAAGTGCTTCACCTCATATGGAGCATCCAACCTCCAAGTGTTCAAACAAGGCATGGATATTATGCATCATCAGCTGACAGAAAACAAGGGACAGGGAAATTAAAAAGCCAGGAGACAAAAGAGGTGGCAGGCGAGTGAAAGAATAAATGATGACTCCCCCCCTCCTCTCTCGGAGTCAGGGGACATGTTGCATGTCATCTCAGTGTCTTGGTACGCAGTGGTGCGGTGATGATGTGCTGGGCAGGGCCAGTTCAGAACAGAGTCAAGGGCACATGGGTTGACAGGAAGCTAAACGCTCCAACTGTTCCCTGTCCCCAAACAAATATATGGATGAGTGAGCCCACCCCCCACCCTGAGAAGGGAGGGTGCAGGGATCAAAGAGGGCCAATGGCAGTTTCTGGTGTGACCTCTGAACTGCTGTTATTTCAGCAAACAGAGACAATCTATTCACGATACTGATACTCAAACTGACAGGCGGTGTCTAGAAATCACTATTTACTGTATAGTGAACTATATAATAACTACTGTGCACTAGTTTAATTGAGAATTATGTGTGAGAATCATAATGTCTATATAGGGAGCGAGGTTTGGATGAAGATGTGATCAATCCTCATTTTTACTCGCGCTCAATTCTACCTCCTAAAAAAAAAAAAAAAAAAAAAAAAAATTCTGTTCTTATTGCAACTAGTTTGCAGTCCTAAATATGTTTTGTAGGATACTGAATGTCACCCAGAATGCAATTTTATCAATGTAACAAGGAGATTTTATAGCGCCGTCAGGTTTTAGGCTCAAACTGTGTGGAGTTTGGATGTTTTTCTCCGTGCCTGTGTGAAGTTTCTTCAGACCCCCCCTCTCTCTAATTGGTGCCTCTAAATTGCCTGCAGGTGTGAGTGTCATCGTGAACGGTCTAGGTGTTTGCCCCGCAACCCCTCGAAAGAAGAGGTGGTTATAGTTAATAGATGGACGGGCATACGCGAGTTGTTCACCGTCAACCGTTTGCCGAAAACGATTAAGCGTGTTTGCATGTTTACGTTTAGACAGCTGGAAGCTGATTAAACCTGCATTCATTGATTCTTTGGCCCCTTGGAGTCAGAGAAAAGAAACACAACATTGACAAATTATTACCATATGAAGATGAGGACATAAACACATGAATAACAAGCATGAGAGAAATAATTATTAGACAGTACACTCTCTCTATATATGCACACACATCCTGCAAACAATCAGTTAACATATTTGCAGCCGTGTTTCTGACTACCCACTGAACGTGAGTCCAATATTCACTCTCCTTTTTTTTTTTTTTTTTTGCTCCACCAGCTCCTGGGGGAAATATGTGGCTCTTTCCCTGCTAAACGTTCCACTGTCTTCACCAGCTAGCATCTAAATTTGTTTGAGCTCTTTTACTGAAAACACCTGCCCGCCACTGCTGAAAATCAGGATGACGACGGCGCCAAGAGCAAGCAAGCAGTAGTGATTTCTATTTATTGTTCATTTATATATACTATAAGGGCAGCTTTAAGGTCAAGGAAAGGTTGTGATCCTGGTTGAGCAGTTTCATTTCATTTAACCTAAACCACAACATTTATCTTTTTACTAGCTATATTTATAAAAAGAATCTCGCCACTAGCCACGACACAGCCCTTTTTGACAGATTAGACAAATAAGATAACTATATCTCTAAAGCCACCAGACTCCTTTGATAAAAGGAGTTGTAGCACACAGGAACTGATGGTCTACTGCTGCCTCAATCCACAACAACAAACCAGTTTTGAAGTCACACTTTGGCACATATAAACTAACCAACTGTGGTGGTGGTGAGTGACTCTGGTGGCTTTGAAGAAAGCATAGATTGATATCAACGCTTTAGTTTCTGGACAGAAAAGCCGCCTGACGTAAAGCTAGGTAAAATGCTGAAAATATTTCTTAATGTAGCTTTCACTTCCAAAAAAAAAAGTTACATAAGTAACACATTTTAGGCTTAATCAAGGCGGCAATTAATGAACATGCCCTCCAAAATGTAACGACAAAGTTAGGAGATGGAGTTGGGGCACTTGCCTCTCTGCAGATGCACTATTTCTGTCAATGACCTCCCGGAGTCGGAGTCGGTACAAAGCAAAGGTTACTTCTCTTTCTCTAGTCTACAATCTATTTCTCTTTCTAGAGTCTATTACGTCAGTTCTAGTGGGCATGTAAGACACCGATTGAAAGTTCACAATGAGTCTCGTCATTGCCAACAAAGATAAGTCTGCTGCATTGACTGTCAATAACGTCAGTCTCCGAGCAGCTTAGTGGGAGCTCTCGTCTCGTCTTTCTTTTCTAAGCCTCAGAGGGGGCCGTGTGGTGAACTGGCAGCCACAACTCCTTTCATCCATTCGTAGAGGACTGAATAAAGTTCAGAGGAATTACAAGAATCTACCCAGTTAGACTCAGAGAAGCCGGAATAAGCATCACTGAATGAGTCTCACAAATGTTTGCACACTGCCACTGTGGCGTGGATGAATCAGCACGGCTGCAGATATCGGTGGAGCATGTGGGCCGATGACATCCAACTCAAAGCTCGCATTCATTCATTCATCCATTCAGATAAACTGCCAGATCACTGTAGATGCTGTGGGGGAACAGAACGTCTTTCAACTTCTTCCACCAAGATTTTTTTTTGCCCAGCAGATTCAGCCTGCGAACGTTTTAAGACAGTGTGAGGCACTGTGCCAGTTGGCTGCCACAATGCCTTTTTATGTTTTGTGGAATAAACATGTCCGTGCCCATTACTTAGCAACTACAAACGATTTGGTTTAACTCTGAACTGCATCAAAATTAAAGCTCCTCTCTCAATGAAGGCAAAGTAATGGCCTGCCACTTTAGTAAATTGCCATTAAATCCACCAAAGCCAACTTGATTTGGACTTAAGAGAGGCAGAAAATTGCTGTAATTAAAAACACTCTTATGTCCGTTAACCATATAAAAAAAGTGATTACGAGTGGTTTGGGATGCAGATGCCTGTTAGTGGGTGTACTTAGGCATTAACAGATGTTGTTCATTAAGGCTCATGTGGTGTAATAAAAATGGTCTCACCTATGACCATACAAATTCATCTAATTGAATCGTGTATTCATAATAATGCTTGAAAACGCTGAATATCAAAAATGTAATTTTATTTGAATTAGTCACAACAGAAAGCGTGACTAGGAAATATTATGCAAATGTGGAAAAGTGATGGCACAGTGCAATATATCAATGAATCCAACCTCCTCTGTCTTTCACAAATAACTGCGTGTGTTTTTCAGTGTTGCCCGTGACTGCAGAGAGTTAAAAAAAAAAAGCATAAACTGGTGTTGGATGAAAGTGAGTGACAGTGCCACAGCGCACCACGGGAGAACAGCCTTAATACCAACACATTTTGAAGAACCCCTGAAGGTCTGCAGCTAAAAATAAAAACAGGGCTAACTCCCTGATGCAGAACACCTGTCCTAGACACTGTTTATCGTGGACTCTCTTTATTGCACGTCCTAAACATTTAAGAGAAAGCGAGCCTGGAATTAGAACCAAAAGTTAAGGTCAAAGCTTAAGCTGCAAAGAGATCCACTCTTGAATGATTAATGTCCTTTTTCGTGAGCACAGACTCTGTCATAACTGTTTAGTTTAGTTTGGACAACAAAAAAAAAAACATCCTCAAGCAACAGAGATGGGAATCATAAGCAAAAGGCAGCAGGCGGGGGGGGAAAGGGAGGGGGCAGGATGAACCATGTAGGATTTTTTTTTTTTTTGGACCATCCGCTATGAGGCAAACCAACTCCTGGGGAAAGTGATTAGACTTAGGCTCACAACTGTAGGCAACTTGGTGACTGGCTAAAAGAGCTCATTTGCATGCTCCTCTCATCTCCAACAAACGCTCAGGAAGCACCGGTGGATAAGGTCACCGGTGTCAGTCTGCCTGTGTGCCAGCCGAGAATGTAAACAGATCAAACACACAACGGCAGTTTAGGCGAGTGCAGGAGGAGCCCGTGTTCCTGATCATCTAGACAGTGATGACCTGAAATTCATGTCAGAGGTGACAGACGTCCTGATGTAAGGACATCTGACACGTCACATAACAAAACAACACAGAGATCATTCATGTGTTGTTATGGCAGGTGGATCATTTTTGTAGAAATGACATCAGTGTGCATTTATTTATTACGATGGTCAAACTGATTCTGTTCCTACATGATGCATTGATCATCTTCTACCAGTCTGACTATTTGTACTATTTATTCTGGTGAAAAATGCATCTATAATCTTCATAAACAGATCTGCAGTTGAATGGAAATCAATCTGTACGTAAGGGTAACATTTTACTACTTTACTAGTTTACATTTTACTAGCCTGGACCAAAGTGGTGGACAGACATCAACATGCAATTCCAGTGCCGGGATAATCAGAGGAACCACATCATCCAACAATGTCAAGAACAGATACATCATTTGGTTATATTAGATCAGCTCTCTTTTAACATCAAAGCAGATGCAGCTTTCATATGTCATTACCATTGTCTAATGATTTTGAATAAATAAAAAAAAATGTCACGCAAACCGCTTGATTATCAAACTGTAACCAGAGCCACTGTCGTTCCAATCATCCAGAGTAATACAAGCAATGGGTGAATGAGCATTATTCAATTTTCAATCACGATCGTGGGAGGCCATCCTTATGTGTGAGGAGTAACTGTGGTGGAATGAACCGCTTTGACTCTATTTGGCTCTTTATACTCCCCGTGTTATGTAAATGTTGTGTATTCAGGATAATCTAGCGGGCTGATAAAGGTTCCACTGTTCGTTTTGATATAAAGCCTCGCAGAATGTCACACACGACTGGAGACCGGCTCCTTTTTCATCCTACAGTGCCATTAAACGTCTCAGTGCCATCTGGAGCTGCGAGAATGAAAACGCTCCTTTTTAAAGATGCCCATTTTAATTGGTAAATATTTACTTGCAGGAGCTCTTGGCGGGCACGCTCACGACTTCTAATGAAGCACTTTAAAGCCTATGGGCTCTTACTGCTTACTCTGAGTGTGATTCTAAACAAATTCAACCTGGGTGTGAACTGTTGATAATGTCTGATAAGGGCCAGTGAAACACAATGCTAAACACTGCGGTGAGCATGCGGTGCATAATAACGGCACCAGTACAATTACCAAGTCACTGTTTACACCGATCCTCTGTGTGTGTGTGTGTGTGTGTGTGTGTGTGTACTTCTGATTGTAGAGCCAGTTGACAAACTCCAATACAATGACATGTTAATGCAGTAATATTAGTACGTACTGTATATTTCTAAAAATTGTTGCTGCTTTCAACGGCACGGTTCTGCAATTGTGGGCAACATTTTGTGAGAGCACATAAAAGAAATACATTTATATACAGTATATGAATAGATATAGAAGTATATACACATGTGTACATATATACTTCCACTTTCCTACGTCCACAGATGCCTGTCTGTCCTTGCGGAGCGCTCGTTTTGTTGTTTATTTGTGTGCATCTGTGTATTTTCACACCTGCCTCTCCGAGATGTGTACATATTTGATGTGTGTCTGCACCTGTGTGTGTATATATCTCGTGCGTGTGCCGCTGGATGTAAGCACTTGTATCCTAATGCACACCGGCTCTGCGTGTACATCAATCTCTGCTGCAGCGGCAGCAAGTTGCCTTGTATGTACTGCTCTCTATCCCTGACCCAGTATGCTGTGTGATCCTGCCTACAGCCTCATTTGTCTCCATCAGGGGACAGGCGAGGTTACGACTCACCAAAGCGCAGTACGTTTCTGGCGGATCTCCACACGTGATATTTGGGGGGTCGAGGGCCACTCGCAGGTACTTTGTCATGTCGGTGGCTTCTGGCTGACAGGCCATGTAGTCCCATGCCAGGCCCTCCTCCGTATAGATCTGGGACTTGCACACGTCATAGTGTCCCCAGGCTGCCGGGTAATGTTGCATGGCATGTGCCACGCTGCTGCACACAGCTTGCAGAGTGAATAATACCGGCCAAAGCATCGCTGAGCTTGTCTTCTGGATGTCTGCTCTGGAACTTCTTTTTGACTTAACAGCTTCTGCTTTGTCACAGAAATGACAATATCGTTGAGAATTTTCTAAATTAACTGGAGCTTTGAACACGTGGGAAGTGTGGCAGCATCTTGCTACTTTTCGTGTGAGCAGCTTCAGACGGCGATCAGCCCCCCTATTCAGTTGTTCCGCCTTTGATTGTTGCCACTTCTGCCTGGCTGATGAATCAACAACAAGTGAGCGTCTTCACAAGTCCCGATGAAAGGGTCGGGTCAGCTAACGGTCAGATGTGATGCACAGAGAGGAGTGACACTCCTCATAAGTCAGCGGCTGTCAGATGTCTTAGCTTGATCTCCTGTCTTTTGTGATTTTCGCCACAGGCATCCTGGAGGACAGAAGAAAAAGACAAGTTTGGTGGATTAAACGGATCGCGCAACAAAACAAAAGCATTTGAAACACTGGATTAAAATATTAACGGAGGTTCAACGTGGTTTCAGGGCACTGAGGTGGATAAGTAGTGCACAAACACGCATAATGTACACACTAACACCGTTCAAGGTTCCACTGTTTATATGCATCCCTCAATAATAACCTTGCCAAAGTCACTGTATACAATTCAAATCGAGCTTGTCCTGCAAGGCCTAATCTCCATTTGATTTTCATACAAAAAGGCTTATTTCCATGTGTCAAGTCACTGCATTTAAGATATTGCTTTTTCCGACTCTTACCCCTTAATAACCAAATGTGGAGTCGTGTTTGTCCCAAAGCCTTCAGAGGCATTTGGGAGATATTAAAGCAAAATTGGGAGACAGAAATGGTCTATTTGAGGGATTGTATGTTTCTCCGAGCTATCACAAGCCATCAGTCAGATGGTGTAACTCGTCAGGTAATGGTGCCTGGCAGCAGTCAGTGGAGACCCACACGATCTCAATGTCTCAGGTAAAAGAGAAAAAAAAAGGGGGAAAATAAAATGGAGCAGCTATATACAGCTGCCTCCAACAGAGTAATGACTCCGTAAATAGGAGTTAAGTTACTGTTGACGGTCAGTGTGCTCAGAGCCCGAGGTTTTGCCTTAGTGAAAAGAAGCCTATGTTCCCGGTAGTGTCTCTTTAGAAAATGTGCTTACATTTCAATTTAACCTTTGCCTACTTCGGGTAGAACTCCAAAAAGCATGTACAGTTATTCTCCTTTAAAGCCTCTTACAAGTTTGCAGTGTGACATGGCATCATTTATCCTAACGCAGAGTCAGACTTACAAAAACGCCCGGCACAACCAGCTGGCACATGCAGTTGAACCGGTAACTTTCCGGTCAGCAGCTTTATTCTCTCGCCTTCAGGCTCCAGCTGCCCCCCCCTGTGACTGACAGTCACTGCTGAAATGATTTTTTTTTTAGGTGCACATGTGGAGAGTCTTTTATGTTCAGCGGAAAGAGCCACTTTTTGATCTGTGCCAAAAGATTACAGATTTTTTTTTTTTTTCAGGAGATTATCAAGTCAAATCAAATCAATTATGGAAAGGGTTTTAATAAAAGCTTCATCATATGAGACGACAGCGATTCAGATCAGATTTGGGCAACAGAAACTTATCTTAATGAGTTGCTGTGCTTCACACACGCAGCCTGGTGTCTGTGCTCCCCGCCGACATATGGAGGCATTAGAATTCAGTAGTTTAACTTGGCCATCTTGTCTGAGACTGAAAATTGTGCCAATTTGATTGGGTTTTGACTACATCTAAGGCAATTACTGCGTTCCGTCTCCCAACCTAATGCCCTTATTTTTACAAAATGACTACAGGCTTGAATACATTCCAACTGTAATGAAAGATGTTCGTCCGGGCCCGAGAAATGATCTGCTGTTCAAACTCAAGAGACCCTTCAAAGTGAACCGTGTCAGGAGTTATGGATGGCCAGCTTCATTTGACAGACCTCTGGTGGGAGGTGTGAAAAAAAAAAAACGAGTCAGGCAAAAAAAAAAAAGAAACGCGGCGGGAAAGAGTTTTTGGCTCTTTAAATGCGTTCATGTCAATCAAGCCGGCTCTCTAAGAAGGGGCCAATTACAAATTTGATAACACGGCTGGAGCTCTGAGTGATGAATAAGCCATCTCTTTCATGAGGATGCCAGTATCAAATTTCATAAATATAAATGTCAGTCCCTGATCAGAGGCGCGTCATGGGATGGCCCACTCTCATCTCACGCGCACGCTAAACTCCCTTTTCATAATACTGACGTTGGCTTTCATTATAAAGGCAGTCAAATTAGGTACCAGCGGCAGAGTGGTGGAGGTTGCTTATCTTATTCTTATTTAATAGGGAACATTCTGGGATAATAAGTGACAGCAAATAGAGGTAACCGTGGGAGAGTTGGATTTTATTCATAGATCCCGTGAGTAATGAAATCTATACAGGTGAAAGAAAGGTGTCAGGAAGCCCCGTGGACAGATACCATTCAATATCAGAGCGCTACTAAGGTGACATTAAAGAGGGAGAAACGCGTATAATATTATATATACAGATTATTTCAAATCTGTATTCTCACACTATTCAAGAGACAAATTCATCGCCTACAGTGTTCACATCAACATCAAAATATTTAATCAAAATCTATACAACTAAATCACAATCTCCTTATTCCCTCCTGTCCGTGCATTTACCCTTCATGCTCAGTGGCACTCAAAATGCACGGAGAATCACGAATGCCGTAATTTCGCCGAGAAAAATATGAGGTCAGGTTCTATATTAAAAGTCATCAATATTTGAGCAGCTTTCCGTATGCAGGGAGAGAGAGCTTAGAGCTTAGGTTGACCACCTCACCTCTCCCTCTCTCCCTCTCTCTGCCTCTCTCAGTCTCACTCTGTCTCTTTCCCTTCACTTGTTTTTGAAGCCTCTCTGAAACACCCCCTTGTGTCCGCTTGCATTGCATCCCCTGGGCAGCTCAAGCATGGCAGAGTGTTTTAAAAGTCAGCAGGCAGCCATGCCCCGTGGCTTATATTGGTTACAAACTCCCAGCCAGACTCTTAAAAACCATAGAGGATGTATTCCATTCATTTTATAGTAATCCCGCTAAAGTGTGGCTTTGCTCTCAGTCTCTGAGTGCGGCTGTTCTGATCCCCTCCTGGCTCTCGAACACAGCAACGCAGAATGGGGGGGAAGCTGTCCATGGTGCTGAAATACAGGCCATCAGATCTGCCCCTCCACACTGGAGGCTCGGTAGCTTTAAACACTGACATCGCTGATTGCACCATGACAGTTTTATTGATTTTAAAATAAATAAAAAAACAGCCCAGACAGATACTCCCTCTGTGGTTTATCCTGCAACAATTGCAATTTTGTTGTCTTTCTGTATCGAGCACCTGGTCAGGATTTCGGATGTGCACACACACGCACACACACACAGACGCACACGCACAATACTGCCTCGTTGTGCTTATTGATTTTGTTGACTTCCAACCAATAACTTCTGATCCATAGCCAATCTGAGCAGACTGATGCTTTGTGGCTGGCTGATGAGCGCAACAATAAACGGGTTAATGTGTCCAACGTTCGCCGAGCCAAGAACCAACCCTTCCATATGAGTCACAGTGGGATCGACTGGCAAGAAGAAGCATGTTTATACTGGCACGCATTTGTCTTCTTATTGTCTTTCTCTCCTTCGTTTCCTCTCTCTGGGTCCCTCATTCAAACTCTCAGTCCTGCTTTTACCCTCTCCATTTCTTTGTCTCTCAGTAGAATCCCTGCTGCACAAGAGCAGTAAGCACAAAGAAACAAGCAATTAATGGCCAGTGGCTTCGGTTTTAACCTCTGCAACTGGAGTCATTATTTTTTTAAATATATTTACATCAAATATTGGCTCCCGCACGGAGCTTTTTCCCCTGGCAGGATGCAGTTGATGTGGTGACAATGTGAGGGGTCCCTCAGTGTGGAGCCCAGCCAGTGTGGGGAGTCATCCAGCCTGCATCGCCGCCTCACATGAAATCTGCCTGCCATACATTATTCAAAGTTCCCTTTCTGAGCCACTAACATGCAAAAACGCAGAGCATGTTGGAAACATTAAAAAAAAAATCCAGGACATGTAAGATTCATAAAATCAGAAACACACGCAGGGCACAGAGAGCAGAGCAAAAGTCAAATCATCTTCACAGTGAGTGAAATCAAACCACCATTTCTTAGAAATAACCTTGATGTTTACAGTAACTGAAGCTGTGTTCATGATGTTCTGGGTCAGATTTTGCGCAGAGGCGAGGCACACCTAGATCTGACTTTGCTGACCTGCTGCGCAACAGGTTAAAGTCCCATTACCCCCCCCCCCCCCCCCCCCCCCCCCCCCTTAATGAACGACTGAGGGGCTGACAGAAATATCGACAGCTTCAGATGAAGTCTGCACGACGCCAATCCAGATTTATGAGCGCAAGCAAGCAAACAAATCCTCCCCAGCACAGTCAAACTTCTCAAAGAGGTAAAAACGCTGTGGATGTAAACTGCAACGTTTTAATCTCATTTCACACGAGCCTCTCATCCCTTACTCATCAAACCTGATCTCTGCTAACGTTCCGCCCATGAAACAGCCCACTGTAATTACCCTATTATTGCCCATTTAGTCACGATTGTCATCATCGTACAAGTGACGGCATGCAAAAAAGACACAATGAGTGAAAAGCTCCGAACAGAACAATACTCACATTTAAATGCGCTCCTGGGGCGAGCTGCTCATTCAACAAGTTATTTACCGCGTGGCTGTGAAAAGATTTTCACACGCCTCTGACCGATTCCTCTTCTTTTTTTTTTTCCTAATTCACCCCAATTTCGCACCAGATGGATCAATAAAGTATGCGCAGAAAGCGCGCATTTAAAGTGCGGAGGCAACCTCTTCCTCTCAACTTTTCTTTAAACTTTTGCGTCTCACTAAAGCAGCTTTTTCATTCCGAATAGCATCCCTGGACTCGTTCGCACTCAAAATCTCCTCTCCTCTTCTTCTTCTTTCTTTCTTTCACGCTCACAAACCACCGCCGAATATCGCCCGCCGTCCACACGCAGGCTGTTTGGCTTTACGCAGCGCTGCTCTCGGCGCAGCATTCGTTGGCGCACGACAAAAAATACTTCAAGTAGCCGTTAAGGGGATTCACGGTGGCCGCAAATTCATTAAAGTCCATCAACGTGTATTAAAAAAACACACAAGACATCCCAGTGGAGAGAAACTCTTGGGGTCGTTTGGATTGGATAGATTTCTTAACCCAGTCGAGTTGTGGACGGGAGAGGAGGAGAGAGATAAGCAATCTTCCTCAAATGGAGCCACTATGTCCAGTTACATACGAGCGCTCCGCCGGGTCCTAAAGATAATACTGACTGGCTGGTAAATTTCAACTTCAGCTGTTGGTTTCAGGTTGTTAAATTCGAGCAAATGCGCAAATCAATCGTGCCATCTAAAATGTGACCGAGCCCCTGGATCTTAGTTTTTGTGGCACTGGGGCTGATTTTTGTGTTTGAAATACAACTCATCGCTTGAATCTAACTAAGCAAGTGACTTCACCCTGCACGGATGCCTTTGAAGACTCCTGAAAACGCATTTTGCCCTTCCTCATTTTAAGAAACTACCGCCACGGTAGAACTGATTAGAAAACGGAGACGTATTTGCAGAAGCACTAAGGTGGAATATTCGGTTCAAAGTTGCCCGATAATTACTCGGCAGTGTGTTGCATCGCGTCTTACATCAGCGTGCAACTCTCCCACAGCTGCAAGCTTAAACGCACACAGTTAAAACATTTGCCAGAGCCGCGCGGTAATTACAATGCCCGCCTGAAATAAGGTAGCAAATTAAGTGTTATCTAACACTGTGCGGTAGACGCGTCGAGGTTGTATTATTAGGGCTGCGTGTGGAGGGTATAGCCACTGAAACTTAAAAGAGGCTCTCGGGGCTGATTTCAAAGTCCAACACAATTAAGATGTAGTCTAAGTTGCACGAATCTGATCGCTTAAGAGAAAAGAAATCTGTCTGCAGATAAAAATTCAAAGATGATTTGCCTGCGCGCAGGACGTCAGACCCAGAGTATTATCTCTACAACACAGCTCCAGGAATAAAAAGGAAACAAAAACCAAACAAAAGATCTTACCTTCCGTGCAGGAATGTGGGGAATTGCGCTTGCACACACACAGGAAAAAAAAAAAGAGCAGAAGGAAAAACTCCCCCTTGGTCGGAGTTGTTGCTGTAATTATTCGTTGAATTTTGAAGGCAGAGCTGAAAGAATAACTACAGTTAGGTGCGTCTACCGGGCTCCCTTGGCGAGGAGTCACAGATGTCACCCTCTCCACTACAGGGTGCCAAGCAGCGCGGCAAACAACCGCGGTGACGGGTCGCTTTGAACACGCATTTTAATTGTGGTGTAATGCCAACTGGTGGAGATTGCACGATAAGAACAACCGCGCCCATCTGAAGGTCACCACAGTAATTGAGCAGACCGTATCCCATGTCGGCGTAATATTAAAGGCTCCAAACTACTACTGAGTTTGTGGGCTCTGTAACCGTATCTCTTTATTTTCATCATTCATATTTTTAGAGGTGATTCATCAGAGACGCGGAGACTGATTTTGAGGGTTGTTTGCAACAAGAGATGCAAAGTTGCTCCCAAGATTTGATTCTTAACTAACTCATCAGTTTTCTCACATGAGGCTGTTTTACTCTTATGTTCAGCACCATGGACAGCTCCTCCTCAGTGCTCAGCTTCACATGTTGGATTTTTTAAATGAAGAAAGTCAAATATCATAGATTTAAAAGTTCTTTGTGACAGTGATTTATTATTAAAAAAAAAAAACTTATTTGGAGCTTCCAGATGGTTCCTTCCCTTCGTCCTTCCTCCCCTTTTTTTCATTTAGCTACTCAGACGTCCTTCTTTCCTCCCCTCCTTTCAGCTATCATCCATTCTGTTTCAAAACGTCCGAATAAATCCACTGGAACCAACCATCTCATTTTCAAAGAGGTCCATTTTTTGACCCTCTTTGTTTTTGTCGTTCCATCTCCTCCTTTTAGGATTCTGAATATTCAGTTCTAATTTCCACACCTCTCTTCTTTGCTCCTCATCACTCTTTTTTTCTTTTTCTTTTTTAAGCAGAGTATACGCAAAAGCAGCTAAATGTTTAAAATGCCCCCCAAATAGAACCGCGGCCCGTATTGATTTCTCGCAAATTAATATGCAATGAAAGAGCTGTAATCCCATTAAAAAGTGACAATGCCATTTCTGTTCTGATAAAGGCAGATTTTGGTGGAGACCGGAGCTGAATGACAACAAGTCTCTCATCCCCACCGAGGTAAAGTGGCTCACATTGTATCAGTGGGTTCAGCCTTTGCTTGGAGCGACTGCTGCTCTTGACATTTCCATTAAATTATTCCTCCTGGAAACACAAGCACACCGCCCTGACGGTTACATACATGACGGTGCTGGTTAATGTTGATTCTTAGAAGTGTAGATAGATAGATAGATAGATAGATAGATAGATAGATAGATAGATAGATAGATAGATAGATAGATAGATAGATAGATAGATAGATGTGGTGGCCTTTGCTCGGTCACTCTCTATTCTCCTTCTTCTTCTGTCATAGTCCTCTTCTCTGTCTCTTCGCCTCTGCTGAGATTGATTACGTTGCCTGCTCTCCTGGCTCCGGTTCAGTTGCCCATCCCGGCACTTCTCCCCATCCGCATCCCCTCTGACCTGCTCTTCCTGGTGGCCAGTGAAACACTCTCCCGGTGCCCTGGGCTTACAGTCCATGCAGCACGGCTAACCAACTGCACAGTTGGCAGCAGTTTAGGAAAAACCATTGATAGAACAAAATCCAAAGGGGCCCTGAGGATAAAATCTGAGTAAAATGGAATATTGAGGATAAATAGATAAAGTTTGCCTATGATAGACAGAAAGACTTTCCAGATGGATTTGTGCAGCAAACCATCATTTTTCAGGTATCGAGTCAAAGACCAAAGCATTGGGCAAATTAAAACTGTGACCTGGTGATGGAACAGAGGAAAAGTCAGACTAATCTATATCAGATTTCATGGAAATCCATGCAACAGCTGCTCATTTCAGTCAAAGCCACAAATGTCAGCCTCATTACTGAAGTCAATAAGAGTCATCCTCTGGGGACCGCACAAAATTTCCAGGCAAATTTCAAGTGCCGTAGTGACAGACGGACTAACTGATCATCGATGTTGTCTTCAGTGGCTGCTAGCCTGGTTAAAAATAAAGTTTACAATAATCCAAATAAGGAATTTATCTGTCAAAAATGACCTCGTTGGCGTGTGTCTTTGGTTTCTCATCTTTGATTCTGTAAACAGTACACAGAAGCAACTATTAGACCATAATTCACTGAATATCAATGTCTGCAAACGGTTGCAGACAGCCCCCACCCCGGGCCCCTCTGGTCAAAGGCTGCGAGGTCATCTGAGTGAATCCACAAAGCCTGCTTGAAAATCACTTCAGAGAGTCAGGAATTCCTCCATAGATGCTCTGCGGTTTTAGAGCAGCGTGCTACAGTGTACAATGAGGATGCAGAGGTGGAGCCTGCCCTCTCGCCCTCAGCGTGTCCTCTCCCTTGGTGCCACCGAGAGCTCGGGCTGACAGAGATGGAGGGTTTGCTGTTTGATTCAACTCCCGGGGGTCTATTGATAGTTTCAAAGTGGAGTCCACCTGCCACTGCTTTAATCATCCGTGACCCCGGCTGCATGTTGGAAGCCCGCAGAGGGGGACGGGATCAGCAGCCCTGTTCGTGTGTTTGTGTGTGAGCAGTCAAGAGAAAGCAAAAAAAAAAAAAAGAAGAAGAAGAGGGAGAGGCAGATATAGAGAGAGGATAATGAAACACTCAGACCTAAAGGAGATAAGATGGGGAGAAAGAATCAGCCGCTTCAGCCGCTTGTTGTCATCCAACCATGTGTGGGTTAAGATTTTCTCCAAACTTGGGCTGAGATTTGGAATAACACTGTTTTTTTATTCCATCCAGCTTCGGGCTTCTTTGTCTCATGAAGCATTTCTATCTGGGTTAAATGTATTATTAGTGTATTTAATCAGATTTCTCTCTTGAGGTAGAGTGGAGTGAATCAGCATGCAGGCACAACTTATGGCTGCCAAATTAATTCAATTTATTCCAAAGCCTTTCTTAAGGCCAAGGTTGTAATTATGGCATGCAATTAGAGGGGCTATAAATATTAGATAACTTCCCAGTTCCCTGTGAAAGTTAACCCAAAAGTTGTTTTTCCAGGTATTGGTGATTTACATAAAGATCTCAGAGAGCTCCTGGCTATAATTAAAATGAAATACACATAGCGCTGACAAACATCACTCATCTGTAGTAGAGTTTGAGAGAGACAGTTGTTGCTGATTGCATCACCAAAAGCCTACTGATAATTGGAGTGAAACTTCACCTTTAAAGTGACAACTTGAGCAACCATGTGGTGGCATATGACAGTGTAGCTTTTCGCCAAGTGAGACATAGTTGTGAATTTGAGTGGGTTGTTACCACACATAAAAGTCTCTGTGTACACGGAATATGTGACACTTTTTCTGGAGAGTATGCCAAAGCCACTGCAGTGCAGCTTAGAACAGGAAGTGATCAGGGTAAGGAAGGAGATGGGAGAGTCAGGAAACACGCTTTTGGAATTAGTTCAAGCACCGCAGTGTGTCCGTATGCGCGTGTGAGTGTTGGGGAAAGTCATGCTCATTTGAGACACTTTTAATTTAATTTTTAAGTCTGTAAACATCCTGGTTTATTTCTATGGTGAAACTGAAAGAGAGAGAGAGAAAAAAAACTCACTGTAATTACTTCTCTGTCCTAAAATCCTCAATTCTGTTCATTAAAAATAAGTTAAGTCATCTCTTATTTGTTCAGGTCTGGTGTTATAACTCATTGGTGGTAGTTCCAAAAGGGGGGCAAACAATCGACCAATTAGACTTCTGAATGCAGAAAACTAAAAGCAAAATAGAAGATGTCATCTTCCTACAAAACTAGCTGGCTGACTAGCTGAATATGTAACAAATGGAAACAGAAATATGGCCACATAACTGGTAACAATAATGGATGGGACTGACACAGCTGAATTCACAACTTTCATATTTCTCTGCACATTTCTTTGACTTGACTTTCTTCTGCCTCAACTTCCTCAAAGTGACTTCACAGAGGCGGATACTGAACTTAATGGAGCGACACCTGCGTGGTAGTACAAGGCGGACAACTCGAACTGCACTGCAAGTTCACACGTGACACGCCTCCCACTCCGCAATCATCCAATCCAAAGACACCAGCCCGATTCGGCGCTCTGTTTAAGCTGTTAAATGTCCCATCTCTGCTCTGCCAGTGCCACACCTGCCTGGATCAGCATCGCTGCCTGTTCTTCAGCCCCAGCACCCACCTGCACCTGCAATATCTACTATATGTATACATATCTACGGGGAGTGATGAGGTGAGACGAGTTGTCTGACTGAACTACTCACCGTTTAGCTACAGTTGTAGTGGGAAATCACACAGCAGTGCATACCACTCTAACTTGTCAAAAGAGTGCAACCACACTTTCCATGAAATCTTTAATTGTACAGCATCACATTATACTTTTGGCGTGAAAGCCCAGAAACATGAAGAAAGCATGTTCAGCGCAAGCTGAAAGCAAACGGCACTTCAGTTTGATCACCGAGCTAACGCTGGTGGTGTTGCTGGAGCAGCTGTTTCTCCAAATGGAGACCACGTTTACTTATCAACCCTGCTGTTTCCTGTTGCAAAGAACATTTCAACATCTCAAAGGCATTTCTAGGTGTTTCCATGGGTGAGGCTTCTATACTGGACCTTAGAATTAATACTAGTACTCAATTTCAGAGTTTAATGCTACGGATTTGGACACCAAAACACACACATTTGATGATTACATTACTTTTGATGAAAAATTAGCAAGCTGACAATGTTGCTAACGTTACGCAAGTGCCTCAGCTAAGACCGGTTACATCGCCTGCTGGCCTGGCTCTGGTTCTGCTGCTCCTCACCCCGCTGCTGTTCCCTGTCTGCATCCCCCCGTCCGCCCCCCCTCACCCGCTCTTCCTGGTGGCCTGTGCAGCGTATGCACTCTGAGCTTACAGTCCAGGCAGCGTAGCTAACTAACTGAGCTAACTAACTATGGCAGCTACATTTAGCTTCAGTTTACTCTACTGTCCATCAAGGAACTCAGTAAGAGTTGAGGTGGAGCAGCTGCAGGAACTCGGCGCTTGAACACTGACAGCATTTCCAATCTATACACACCAGCCCCCATTAAGATTCATTGATGGAACCTGGACTTGGCTTTGTTCGCAAGAACAGCATTGGAAAACCACTGACAGAACAAAACCTCAAAGGCTTCTGAGGACAATGTCAGATAGATAGATAGATAGATAGATAGATAGATAGATAGATAGATAGATAGATAGATAGATGTACTCTGTATGCACTTTGCACACTGGGATATGGAATCAAAAGTCTTGTTGAGTTGAGTTGAGTGGGTGGCACACTTCCATTCTCTGCCAGGTATGCGAGGTAAGCGGGTGGCACCTCAGCTGCACCAAAACCAGGGCATCTAAGCAGCTGGAGGCCGGCATCTCTTGCCTTGAGAGAAGCGGGCAACATGCCAACCTCTCTGGGAGCTGTGCTACATTTCAAAACATGATGGATGGCACGAGTCATTTTTAACCGCAACAACAAATCAGTTCATCAACAGCCCTCCTTAATATTTGAGAGGAGATAAAAGCGTTCTTTTAAAGATAAGGGCTAAATTTTTGCCTCTAATGAGGTGATAACTGTGAACTATTCCCAGCTGAGCGACGGGCCAATTGACACTTTGAGATTATTTCCTGCTCTCTTACAGCGAGAGACAGACGAGATGATGCTCTTGAGTGCTTAATTGTGGTTGTACGCGCCCGTAAGTGGCTCGCGCTATAGGATTGTTGACATTTTAATGAGACGATAACCTTGAATAAAAATTGTATTCACAAGGATACAATCAAAGTGTTTGAGATGTCACAAAACGAGCTTGGAAGTCAGGGAATAAGAAAAAAAAAAAAGAAATACAGCTGGTTTTGAGGTGAAAAAGAACATCCCGCTAGCTGATAGACTGAAGGAGGCCTTGCATGTTTTTTTTTTCTTTTGTGGTAAAGCATTGATTCTGATAGCTCTAAGTTTTGATTCACACATCTACAAACCCATGTGAGCCTCTTGACATTTATTAGGTACGGCATGCCAAAAAGTCCACATATTCCCTGAGGTTCTTTTGCTGTGTCTTGACAAGGTTTAGACTTTTTTTTTCTGTGGTGCAGAGGAGAGCTGAGATTTCTTTGCAAGATTTCTGGTGGATTGACATCCTGACAAACACCACAGTATTTACGCCGAGTTTATATTTCAGATTACATACTTGTAATCGCTGACCGTAATGCGCTAATTGCTCTGTAGTCTGACCATTGCCAGGATGGCATTTGGTAATTTTTAAACCCTGATTCATGGGTTTCCTGCATATTGCAAAGTTTATTAAATCACATTCTTTTTTTTTTTGTCAGGGGAAATGAATAAGAAAATCATTAGAAGGAATCAGACCAAGATAGTATTTCTTGGCCCGACATTCATGTCTTGAAGCTTTTCAGTAGTTGTGTGACCACTTGCCTGCTTCCCAGAAGGCAGACGAAGATGGAATATATCCCAGAATCAATTATCTATAAATTGGATTGTATTACAGGGAACAGTAGTGCTGAATATGTCTCGCGGAGGCACTCAGGAGACATTCAGCAGAGTGTAACCAACTAACGCTGGGTGCATGTTAACACAGTTTAGCACAGACAAACGTTGCAACTGTCATTAATTAAAATTCCAGGCAGCCATTCATTGTTTTTTTTTTTGCTCGTTACTACGTGCATCTTTGTATTTAACAGGCAGTGCAGTGTGGGTGTTGTCCTGCAAACATCAAACTATTAATTGATTGGAGTTTTCTTGTGTTCTGCCTTATTAATCACCTGACTATCAATTAAGTCTGCACAGGCCGCGCGGAGCGTGTTAGTCTCATATATCATGCTATTTGTGTCTGTCATGTTCTGAGCGGTTCATTATTTCCAACATGGACCATTGGCAGCCGACGAGGTAGTCATTGACCTCTACCTAATCTGCTTTTGATTGAGGGTAACACATTTTGATGCTCGCTAGTGTTTAGGTGCACTTAGAAGAATATTGATTCAGTAGTTTAACATTACACTGTAAAGTAAGGTCCACTCTGTTGATTTGTGTGTGTGTGTGTGTGTGTGTGAACGCTTGACTAAGCATTCACTCACCCATGCCTAATCTTCTTTTCATTGAGGTTAACATATTGGGATGTTATAAACCACAGAGACCTGTGCTGCTCATAAACTGAACTCAATTGCTAAAGCTGCTGAAGTATCAGGAGGAAAGAGATCACATCTTCAAAAAATCCAGCCAGCTCAATGAATAACAAACCTCTCGCTCCCACTAGCTGCCTAACACTGCAGGTATTTCACTTTGGAATTAGAATAGTGGAGAAACTGGCTGACTGCTGTTTCCGAGAACATTATACAGCTTGCCTTCAGCCACTAAACATGGCATGTTATTATTTCTAAATAAATTTGAACCAAGAGACATCACCCACTGCGTGTTATATAAGAATTACCAAGCATGACTTCTGTAGTCTCATTAATCCAGTCCAGACAATGTTAGTTGTCAGGTCCATTCTCGGAGCAAATCCAGTTTTTAGGGATGGAACCAGGCCCAGAGACAACTGCAGTTCACATTATTATTTGGAGATATAAAAATACATTCAAGTCTTTATGGATGTAAAAGCACCACTGAAAATATAGGTTTTGCACATTAAACGAGGTTTCGAGATGCTGCAACTGTTCTTGCTGTCCGTAATGACCATTAAGTGATTCCTTCTTAGCGTAATTCCACAAAATCCACAGTCGCCACTTTAATGTATGGTGAAGTTAAGCCAAAAGATTATATGAGGCTTCAGGAATCTGAGCCGGTCAAATCAAGCTGAAGATGCCCCTTTCAAAACTAGAGTCTTTTTAGTATGAAATTCCTGATCCTTTAAGGCTCCCTATAATAAATGTGCCATCTTTCCTTCTGTCACCGATTCTTTGACTTCCAGCTAATCAGAATAGAAGCACTGACCCTCAGTATGTAACAGTATGCTGCATGTCAGTGACATCTACATGCTTCAGAGTCAAAGAGAATATGGACTGCACTTTACATTGAGTAATATGAGTTTTACCCCATTGCGGGGTGACAGTATCCACTGTAACATGAGACGTTTCTATTTCTGTCCTCATAGTTAATGTTTCTAGGTGTATGAGGCCATTGTGGGGTAACATGAATCAGCGTTTTAGCATTAATGTGGTGAATGATATGAGTTGTTTTTTTTTTTTTTGATTGCCAGAACAGAAAAGTTGCTACCTTTATAAACAGAGACTCAGTTGACTGTAAGAACATTTTACTGATAGTAATAAAATGTGATATTCCACACTGCAGATGACTGCCTGACTTGTGCTAATGACTTATTAGTAAGTAAGGCGCCGATGACCCTTTAATGGCTTCCTAACGTTTGTAGCTGCAGCCCACAGATATTCCTGAATGGATTAGCGACACTTATAACCGCGCGCGTTTACACATTCAGCTGTTCATTGGTATGCTGCAGTCAGCGAACAGTTGGTTTGTCTTTATTCCAAGTATTAACAGGCATTGACATGCCTCCAGCTAAGGTGTTTCATCAGAAACTCGGGTGATTAAAAGTAGAGGAGAGCAGATTTTCGATTGTTGGAAGCTCTCAGCCACAAGTTTTCTGGAGCATTGCTTGAGCAGACTTTTATGTGGAAGATAACTGTCATCACATATTTTTTTCTGCCAATCTTACCCCCCCCCCAAAAAAAAAACACAATATTTTTGGAGATAGAGCTACTGTATTTTACAGGCTTACGTATTCACCCATAGAGTTCTCTGTTCTTCATCTATACTACCCCTGATATGTATGGTGCCTTTATTTATTCCACCCACACAAGCAGGTGCATGTGCACACAAGCACGCTTATATCAACACACACACACACGCACATCATTCTAACAAGAATACACGCATTTGTAAACACCGCCCTCAAACGGCGGCTTCCTCGTCAAACGCTTCCTCTTATTTTCCCGTTCGGGTTCGCCGTGCTCCTTGAAGTAACCTTACTCATTCTGAGAATCTGCAATGCAGGCTGTCTTCATTTAGGTGTTTGTTGGGTGGGCAGGATGCAGGCTGCATTATTTATGATGAGGCGAACCGGCATCAAGTGATAGGCACCAAACAGACACGAGAACAGCCCTTCATACCGGAGTGAAGCAATCAAACAGTCCCTGTGCATTTAGTGACGCCTTGTGACACCTCTTTTCATTTTAAACATAAGACATTTCATCCTCCCCTGCTGAGAGACGTGGAGAGGACACAAAAAAAAAACCAGAGAAGCCTCAGAATTGGGGGTCCTAAGGGAGCATGCCGGGATATATCTCCCCCAAATGTTGGTGAAAAAGTGCTGCAGCTGATTTGTTAGAGAAGAAAGGAGCGCGCAGGAATCATGATAAACATTTCTTCAGATGAACAAGGACACCTCTATCTCCACGGCTCATCTGGAGGAAGCATTTCCGCAGAAACAAAACGTCACATCAGAGCTGAAATAGTCGGCCGTCGTCTCGTGGATGTAGACAGATCTAATGAATTCATATTACAATGCAAATAGCACCTATCCATTATCATCCACTACTGAATCCTCTTTGTTTGTCGGGATTTACATTAATCCTAGAATCCGAAGAGTGGCTGACAGACAGACTTACTTGTGATGTTCATGTTATGGAAGATGAATAAAGCATGAAGTGTTTGGGTGCAGACCGGGCTTTGTGGAGAAGGCAGGGTTGGCTTGAGAGATGTGGTGGTGGGTTTTGCCGGTGTTGTGGGATGGAGAGAGGTGCGGAGGCCACAGGGTCTGCAGGCCAGGTCTGCTGAGAAATCCTCAGTTTTTCTTCAGTATGCAAGGCAGGTGCTGGAATCCAGCGAAAGCACTTAAATATTAAACGCAGACTACCTGCAGTTTTCTCTCTCTTTCTATTCAATAATAGAGGACTGGCATTGACGCTGTGATATTTCTGTGTGTGAGAGAGTGATGGTTGCATAACAGTGATGTTATAAAACATGTTTACACTAAAAGATAGCCATTTAATTGTGTGTGTGTTACAAGGAAATAGATCTAATGGATGGATCTTGACTGAAATTTGCCTCTGCTGAATAACCAGATTTCTAATGTCACAAATGTCTCTGGACGAATCAGCTGTCAAGTTGTTCTTTTTGTCTTTTTTGGCTAAAATATGAACAGAATTTCTAGAAATTCCCGTCCAGCAATAGTCTCATTTGTGTACATTTTACTTAATTAGATAACCACAGGCTTTGCATCGGACAAATAGATAGTTTGTTGATCTTTTCATTCCCTGAATTGACTTCAATCCCCAAAATGGATTTGGGCATTTCTCTGGAGGCCCAGTGTTGGCCTCATTTCCTGATCAAAAGAGTTCTCGCGTCCCGTCTGGGACAAATCTGGGATTAAATGGCTATCTTTGATGACTCACTTAGTAAAATTACAACCCTGTCTCCAAAGACTACCCTCCCTGTTGCTTTCTCTTTTTTTTTCTCCCTTTTCCGCGGTTCGGCCAGTTAAAAGACTTCATTTTTAGATGTCAACTTGAAATCAGAGCTTTCTTTTTTTTTTTGCTGTAGCTGAGATAATCTAGACTTCTTAAATCATAATCATTATATATTTCAATTAGATGGTGACATCTAGGAAAAAGTACTAAGTACTACATGCTGTTTGTCAGTCAGATATGAGATACAGATGGTGGTTGTATCTGGCTTTAAACAGTTATGGAAATGAACTAAACATGCACAACAAAATGTCCCCATGATGGCAGTGTCAAATGAAAACAAGAGTTAACAGTTTAAATATTAGATAGGCGCAATGGAGGAGTATTCAAGATTTCTCTGGGGTGAGAATGATTTTCTGTTTTGGATTTTTTGCTTGTAGTTTGATATTAGCTTATCTTAGCATAAAGCTAAATTATCCAGCTAGACTGGCTCTGTAGAAAGCTTGAAAAGATGTCCATCAAAGCTCATTAATTACCTGAAGGCCCACAATGGCTGCTGAGCACAGTTGCATGCATGGCTCAGGTTCTGGCACAACAGTATTCCCCAGCTGGCTCCCCCTGACCTTGGGCATGAAATCCTCCATAAATATTACACCCCTCTTGTGCTTTGCGCTCCCAGTCGTATGGACTGAACTGACAGCCATCAAGAAATTCTGTGAATAGTTGAGCAAACAGAAGGTTGAGGCAGAGAACATCAGAGGGAAAACTTGAAAACATATACTCCAAATATGATCCAGCCACTGCGTCCCAGAGTCCAAAGTTACACAATGCAAAAACAGAGAGTGGGAATGATTCATCCTACTACAAGTCAGCACAGCACCAAAGTGATTAAGCTATAATTTAAAGTTAAATAATTAATAACTTGGGCAGATATTATACTCTGTTTGCCCCTCAGGAGTAAAGCGATGTTTGCTTTTTCTGTTTAAGCTATAACATTTACTGCATTATAGAGCACAACAGATCAGACTTGCAAATTACTATATATCCTATGCACTGAGTAATTTCTTCTTTCTTCAAATGACTTATTTAAACAGTTCCTCATGGATACTTCTCTTTGTCTTACTTTGGAGGTAATGGGAGAGCAGATATTAATGGACCTGGGAGGTTTGATGCAACTGAAAGAGAGAATGTCATTTATATGAATGTCAAAGATGTAAGGAAGTATATTTATACCCCTGGTGCAGCTGTAGACAGTGATTATATAGAGTACAGTCTCTCACTACTCTTAGCCAGTGCAGGGACGAGAGGGGGGGGGGGGGGGGGGCAGCATATGGAAATGAGCTGCCTTCAGGCTCTACTCATATTGTGGCTAGCCTAGAATTAGTGCCTGGAAACCAATGGGAATATTGGGTTGCACAAAAAGCGAGTGCTTACAAGAACAGCAAATGCAGACTTCCATTAAAGTTGTTTTTTTTTTTTTTCCAATCAAGCATTGAATTGTCTCTTAACCCCCTGGGTCGAGGCTAGGTGCTCATGTTGTTAAGTGTGTCCTCTATTTCTTCCTGCTTATGTGTCACAGCAAGTTAAATAATGGATTTCTTACCCGTAGATGGATAGGTTCGAACACTTGAAAAAGGAAGGACAAAAACACAGTGTGGGAGGTGGCAGATGCATATAGGTTAGAGAAGAAAATGTGTTACGTGTATGTCACCAGTTTATATCTAATCTCTGTCCAGTCCCTCCTAAAGCAACACTCTTTGTGCGTACTAGCAGCAAAGCAATGTCAGCATGACGGATAAATACTTATTTAAACCTGCTGTTTCAGTGGTTGCATGTGTTCAAAAATGATGGCCATAAACTAAAGTGAACACAATTTTTCAGACTTCAACTGACCAAGAGACCAGAGTACAGATTTCTACTGGTCTGATGTCCATTCCTTGTGTGTCTTGGACCGAGCAGTCCTCTTCTTGTTGTTGGTCTCCCTCAGTAGTGGCTGGTTTGACCATGAAGCCTTGATTGACGCAGCATCCTCTGAACAGCTGGGAAGCGTCTGCTGTTGAACTCTAATATGATGCGCTGTTAATTGGCTATTTCTGAGGCGGGTAACTGTAATGAACTTATCTTCTGCAGCAGAGGTAGGTCTTGGTCTTCCTTTCCTGGGGGCGGTCCTTATGAGAGCCAGTTTCATCATCATTGTTTGATGGTGTTTGCGACTGCGCTTTCCAGACTGACTGCCCTTGACCTCATGTTTTAAAGTAATGATGTGTTTTCTCCCTCCTTAGTTGAGCGGTTCTTGACGTCATATGGTTCAGCACTGTAGTGGAATAAGTCTGTTTACTGTTTGAACAACAAATACGAAGCAAGAAATCCCACAAATGAACTGCTGTTGACGGAAAAGAATTTCAGGTGACTACCTCAGGAAGCTGACTGAAAGAGTTATTTCACACTTTTGACAATGTAGCAGATAACAAAAAATAAAGAAAATACATTGAACCTTGGACCATGGGTCCAAACTTTGACTGGTACAGTGTAAAGAATTAAAAGCTCTGCATGGGGTAACACCATTATACATTTTATTTTTCAGCATTTAGAAATGTATTACAAGTACTATACAAATACAATATACTACAGTATACAAATACTGTAGTCTACAAATACATCCTCTGCCCTCACCCCTTGATTGAGATGTACAAGAGTAGTAGGGTTGGGAGTTTACAAGTAGGAACTTTGTCTTTGAGTGGCCTTCCATAACACCATTTCTACAAAGAGGGTGGAAAGCTTTGAGTTGTCTAAAACTCAGCATATCTCCCCTGTCATCTCTGGTCCTGCCACTCCCTCCTGCCCTGCAGTAACCCCCCTTTTCCTGCCATTCCTCATCACCTGACTTCCCCCGCCTACCTGCACACCTGTTTCCACTTTCCCTGTCAGCCTTGCAGTATATATACCGGCCTATTTCCATTCATTCCCTGCCAGATCATCTGTTGTGCCGCCTTAGCATCCTAGCAATCCATTACTGCCTGCTTGTGTTCTGCCTGCGTGACCCCCTGCCTGCCTTTTGGTCTTTCTGCTGCTCATCCTAATCCCTTTATGGATATATGTGTTTGTTTTTCTCTGCCTGCCTGGTTTTGACTTTTGCCTGTCCCTGACTATGAGTAAATTTGAACTTTTACTTTACCTTGTTGGTCTCTGAGTCATGCTCTTGGGTTCAGACTTGTTCCCACAGAGCTATACAATGCTTCTCCAATCACTCCGTTGTGACTCATGTGTTATAAATATCAACCATGAAGTAAAAACACACGAGCCCACAATGGACAGTGCCTACACTACATTAAAAAAAAACGTACGTATTAATGTTTTGTGTCAGCAAAAATACATGTAGTTCATATCAAAGTTTTTCCCTTTTTTTTTGGTTGTTATTTTGCTGCACACATTGAATGCATGGTTTCTGAACAACATGTGTTTTACTGCACACACACGAGACCAAAATAATTAAAGTCAGTGAGGCGTGAGTGCTTCGGCCCCGGTCGTGAACGGCTCCTGTACGTTTTGCAAGCCACCAGATATCAGTGTGGCTTCTTACTTCGTTTGGTGCTAATTAGCAATAGTTTGCATGGCAACATGCTCAGCCAAGACTGTGAACAGGGTAAATACTGCTAAAGATTAGCATGTTACCATTGTCATTGCATTAGCATGCTGATGTTAGCATTTCGCCCAAGGATGGCCTCACAGAGCTGTTCGGACCAGGACCAGAGCTCTGGACCAGGAACAGCTCTATGACGTTGCGCGGCATCGTTTTTGGTCATTTGTTCTTGCTTCTACCATACAGTAAGTAGGATATGTATTTAAATAATTTTGGCTGTTTTTATGATCTGATGCTATGCTGTGTCTGGTCTGCCTTGGCCAGTTTGGTCTGCTCTGATCTGCTACTTAACACAGCTGGTTGTGGCATTTGGTTTCCATGGACTTCCATGTCTTGTTTACCTAAAACTGCAAAAAGAACCACAATTTATTTAAATTAAATTTAAATTCTTCATTCACAACAACCACTGAACACATTTACATTGTGGACTTTTGGAATATTGCCTTCATAAACATTAGAGATATTCATATATTCTAATAAATTCTACTTTTCACTGTAGTTTTAAAATGAAAACGTGTTCTTAGATATTCTTAAAAATTCCATTTCCTTAAAAATAAATCCATTGATGTAGCAGTCACAACGCGTAAGTGTAGAGAGCTCATATTATGGATTCTTATCCAGAGGGAGGGTGGTCGTAAGCATCCTGTGAAAACGTTATGAAATGTTTTTTGCTCCACGTGACTCTTACTACCTGTGCATTTCCTCCTTTCCTCAGAGGCAATGAAGTCAGATTTCAGTGCCATTGAACATGTTTTCTGTGTTTGCTGCATTTAATAAGTACGAGAGTCTTTTGGGACATCGTGTGGTAGCCTTCAGTGTGCATACGGTGCAACAGTGTGGGTGTGCAGTCATGAAGCAGTACAAAAACAAGAAAATATTTCCAGTGGGGAGGGACACTTGTATATTGATTTAACTGTCGACAGCAATTCCACGTGGAAAAACAGAAAGCAAATACATCCAGATTCAGGTTAGAGAAAGATCAAGACGATGGGATTTTTTATTATTATATACACGCTTCAATGTTATTGTTTTATTTAGAGAATATTTGTTATTTCTGTTTGCATACAGTGTCTCATACTAAATACATTTAATTCCTGGAAAATAAAGAACCCTCCACGTCAGCTGACAGCAGTCTAGCTTCCAACCCGTTTATGCTTGAACCGCCTTTTTCCATCAGTTCATAATATCTTAAAAGAAAAGTCAACAACATCCCCTATAATAGAGCAGTCCATCAATTTCCCCTCAAAACTATGTGCTTGAGAGTTAATCCCATTTTAAGGGGCAATTGTGAATGTGGCACACTATAAAGCCTCTTCTTGGGTCGGGGGTGATAGTGGTAACAAGACCCAACAGGGTGCTATCAGGTTGCATTTCAAATGTCACCAACCTGTCATTGTGTTGCCTGACAGCTGTGAATGGCAGAGACAGAGAGGTCATAACGGGGAATTTCATCCGCTCTCTGGCGAGGGGCGAGGCGAGACATGTGCACCTCTGTCAAGGCAATCCAGAGCTCGGCTGACAGATAACTGATACCTGGGCTTTAAAAGAAATGAGAATGAGAGCAAGTCTAGGGCATCATAATCCCTTTGGAAAGGTTTTCCATCTGTCACAAACGGTGGTGACCGGGCTTGGGTAATTTCCCCCCAGGATTTACAGAGAACATTAAAAAAAAAAGAGCCATGTAATATTCCCTGTACCTCAGAGAGGCTGGCAGGTAGGCAGCAGCAGTGCCAGGTGGAGGGATATGAAGTTCCACCCTGTTCATTTCACATTAAAAGCCGATATTTACGTTTGAAGGGCTTGGTGGGCTTGCATCTGCAGGCTATATAAGCAAAGAAAACCCCAACAACTGGCTTCAGATTTTAATACCAATATCACAAATTTCTGATTTGTGCACATCACTTTTTTTTCCCACAGAGCTCTGCCTGCTTTAAAACAGTGTGAAGAACAAAGTGAAATCACCATGTGAAACCACCAAACCTGCTGCTGTATGTTGCACGTTTGCTCACAGCGAGACACTGATTGAGAAAATGCCTGTGTAAGCTGCTTTTGTTCTTTTTACTCCTTCTCTTCCAATCCCGTTTTCTAGATTTAATTGGCCCCGGCAGGAATCGTAATGACCACGTTTTATTTTAACATGAAGAGGAAATGTTCTTGTAATGCTGCTCATGCTGAATAAATCATTAAAGATGTCCCTGAAATCATGATCTCTCTCGCATCGTATCCAAAGCGCTGTCGTTGTTGAATGGATGCAGACCTCAGACTCTGGAGTCACACTTCTGACCTTTCTACGCCCACCCTCCCGGTGGAGGACCCAGCGGTTGTAAGGTGTTTTGGCAGCGCTCTGAGCGTTTTGGCTGCCGTGCCCTCGGTGAGCTGCGTGATGATGACAGCGATGACCAGGAGAACAGCAGTAACTTCCTGACAACTCACCACCGTTTCTCTTCTTCTGCACGGAGACATGTGGTCATATGGTCTCATCTCTGGTGTCATCGTGTCTCTGTGCCGGCGAGCGTTCCAAATACTGGCACGTGCATGATAGTAATGCCGTTTTTTGGACTAATGTACGCAGCTTGCAGAGGTTGTTTGTTTGTTAGTTATATTCTGACATGAAGTAAGGGTCAAACTAAGTGCTGTAATCTGTTTACAAACCTTATTCTGTTCAAGAAAAAAGTGATTTATAAGAAAGAGGCTCTCTTTCAGATGTCTAATGAGATCTACCAAAAACGAAGGCAATTAATTAAGGAAATCTGAGCTAAATTGAAATAATATTACGCATAATATGAAATCAAGTCTAGGGATTTTGTTCATAAAATATAAAATATAAATGTGATGCCTGACAAAAGTTCATGACTGAAACATTATTTCTCTAATAAAGCTGGCGGTGTGCATAACCAGCGAGAGAAAATGAGCTGAATGTCACAGCAGCAGTGATCTGCAGAGACACTCTGGATATTAAGACATAGGCACAGACAAATCGGCTGTAGGGTCAGAGGTCACTAGAGCTCATTGCCCTTGACAAGCTTCTGCCTTCTATAATTGGATCCGGCATCATAAATTGTGTTATTCCACAGATGGAAGGAGACACAGATCTGGCAAAGCATTTGCCTGCGGGTCATATTAATGGGCCATTGCTTTCTTGTGTGCAAAGACAGCTTAACACAGTTCAGAGGCTGTTTTCATTTTTTATGTGGCTCCAAAGCACAAAAACAAACAAACGAGAGAGAGGTCTGTGTGTTCGCTATGATATGCTGCGTGTGTATTAGAAGGCTGTGTGACTTACTTTCCTCATTTTTCTTAATTTGAAAAAACTTTGTATAAACCAGAGATCGCGTAAGTTTGTTGTGCGCCGTTAATTTCACATACACATATTGGAAGTAATGTTTACAAATGACACTCAGCGTCTCTCGCTGTGTCCTTACATGGCACCAAGAGGACACCGGTGCGCCTGTGAGACTGCGGTTTGTGTTTCGAGGTGTTGTTGTACTTCATACACCTGTCTATTTTGCTTCCCACCACCTATTGTTTGGCAGCTGCGATAGCTGGTGGGTGGCATTCGCTGCCTGAGCGCAGTTGATGTTGGAAAGACCCGTGGACCAAGAAGAGACCTGTGGGTGTGAGAGACAGATGCCGGGGCCTACAGTGCTGCGCACTGAGTCAAACCTTGTGTGATTTACTGTATGTTTGCACCACCTTTGCCGAGGGGAAAACTACGTGGGAAGTGGCATGTCTCCCTGATGGCTGGTGTGTGTCAGGTGCAGTACGCTCCGGGGAGAGACCCGTGGGGATGAAAGACTGGCACTTTCGTCCAGTGTCAGCTGGGTTTCCCACCACTTTCGGCATGGTAGTTCTGGCCAACTTCGTGTAAAGTGACAGTTATTGAGCCTTGTGCTTTAAACAAAACATCGCTGCCCTTTTGCCCTCTGCTGCGCAGCACTTCGGGTCTTCGTCATGGGTGTATTAAGAGTGTCGGGTAATCCACTAGAGCCCAAGAGTGCTATTCCCACACTGTACAAATCCCTTAGAAGATGTAAAGACTGTCAGTAAAGAGTGAGAAGGACAAGACACAAACTTGAACTGCAAGTATAGTCAATAATTCAATAATTACTGTTATTATAAAACTTTAAACCAAGAAAATGTATAAGAGATCATGAAACAAGCAGGTAATGCACATACCTGGGTGCAGGTTTGAGGAGTCGTACGATGATTTTTTATAGACCGACCAATAATATTTTTATCGTGAATTAAAATGTAAAGCTAAGTAGCATTTCATATTCTTGATCGAAGCGGCTGTGGCTCTGAGGTAGAGCGAGCCGTCCACTAATTAGAAGATCAGCGGTTCGATCCCCTCCAGCCTGCATGTCGGAGTGTCCTTGGGCAAGATACTGAACCCCACATTACTCCCAAAGGCTGTGCCATCAGTGCATGTGAACGGGTGAATGACATGCATATGACATGTCCATTTACCATTTAAACAGTCCACGACCAATAGGACTGACAAGTAGACTCAGGGGTACCAAGCCTAAAAGGTTAGAAACAGTGGTATAGTGGCAGCCCAATGGGACCACTTATAAGGTGGTCTCTGTGTCAGTGTTACAGGTACAGTATATGTGTGAAAGCAGAGTGATTATTGTACACTGGGATGCAAACTGTGGAGGCAGAGCCCTCTTGAAGCCCTCAGCTTTCCTACCATGCTAGCACCACGAGCTCGAGACAAATAAGGGAATAGGGGAGTTATATACTCACCCAGTTCCCACATGTTTGAGCTCATCAACACTGGCTTAACAGGTGCATGCAAATTCCCCGAACACTGAGCCGTGAAGACAAGAAGCTGAATGGACAGAGCAGCGTTATATAGCTCCAACTGACTTCAAAGAGCCAGGATTACAAAATGTAGCCATCAATCTTTTTTGTGTGTTTTTCTTGTACTTGCGTGTGTTTTCAGAGAGTCTACTCATTTCCCTCCAAATTCTGCAGACGTGCCCATATGAGACTCACAGGTGTGAATGTTTTTTTGCCCAATATATGCTGGCATATGCTCGGGCCGCTGGACTCATAAAGAAATGTCAGTGGATCTGAAAAAGGTGTAAATGATTTATTTTGCCGTCCAAAGTAACAGATCGTAAATTTTAAGGTTTTCAATTCAAAAATCTAAAAGTCCCCGTTGTTAAAACCGATCAGACACTTACCTGTTCACTCTCTCTCCCCTCGGTTAAACAGGTAAATATGGCTCAGGAATAGTAATGAGAGCAACAGTGCATGGCCTTGAAATTATGCCTGTCTGATGCTCACCCTTGAGACACAGTTGAACAGTTCAGTGCTGAACCAGAGCGGAGCAGCGTGAATGAATATGCACTTTGACTGGGTGAGTGGAAACCATAACCCCCTCAGCCTGGCTGTCTGACAGCCTCCTGCTGTTCAGCACTTGACTTGTGGCAGCTTACAAAGTTTTTGTTTTTATTATGGATGGTATGTTTTGGTGGATAACAAACTAAGCCATGCTGAAATGAGATGAGCAAAAGTTTTTTTTTTTTTTTTTTTTTTTTTTCCTTTAGATAAAGTCATGAAAGCTGCTCAGACTGCTTTATTATTTGCAGCTATGTCTGCGTGCACTACGAGCACTGGTCGAATCGTTTTTTGGCACCTACAGTGTAACAACTTTTTAAACATATTCATAACTAACAATATGTGTGCAACTGCCATATCAGAAAAAAAGGAGTCCTAGATAAGTTAACATAGAAAAGTGCTTAAAGATCAAGTTAGATCATGTCTAATCTTTTTAATAATCTTATTTAGTTTTGTTATTTTCCATAATGCAGTGCAGAAAACAAAGGCCAAAAGATCAGTGTATTACTGGCCAAGGTGATCCAGAAATCTCTGCCACATATTAATTATTATTTATTAAGCTTGTGAATCATGCATCTTAAACTGAGGCACAATGTCTAACTTTCTTTGCAAAAATATTCCCGTGCATTACGGTGATTTGTATGGAAATGTTGCAGCTTACCGGGGAAGGAAGGAGTAAACCCAAATAATGCAATCCCCGGATCAGGTCATGATCATCAGGTCAGGTCATGTCAGAACTACATGAATATGTCAAAACATAATAGAGTTTTGGGCATGTCCAGAAAAGGTGGGTGAGAGAGCCTTGTGTGCAGATTTACTCTGATCAGAGACATTTTGGATGCTATTCCCCAATGGCAAAATGCCCTGAGTGGTGAAATCAGAATCGAAAGCCTTTCGAGCAGCATCACTCAACAGATGCATCAGCCAATCAGAAATGTGCCCTTTTGGATCAATAACTAATTCCCCAGATTTCGATCTAATTTCATGTATGGCTCTACAACAACTTTATGGGCTTATCCCCTAACTCATAATGTTTGGTTACATACCTGACCAGATAAGGTGGTATTCCTAATTCAATTTAAGAATATTCTATATAGTGGAAGGGTTGAAGAAAGTTGTATCGATAAGTTACATTTGTGATAGTTTAGTTTCTTTTTTTTTTTACGAGGCAAAGAATCAAAAGAGTGTGTGTGACCCCTGATCACAACTTTCAAAGTTTCCAAAGAGTAAGGTCTGCCATTCATTTCCAGGAAATCAGAAATCTTGACAGAATGATGAGTGAGAGAGCAGTGAAGGATGAAGATCAGGTGTATCGCTGCTTTTTAAGATTAAGGTCAAGGACCAATGAAGTCGAAAATGCTCGGAAATTAAAACATTGTGATATTTTTGAGCCACCTCATTTTATATCAATTTACAGACATGTAAAAGATAATGTATTCTTGAAAAGGACTTGTGCTAACTCATGATTTGGAACGATTGCAGCAATCCATAAAGTGTTTTACTCTGACATGGGAGTCCTGTGTTGAGCTCGATCTGGGGAAAAAAAAGAGAAAAAAAAGCCAATTTCATTTCAGTTTTATTCAGGTATCTACAGTAATCTGCCCGTCCTCTTCAGACATCCTCCCAAACCTAGATCCTGAGGATGAAAATGAAATGAATATATTTGACAAGAACCACACACTTTTGGTAGGTTTTTTGGCAAATCATTTCAAACGCACATCTCATGCTCACGCATCACTCCACGAGTTAGTGTGGATTTACGCGATGGGAGGGGGGGAGCTGGTCACCTGAAATCACACTTGACTGGATAGATGTGTGTGCACAGCATGACGGTGCAGTCAGACTAAATTTTGCCTGGGTAGAAGTTGCTCACTGGATGCAGTGATATGTAGGCAGACAATAGTGTGGTTGTTAACACTGACTGTGGGAGCCAAGTTATACAGCTTCTTATTAAACACTTTGCTGTCATATCATCGCCCATGCTCCCATCCAACTGGCATCCCTTCTACATATACATATATATATATATATATATATATATATATATATAGGGATATAAAGAATCACTACTTTTTGAATGAGTGGTCAATCCCAAACCCCCAAATTAAAACTGGCAGCACATTAGAGATGCTTGCCAAAGTCAAAGTCAGCATAAAGACTGAGAGGAAATGCCAAAAGATATAATAATGAGTGCAGGATTACATTATAAACTTATTTTTTTACTGTATCTAATATGGAACTCCCTCAAAATTTTGTCCACAGTCTGCATAAGCAATAAAACATATATTTTGAAGTGGTGCTTTGGCTGTGTTCATTGCCCCAGAGCAACACTATATCTTGGAATAAAACCCTTACAGTAAAGAGCAAGTTGACTCACTGTAATGCACTGCACTGTACAGCCTGTCACAAGGAAGAGAAGCTCAGTGGAGCGAGAGGAGAGAGGACCAGAGGGGATGTGGAGAAGTGGACTGGGGCTAAGTGTTATGCGGAGACAGGCGGTGACCTCGTGGGAAAGGTACACACCATCTCGGTTCATGAATTGGCTCCAGAAGGGAGCTGGCAAGTGGCAAAACGGAAGAGAATTGTATCGACAAGCTATGCCTGGGCAGGCCCTGAGCAAGGCCATTAGCCATGTTGCCGAGTCACCAGGGAAAGCTCCGTCAGTCTGAGATTTCACTTCACCTGAGTGTTGATGGGAGCTCTCCCCGGCCATCCGACCCAGCAGCCAAACACGGAGGCAGAATTCCAATCAAGGTGCTGATGAGAAAAGAACTGCAAAACTAAAGTAATAAATACCTCTGATGTAGGGAATGGATCGGGATAATGGTCTTGTCCCTGTGCTCATCTCCCTCTTTTTTAATGAGATTATTACAAGGTCCTATTACCCAAATGACTTGTTCTGTCCTTCCTTAACTTTTACTAATTCACACCATCTATTGTTAGTACCTGAACATCGGGAGGCTATTATCACCAGAGGGCTCAGCAGGAATGCAGCATGTACTTTGTGAGTTACCTTCTGGCTGTCTTTAGAGAAAGGAGACTTAAAGAGCTGCAGAGACGGTTGTTATGAACGATGTAAATTGAGTCTAGTTTACTAAATTAAACAAAAGAAACTAAAATGAAGTGAACAAAGAAACGACCCAAGATGAAAGGCGAAAAGGCACGCTGATCTATAACAGCATGTAAAAGGCAACATCCAACTTACAGCTGGTGTAACTTTAAACTGCTGATATATCCATCTTAAACACACAAGCATGTACCATGGTTTAATGCACTCATACTGACAGATGCTGATTGGCTTGTCAGGTCCATGTTGTCCAAGCTGACAATTCCAATAAAGTCAGAGCTTGCAAACTGAAAGCAGTTTCTTACCAGGTTTTAAGGAATTGGAATTAACACAATAAACTAAACCTATTTGTATCAGTGTACTGCAGGGTGTGGCCAGTACACTGTGACATCACTACTGGGCGCGATTACAGGTGCACGTGATCGACTTGAACGTTTTGTGTGCAATAAAATTTTAACCAGTAAGTTTTAGTTGATGTAGTTTTCACACTTTTTTGGAGCAGAACAAACAGAACATTCAGCGAGTTTGAAAAAGCCATCCCACGCCTACCTCATGGAGCAAACACTGGAAATCATCCGACCAACAGGTATATTACGTATTGAGGTGGTGAGCCAGAACAGAAAACTTTTTTATTGAACAAAGACTTGGCTGAGAGACTTTAAGCCAAATCTTAAGTAACTATACCTTAATACCTGCAGGCGTACTGATCATAACTTTTCACTTCACAATAACTAGGAAAGTAATTTCTGTCTAGATGATTCAGTAAGTAATAAAGCAATGCACAGAGGTATTTGTGTCCAGTTAACTTCTGATGGATGGATTTTTGCGTTGTTTCTCTGTGCTTTATGTGAGCCTCCTCCTTTGTTTCTCTCTCTGTCGTTGTCTTTGTCTCCCTCGCTCTGTGCCTCTGTCTGTTTGTTCTTTTCTCTTACCTGTTTGAATTCTGTCTTTGAGCTTTGTGTCTTGTGTGTTTTGTTTTTTTTCTCTTCCAGGTTTTCATGGTGGGGAGAAGATTGTGTGTCTCAGGTCTGTCTGTCTGCCTGTCTGTCTGATGATACCTGAAGTTGCTCATCGATTTTTAAAGGACCAGTGCAACCAAGTCAGTTTTTAGTTTAACCATTCAGGGAACTGTAGACACACAGCGGTTCAAGATGTCAAACTTCATGGAACATGACCTACAGCTATGAATATTATGTTCAATTCCTGTCATATTCTTTTAAATAAAGCCCTCTAAATCTTACATGGAGTACAGCAGTGTGCAGTAAGGGAGAAAGATGTAGGTGTGCATGCGAATATCAAAATCCCAAAATAGAAAACCAAATACCTACTCAATAAAAAAAAATATCCAGATGGATGAATATTTGCATCCAGTCCTAATTTACATGATCCTGTCCCCAGATGAACATGGTTTTAATGTGGCTTGTTGACATTGTTGTCTTGGCGAGATTAACTCCAAAAAAATCTGCATATACAGAAATGTTTATAGCTTGTTCTAAATTTGTTACCACCACCAATCATTCTGATGTAGGTGGGGATGAATTGAATGTACCTGGGATGACAATTCATACAGACTTCATTGTTTTTGCTGCATTTTATTTATTTATTTATTTTTTTACACTCCATAATATCATATTCTGTGTCTAACAAGCGCGGACCTAAACTTAAAGCGTGGTCTAAGAAAAGAAAAACTGACACATTTGAGAGTTTAACAAGATGTTACAGGCCATTGCCATGTTGCAAAGTGAGCATCCAACTGCAGTCCCCACTTTTTGACAGCGGTGACAGACTGTGATGCGGCGCTCGCCTACCAGTGCTGAGAGAGGCGTCTATTCTGATCAGCTCCACTTGGAGCAGGATATTTGGAGTGAACACTGTCAAAACCCTCTGCAGTCCTCGTGTCAGCCGAAGACAACTTGTGCCACAGCACATCAGTCAAAGACGGGCCTCAATACCACTGTTGCCATGAGAGAAAATTTGGCGTGAGAGTGTGAATGCATTAAAAAAAAAAAAAAAAAAAGTTTGCAGATGACATTTTTCTTTAACGCCGAGCAAATAAGTCTGGGTAGACATGACTCAATCAATTTTTAATAAACTCCAGCATGGTAGAAGTTATGAACTGAAAAACAGCAAGTTGGGTATAAAATATATTTTAGGGGAACATTGAGGATATTTGTGGCATTTTAAATGCTACCGAGATGTTTGTCACATTGACAGAGAGGCATTTCTTAACGGTAATAGGATTGTGTGATTAATAACAAACAGTAAAATATGAATTGCATTTATGGCACATTTGTCTGTGTCTTGTTTACTCCCTATCCATCCATCTGCCAGCCTCTCTGCGTGTCTCTCACCATATACAGTATCTGTGTGAATGTGCTCTTCCCCCTTAGTTGTCTATCACCACCTACAGTATGTGTTGGCGTGTGCCTTTGTGTATGCATGTGTTCGCTGTCTGACTCTATAAGCCAGGGGAGTCGAGGGAGTTGTCAGAAGGTGGTTGCCCTGGTTTCCTTAGCAAGAAAGATTAGGGTTGTGCAGGAGATGCAACCTGCTTGACTGCAGCAGAGAAAAAATAACCATAAAAGCTCCCAAATCGGAGAAATTCAGCACTGAAGCCAGACAAAATAGATTTAATCTCATAGTAGTGAGACTAATCAACACCTCGCTTTTCTTTCCCTGTTGTGTACCTTCACAATATGCAGCTTTTCACTCGTATTCGATCAAAAGCAGCCATTGTGACAAAGGATTAAAACTCTTCCATGCCTTATCTCAGCTTCTTGGATGCAGTTTGCCCGATGATGGATTTTGCATATCCAGCTCGCAGCCTCCTTTGGCTTCGCTAAATGAATTAAGGAGGCCTGAGTAGCTACATTTTTAGCTTCATGGACTAGATGCACATTATCTTGAGCCGTTGAAAGCCTAAATACCTGCTGGGCCTCGCTACGACCGTTCGGCTGCCATCAAGAGCCCGCAGAGAGGTCGGAGAGGAAGAGAGACTGCACGGGATAGAGAGAGTACGCGGGCGAAGAGTGGCTGATGACAGCAAAATCGATTAATTGAATGAGTGGACAACTCTTGCGCGGATTGAGTTGCACTGCTGTGATAAAACAAAGTGCACATTATGTTTTTAAAATGAGTAAAAAACGAGTTAAGCGCCTAGAGGCCAAGCAATGATAGCGGCTGCATTCGCTGCCTCACATCTTTCATGGTTGCAGGAGCTCCCCGCGCTTCGCTGCAGCTCAGAGAGACGCAGAGGCACCAGAAGACGCCTTTGCTTTCCCTCCCCGGAGATTCACTTCCTCCATTAATATTTAAGTTTGTTTATGTTTAGCTCTTTCTCTTTATTGACCACACTCGGGCTTCTTTTTATATATATTTACATATCTTTGTTTTCATAATGCAACAGCCCTCAGCAGTCAGATTTGTGTATTGTTTTGTGCAAAACTCTTTGCTTACACACAGGTTCCCCCCCCCCAAAAAATAAGAACACAACACCTTGCACTGGTATTCAAATAAAGCCCACAGACTAAGCATGATATAATATAACCCATACTGTGTTGCTACAGTGCAGTATGTAGTCAAGGTCTCCTCTTTATCTCTCATATAGCGATGTGTACATACCAGCACTGTTACCTTGAGTTTCAGTCTCTTCTGTGAAAGCGTAACGTTCACTGCATCCATTATCAGCAGCATCATTAAACTTCGCTATGCAATGTTATCCCTAATAAGATCCAGTTTAATGCTCACTTAGCTGAGCACTAGTCAATGATCTATGACCACCCTATAACTCTTACAAGAACCACGCTGGTTCGCTGCCAGCTCTCTCTGAGATCAAGATAGGGCAAGATAACCAGATCACAGGTGCACTACATCAGTCTCTGCTAGTGTCAATGGGATTACCTGTCCTCTGTAGTCCGAGCTGTACAGAGGGAGAGATGGAGCAAAGAAGCTGGGGAAATAGGTCAAGCACACTGATAAGGGCAGGTGTTCTATTGAAGATGTCTCTAGCGTCTCCGGGGGACCGAGTACAGCGAAACATTACTGCTTCAATAGGAAAGAGAAAGCTTCTGTTAAAACCACTGCAGCGGTTCAAAGGGTTCTCTCCAATAAACGCTCCGGTTAATCTAAAGTGAAAGTGCTAATGTTACTTACAGGTCTGAGCCTTGTAATCAATGACATTAAAAAGGCGCTCCGCAGCAGCGACACCACCTCCCTTTCCCTCCCTTTCTTTCTCAAGCACCACAGATAATGTGATAAATATGAATTACCTATACTTCTTTTTGGTGTGCCTTGGAGAGATATACATATTTTCCAGTCGTACTAAGAGACTGTCACAATTACATGGGTCCTGAAGGGTTTTATCGGGATCCAGATGGGAGGATTGCAAAGCCAGGATAGCAATCTGGTTAAAAAAAAAAACAACTGCTCTGCTCTGCTCTGAAAACCGATGCTGCGATACTGAAGGAACAGCACAGAACAGTAGGGAAGCTGAGGAATGTGCAGTCAACACTCCCAAACAGGCAACAGCAGAAAATGCACTCTGTATGTATTGTATTCTAGTGCTGGGAGGGTTGAGTGTTATGCTGCCTCTGTATAATGTAGGTTTTCATTATTGGGTGATGACATGATATGGAGGTATGAAGTGAAAGTATCCAGCCAAAATATTACACTGTAGACATACCTCATATATAGATATCATGACAGCATCAGAAATAAGACATGGAGACGCTGGAGGAACACTAACAGCTTCTAAAGGTTGTTAACTATGCGTGTTAATCCACGTACCAAAAGGCTAACAAACACTGAGTCCTCCGTCCAACGTTCCTAGAGCACTCTCTTCAGTATTCTTCTCCCCACACGCTGGAGATCAGCATGTACAGGAAGTGTTGAGCGCTCTGAGTAAGTAGTTGGCATTGGCAGCAGTTGAGTTGAGTCGAGTGTACAGATTTGTAGTACTGAACGGTCTCAAGAGCAATACAGCTACAGTGCAAAACATGTATCAGTCAGTCACCGCCCACACTGCGCAGAGCAAGCTAAACTTTGAGTTTCTAAAGCTATTAGAGAATGTAATGCTCCCATCGACATGACTGGCAATGAGTTCGGCCACGGTTGGAGAAGGTGAACTCTTTTACGAGTGTTGGACATTTGAGTGCGAGCAGCACACCTAGTATGCACTGAAGTTGTGAAAGTAGAAAATGACAATTTGTTCATTTTTTTGTCCAGCGTATAAATGTTTTTAATATATTCCCTGTTGGAAAACAATCCATTATTTGTTTTTAGAGTAATAATGTCAAATCAATACACCATATCTATTTGCGCAGGTGTTTGCCCTGTGGGCTCCAAGTAATAATTATCCGCTCATTTGTACAGCAGATGAAAAACACATCTCCTTCTGGTTTGTAAATGCTGATTATTGACACGCCAACTAATGTGAAAGTAATTTGTGTTCGCGGCCAAAGGAAGCGCTGAAAAACAAGACTGAATGTCTTTGAAAATCAAGTCAACAGAAACATGAACAACTCAACAATCCAGAAACCAGATAACAGCTGAAGGATAATTCCAGTTTATAATCACTTGATAGCGCCGCCGCCATGTTTCCTGTTCTCTGGAATTACTTTGGGGAGTTTTCACGGTCCAAAGTATAAAAAGAAAACAGAAGTTCCCTTTAAGATTCAGTAAGATCACACTGTCTGTCGTCAACTTACAGAAGAACTTTGAGCAATGATTGTGCATTTCTGGATCAAAATAATAGAATGAAACACATTTTAATGTCGAATTAAACTCCATGTGGGAAGACCAAAACACACACCCTGTCTCCAATTCATTACCAGACCAGTGCAGAGGCTTCAGACCCCCTGATGCTACCCTAAACCTTTATGTCTAAGCAGGACTTTTGATTGAACTCAAACAACAGGATTATATATAGGATTTTTTTTTCTCAATATGCGGTATTTAATTTTAATGAGACAAGTTCTCAGGTGTAGCCAGAGGGATGATGTCATTGTGATGAAAGGCAAAGTGGTCGTGTCTTTCATGTTGGCAATCCCTCCATTAAATAACAGATGAAAGAGCAGCTAAAGAGAAAAGAGAGCTGGTCATGCCGGATAGAAAAGACAAAGCTAATGCTTAGAACAGGATTTCAAGGACAGGTGGCATTGTATCTCTGAACTGACACTGAATCTGTCGACCCCTCTGTCATCTTGGGAAAGAAGCTTTGACCTCGGTGACGGATTTTGCATTTGGCATCCTTTTGACTTTCCTCCAACGCCAACATGAAATAGAATCAGGGTACTTTGAAGTTAGGTGTCAAAACACGAGTCCTCACTTGGTAGTGAATAAGTTATGACGGTACCTCTTGTGGTCAAAGTTTTATATTCTTCAAGGTTTGTTTGGAGAAGTTCAAAACATACGATATATGTGTTCAGCTGGCTTTTACTGCAGAAATGTGACGACACAATTCAAACATCAGAGTGATGCTGATATTAAGGGTGGCAAGAAGCTGAATTAACAGCCTAGTTTATTTAATGTAAACACTGGAGCTCTTTTTAAAGTACAATTTTTTGGGTACTATTTTCATTTCCATCACTTTGACTCCTCTACATTCATTTTCCTTACTTCTATATATTCATTGGATGAGCCCTAGCTTCTAGTCACTTTGCATACAGTATAAGGATTTTACATTAATAAACATAGGGTAAGCATATTTAATAGAAAAAGATTTAACAGTGATTCCCAACTTTTCAACAAATCTGTTCCTGGTTGGAGAACTTTGTTGCCTTTCACCGAAGTGACATTTCGCCTCGACACTATCCAGATGGCTTTATTTCATCAACTGTTCAAGGTAGAATTGGAAAAAGTATTGGAGAAAATAGTAAAACAAAAAGTATAAATTATAAATTCATGCTGCAGATCTTTGTTTTTCCCCTTACTCATTTATTTTCAGACTCATTAAAGGGGCAGCTCTGGACTCTACTCAGTACTGAGCAGTAAAAAACAAGCTCACATCAGTTTCAGAAGCCATTATTGTTTTTTTTATATTATTGGTAATTGATAATAATTCTGCACATTTTCTTGCTTTGGGGCGGCCTTAAATGTTTCAATGATGCACTAAAGTCATACATACTGTCTAACCCTTCCCCCTAGCACTGTAATGTTATCATCTGTGGTTCTCTGCTTGTGAGAGAGTACTTTTACTTGTAATTAAGCATTCTTTTTTACTCCAGTAAAGGATCGGAGTACTTCTTCCACCGGTGGTTATTCCAGAGGTATTTCTCTGTCCAAATATGTATTCTGTGTTGCACATCACTAACTGCGGGGTACTGAGTGGGTAAATCAATCATCATAAATGAGGGACAGCTGCTACGCAGATTAATTATGCCGCTCACACACCTACTGTTTAGCCTTCTGGAGGCGTCATGAACCAACTTCAACAAGACGTCAGCGACAGGAAGATGGCCACTTGATGACGCCGCCGCCGCGCTAACCCCTCAGTGTTTCGCTTTAAAATCCAACGCAGCCCTCTGCACGGGCGCGCATTCGTGAACAGGAGGGGTTATTTCCATCTGTTCCTGTAAAACAGTGTTACAACACTCTACGTGCAGCTCATTATATTGATTTCAAACAAGCCATCATGATAGCGTACAGCAGTTTAGCTTGCCAAGATCTAATTGTCTATTTCCCCAATGTCACTGGATGCTGCGAATTCACCACAACCCCCGTCTCCTCATCTCAACATTCCCATCCCGCCCCCTCATTAAGTGAACCATTTCTTGTGATGCACTAATGGCTCCTAGAAATTGTTTATGGGCAATTTAATTTGTGTGTAAGGAATCCTAATAAACACTCTTGGCACACAGACGAGTAATTATACGTTTGGCTAAATAGATAATTGGATGGGCTTGAAGATAGATTAGTGCATCTGTGGAATATTGGTCTTGTTGGGAAATACAGTAACTTTTAAGAGAATGCAAGACATTGAATTTACAGTAATTGCGTTCCATACTCTTATTATGAGAATAATTAAAACGTTGCTTGATTTGCAAGTTAATGAAACTGGAAGAAATTGCTTTTTGCCTTTTTTCACATGCTGTCAAGCTAAAGACCAAATATCTAAGCACTTTGTGTTGGTGTGTTTGCAATATTATCTTAGCTGCAGTGCTATCACGCTGTATATCTTCATTCGATAAGGTGGTCTCTCTCTGGAAATCTCACATATTGTTTTAGTTCATGGAGGAATGCTAACCTCTGACACACTGTAGAAAGGAGTCTTTCACTGTTGAGTTCAAGCACAATATAGTAGTAACATAGTCACAATGGGGCTGTTACGGGTTGGAAACTGAATTATATCTATTGATTCAGCGTATTTATTTTTAAATTATATTGACCAAGCTAATAATCTGCTAAAATTAGATGCATGAATAATTAATTGTGGGAAATTGCAAAGTGCGGTCAGGTCTGCACCATCATACGTGTGCACATTGTGTTACATCATCATGGCTCTTTTGATGGTTTAGGTTTTATGCTTGAACAACGCTGACCATTTTAGCACATCGGCGGTGGCGCGAGCTTTCCGTCGTCCTCCGGGGGAAGTTTTCATCAGAGGAGCCACCAAACAGACTGAGACTGTGTCAAACTGAAATCTCTACGCGGCAGAGCCTGAATGATTTATGCATTTGTCATTTCTCATTTGTTGAAACAAGGTGTCAACGTTTTTGTTCCATTGCACCAGTCAAGCCTGCAGAGACGAAGAGGTAAGGATGAAGCAGACGTCCTTGAAGGGAGAAGGCAAAGTCAACCAGGCAATTTGTCCAAGGCGCCTCTTTTTCTCGAGCGTTTTGTCGTGAAGGTGGTGACGCTGGGAGGCAATCACCTTGTGACTCATTTGTAAATTCTCTCTGTACTTGTTCACTGTCAAAGTGAGAGAAGATTAAATGCAGCTGATATTTTAATTGAAATTATATCAACAGCTTTTGAAAATGCCCACCCGTGGCAGAAACTCATGTCTGCTGCTTTAATCCCTTTTGATGAAGAACATCTACAACATCTGGAGGAAATTGCTGAATGAATAATGCTGTTTGTGCATTTTTTATCCTACCTACAGTAACTGCCCCTTTGTTCTTTAATGAAGAGCACATTACAGTTAAATAAGAAAAAAAACACAAATAGTTTTGATAAAAGACCTTCCAGAGCAAAAACAATAAAACTCACAGTAATGACAAACAGGACTCAAACTCAGGAATAAGCAGCTTGTTTCATATTAGTCATCGTACCGTCATGTCTGTCCATATAAACCATACTCCTTGAGGACTAACAGATGGAACCTAAATGTTTCAGTCACTCAGGCATTCATAAAATTTGTTACGGAGGGGACGTCGAAAAAAACTCACCGCAGCCAATCTGCTTAGTGATTTATAAGAAGATTAAATAAGCTGGAAAACATCAATGTCATGCCGATGTAAAGTGAGAACAAACACGATGGACTCCAGGAGGGGATGATTTCAGTTCAAGTCGATACAAACCTTGTGAAATCAAATATGGCACAGGAGCACCCCCCGCGCTCCCTCAGTGCTGCATCTGGTGGACGTGACGAAACAGCTTTGTGTTTACTATTGTATTTGTGCACATCACATCGTGCTCATTATCACTATGAATTTTATAAATACCTGAGTGAGTGGAATTGGATCCAGGACAGTGATATATATCTTATATCAGCACTATGTTTAGCCAAATACATTGATTGTAAAAAGTGCAGTGAAAAATGGACAACGAGGGCAAAGAACTGGAAAAAAAACACAACCGGTCATGTCACACTTCTTCTAGTACTGTCCGAACAATTTTGACTATTTCATATGCATGTGGTGTTCCAGCTACTGCACATGCTTTGGACTCGTTCCATAAAAAAACTTGTAGAACTGATTTGACAGTGAGTAATATGCCCACCGCCGTTTATGTGGCATCATATGCATGCAAAAGCATGCAAGTAAGTACTGTATTCGCACTTTTGCATATACTCACGTACACCGGCACAACTTTTGGGGAAGCTTGGCCTCATCCTGTCAGTGCAGGAGCTGATAGACAGGCTTTTGCTGTGTGTGTCAAAAGAAGTGGTCCAGTATAGACTTGAGGGATTCACTAACTGAACACTGAACAGGGGAAGAGAGAAGGTGAGGGAGAGAGAGAAGGAGACACTGACAAAGAGAGAGAGAGACAGACATGGAAAAGGAAAGACAAGAGAGGTGGAAGAGGAGAGAAGTGAGTGTGTGTGTGTATGTCTGTATATGTGTGTGTGTGTGTGTGTGTTGTGGAGAGGGTTTAAAGTGCCCCAGGCTAAACCACGTGTGAAGATCCAGGCAGGTCCTGAGAACTCCCTGCTGCTGGGGAAACAAGACAAAACAACAAGCCCAGATGTATAAACTTTAACACTCTGTCCTTCCTTGTAAATGCATGAGCTATACCCAAAGCCCACTTTGACATTTCACTAACTCAGTTTGGGACAGAGCACTTTGAAATCCTGGTTCACGGGCAGGTAGGGTACAACTGTACTGAGGTTAAACGGAAACAAATCGGAACACGTGGACTCACATTTGAATTAAATGTCCTCAATTATGTGCTTGTGTTGGACTGATTGGGACACACAGCTTGCCCCATAATTAAAGGTTATTTTAAAAACATTTTTCTGTGTTTGTTAAACCTGTTCCCCCAACGCTAATTGTTCAATCATAGTTAAGCAGCCCTAATTCGGCACTGCGGGTCTGTCAAGCTTTGGATAAAAAGAGTTTGGGTGGTGGACGTATAGCATTTATAGCATGGCAACATATAGCATGTTAGTGTCTCTTGGCTGTTGTACTGTTTAAGCAACCCTGGCCAACATTACCCAAGAAAGTTGTTTGCCAACACACATGTAAGCCATCACCCCAAAAAAAGTCTTTAGTTCTACCCTGAAACCATAAGAAGATGATGAAAAATGATCTCTACCTTACTAGTAACAGATATTTTGACTTCCCAAAGCTGGAAAAACACAGTAGCAGCAACTGCTATGTCAAAACACCAGCTATGCATCCAATCCATGCTAGAGCTAACTGCTACACTGCAAATTCTGGTGAGGATGCAGAATTTTTGCTTGTGACATGTATTTTTTTTTTTTTAATCTTTTAGTATTTAACATAGCATAGCAAAACCCCTATTGCAAGATTCACATTTTAAAGCAACTCAATAGCTGGAAATATTAAAGAGTTAGCCAGAGGCGGCCTTTTCAACCAAGTCATGAAGCTAATGTCAACTGAATTAGCTTGCTAGCTACAGCTGACTGAATCTGCCAGCGACAGTTATCATTGTAGGCGGAAAAATCAATCGCTGCCAACTAGAAATAAGAACTTTCCTCTGTCTGAAATAGGAGACCCGTTCTCTTTGGTGTAGTGGTGTAAGTTCTGGTGTTAAACCTGCCACTGTTATCATTGTAAACAGATTATATGGCATGCAGGAACAAATTAAGGGAACAGGAAGAGGGTATTTTAGATATGAACAGACGTGTGGGCTAGCCAGCAGCGCTGTAAAAGAATCACTCAACACACAGTATCAGAGCAGTGTCAGGACAGGGAGGACTAGATACTTTGAAAGTCAAAAGGCTAAGGGCAAAGGAAATGACTCGAGCACAATGGTAGTCTGCTCAATGTTCAATTATTGCTGATGAAAGGGACATTTTGTGGGGCGGACATCAGAGAGTGGGATTAGTGAAAGTGATTTCCTTGTCCTGGGTTGTTTGACAAAGTCTGCCTGTAATCCTCTTGAAAACTTTGCCGTCTTGGCTTTTCCTGACTGTTGGCTTTCTGCTGAGCCAAAGATGGCACACAGAGCAGTGAAAAAAAAAAAAAAAGATGCCCACTTGTGATCAAAGCCGTACACACAAAAATGTAGAGTATAATTTTTTTTTTAATATTAATGTACTTTCAGGATCAGCTAAAAACTCAAGTGTGACCTAAATTCCACTCCAGTCTGATTTGTTGGTGTAGCACACCACTGGCCTCCCTTTTATATAGTGGTTTGAGACTGGTTAAATTGTTTCATTAAGTACTCTATATAGGAAGCATACAATGATGAAATGTATCATCTTGATTGTGCAGAAGCTGCTGATAACAAGTCATTAACGTGAATAGAAAAGCCGGCTTATTGCATGCATAATGATTCATAACTCTTAAAAATAATGATAAGGGCAACAAGATACAGTGTGTACAATATATGCATAACATCACTTGGTGTTTTTGTATAACGAGGCTATGAAACAATGCAAATCATTCCACTGTGTTGACGATGATCATTAAATGTTTAATGCAGAAATGAATAGTTTGGATATTGCTAAAAGCATGCAGTCGTTTCCATAATTATTTACACATGAATATTTTAATAATGGCACTTCTTCCCAAACACTTTAACTCCTTCACCATTAAAGATATATTCAGAGACATTCAAGCTTCAGTTCTGAAAATCAAAATAGGAGATTATCTGAAATTGGTCCCAGTCTAATTCAAGTCTAATTTCGATACGTGTCTGAAAATGTGATTGTTTTTTCGTGGCGGTGTCTCATCCAGTTCCATGATTCAGCCAAGGGGATCCGAAGACATGAGGATTTAATAAAACATACCAACATTTGGCAAACAGTCACCATTTGAATAAGGCAGGATTATAAAGATGGAGCATGGTGATAGCAATGAGATCCTGACTGCCTGAGGCTATCGCAGAGAAAAGATTTACCCCATAGTGTCCTTTCTGACAGGGAATGAAGAAAATAATACCTTCTTTCCATTTCACATTTCCATGTGAATAGCAAAGCCAAAGATGCATGGACAGATGGACGGGTGGATAAATGGATGGATGGAATCATGTTGCTGCCCCAGTCAAGCCCCTGCTGAAATGTGTGAGTGAAATCAAACCACCTTCCCAGTTTCAACCATTGTTCTCTGACTGCGAGCCCTCACCTCGCTGTGACAGGTACAAGTGAAAGGAGACTTTCCCTACAGTGATCAATACAGTATCACATTTTATGGCTGATGTGCTAAGTGCTGGTTGGGTACATGTCTAAAGAAACTGTTGGGGAACCTGCCAGACTAGCTAACCTGGGGAGTTCATTTTGGATATCAAAACTATATTTGGAGGTTACCTTTGAGGGTCTATGGTGTATTTTTAAAGCGAACACTCCATCAAAGCCAACGGTGTAGTGCTCAGCAACCTCGAGGACAAGTTTATCTCAGCTCAGTACAATAGCCTAGCTCCATCTGTGACCTTTGTGCTCCGTACTTTACTCGAAGACTGTTTCAGCACCAACTTTAGGAACAAATATAAATATTGATATTTTAGGTTTGTGTCTAGATGGTCCATGTTAAGGAGAGGTTAGACATTTTCAGTCAGTGTTTGGTTCAGTTTAGGCACCAAAATTATACTTGATTAGGTTTAGGAAAAATGGTTTGGGTCAGTCAATGCTGACTTGGTTTCATGTGAACGCGAACAGCAGATTTCTAGCAGAATGTGTTGAAAGCAATATAGTCCTACGTGCAGAATCAGTGTGTACAAGCTCCACAAATCTATGGTTGCCATCTAGCAACCTGCAGAGGTTTATGTTTTCAAAGGGATTTTTGTAAAATAGTGTTTATTGCCTTGCCTTCCAACATAAGAACATCTTTACCTAGAGTGAAACCAACCTTTAATACCAATATTTCCACAGGTTGCGCCCGGCTTTTCTGCGACGGCACTAAAAACATTGCCCTGCTCAGTGCAACATACAGAGTGCCGAGGTCACAAATAGGGCGAGGTGGAAAATAAACTTTTCGACAAACTGCGGTCTCCGTGGAAATCTGACACACCATGCTCATCCATCAAACCAACCTTCACATTCTTACAGTACAGTTTCTGCCTCACTAACCAAGGGACATGCTGCTTCCCACATTGGCACTGAATATTGGCACTGGACCTAAATTGCGTGCAGCAGCATTGTCTAATGTTAATGAAATTGCTGTAATAAAGATCTCCTCCAGACATGTTTTAATAAGTATTAAAGAACTAGTTAAAATTCTTAAAATGACATCTTCAACTTCTTCTCCCTCAAAAATCCAGAATCTATGAATATATGAATATAATATTGTTCATTTAAAAGTTTAAATGCTGGACAAAAGATGTGTCCTACTTCACTGAAAAGTCAGTCCTCAGTGTTTGTGCGACAGAGAAACAATGGACCATGTTTGGCCTCCAAATTAGTTGTGATGTCATAAAATCCAGCTTGTACGAACACACCTCGAACTCAGATTCGAGGTGAGCACAGAGAAACTTTACCCTGTTAGCAGCCTCCAGACTCTGCACATACATCATCCTGCAGAGTGAAGCTCAAGCACCCAAGTGAAGTAACGATAAGCAAAACACATTTTTGACTGGAGGGGGATTTAAAGTTGCACCGGCAGTCAACATTTGTTTCCTTCGACCACAGCTGCAATCTTTTCTCATTAATTCATGACAAAAATATATATATACCAAATGCAAGAGAGATTAAAACAAAGAATAAAATGAGCGAGCAGCTATTTAATCTATATTCTGCAGTGCACAAGATGCAGCAAAAACCATGAAGACAGTACCAGCAACACAGCAGACAAGACAATCTCACAGCATTACATTCAGTAGCAATCTGCGTCACAAGATTTCTAGCAGTTATATACATTGGAAGCAGCAGCTGACAGACAGGTCTGTGTTTCACCCCCGGGGGGCAAAAATTGGAGCTCAAAGACCCAAAACTGCTTCACTCTAAAACATTTGGTGTGCAGCTGAAAAGTTTGGTCTATGTCTGCAATATACCAGCCTTTGTAGATCATTGGCACGATCACGAGATCTCTCATTGGATTTTGATCTGAAACAAAGTCAAAGGTTGGGCAACAACCTCTTTTAATCATGAACAAAACGACAACTCATTTTTCTCTCTTTGTGCGTCTATAGAAATGTATATCTACACATTTTTTTTTTAAAAACTGTATATGAATGAAATATGAAGATTGAACCTGCAGACCTTGTGTACAGTATGTGTCAAATTATTCAAAATCAAGGTGGATTACTGCTTTAATCTCCCCACTGGATTAAAATGCCAGAGACAGAGTCTGGGCAAATCCATAGCTCTCTATTCACAGAGGAGTGTTGGCCTCTACGCATATGTATAATCTGTTTAGTATTCCCAGGCAGGTCCACAGCATTTTCTTCAGCCGCTCATCCCCTTTCTCTCCATCTATTGAATTGTAATAGGATATTTAAATCTAAAGAATGATGTTAGACATTAAGGGGTGAAGAAACAGTTCCCTGTGGTGGCCAATACTCCGCAGTCTAATAGGGGAGCACCCTGCAGAGATGCACAGCGCAGTGCTAGCTGGTGACAAATGTTTGTTTCTTGCATTGTGATTCTCACACAACGAACATACAAATGGATATTTTATTAAATAATAAGGATTAACTCTCCACATGTGCTATGTAAATGCTTGGAATTCTTAACGTTGCCTGACATTATAGATACATTTCCACACCCATGCGCACTTTATACACTTTATGTAGCAGAATCAAACCAGAGATTAATAAAAATGCTACTGTATTTCCATAAGACTTTTTTTTTAATCTTTGCTGAATTAATTCTTGAAAAAAACACAAAATCCCCAAATGCTTCTGGCTGATTTTTCATTCTCGTGTTTCAGACCATCTCCCTTAATTATCCACCCTTAAAGGAAACCTTCATCGGTCGTAGGAGCGCAATACATTCCTGTATTTTCTGTATCACAACCAATAAAGAGAAATATGCTAGTGAATCATCTCACACTCATCAGTGAATGATGGAAAAACTACGACGAGAGAAGTTCAGTCTGGTTGTCTTTTGTTTGGAACGTCAATAAGCAGAATACTATTGACCTTTTTCACAGCAGACATTTTGGCATTTAAGCAGGAAAACCGCACACCGGGTGTAATTAATAACATTATTAACGACCAGATTCAGTTTAGATGTCTACTTTTAGGGTAGTGTGCATCCTGGAACACTGCATCACTGGGACACTTATTAACGCCCGTGTTTTTCATGCCAAGACAAGTCAAAATGTCTGTTCGACTTGAAAAATGCATTTCCACAAGACATAAGCTCCCATAAGCTTGGGGTTAATGATAACACCTTTGCCAGTTAAGTGGACTGCAGTCGGCACCTTGTTGCTCGTGCTCATGCTCCACAAGCATAAGTGAGCATCGGCCAGAAAATACATAGACCAACAATCATCAAACGTAATTTTCTTGCCAAGGTGGCAGCATACACGGCGACCATTGATTCTGTTCATCTGTTTCCACAGTTCACTCTTCTGCCAAGCACCATGCCCATTCTCTTTTGACTTTGACTTGAACTTAACTGATTTAATGGACGTGCTCATTCAAGTGCCTCCCTGTGCTGGAGAATGAACTAAGAAACATTAACATTGTGTGATATAGTGGAAGGCTAATCCTCCAAACGTTCCTCTGGTCTGGTGCCCTGAGGTGTTTTGATTCTTAATTTTGGATTGTTGTTTAATCGTTCATCCAGATGGTTAAAGTGGAACAGATGTTACAATTTGATACTTAAAAATCATACACAAGTGCACCTGGCTAAAATAGTAATCCTTACAGTGGTTCGATCCAATGCTAATAACTGTCATTTGGTTAAGTTGAGTGGATACGAAACTGAACGTGAACAAAACTTTTTGATTACTTTTGTGCTAAATATATGATACATACATGATGCCTTTTCCAGTGCAGTCACAGTTTACTTCATGACGTTCGTCTTTTCACTTGTTTCTTCTTCTCTTGCCTCTGCTTGTAGCTTCCCTCACACCCCTTTCCTAGCAACATGAAACAGGCTCTGTTCCGGTTCACGCACCTACTTTTGAACCTTTTCAACCAAAAATAAATTGGTTTGGAAAAGGAGACTCTAGCTGGAACCAAAAAATAGCAGGTTTTGCTTGACCTGAAGTGCGAACCGTGACAACATCAGTTGGCATGTCTACAGGTACAAGAGAGGATGGAGAAGAAGAATGTTTAGTGGCCCGCTGTTGTCGTCGTTGTAACACACAGTCGGCTCTATGTCCGCATGCATCACGGGAACTTCTGATGAACACTCAACAGACCAGAACCATCTTCTCTGTAAGGTCCAATTTATTTCTCTTAAGAAGAAACCTCCATTTACCTTTTCGTCTCCCAAAAGTCGTCTCCACAATGCGATGAATATTCTGGGATGGTACCTCTGCTGCTGCGGAGTTAGTCTGCCTGTGTCAGAGAAAAGCTTCATCAGCCAAGTGTTCTACGTCACGGCCAGAGATATTGACAGTGTGTTGGCGCATTTGTGCGTCATGTACTCGCTTAGGATATCCGCCACACACATCCTCGAATGGACCTTTTCCATCAACAACAGCCTGCATGACAGGATGCCATCCTTCTCTATTGTGATAGCAGTGTGGTTCTGGTGCTATTATGGGAATGTGGCTGCTGTCTATTGCTCCAACACAATGAGGTGCTTTCCATCTGTTGTTAAAAACAGGCATGTTCTTGAAGAACTTTTATAACTGCGCTGCAAAAGTCCCGAACTCTGTGGCAAACAGTCCCAACACCAATGAGAAATAGGCGACTCGCTCGGCGTTCGCTGTTGGTGATGTCGTTATTTACTGGTATGAGCAAAGGGTTGGTGTTTTTTCTTTGCAGAATGGCGGCAACAAATGTAGTTTAAGGACTCCTGCAACACCTGAAAGTTGCTCATGAACAGCTTGCCTTTGAAGCCAGGAGCAATCCACCCTTGCTGCACCTGTATGCCCGCAGAGAAAAACATTTTATATACCATTTGTCATCTTCACCTTCTTTTCATTAATAATGGCCTGTCTTTGGATAAAAAACACATCTGTACTAATAGAAAAATAAAAGCCTGCTGCCACCATTTTACTTCCATTGTGTATTACGCGCTGTGCAAAGCGCTCAGTTGTTGGCGCGTTCTTGATGGCGATGGAAACGTGGGCCGGTTTCTCGGGTTCTAAGAGTCCTGAACAAAAACCGTTTCGGCCACCACGGCTAATTTGGTGGAAAGACACCGTCAGAGTTCAGCGCGCTAACCTCAACTGTTGCTTTTGACCTGCCATTCCTCACCTGCTCACCAGCCGTCACCACTGAGTTTCCCTCGCTCCTGCTCATCACCTCCTGACCCGCTCACCTGCTCACCCAGCTGCTCCTCATCAGTAATTAGTCACAGTGTTCATAGATGAGCGCTCAGTCGCTGCCAGTTCTGTGTTGCTGACTGGCTATTTTTCCTGAACTTCTCAGCCTTTGTTCTGTTGATTTCCACACACCTGTTCTCGTGAACATCTGCCTCTAAACAGGTCTTTGTTTGTTCGTTTTCTGGTGGCGCGCTGCTTCTGCCTGGGTTCAGTCCTATGAGTCACTTTTAAACATCTAGCCAGTATGATGAAGATGGAGTTGACAGGCACAGAGCTGGTAGTCTTTATGCTTTAGCTGCCTCCTAATGCCAGCTGAAATCCAGTCAATAGATCTTTTTTTTCACAACAGATATTTTGTCACAGCAGGAAAATGATAATGTTAAAAATGAAATATCGTTCCATTTAGGTGAGCCAGTTTCAGGGTGCCGGTGTTGTGCATGCTGGCTCACTGGCATGGCTCACTGGAACTGGGCCATTGCTAATACAATACTTTCACCTGCGCTGTTTCTGCTGTGACAAGTCAAATTATCTGCTGTGAAACGGGTCTATATGTTGCACCTCACACTACAGGTGTAATTTTAGCAAGTACAGAGGGACTCTTTGCTGAAAAATGTAGGAAAAAAGTTGACTGGTGTTTCTATAAACTAACACTTATTACTGCCTGCAATGTCTTTTCTGAAACATTAGTTACTAAATGTGGCTATGAGGCTAATATGGGAGTTCAGTAGCAGTTGCGGGAAGGGAGAGTCTGGAGGAGCAACTGTAAACGGAATATGTACAAATGATTGATTATGATGCAAAAGACTGTCTCTTAATTACTTCCTTGGAAAGTGAATTGCTGAATGAATTTTCCAGTGCAAAAAGTCAACTACACAGTCCAGAACTGCAGCTTGAAGTGTTACCATTTAATGGGCACACCTGCCGTTTTTTTTTTTTTTTATAAGATGGGATGAATTTGGTGCTTTAGAGTTGTTTTTTTGTGCCTTTTTCAACTTTTATTGAAGCCAAAGTGACATTGTGCCATTAATGCTAGCAAAGAGCAACAGGATGGATTAAAGTGCAGGTGATACGGCGTTGCACTTACTCCAGATTCTAGGATTTGTTCACTCATTTACTCAAAATGACCAAAACAATCTTAAAGTTTGTCTTTCCAGTGGATTTATGCGAAGGGGAAAGTCGAAAAGTACTAGAGAAGTCACAGAAAATACATATTTTCTACTTTTGATGAAGCTTAGTACACAAGCCTCATTCATCCTTCAAGTATATTCCACTCAAATCCTTTTTGTGGAGCGTCTTTCTCAACAGCTGTAACCTCATTACTGTAGACAAATATATGATCAGACATGTGATGTTATGAAGAAATTTACTTTTTGAATTGACTAGACCGCTTTGGATAATTACCCGAGTGCCTCAGTGTGCTAACAAAAAGCTTATATTACTGTGTGATCACACACAGCTGATCCAGCTTCATATCCACCTTTTTATTATTGAAGAAGGCGGAACAAAATCAGAGGAGACGAAAACGTGTAAAGCAGGAGAAGGTCACTCGGTTTGAAAGTACTTTATTTGGCACTGACAAATAAACTCTAAGTGGAATAAACCAAACCAGAGGACCATGTTTTTCTATTTAAAGCTTTTAAATATGATCCATCAGAGCTCCTTGACTTCACTGAAGGGCTTCTGAATACAACAGCATCGTTCCAGAAATATACATTTGCCAAAAACCTAAATAATTTTAGCCGCTGAATGAAGCTTGACTTAAGTAACTTAAGTAGCACTTAACCCATGCCTCCTATGAATTACATTCATACGTGACTGTTCTTTGGATGATTTCCATTTAACGTTGAGGCTGGTAGTGTGATGTGTGACACTCTGAAAATTGAGAGTGCAGAGAAGTTGGTGCCGGATGTGTCTGTGAAGAGATTGCTAGTGAATCAGGTTTGCTTCCAGTCCCTCAGTCAGTAAGACTGGATTCACACTGCTAACACTTTTAAATGAACAAGTGTATAAGGTGAGCACTTATCAGTGTTTATTCACCTGCTTGCTATATTTGAACATTATCTCTGCTGCTCATGTCCAAAACATAGATTGATGCGAGCTGAGAGAGTGACAGCCACAGTGATGCACAATCTAAAAGTTAGTGGACAGTGTGCACTAGAGGTAAAACAGCTTGTGTCGTCTTGCATAGCAACACAACACGCAAAATGTATTGTGGGCTATAATTATCACTGGAGGTAAACAGCAGATAAACAGATGCACATTCAGCATTAAACCACCATTTCCATTTATCTATGCCCTGGGTCAACTTCAGACATGCTTTATTTGCCGACTCAAGTGTTTTAAGTTTGTTTTTTTCTATATATAATATGTTTTCATTTTGAGTTATTTGTTTTAAATATAGTGTTTGTTAAAATATAAGGCTGGGTGTATCATGGTTACAAGTGTGTTCCTGTAATAATGCAACAAAGCAGAAACCCCCAAAAAACAGTGACCTCATGAGCTACATCACAGATATTTTTTTAGTCAAGTTTAAAAATTAACAGTGACTCTGTGACCTAAACTGTTGAGTCACCGTCGAGCTGCTAAAATGTATAAATTCAGAGTTCACCAATCTCCACGTCTCTTGCGCTCCAAATATGTCACAACCAAAACATCAGGGAGTCTTCGTCACATCCATCTCCCACACAAGAGTCAACCGAGCTACAGGGAGGCTTTGTAAATTTGTCAATCTGCGAGAGACAGAGGCAGAAATATTTCACTGGAAAAATACATGACGATAAATGATTGTATGAGAGATAAACCGTCTTTCACGAAATGATCACAAAGGCTTGTTTGGGAAAAGGAGAGCCTTAAACTGTCTATCTGTGCTTTAGCAGAAAACATTTGTGCCCATGTCTGACACTCGAGATTCTCAAATAAAAGAAACAATATGTTCGGGCTAAGACAAGTCAACTGTGCAGCACTGCCACGATACTTCCACAGCCTTCAGTTTGTAATACAAAGATGACAAAACAGATCCAAAAATGAAACGCTGTAGCACTGTAATTTAAAATTTGTTTTGACAGAACAAGACAGAAATTACAAAGATGCAACTGCTATGTTAGAAACAGTATATTTGTCTGCATATGTTAAGGTGTGTTATGTACACAGCAGGTTTGTCTCAAAGCACTAAAATCTATACAGCATACAACATCCTGTGTCGTTGGTTCCCTGATGTAGAAAAACTGCACACAAACACAAAAAAATAAATAGTAGGGAGAAAAAGCAGCAGAGCACAGATCCTACTTCCAGGAAAAAAATATGCGATAGACACCACGTGCACAGAGCAGACAGAAGTACGGTTATAATTGTGTGAAATACAGTTCATACAACAATATGTAAGTATTATTAGCATTCAAGTGAGGGTCATGCAGACTGTGAATCACAGTGTAGAGCAGCCAAATCTGCTCTGTCTACACACACGGACGTGTCCGTCATCCATAACCTTCATTCAGTTTTTAACAGTACAAAAAGGTGAAATAATAATAGAATGGCTCCGCTGGATATTTTTAGGATGACAGTAGAAATCAAATACCTGTTTGTATTTCATTCATGGGGTTTGTTTTTCTTAGTTTTTTCTTTCTTCTCTGTTTTTATCTTGTATATTTATTTATTTAATTTATACAGTGTCTTTATCCTGGGTCGCTGCAATTGAAAATCTACTTGTAAACTGTTTTCTTCCTTTAATAAGAACCTCAGTCATACAATGCCAACTAGCAGTAGGCTCTAGTTTCATAAAATGTTGTTGGGTTTTCCTGAATGATTCCTTGTTAAATGCACCACAATTTTACATTTCCTCGTGTATGTTTGATAATCTGTTGCCTATCGACATTCATCCAATATCAGTCTGAAGCCGTAAGAAGTCCAATGGCTCAACGTTTCACGGAACGGAATCAAACGCACAAATCGTCTTATCACAATATTTAGCCAGGTTTAAAGGAAATATGGCAAATCTTCCTACAGCAATGCGGCATCCAAACAACAGAAGGTGACTAGAAATGAGAATTGGTGCGCTATTTGCTAGACTCTCAAAATCTTAATGGTGATTGACAGCTATAAACACCTACATACATAAAGTGGAGTTCAAAGGGGGTTCATTTGCATCCACAACAAGATGGTTTTTGACAATTTCCCAGCTGCTCACTGTAGGAAACTTTCTAGAGATAATGATCCTCCCTGACAGATTCGGTGCAATCAAACTCGGTTTCTGCAGGTTCTTTTCATTGCGCATCCTCCATCCTAACAAGGACATTTTCAAAGCTAGGAAGTAAGAACTTGTACAGCTCTGAGAAAACTTGCATGTCCAAGAGAAAAGATGATAAAACTGTGAAATTACTGTATAGCTCCTGAAAGAGGCTCTAAAATGCCTACAGCTTCTGAAAGGAACTATAAAATGTCTGGCTATGTCGCCATTTACCCACTTGAGCATCTGCATTACGGTAAAGAAATTTCAATTTTGTCTCTTTCTTTTATTTAGAATGCGTTTTACCTTCACCATTTTCTGATGACCAGCACCTCAAAGACAGATGTAGCTGTCAAAAGGAGCTGGTACGTTTGAAGTTGTCCAAAGGAGGAGAGAAACCCAGGCAGGGAAAGATAGAAACAGAGACAGGTTGACAGATGGAATGAGAGACGCCAGTGATTCATAGCATGTCAAAGAGCCTTGTGATGGTGAGGCGAGGGGGGGAGAGAAAAAAAAAAAAAGAAGAGCGAGAACCTCAACCTCACCCCAAGAACAGTGGCATTGTTGTTCTCTTGATCATTATTCCAACCACATGTAGTCTGCATGTTGATGTGATGTGGTGTTAATGTTTGAACTAGTGCACCTTACGTCTCAATTTGCAAACAACAAAGGGGGAGTGGCATGGGAATTATACTGGATGGATCACTGTCGAGCAAATAACTGCCGAAAAAAAAAGGAGAACTGTGCTTACTGAGCGCACGCCGAGGTTACCGTGGCATTCTCTTTCACCGACAACAATCTAACAGCACAACAGGCTGCTAATATTTTATTAATGTGTGGTGCAAATAACAAACAAAACAACTTCAGCTTCATTCTACAAAAACACTTGTTCTCTAGGTTGTCATTTATTGGATAACAAACACCATGGACTGAAACAAATACTGTAATTAGCCCGGTGTTGTGTCTGTGTTTTTTCTTAGTGTTAACATTAATAGTCATTCAGACTTGCAGTTATTGGCTGTGCTGGCGGGAGCATGTTGCTTCAGTTACTGGTGAGACGATGAAGCGAACACCGCAGAGTGGTTTATAATGTCAGATCATAACATGAAAGGAGAAAGGGTTTTTGTGTGCTCTTGAGAAAAATTCCCAGTGATTGACAGCCATTTTTATCACAGTGGTAATTACTTTTTTTTCTATGTTGCGACAATTACTAAGTAAACAGTAAAAAATATGGCTTTCATTTTACAAAGTAATCTGCTGGAAAATAAGCGCTCGCATGTATTTAATTGGCCACCAAAGCGCCCTGCCAGATAATATTGCAATGCGCTTTGGCGAAAGTCAAACCGGGTGAAACTTATTTGCTGGGCAGTGCTGCATGTTTTTATGCCCCGTGTTCCCACATTGCTCATTACTTCTTTATTTCTCATATCATGTCTGTGGCACTCAGCCCCAAGCCCATTTATCTCTACTAAACCTAACAAAACAAAGTGGCCCTAAACTTGTAATATCTGATTATTTTTTGGCCACTTGGGGGCAGCAGAAACAAGTTGATAATTCATCACATTAAAGTTTGTAATGGTAGTGCACATTATCATTCATTTTTTACAGGCTCGTGTCTAACCATGTCTGTTTGTGGTTTGGTCCTGAACAGGTAGTGTACAGCTAGGCCTACAGTGACGCTATGAGAGAGTGAACTAAAACAATGATACTGCAGGACGGACAACTAAGCAAGGAACTGAAGCTTCCTCTATGAAGCTGCAGATTTGTTTAGGTTCTTAACCTCGAACGGCACCTTTCACATGGTCATCTGATACATTATTTTAAACATAGTCAATAGTCAAGCTCAACAATTTCCCATAATTTGCAGTGGTTATCACACAAGAAGGTTTCTGGTTTGAATCCCCTGCCTATAGCTGGGGCCTTTCTGTGTGGAGTTTGCATGTTTTCCCCATGTCTGCATGGGCTCTGTCTACGTGCTCCAGCTTCTTTCCACAGTCCAGTAGGTTAATTGGTGATTTGAGCGTGAATGGTTGTGTGTCTCCATGTGTCAGCCCTGTGATGAACTGGCGACCAGGTATAGAAAATAATAAACGATAAGCGCTTATAGAAAATGGATGGAAATTTCTTGAAACAGTGGGGCCACTGTAGTTTTTTACATTACTCAACCAGCATTACACCATTACACCAGCAGTGCAATTGTTGGGGGTAGTTTTCCGCCGTGCTCTTGTGAGTATTTACAGCAGCAGGATGGTTTTATGAAGGATTATCTGAAAATAAACTGTGGCTCACTAATGTGCTTTTAATAGTTCTTGGACAACTTGAAGGTCTATTGCACAGGGGAATAAGCTATATCAGACTTTGGCTACATACTCAGATGGATTATTTAATTCTTAGTGTTGGTCTTTTCATGGGGTTTGTTGACAACAAGAAAAATATAAATTATCACCTGCCTCACCCTTAAAAAAAAGTGAAACCATGAAGTACAGAAAGCCAATAAATGCTGCCAAACTGATAGTGACCTTTGAATCATACGTTCCAGTGCTGTGATAGAAGCAGAAAGATATTGGCCAGCAATGCACTTTAGCACCATAACTAATACCATTTCAAATTTCCTACAAATTGGAATATTGCTGTGTAATTTCAGAATAAGTAGCTTCTCACTCCAATCCAACTCTTCAGATTGCAATCCTTTTCCAAACACAGCCAGGCCAATCGACAGCTCAATTGATTTCCTGATTAATGTCCTGGCCCACCTACTAACATCGAAGCCTAGAGACATAATTTCCTTGTGAGCATGATCAATAGCTGCATCAACATAAATGAACGCTTGAAGAAAAGAAATTTTGTTTAGTTGGGGCACTGAGGCCAAAAACCTAAGTAATAGCTTTTTACCTGTTTGCAGGTTTAAGATCACAAATGGTTTTCTGTCTTAATACTTTCATAGAATTAATTTAAGTTACAGACCGTGCGTTGGAAAACAAAACAAACAAAAGTATCAATGCAGACTAAATAGGTAGAATTAACCCAACCAATCAGAACAGCGGTTCAGCATGTGCTGAATGATCTCGTGCTGCCGTTTTGTGTTAAATTAACAAAGGTAAAATCACCTTAATGAGTCAATACTGATAATTCATTGCTCTAATACAACGACGCGGTAAAAATAGAAACCAATTCGATAACACATAATCATTTGTGACGTGCACAGTGCGGACTCGACCTGAGTGTAATTTGCTGGTGACTACAGCGGAACGTGAAGGTAGCGAAGTTGTCTCAGTGCTGGACTGCTGACCTCTCTTCAGCTTGCCTGTACATGATGAGCAGAGATAAAATATGTAGGAAGCAGTCATCTAATTTTAGCTTCCAGCTCTTCCATCATCACTTTCTAAGTTTTGTGCTTAAAAAAGGTCTCTTGGACTCATCATCATCTCCTGAGAATTTTTACAGGGTTATGTCTGACTTGCAAATCAGATGTGCTGATAGGCCTGAAAAGGTTACGTTTGGTGTCATAAAACATGGTCAACAACTGTAAGATAAGAACATAGATGACACCAAGTCCCATGGTGTCCCCTACTGGTTTTTGGAACCACTGGTTTGGCATAATGAGCGTTGCCATCTTGGTTTTTCCGAGCTGAAAATGAGCAGGTGACATATTGCAAATTGGTTTTCCAAAAAGGAGGAAAAAAATGTGGTGGACAAACCCACAGAGAATGAAGGTAACCACACCGTGCCCTGCTTCATCATCCATTTTACTCTGAATGGAACCCATCCATTTATCTGTAACTGCTTATTCTCATCAGGGTCACGGTGGGGCTGGAGCCTATCCCAGCTGACTTCGGGTACGAGGCGGGCCACACCCCGGACAAGTCGCCAGCTTACTGCAGGGCACATAGAGACAGACAACCATTCACACTCACATTCACACCAACCTAAATGAAACCATAATTTAGCAAAATGAACGCCGTGCTGTATGGGAGAAGCTGGCTTCACTTCACAGTCCCAAGAGTTCTGTCTAATGATACTGCCAATGGTTCCCACGTCCAACTGAAGTCACAAAGGTTACCCCTGTTTTTTTTTTCCTCCATGAAAAACATTCTCAGAACATTTTTTAAAAACTTTCTATTGATATTTTTATCCACAGCCTCTCAATAGAGAGCTATCTCTGTTTGTAACCTTCCGAGCCAGAAAAGCTGTGGTCCCGTTTCCAGCGTTTATGCTAAGTTAAGCCAGGAAGCTATTCCTTTGGGCATGCCCAGGTGCATGTCCACACCTGTAAGAGGAGGAGGAGGTTTTAGGTTTAAAGCTAATGTGTGTTTTTGTTAAAAAAAAAAAAAAAAATTGCACACACTCCTCTTGTGTTGTGTAGCAGGCTGCTGCCTGGCTGTAAATGGCATTCGAAAGAAGCGATTTTAGCCTTTTTTAGTTTGTTTGTTTTTCCCCACAAATACCTATAGCATTTGGATTAATTTCATTTGGATTTAAACATGTTTTAAAGGTTGTTTTCTTTTAATCCAAAATGATTTTCTAATTTTCACTAAACGCTTCCAACATTAAAACTTCCACAGCGGCGATCATTTATCGTCACAGTCCCCCGTGTCGTAAACCGACCCTAAACAAAAACTGTGATTCATTTGTAGTATGCTCAAGACCAGTATTGGTTCCAGCCACTGATGACTTTGAGAGAATAATTAAAGTGTGGGCTAAGTGTTGCTCGGGGATATTTTACATGCAGTAGAAGGGATGGGACGGGGAAGCGGCCAGAGATATTGATTACTGCTGGGATTACAGCACCATGAGCATCGCTCTCAGTCCAACAATGTAATCATCAGCCTTCTACTTGTAATGCGCAGGTTGCCACCGCCTCACCAGGGGAGGGGAGGAGAGAGGCAGAGGGAGAACTGCAAGTGGACGCAGAACAGATGGATAATGTTTCATCTGCCATTGTCCTTCAACTCGTGATGAATTTTAAGGTTGAAATTTGCAGACTGGGAATTTATTTTTAAAGAAGGTTTAAAGGAGCTGTGCCACACAGTAATTACTTGGATATCAGTGCCTGGTGTGTATTTATGATCAAAAATATCTTCAAGAAATAATTATTTTGTCTAACACCTGTTAAATGAATTACATCTATTCCAGTGGGATGAGACTGTATTCTTCCCAGAATTTAAGCCGATTGTTTCTCCCTTGCTCAGTGACTGTCACCATGGCTGCTAGCTCTAGATTGGATTCCGGGAATGTACTGATGTAAGTTGGCAGACTCTTTTTTTATTTTTTTTATTTAAAAAAAAAAAGAGGCTCCTCTTTGAGAGTTTAATCTTCAAAATGCCTGACAGTGCTGATCCAGCAGTTTCCCCTTACTTTTAGACAAATATTTTTCACTGTTGTCTATCTCTCAAAACTATCAACTTCCTCAAAGTGGGCTGGATTACATTCATCCTATATATATTTATACCCAGATATCTTTCAAACATTAATTTAAAAATGTTCCAAACTACAAAGTGTAACCTCCCACGCCTCTCTCTCTACCTTCAGCATTGCATCAGTGGCTTTATTTTTCATTACTGTGATGCATTTGTTGTGGAACTTGTTGTTTAGTCAGTAAGATGCTTCATCACAGTCTTATTTTATTTCATTTTGTTCTTCTGTAAGAGGTAATGAAGATCCTCATACACAAATAAAGCAAACGCAGTATGGGGGAGAATCAATGTGACTGCAGTAAAATGCAGACATGTCATTAACACGGTGTACATGCATGCAGACGGATGAATACTCACTGAATATGGCAAACAACATCTGGGGGCTTACACTGCGATCACAGCCAGGTGTGGAAAAGATCCATACAGAATATTAATATTTTTAAGGAAAAAAAAAAAACCCAGAAGAAGAATCGTCACCAAACTTCGAGCTCTTCCTGTTAGTTCAAGGAAGCTCGACATTTGCAGCACAAAATAGTGTAAACACATGGTTACACATAGTTTTTACTATATAATGCTGCTCCGAGCAAACATCTTGCCTGTTTACACAGCCTGTATACAGCAGAATTAGTATTCACCTGAGGTTCTCTCTCTGCGCGAGTCCAATTTTCACTTTTAGCTCTGCTTTGGTCTCCACCAACTCCTGAGAAAAGCATCTTTAGGGCAGTTACCAGCTGTTGCTGCATGGAAAAGGAGCTGATTAGAGCAGCGAGAATAAACCAAGAAGATTTGGTTTAAAATAATTTGTGGCTTTATCAGAATGATCCCTTTGATCCACCGTTGATATAAAAATATTGATGATTAATTCACATTAAAAAATTCAGACACAACATTCAGTGGTATTATAGAAATACATTTGAGTTTTCTTCTTTTTCTTTCACTTTCACACCGTGTCTTCGATTTTTGAGCCTTTACTTCTTGCGATTTTGTAAAAAATCAATGTTTGACATTATTGTCGACACTGCACGGTCAGCAAAGTAACTGTTCTTTGTTTAAATGCACCTGCACTTTGAAGAGGAAGTGCTCCCGAGACGGTCAAGGGTATTTCTCTGAGTTCTTTGAGGCACCGTAGCCCTGGGGCGTCCCTTGAAACATGTCCCCATCTGAGGCAGAGAAGCCGGGACATCTGAAGTAAGCGGGCCAGGTGACATCATGGTGTTCCTGTCTACTCCTTGCAAAGTGTCACACTTGCAAACTGTCTGGCAAACTTTCCTGCAACTTCTTGACATGGATTCTTATATAAATGTTACTGCCGAGGCAGAAGTGCACTGGAGTGGAAGTCTTAGTTGTAATACTTCTTGGTATAAATTCTTACCTGTGGTTTTATAATAGCTGCACATATTCCTTATTATAAAAGCCCCCGCTTTACTCTCACACAGCAGTAAATTATTTCTCTGTACACCCACACTAATTAATAGAAATGGCACCTTTTTTTTTTACAGGGTAAATAGTTGAAAACAGAAGTATTAAGGTTTGCATGTGTTGCATGCTACATATTTAGTTATTGAATTTATCTATCACTAGGTCGTGTGTACCACTTAATTTATCATCAGCGAGGAGAGACAGCAGTCCATGCTGTCAATACTCAATCGAGTCGTGCCTAGTGGTGGTGGTGACAGGGATCTGGACTTGATCCTGGATAATGACACCATCCAGCCTCATATGGGGAAAAGTGGAGCTAGTTTCCCTTGGGGCAGTGGAAGGGGAGGTAGATAAGCATCCTCTATGCGGCTGAATAGGATGACCAAGGAAATTGTGGGTGTTGTTGCTAAGGTTCTTTTTAGATACGAATACAGACACTAAAATCCAATATATATGAATGAATGTGATTCATGCAAAGACAGATATGCAAAGTGCTCAAACTAAAGTGTCCTGCAACTCAAACAAAACAAAAAAAGGTTCTTCAACACCAATTCTAGTACAGCCTGAATGTAAGCACCAGTAATTGTGTTGGGTCACCCCTTTCAGATGCCAGTCAGCGAGATTACACCATTTGTTTAAATACAGCCTGGTCAAAAGGATAAACTCCGATCAAACGGAACTGAATTGCCACCTCAGTTTCCACCCTTTGTGTGTTTGCGCTGGCAGCGGAAAACAAGGACAACTGGCACAATATTGACGATCATCAAACACAGATGTTCAAACCCATGCAAAGGTATTGCTGCTTATTTGGTTGCGGTCCAATGTGCAGAATTAGATAAGAAAACTAAAAATGAAAACAATGGTGATCAGTCACATGGTCGGAGCAAAAGAGTGGAATTTTCGCCAGCCTCTCTCCAAAAATGCAGGAATTTTACTACACGCAAAGCATTCCTGCGTAGATGGCCTAACCAGACTACACTGCAACTGCGATCTCCTTAAAATGCAATACAATCTGTCGTTTGTGAAACCTGAGCAAAACATCGGCTTCATGCTTGATCTGCATCGCGGAGAAAGCAAGATTGTGAATTCTTTTGTTTGGGGAAAGAGTGTCTGCAGGCCTTCTCTGAGGTGGCACTTGTCATTGAAGGAGTAGAGAGTGATAACCTGGGGGCCTGTAGATAAGTGAATCTAAAGACCTCAATAAAGCCCGAGCCAGGAGAGGAGGAAGACGCAGGCAGGTATTAGTCCATCCATCATTTCCTTCACCCGATCAGAGAGCACAAAAATATACCACTCTCATCTAATCTGCCTAGTTCTCTCTATCTTTGTCATGGGTGACTTCAGATAACCAGCAGAGGATAATCCCCAGATCGCTGATGACCAGAGGTGTCGTATACTTCACTGTTAGAGGAAAACAAATTAAACCTCACAGTTTACTTATTTATTTATGACAATATGTGTGTGATACGAGTGGTCAGATACAGGATACACACATTGTAATCGCACTTTATTATCTCGTCCTAACTAGATTGTTATTATTTCATTACCCTGCTAGGTTTCCACTGATTTGATTTTTTTTTCTGGCTCTCTAGGCAGGTGATAATAGTGAGATTTAGGCAACATTGGAATTTTAATTAAAGCCACCTGAAAACCTGGTTTCAATCTTGTATCGTGTATAGGAGCTAGTGGCATCTAGTGGTGTAGTTGCTGTCACGCCACGCTCTCCTTCCTGCGGTGGCAGCTGGAATCCCAACACTGAGTCAAGTAGGTTAGCCGGGACAACATAGTTAGTGTTAGACTGTTTGTCTGCTGAGCGCATCATCAGTTAGCAGCCATTCATTTGGGCTTAGCTTGTGTTCATGATATGTGATACACCATTTGTTATTAACAAGCTGCCCCAGCTTCAGGGCCCTTTTAATAACAATAACACTAACGAAACATTTGCCATCATAATAAGACGTTGAGTAAATGCTGAGTCTCACAACACATTGCAAATTCAATCTGGTGCTATTAACATGTTTCAACTTTTATTACACTCTTTATTGATAAGATTGTGAAAACTGATGTATTGAAAGATGGTGAGCCACACACGATGATTTTTTTTTTTTTTAGTTGCTGGCTGGTTGACATTTCTAACAATAGCTGGTTCTACAAAAAGCGATTCAGAGATTATGCATTTATTTCATTCATTTCTTTCACTTTGACGGAGGCAGACTAATTGTGTTGTGAGAATTTTCCTTGTCAGAGAGCGGCAACAGATCCGAACCTAAAGGTGGGGCAGTATCAATTCTCAAACAATAAACATCCACGCATGAAGCGGTGATGACAAAATGCCAATGAATGAATCATTCCTGTGATAGTGTTAGAGCAAACAAGCACAACGCGCTTACATCGGTGTGCAGACATGTAATGTCAGTATTTAATATTCAGCCGTGTGCGTCACGGAAATATTGTAATTACAAATGGAACACAAACAAATTAGGGAATATGTCTGGCAAATTTATAATGGTTTTTAATCGTGGGTGAGTCAGACTTTTTCTCATGTGTTGTGTCACTAAAAAGAACTTTGAAGAAGAAGTTTGATGTGAAATAATTTACAAATACTGCAACACGTTGCTGTGAATAAGGTGTGGGTGTAAATGAGAGAAAGACGAGGTTGATGGTTATGTTCTCGAATGACAACTGTTAATTAATGTTTTAACAAATTTTGACAAATAAAAACATCCTTATTTTGCTCCTGATCCTTACAGCATCTGAGACTTATGCTTTATTAAGTCAAAGAACTGCTATTCTTTTTCTTTTCTTATTGTTTATTACATCTAAATTCCACCAGGCACGTCTGCGACGTGGCAGCGATGCGGCTGTCTCGCTCTGTTCTCCACTTGGCTTCACCCAAACAGACGCGCTTTGCAGCAAACTCTGTTCAACTTGCTCTCAGATTTGGTCATTTTTCCATGCTCTATGTGCTTCCACCATGAATTCCCTTTTTGTCTGTTTTAACAATCAGGAATTGTTGTGCTGTTTCTGTGACCTCTGGCCAGCTCGATCTGGCCACGGCATCAGTCAGTCAAAAAAATAAAAATAAAGCCGCGTGTTTTAGCCGCGAAGAGAGTCACTTCTGGGACGCTTGTGAAACGCACTGCGGCGCTTCTGGTGGAATCACAATCATTGTCTAGAAACAGCCGCAATCGGCTCTGCCAGCCGCGGCGCTGATGGAACATGTCGCGTGGGATTAAGGGAGTTGGTCGTCACCCACGTTTTAACTGGTATTTGGCAGATTTTTTTATTTGAACAAATAAACTGCACTTTCTGATCAGCCATCCTGAGTCACAGTCCGTGTTTATACATGCAATGGAAACATGATAGACTGTATAAATGAAATGGCTACACTGCCACACATTAAAAAGCATGGCATGAAATGCTGCTGAGACTCGCTGTGGAAAGATCACTAGCGAGCCGACCTTTGTCACAACCTACACAACATTTAGCATCTTACTTTAAGGTCATTGTAAAAGATTCTAGTTGTTCCTGCCCTGTTTGATCTTTTATTGTGGGCTTTGATGGGGAGTATTAAAACAGGTCATTTGCTTTATGTCCCTCTCTGTCCCATCAGCAGGCGGATGATGTTGGCTTCACTAAAACTCAAGCCAGAGGTCGACATCAGTGAATTAATTGTGGAGCGCGAGAGAAGCTATTCCCGGACAACATATTGATCCGGGGGTGTTGAATATGCTAAACATTTGTCTGACAGAGGTGCTTTGAAAATCAGCGATGCTACCTCCCCAGAATACCAGGAGTGAATCTGTAGGGGGCTGCGTTAAATTATACTACTAATAAAGGATGCAGAATTGTCGTCAGGTATTGAATCAGTTGGTCGTTTGCTTTTGTCACCAGGTAATTACCATGTTAAATGAGTCCTTAATTTAAATCCTTAATACCTCGATTATTGATGTTTGCTTTAGCACTGAGCAGGTCTCAAAAAGGCTTTTCCATCTAAGACGTAATCTCAAGATGGGTGTGCGCGCACCTTCTCCCATTCTCATATATAACAAGTCGCCTTTTCTTCTTCTTCTTCTCGCTTTCTCCGAGACATCTTATGGTTATTTGCCCTTTTCAAGTACAATTTATCTCAAAGTTCCTACTTTCTTAACTGTGTAAAGAGTTTTGCTTCTGGTGACATCTGCTGGTGTTGAGTTTGTGGAAGGGTGTGGGTGACGTGTGCCCGTATGTCCACGCTTTTACACAAACTATATAAAAGTGCCCTGAGCTAACAAAACAGCAACCTAAAATATGTTTTGACAGTCAATATTTGTTTTAGACAAACAGCCTTGTATTTCACAACAAACCAGATTATTTCCACAAACCCTGCAGGGTATTTGATCCATATTTGATGTTCCTGTTGACCCATGAGTGCTCATGAATCTACAAAATACAAGTGCAACGTACATTAGTCTGAAGTTTGAGTCAAAAAAAGTTCTTCAGATTCCAGCAGTGTGAAATGAAATGACTGTAAAAACGAGTTTAATTGCCTCCCCTTCCATCCAAGGCCCGTCTTAGGACTTTTGTTCCACTGCAGAGTTAGGCGCCCCCACACTGTGTAGCCTTCTGTGATTGAGAGGACATGTGTTTGATAGCCAATCATAGCAGTGTTGTGGGAATCCCTGGGAGGGCGAAAGTGGAGATTTCCTTTTGATTCTTGGAATCAGACTATCATGAAATGTTGGTTTTTAGATCTTTTGGAATTTTAATTATCAACTCCCCACTGTTTGCTCCAATGTCAGTTACTGATTAGTGGTGCACATTATGGCATTAAACGAGCTCCTTCTAGCAAGTTAAATTTGATTATTTATGACCTGTAAAATTGTGTTTGTACATTGATCAGTTTGTATGGAGAAGGATGGAAGCGTGGTGTCCTGGATCTTTATGACTTTATGTTCCTGCCTGGTAAACCGGAGCTCAAAAGTTTGTAGCATCAAAATCTTAACCAAGATGATGACGACAGTAGGTCTAGCAATTATCTATGAAAAAAGCAGGCACAGAAGATCTTTATTAGGGATGCCCTGATCACATTTGTAATCATCCATGAGTTCTATCAGCTGTGAGCTGGTTTGCAGAATTAAGAAATCAAGAACCCAGCTACCTTGGAAATACCTTTCTGACCAAAGTGTTTTTAAAAAAACCTTGACATTTAAATGAATGGCACATCACTGTCTCATACTTTGACCGATCTTTTGTTCATTGGGTCATTAAAATTGCTCTGAATCAGAAATTGCTCAGCTTTCTTCTCTACCTCTTCCTTCTGCCTCACTTTGATGAGCTCTTTACAGAAAATTAAATATGCCTGGAAATTGTAATTTTGTCTCCACACTCGTCATAACTGGCCAGTAGGGAATGCAAGTGAGGCTTATAGAATGTTGGTCTTTGTACCGTCCATTATCTAGTTATAATGTCATAATGTTGATTCGACTGTGTTGTGTTTGGATCTCAGTCAGCAAAATTACCAACGTTAGCTAATCCCTGGTGGCTATCCACATACAAGTGTCAATAAGACAACTTTTGATTCACTCAGAATCGCGAGAAAATGGCATCAACCATCGTTCAAACTACTGTTAAAACAGCAAACAACCAGACAAGTACTGAGAAAGTACTCAGATTACAGGTAACAGCAAAGACAGTTACATTTAGAGTTGTCTTTATCCTCAGTTTTGCTATAACCTTAATGTGATCACTTCAGATTTTCACCACAGGCCGACAACAGACAACATTCTCAGTCACCTGTGCTGTTTGGAAGGCACAGCTTAAAACTGTGCTAACTTAACAGAAACAGAGACGTATGTTCTATTGCAGAGGACGACAGAACTCTGTTGAGCACAGGTCAGAGCTAATGAGAGAATAAACCCAGTCACATTCAGCTCATTATGCTTTTTCCTACAAACTGGGTCAGAATCAAAGGTCCAGTGGGGAAAGAGTGCTAACCACCAGGATCAGAGTGTCCAGAGCACTTTCTCTAATAGGGCTTTGAGAGGCCTCATTAGCCATATACATTTGAACTCAGATCTTCAACACGTAGCAAACATCACATTTAAAAATACCCAACTCAGAATTCACACAAACAAGACATGGAAACAAGCGTGCAAAGAATTGCAATCGCGCACATGAACTTAGAGCCAAATTCTGTAGGAACAAACACAGGCAGACAGTTATATACAAGCCTCACCCTCCTGCTGGCAGGAATATTCTCAAGTATACAAATATTAATGCTGTGCTTCCCCGCTGTGAGAAGGTACAACACAACAATATTAATAACTATTTATTTATTTTATTTGTAAGGCACAATATTAAACATAAACGATGCCACTTATGAGTTGGCTGAACGGTCAGTTTCCCTTTGCATTGCAGAAATGCAAGTATTGCATTTCGTGGAAAGGGTAAAAAGAATGTTAGATTGTTAGATAATGAAGTTATTTGCTATATGCAGAATGACGGAAAACCTCCTTGAGCTCATCATGCATTACGCATTCCAGCGACCGCGCAGCCAATTCTCCAGCTATCATCATTGTCATGCAGCAGTTCTCAGTTCAGTCATACTCTCCCCTCACATCTCCAAACCAAAGCCCCACACAAAGCCTTATAAAAATCTGTGCCGCGGGAGGGAGCAAACTGCAGAATACCAAAGCGTGTCAGGTGCTATGTTTGAAAAAAAAAAAACAAGCAGGACTCTGCTTAAACAGAGATGCATTATTTAAAGGACAAGTGAGAGGCATAAATAGAGTGAATGCATGACAAGGCCCTACAATCTGTAGCCCCTAATAGGCCCCCAGTGGTCTTGGTGTGGTCTTCTTGCGCGAGATCAGTCGACTCGGCCTCCCTCTGGCTCGGGATAACATGCTGTTTGTCTTAGTGTGACCTTGAGCGGCTATTTCCCAGTCAAACCATGATAATTTAACTCAGCCTGGCTGCAATGTGAAATCACAGGGCTGTGCTGAATGGCAAAAAAACACACTACTAAAGCTACTGTACTCAGCATCGTTGGTCATGCCACAGGAGAACTTTGATCCTTTTCCTTCAAGACGTCAAGGTCAAAACAATTGTAGATACAATGCTGTGCTGCGTGCGTGCTTGTCTGCACTGATTGGATGAATTATTCCCTTTGATCGGACAAAGATGAGTTCATTAACATTTACAGAACAGACTTGACTTCCATCTGAACTGTTGTGCATCCTCCCGTGGGTCCCTACAGCACCTGGAATCTGGCTATCCTCGCCACTGGCCTCACCCTCACGATCGCTCCATTGTCACGTGACACGGACGTTACAAAGGCTGCTGTGCCATGCTGCGAACACATGGCACGAATGAATCTCTCAAAGTCAGCCATGTGGTGGGCAAATTCCCAACTAGCTGCTACAGAGAGTGATGACATAGGCTGAGTCACAGACGCTGTGAGGCTAAATCTGCTTGGGGCAATATCAAGTCTATAAAGCAACCTAAAGAGAGCCAAATGACCATCAAACACATGCTAAAAAGAATTAGAAGTAATACCTGATTAGCTTTCCGTGTTGCCCATTGTCAACAGAGGGGAAATCCAGCAGTGCTGCAAATCCTGAGTCTTGTCTAAATCAGTCAAGCTAATGCATTTAATATAGTTGTTGATGAAGTCAGTGCTGCATTTTAGGCTCTCTAAGGCTCTTATATTGCACTTTAGTCAGGTCTTATACCTCTCTAGGCTCTAGTGAGCAATCCTCACAGATCGCTGGAGTGCAGGTGTGCCACAGAGACTCACATCTCATTAAAACGTGCATTACCCCCTTCCTGCCTCCCTATCTCTGCTCCTACCCAACCCTGCTGTAACCATATGGACCCCATACCGACTCTCATTATACAGCAAGAAGTGAATTCATTCCCAGGAAGACAAGGAAGCCCCAGAAGTGTTTGCGTGTTCGGGGTGGCATGTTTATAATCAGATCTGGGGGTGAAAAAAAGCTGTTATGCTGACTCATTAAATCATAACTGATGAGTGGATGATATGGCATATTACAGATGTGAGATTGAGGTCTATAACCTGACACTGGAGCCGTATACAGTGACTATTATCAGGTTATCCAGGGGGTTAATACGTTTACTGAATCTGTCATAATATATTTCAGTGGGTGTTTTTATAGTAAAAAAATTCAGCATAATTTGCATTATTGTGAAAACGAATGCATTTTCTCTGTGGTCTTCACTTAGAAAAATGACATTTGATCATAGACAAGACAAAAACAATCAATAAACTGAATTAGCATTATTACATTTTTGCTATGTGGGAGTCATCACATTGCATTCTCACTGTAAGTCACTCCAAACATGGAGATAAAGTATATTATATGTGCCTTTATGAAATTATTTTTGATGTGTGCAGCAGTATTGTAGTACTCAAGATCGATCTTGGAAATGAAACTGTGGCTGTCACGGAGATGTCAGTCAAATCTTCTTTATAATATTTGACTACCTGAACCAGAAAGAGTTTGTAAGTTATGCAATGAGACGGATGGTTCATACTTTTATTTGCACTTGAAATGAAGCATAAAGAAAGGTAAGTTACATGTAAGTGACACTATCAAAGCTAGCTAGCTAATCTTGCCTTTAAAATAGATTTTACAATATTGACTATACATATTAAGTCCCTGATATACTGTCTGATCCTGGCTTGGAATCAGTTCGTTGGCGGGTGTGGAGGGTGGAGCATTGGGGCGGGCGGTGGCTGTTGGGGTGTTTTTATGTTTTAATGTGAAGCACTTTGTGTTACATGTTTCGTAGGAAAACTGATACAAATAAATCTGATTGATACAGTCTGACTGAATCTCGCCTTGCCTTGGTCTTATGCACAGACTTGGTCTTGGAGAGAGTGTCATGCTAGAAGATTGAACTCCCAAGTACACAAAATAGTAACAGGTACTAACTACTGCCACCTCTAAAAATGTTCTCCAGTGCTCTGCCATAACTACTGCACAGCTGTCACCTGTACTATTTCTCGTGCCCGTGATCGTACCGGCTCACAACTTCTTCGATTCATAGTTTTATAATGAATCAATAATTTTATCCCATTGGGTGATTAATCTGTCCCCAGCAGTTGGTTTCAGTTGAACTTTGTGTTGCCAGTAGCAACCACCACTGGTTATAAAGCAGTTTAACTGACATTGCTGGACGATAGTTGCATTTGTCTGTGACCAAGCAAATATTGATTTATCTACTACAAAAAGCCTCTTAGACTTAGACTTAGACTCTTTGAATCACAGCTGGTGTTGATTTGTTATTTAGTACCAAACCAAGCCTAAATAGAGGAAGGTTTATGAGTTGGTTAACTCTAATTCTTTAGTTTATTATTAGTAGCTGAATACTGTGTTGACAGGCTTTGGATTGTAAATGTCAGCTTAATGTGCTGTATGTTATGTGTGTACCAGAAAAAATCTAACGGAGGTCCTTTAAATAAACAAATAACAAGCCAAGTGTTTTATCACTTTTGTTTATGATGTTTCATATTTTCTTTTCATTAAAGTTGTTGTCCAGTCATGTTTGCACAGCTGCTTTCAGTAAAAACTTACTAACACATACATAAAATAAATATAATATTTATATTATATATTATATTATTATATTATAATATAAATATAAGAAATATAATAACATAATATATTGCGTATTCACATCCAAAAATGTATACATGTATACATTATATATAAGATATGTTTCATCATCTTCGATTATTTCTAATACGAAAATAGATTTTAATGCATGTTCCTCTATTAGTAAAAATACAGATATTTTGTGCACAGTGTGCAGTTTACTGAAGAGAAGAACACACAGAAACAGGTCAAAGAGACTTCATATGGCCTTTTAAAGTCACATATGTACACACATGTACCAGTCACTCCACTCCTCTTCTTTTTAATCCATTACATGCACTTAAGTTACATGTCCTGCGAGGCGGGGGTGTACCGAAGCACTCTCAGCCCCCAGTCATTAACCCCCTCTCCATCTGCTGACACAACAAAGTGAGAAACCGCATAATCAGATGACAAGTGATGGAAAGAAATTAAGCAGGAGGAACAGGGAGGCTGCTGGAGAAGACGTCTTAAGCTTTCCTTAAAAGACATCGCGCAGCAGGCGGCTCATCAGGAAATTGGGGTGTCAGCTAGCTGTCAGGGTGCATTGACCTAACAGGGCTAGTTTGCTGGGCAGCTGTCGTTGACTTGTCAATCTTGCTCTCATCTAATCAATCTTTTGCAGAAAGGGGAACGGCTTCCAGGAAGAGCGGGCAGGGAGACCTGTCACACATCCCATCATATATATATATTGAATAATATAAATGTAAAAATGACATACTTGCATTACTGCACACAGCAGACGAAGCTGATTCAACCTCCTGACTCTTTCAGTCACCATAACCGTCAATGTACATACCGTGAACTTCCAAACAGCCTTGGCCGCCCCTTTATCCTCTCAAATAAAAAAGTTTACTCTTCCCTCACTCACTACTCGCCCACCAAACCGTCTTGTCGTCTCTGAAGGTCAAGCAAGTGTTCAGGGAAAGTGTGTGTTGGTGCAGTGGAGGAGAACTGCTGCATGTGTTCAGCGCCGGCTCTGTCTGGGTGACCACGGGGCTGCCTATCTCCCCCCATTGCTCCCACTCCCCTCAGCCTGGGCATGTCAGCTTTCTGGGGCACAGCGGACTGGCTCCCTAGGGAGAGGAGACAAAGAAGGAGACGGGTGGGGAGGTGTGGGTGTGGATGGGTGGTGGTGGTGGTGGAGCGGCGGGGACGTAGGGCATAAATAAAATAACACTTGTGTTTCACCTTGGAGAGGCCGGTTGCCTGTTGTTGTTTTCCTCTATGCAGATTTAAATCCAGAAAAGCTCATGAATATCCCTGGGAAATGTGACATCTTCCCTTGGGTTTACATGTCTTCAGCCCATGGTTTGGTCATTGTTTGTGAGTGCTGCATTGTGAGTGACAAGTTATCAACACCTTACAATGAACTACGCCGGCTGGGAAGCTTACTAATTCAATTTTCATGGCGAGCACACAGTACAGAAAGGCCATTTTTTACAGTAAACAGCAGTCATAACAAATATGGTAAGCAATGGACACAACATGCTGCTCTCTGCACACCAAGCAAAGAAATACCCAACAGACAGAGCAGAGTGTGATGCAGAGTTTATTAAAGAAATACTTCAACATTTCTGCTAATAAGCTTATTGGCTTTTTATTTTATGATGAGTTAGATCATAAAATACCACTGTCACATCTGTATGACCATAAAAATATTAAAATGGAAAGTCATTTTCTCTTGTACTGTACTTTTCTACTGTGATTTCTTTACGTTTCTTTGACTAGATTACTCCAGTGTTCATTTTTGCTTCTACATGAGTATGAGTCATACTTTTGAGTACATATACTCTACCCACCAGTAGAGTATATATACTATATATAGTATATGGACATTTAATTTAACATTTTGTAGAATGTCGACGTTGACGTTACAGTTACAGCATCTATTAGCTATTTTCCACCGCAGTAGGCTAAAGCTACACTGGTCAGCATTCCTTAACTGGTAATCTATGTGTGTGTGTCTGTGTGTGTGAAATAATCACATGACTTGACCTTTTTGTTAGCGGTGTAAATCATCATGAGTCATGACTTAGTTAATCGTTATTTAAAGGACCAGTGGGTGACATCTAGTGGTGAAGTTGTTGATTGCAGCCAACTGAATACCCATCATGTCACCCATCCTCTTTCAACTGTCTGGAAGAAACTACAGTGACCGTAAAAAGCGCACAAAAAAACAGTGTAGGAGTGAAAAACAGCGTTTTGTTTGGTGTTTGTAGGTAACACCAACATAAAGACACAAAAGAAGAAATACTTCTCATTATAATTTTTTTGTTTTTGTGCCAATAAATCCTTTTTAATCCTTAATTTTATACACTCATACATGATTTATATCTTTATTCTAAAATGTAACAAACTTTTCTGTCTCACTGAGTATTTTTCACACGGCGGTGGTGGAACTGACTGTTAATCAGGCTGACTGTTAAATATCAGTGTGGAAAACACAAGAATTGATTTCAGAAAACAGATTCATCATTTCCAAATGGTTTTAAGAGAAAACTGCTAGACTTCATGTTCTTCATAAATTAAACTGGGAATACAGTGGCAGAGCAGCGGGCCGGGCTCAGCCACAAAACAGATTTTGACATACTCTGTCTGAACCAAGCCATACAAGTTTAACGTTATGTGTTGCCCAGGGCTGCCATATACTGTATAATTAAAGTGTTTCTGTGGGCCGTACCCCCCTGTAATGCCTGTCTGGTAGACAGATAGGGAATTAGGTGGAAGTGTTTTTGATTCGCTCACAGAGATAAAAATAATATGCACTGAAAATGTGATATAAAAATGTAGCCTTAATGAGATATGAGCTGCACCTACATTTGTCAGGTAAGCAGGATATAACCTCCATCTTCCAGACACACAAGTCCCGTCTCCAAGAAGTTTCAAGAAGTCCAACCCTTCCGAACGAGCCTCAGACCGTCCATTACAGTATCGTAAGTATGTCAGAGTTGCAGTAATGACCTTGATGATTCTGCCACTCTGCAAAATCCAGTGATGATGGGCCCATTCCAGCACATCAATTATGAGAGGCGTTTGTTGAGGTAATGTGCAGCACGCAAGGCAATGGGCGGGGGTGGACGGGACCTGCTGCACTATTCATGTCACCATCTGCTCCCTTTCAGAAAGTCTTGCTCCACAGGCCTCTGGGCTCTGGAACCAGGCCGCGGGCTGCGTCGCTGGTCTAATTCCTCCAGCAGTGCTTGGAGCCGCTGCACAAACATACGATTTAAACCAGCCAGCACTGCAGCCCTCTGTGTTTTCTTGGTTTCGGCTATACCACCATGTGAAATACAAACAGCCAGGCAGAGCACCTGTGCAATTGGAGTCTGCTGGAATGGGGAGAGAATGTGAGGGAGCAAACATAAGCAGCAGGCCCCTTCCACAGCAATAACAGGGATCAATAAAGAAAGCACAGGGGCGACAGCTGAAAGGGGTCATCACATAAGATCCAAAAGCCAACACATGAAATATAAATGCTGCTGAAATAGACAGGATTTCTTTTCCAAAGACAAATTTCCAAAGACCAAATGTTCTTTGTGTTTCCAATCTTTTCGATCTGTGTTAAACCCCGTATCTAAGGCACTTCTATTGGCAGCATGACGCAGGAAGCTCTTGACCCACTGTCCAATTTGCCCATGAGGTGATTAAGACCTGGCAATGGCCTAATTGAAAGCCTTAGTTTGCACTTCTCTTAGTGTGTTTGTAAAGTAAATCCATGATCTGATTGAATGTAATATCCACAGTGAATATCTGTGAGAGGGGGGGCTATGTATCCTGATGGAGGCATCTTATCAGTATGCAAATTGAACAGCTCACTTTGCTCATTATATTAAATGAGCCGCGACTGAATGAGTTTGTCTCAATTATTTCAAAGTTGTGCTGGGCGCCCGTTTCACATCGTGGTATTTTAGCCTCGTATTAGAGTCTGGGTATAAGATTCAGGGCTAAGTAGAGCTTGTCATATTCTACATTTTGGACGCCTGGGGTACAAACCTCACACACATACACACTCGCGCACACACACACACACAAACTAAAAACTAAATATTGGCCACCCTGTGGGGTGTCAGCTATAAAAGATGACTTAGCCAGGCAATGATATCATTAAAGACTTAAGCAGAGAAATGTATGAGGACACAAAAGGCCAACCTTCACGTTGCTCTGTGTGCGGCTGTATAATCTGTTGGTGGGGGGTATGAATAAGCTCACTGCAAGGACAGCAGAGGTGCTGGAAAAGGGTATCTGTGACACAGACCAATGTACTAATGTATCAACACCTTTCCATGCTAAACTGGCATGTTTCAGTTTCTTTCTAGTCGCCGGGTAAAATCATCATACAGAGAGACGTGACCAAAAGGGCAGCATGAAAACACTGTAACGTTGCTATGAACACAATATAAAACTCTTGCATGCTATAAATGGGTATAAATAATGCATGAAGAAGTGTGAGGTTCAAGACTAAATATAAAAAAAGTAAAAACAATCAACTAAAAGCATCTCCAGTGTTTGTCCTAACAATGAGAATAACTGAATCTTATGTCATGTCCGGCTCAGTGCTGCATGTCATGTGTTACCAGTCAAAAGATATGACAAAGAGAACTGTCACACCGTGTTCTCTGGGATTTTTAGCTATGCTGTTCTATGTTTAAAGAATGCTTCGTTTGTTTCTGCTTCTTTTTTCTTCAAGACCGCGAAACTTCTTTTCTCCCGGCCGCTCTGCCTTAGATCACCTAGACATGTGAAATCGTAAATTCCTAATTTTCCAGCCTTTAAAGTACTATTAGTACTACAGCCTATTTGTAGATGTTCAAGTTGCCATAGCATGTTGCCATGGCGAACGTGCCTCTACAGAGAGATATGATGTGACAGCTATCGGGTGAGGAAGCTGGAGGCTTGACAAGTCTCACCGGTGACCAGAAAATGGATGAAGATTCTGTCAGGAGTGTGAGATCAATACCTCTCTGCACTGAGCTCTTTGTCACAATGACTGGTTGGGGGAAAAATGTGGTGTTAATATCACACAAATAAGCGGTGGAGTGCTTACATTAATGGGCAGTGAGGGCAGGGGCGCGAATCAGCTGAAAGCAAACACTGACAGCTCAACATTATGCAGTTTTGCATGTATTAAGTTTGTATGAGCGATACGGCCATACATCATTCACCTCTTTTCTACTGTCATTGACAGTATATATAATTCATGCTTAATTCATAGAATTAAACATCAATCATGAATTCTTTTCGCACTTTGAATAATTCTGCGTTGAATTTCAAGCAGTTATGAAATAAATTTCAAAGGGAGCTAAATGTCTCATGGATCTTTTTTAATCCTGTTGTGGGAGAGCGTGTGTGTGTGTGTGTGTGTGTTTCATAGTTCTTGCTTCAACACTGCCCCCATGTGATATGAATCTGAACATTACCCAGGTACCACATTGCTTGTGAGGAATCATGATACATTGTGTGATTACTGCAGCAGTCATCAACAGAAAGTTCTGCACACAGACAGCCGTCGTCATCGTGGTGGAATGAAGCCGTCTGACGCCTTTTCTTTTTTTTTTGTTAAATTCTCTCTAACAGTGACTCAAAATGCAAGCTGACCATTTAAATGTGAACATGAATTTGTCTTCCTTCAGTTTATTATATTGAAATTGAAAGTCTTGAAAGCCTTTGCCTTTATCAGAGCACAGCATGAGCCTCACCTACGCTGTCTTTTTGACTTTCTCAGAGCAGTGCGAGACGGCTGAATAGATCCGAAAACTCAGTTGCTTCGTCTTTAAGTTGATGACTGTCTTTCTCCTTGGGTGATGTGACAGGCAGGTCTGGTGCACCATATGAAATATGAAAAAGGATGGGGACACCGTTGACAGCCATGTCACAAAGCATCAGTGAGGATGACAGGACCAAAGACCCTGGTCTGCTACACTGACATCTCTGCAGCTAATCGGAAGGTACAGGCCCTCGCAGCTGCCGGACCAAAAGATGGAGAGAGGGTCAATAATTTAGCAGTTGCAATATGTTGAGGCTAGTCCAATGTTAAGGTCTCCTTCCATCCTTCTCCCGCACTCTCTGTCGCTCTGACTTTCTCGCTCACACATTTTGTGGACAAAGGCGCATCGCATGCCGCGCAGTGCTTCAAATTAAACAGCAATTCACCACTTTAGATGACTGCAAAGCTGAATGTGCTCTAATGCAGGTGTTCAGTGTAATCTATATGTTACAATTGCTTTTTTTTATTACAATGTGCTTGATTTGATTAACACTAAAGTGATTTAACATTTATGCAAACCATGTGACCTGTCAACGTTTACTGAATAAAGACTCTTTTTCATTTATTGCCATGTCTTATTCTCTCTATGAGGCATTAAAGAATTTCCCAGGTTTCCTCCGCTCATGGGTCACGTTGCCATGACAACTGCGATGAGCTGAATTGTCTGTCAGACATCACCTTTGCTGTCTCACCTCTGGTGGCTGGCACTCCGGTGTCGCCGGTCCGGAGCTGCTGACGGAGGCTCAGTGGGTGGGCTAGGGAATGTGGAGGCAGGGTGACGGGCAAAGAGAGGGAGGCGGAGAGGGCGGAGGCTCGGCTCACTGGCCCTTTGGGCCTCAGTGCTGCCCTAATGACGGATGCCAGCGTTGCACTCAGGTGAAACTGAAGTGGCTGCACTCTTATGGTGAGAGAGTCATCCCAGCGGAGGAGAAGAATACACAATGAAGGAAGGACGTTCGCAGGCATCACAGGTCTTGCTCAGTACGCTCACTGACCATGAGCTGTCTGATTAAACATCTTTTAGAAAGTCATTTTTTAATAAAATGTCATTAAAATAATTCAGTCAAACCAGTGACATGTCCGTGGTGCACCCGCCTCTCCCTCGGCTGGAATCGGCTCCACTCCTCTGCAACACTGACAAAGATAAGTGGGTATGGAAAATAAACGAATGAATAATTTAGTAATGAATCATGATTAAACCATTTCACCGTCAGTCATGTATCAATTGACCCTTCACTAAATCAGAAGTTTGCCATTTCTTTTCAGCCAAAGACCCTTTAAAAATATACCAGGGACACTCTTGTGTACAGAAAGCTGACAAATTAAATAAATGAATAAAAGAACAAAGTGTGTTTGTGAGGTGTCGTGCCACCGTGTGCTGCCAGAACAGTTGAGTGCCTTGGCACTCATTCTGAAGTGCCTGAACTCTTCTAGATATTTGTGTTTTGATGGCGGGGATAGAGAACGCCGTCACCCATTGCTCATAGTTGTTCATTTTGGTTGAGATGTGGTGACTGCGAAGGCCGCGCATCCTAATTCACATAATTTTTTATGCTCGTCAAACCGCTCAGTGACCCTCCGTGCCCTGTGGGCGGAGGTACTGTCATCTTAGAATAGACCGCCCCATCACCCGTAAGGATAGAAGTGTTTCATCATAGGGTTAAAGCTGATTACTCAGAACAACTCTATCGATTTGCAGTAAACCTTCCTTCTAAAGGAACAAGTGGACCTACAACTGGTGAACCACCCACCAGATCCCTTCACTGCAGGGGCCTGGACTGTTTGTACGTGCGTGCACTCACCCACTTGTGGAGAATATGGTGAAGGATGACACATCTGATTAAATCACTCTATGTAGCAGTGTTGATGTTTTTTTTGCACCAACGGACCCTCAAATATGCGTTTATCTTTGTAATGAGATTTATGCACAGCAGCCCTACTATAATATCCTCTGTATGTAACTGTTGATGGACTATTCTTGCTGACAGCCCAGGGACACATCCAGGGATTGACCAGGTCTGAAACCTGATTGTTCACCTCAGGGGTCACCCTATGATTAGCTATGTGGGAGCAAGTTTAGTTCAGTTTATTTTATATAGTGTATAATGTTTTAAATGTCCAGGATGCTTGACAAATGTTTCTTGGGCTGTATTGGATTAGGCAGCTACTAGCATTTGTGACATTTTCACATGTTCCTTCAGTTTCATACCCGTCTATCTGTCCTTTAACATAATCTGATACACTTCTATAGTCCTAGTTAGGTTAAAGAACAGCACAAGAGAAACATGTTTGTAGGTTACTAGACATGTATTGAAAATATTCGCACCATTTGAACACAGAATACCCGTAATCCCTGCTTGACTGATGGTAGTGAAGATGCTGGAGTTAGAAATGCATTATTATTATCATGATAATTGTGAAAAAGTAAATTAATCTGAAGACTCTTCACGGACCTCCTATCAGAGTGCCATTGATCCCCATTTCAGTATCACTGAGCTAAATCACTCCAGAAACAGCAGTTGTCCAATCGTTACTTAGCAAACGTAATTGCACACCGGGCCTGGATTTCTCCTGTTGTTGTAGCAGTCTGCAGGTTACTCGTTGGGGAATGTGTAAATCTGTGTGTATCCGCTGTAGTGTAAGGTGAAAACATTGGGTCTGGTTAAGTAGCATACTAGTAGCAATGTTGACATGGGGCATGCCATATTCACATAGCATCTGTAGGGAAATATTATATTATTATTATTTTTATTTAAAATGACTGTAAGCCTGACTCCACCTAAGGTTTATCAAGCAAGAAGTAAATTAATGTTCAGGTTATTCTTAGAGTTGATGCTGCAGTTCTTTTCCCCCTGTCTTCAGTGTTCCTGCCAGTTTCTGACAGCCTATTAGCCTTTTACATGAGTAACCTCTCAAGCTGGCAGCAGAACAGTCATCGCAAGGGCTTCAAAGGATACCGAAGTCTGAAAAACACTACTTTTTGAACAGATGATGGTCAAACTGTATCTTATTATGCTTCTTCATGCCTGATTCAACCAGATTTTAATAACAGATGGACGTGTTTCCTGCGTACGTGTGATTCATGTATGTTACCCTTCAAATTTGCGGATAGAGACGATATGCATTGACGTCACTTCGACACAACCCTGCTCACACAGGACAGCTGCTGTGAATGGACAGGACAATTTATTACACAACTACAGTTTTTGATGTTTGCAATTATTTTATTCTCCATTTGAATGTGTCGGTGAAAGATGCTGTGGATGTGCTGGGTGTGATTACAGATGCAATAGTGAACATTTCTTTTCTGAAAACTGTAAATACAAATATATGGCTTTCTTTTCAATAAATCTGCGAGTTAAAAAAAAAAAATCAAAAATGATGTGACTCAGCATAGACAGCAGCTTTTAAATTCTATCAGTACTGTGTCAAGTTCATCAATCAAGTCAGTTAAAATGAGACTTCTTTAAAGTTTGTCGGGATGTGTTTACAGCTTAGACTCGGCATGAATAGCAACGAAGGGGTCCTCATCTCTGTTGCTAATCTTGAAGTGGGCACGGCCATCACCGCCAACGTGGATCTGCTTCCCAGTGCACCTGTTTCCTTCCTTCTGGCCAGAAATGACGTCACAGTAGGTGCCACCGGGCATGCCAGTGTTCAGGGTCGCGTCCAGGTTCCTGAAGGAACATTTTTGCAGTTTTTAGGAAGTAAAGTTTGGCGAAATGGTGACATTTTCTTTTTAATTTCAGGATGAATTACAAGCCGTATAAGTGAATTACAAGACGTAGAACTCTAATGAACTGTTGTTACTGTAATTTTTATTTTACTGTATATCTCACAGTCTATAAGATGCTGCCATCCATTTGTATGTATACGTTTGTGTAATCTGAATATTACTTGATTTAAGTGGGGAAAAATTAGTAATATGTCAGTACTTGGCGAACAAAAATTCTTACCAGTCATCGTTGTTGAAGACAATGAAACCGCGATTTCCACGTCCGAAGGCAACCTGGTTGCTCTGATTGTCCCACCAATTGGAATGAGGCTGTCCATTGACCACGTTACGGAAAATAACCATGTTCCTAAAGGGGTGAAACGACAAAACAAAAATAATGTTTGTCTGTGTGTGAGGTCAACGGTCCCTCATCTCTTGCTTTCTGGTGACTCACTTGATCTGACGCCATCTGTGCTCACACACCCATCCGTCTCCACAAGTCTGGTCTGGGTTGATGGGAACAGACTTGGTGGATCCGTCACCGTGGCTGGGAGGGCCCATCCAGTCATTCTGATCCTACAAGGTAACGATAAACGTTAAAAGGAAATATACACACTAGAAAATAAAAACATTCATCATTATTCCTACTCAGAAGAGAATCTACCTTTCCGTTGACAATATGGCGGTTCCAGCGGAAGCTAGACATCACCCTGGTTACTCCATAAGGGTGGGCCAGCATGTAGGCAACAGCCATCTTGTGGAGCCTGGAGTCCCAGAAGGTAACGATGGATGCACCACCAGCGCCATGGCCTCTCTGGTTGTCGTGGTTATCAACAAAGACTAAAGCATTGCCGTTGGGCATGAAACCCCATCCCTCTCCCCAGCTCCTGCACACAAGAATACATTTTTACTAATGAGGTGTATACCCAGGTTTGGTCAAAAATATTAGCTAAAGTATTTAATTCATAAAATCTAAAATGCACCAGTTCTATTCTGTGATAATTTATGAATAATTCTGTCAAACGCTTTGTCTCTAGAAACACAATTAGCAAGTAAGAACCTATTTGTCCAATCCAGTAATTTATGCAGCAAAAGGGATGGTTAAATAAATATTCAAATATATCACTTTGATTTATAATTTAGGCACACAAACCAAACCACACATACTTGGTGTAATGCAGCTTCTCGTTGTTCCATTTTCTGAAGATAGTTCCCAGTTTGGCACCATATTTGAACTCAGTCACCCTTCCCAGATGGAAATACTCTCTAGAGGAAATGGGCTCACCTCCCAGATCAATAACCTAGGGGGAAATCAACACATAATTCACATAATCAATATTATTCATACTATATATGGTTGTGATTAACTGCAGCATATCAGTCATTCGTGGATTGACAGAAAGCAATTTAACAAGTAAGCTGTTTTGATTCAGCAGTAACGAGAACCATGCTTCCGCTGTTCAACATTTATGTTGTTAGAAAAGACAGAGCCTGCTTTCTTTTGAGATCACAGACTGTTTTTTGCAGCCTATTGCCTTTTTGCTTTTGAAGTTTAATACCTATGTTTACCTGCTACCACTGTGGTAATGTCTTCTCGAATATTAACATCTGTTCCAAGCGTGTTTGTGTTTGTCATCTTGAGTTCTGGGCTCTTTTTTTCCCCCCACACCTCTGCCAACTGCTGTTTGACTGCTATCACTTAAATTTGTCAATATTTGTCATGTGTGTGCGATCGGTGCTCATCTAATCACATGCTTGTGCTTGTACGTAGATTTCTAGCATGGGGCATGGCCAAACATGACCCTGCATGCAAATCAGTTTTACTGGAAGTTTTTTTTTTGTTTTTTTGGGCTGCACGTTTATCTGCAAACTAAGTTCAGATAAGGTCATCTAGCCTTTATGTTTAGGAAGAGTAAAATACACAGTTGAAACCATTCAAGTACAGGTTCTTAAGCTCATGGTTGTGTGCAAATTTAACAATTTTGTTGTAGAAACGAAGTAAGCTTATGAAAAACTAAATCAAAACGTACCTCTTGAAAGATGAAAGGTCTGGAGCCACCAGAGAACCACTTGGTGTTGAGGTTGCGCAGACGACCGTAGACAGCAGAAAGGTCACCGGGCCACATGTGCTTGCAAGCATCCACTCTGAATCCAGCCACACCCATGTCAATCAGCTTGTTCATGAAGTCGACCACCTTACCCCTGACATACTCCTTCTCCATGGCGAGGTCCAACAGACCGACCAGGCGACAGTCACGTACCTAGAGCCGCAAATGAGCATTCAAATTCAGTTATTCTTTTTAGGATTTTATAGATCCTTCAATGAAGTGACTTCAGTGTTCCGGGACAATCGTTACCTGATTGGCATCACCATAGTTCTCAATATTGCCACTGCCAGTCCTGCATTTGTTGTCATTGAAGTCCCAATGGGTATAGGGGACAGAGGGGAAGTCCTTGCTGCCGGCATTGAACCAGCTTCCACATGAAGAATGGGTTCCTTGTCCACCACCGGCTCCGCACATGTGGTTGATGACAGCGTCCACGTAGATGTTGACCTGTGGGGTAGATGCAGGATAGTAGGTGCAATACAACTAATCAACACCTCCCTTCTATCCCTCGTCACTTCTGCCCCTCTTTCTAACACATTCAGTTCACTGCCAGGTCAATGGTTGTGGTCCAGGAACTGAAAAAAAAATGATTGTGAACAAAAAGCAGCCGCTAAATGTTTAACATGGGAATGATAATTACTCAAGACAGAGGCATTGCTGTGTTAAATTGTTCCTCTTTATTCAAAAGTGCCTTTTGTTCTAGAATGCCAGGTGCCTGTTCTTCTAATGAGCTATTAAGTTATGTAATGTATCTGGTAAGAATTTGCTGTCTTGTACAATGCTGTGGATTTATGAGCTGCTGTCAGACCTACGGGAACATTGTAAACTTGAAATCGCTGTGTTGATGTTGTTTACCCCAACGTTGTTGCATCTGGTGATCATGTCTCTCAGTTCGTCCTCGCTGCCAGATCTGGAGCACAGGTTGTAGCTGATTGGTTGGTATCTCTGCCACCACGGCCTCCAGGGATTGTTCAGTACAATGTGCTCATTTGGAGGGGAGATCTGAGCAACACAGAGGGAAGACATTACAGTCATAATTATCATTTTTGACACAGGAATTGTCTGCAGACAGATGGTTATTGTTAAACACTTATATATATTAAGTGCACTGATATTTATTCAAGGTGCACTCCAGTGATTTTACAAGGAAGCCTGTGATAGTTGTGGCTCTGGGAGACTTTGTAAAGTCTGAAGAGGTTCAGGGAGGACTGAAAAAATGTATGGGAAATGTAGTGTTTTGGGAGCTTGATCCACACAAAAGGCAGAACACCAGTGTTTCTGGTGCTTTGAGATTTACCATTATTTCTAAACCGGTCACTTCTGAGTTGTCCAACTTTATGGAAACGCAATACTAACAATCACTGGTGTGTGCTGTCAATGTGTTAAATGTGTTAAAGAGACAGATGATTAAGAAAGACAATTGAACCCTTCTGAAAGTAAGTTTTAAGTCATTAAAAGGTAAATTGTATTCTTGTGTTATATTTTATGGATTTCGTCACCACTCTACTAATGTCAATTTTCTCAACAGTGAATTTCAAAGGAAGAAACAACTTTTCTATGCAAAGAAAGTTGAACCCAGCTGTTACCTGTTGATATTTTCTGATTCATGATATCATTAGTGTAAAGTGATCATAAACTGGTGGGTAATTACTCTATGATGAGTTTAAATACAACCATACCGTATTTACTGCCGTGTGTGGAAAATCTCACACCATATACAAGGAGATATTCCTTCTCTAGACTTAGAAGCTATCCAGCTGTGTTCAGCCATACATACCTGAACTCCACCAAAGCCATTTGGGGCCAAGAAACGCTCACACTCTGCAGCGATGTCCGCCCAACGCCACTCAAACAGGTGGACGATGCTGGTCCTGCCGTGCCTGGTGTGGGGGTTGTGCTGGGCGAGGCCGAGCCCGAACAGAGCCACCAGAATGAACCACTTCATGCTTTTCCTGGGTGAGCGAGAAAACCACACTCACCTGCTGTCTCGTTCTTACTATTTATACTTTCTCACTGTCTTTTCCTCTCCGTCCTGCGCCAATGAGAAAATGGGAATTATCAGCATAGAGGTTAAACAGGTGCTTCTTTCTCAGGGCTTCCTGTGTTGTTACAAAAGAAGAGGGGAAAATAGCTTCAAGGCACTTATTGGAAGCTGGGGAACACGAGGTGTGCATAATGCCTTAACCTGAATATAAACAAGTGGCTTAAGGGGACAGAAAATGTGCCAAACATATTAATGCTTTCTTATTCATTTTCTAGCAGTGATATATCTGTTGTGTGAGATTTTATCGCCTCTGCAGGTCAAAACACACTGAAACTCACACTCGTCATGTGACAACAGGGCTTCAGCAGCAACACTATCCCATAGAAACATTATTTTCTGCCTTTAAACATCACCATAATACCACATTAGGTGATTTATGAGATTCGCCTTACATGGATTCAAATGTGAAAAAAAGTATTTTAAAGCTCTTACCACTCCGAACACGATAGTTTAGTTTCAGCCTGCTTTAGTATTTCTGCACAAAGTTCAATAAGCAGGCTGAATGTTGCATCAGCCAGTTCACTAACCCTGACTAACCCTGGAAATCTTTGATTTGTAACAAAAATCTATTTTGGGGCAAAGCAAATAAAAAGCTGAGGCGGGTCTACAGGAGATATTTCATATGACGTGCAAGCGTGTGTGTTTGTTGGCAGCAGAGCAGGTAGATGGTGGAAAATGCCACATTTACATTTAAATTTTATCTTTTTTAAACTTATACCTAATTTTATGTAACAAGACAGTTATTAATATACATATATAGATTTCTTTCAAGATATGAACACATATTGTTGTGTTTTATGAGCATTACCAGCAAGATTATCTTTACTCAAGTATCACAGTTTTTTAAATGTTACCCTGATAAATAATACATTCTTTTTATTATATTGTCTGCACTAATATGAGTTCTATAAATTCAGATTTCTAAAGTAGAATCAGGCGTGTGTGCAGTTTACTGATGTTGTCACACACATGCAAAAAAAAAAAAAAAGTATGTGCAGCAGTTACAAAACAGAAGTCCTTATGTAGTTTTATAACTGTGTTATTATCAGCTTCTCAACAAGGAAAACCAATAGAGATAAGCTACACTCCACTCAGAGGTCAAACACGTTATGTAAAACAGGTTAACTAAACTTGCCCCTGACAAAACACGAGCATTTTCCCATGAGGGGCTTCAAATACAACCCTCAACTTTGTTACCGTGTTTGGGTCACGCTGCCAGTGTGTCAGCTCGGGAGATAAATGAGTGATGCAACATGAGGTCAACAACTTCAGCAGATATTCATCTCACAGACGATATGCAAGTCAAATTAATACATAATTCCACATGTTTATAATGTACAAATGAATCTGTGCAGGGATTAGTCTTGTACTCTTTTTTTTTTCTTCTCTTTTTTTCTTCATTTGATCATGTAATCTATTTATATACTTGTACTTTACTCAAGTGTTTCCAAGGGAAATATTACATAATACACATAATATATTCTCTTTAGAAGTTGTTAAAATTAACTCTATCTTGACAACATTAAAATGCTGCTCACACGTTCATGAATTAGTAATAACATATAATGTGTTATAAATATAAAAGTATACAGCACTTCACAGCACCTTGGATCATTAATACTCACTGACCTTCAAGGAGTTCATCCAGCAAAACACACACACACTCTTCGGGAAGTTCAATAAGCACTAAATTAAGTCAGTTTTTTATATAACCTGCATGTCATTTTCTGTTGTATGGCTGCGGTAGACGTTGTGTTGTGGGCCTGTTGTGTTGCTTACTCATTTAACTGCACAGCTCTGCTTGTTTTGTTGTTGGGTGTGTGATTCCAGGCAGCGAGATGAGTATTGGTTGTGGTTTTGGATGTGTGCGTGTTCATCATGCATGTACTGTACATGTGACAGTACACGCAGGAAATGAAGCAGTACTTATGGTGTGACTCCTGTTTAAATACAGTTGATTCTCATGTATTTTGTGATTGGTAGCTACTCACCGCAAATGTTCACAGTTTCTTCATGAAAGTGACTCACTCTGACCCAAAACATATGTATTCTAATGTTACTGTATGTATACATTTATCTGTGTATCTCTATCTGTCGAGAGTATAATTTCATGATAATTTTTGTCCTCATTAAATATAAGAATAGTTATATTTGGTTTTAATACAATCAGAAGAAGAAAAAAAATAATATGTATGTACATATATATACCACCCTGTGACACTGTTACATTAAACTGCCATTCTAATGTCACGTATAACTCTGGGCCAGTGTGTTATCATGGTGATGGCATGTACTTTCATATAACAACAGCTCCCCCAATGGTTCTTAAGGGAGACTGCTTCTTTTAAAACATACAGTATATATATGTATATACACACATGCTGCGTTTAATGTTCTGTTAACTTCATATGATGCCACATTTCCCATGAGGTAGTATAATTAAATGCGCATATATTTGTGTATAGATGTAATTAGTTTGTTCATAACATAGAATTCATTCATTTACTATTGATATATTATAGAAAGTAGGTAGTAGTAAGTTTTATATCTGCTGTACTGTTGATTGTATCCCACACTGTTGCTCTACAAGCACAATATGAAGAAGGTTCAGCTTCCACAACTAACAACACAGAAACTTATGTCCCCGTGTCACTGCAGGTGCTGGTGTTAAAACAAAAGGGCAGTAAATGCCACACCGGCTGGAGGTTTGTGTGTGTCCAAGCTTTTGTAAATAAGGCCCGGTGCGCCTCATCATTCCTCGTCCCACCTGTTTAATATCTGACCCAGCTCCTGCCCCTCCCGCCCCCCCTGTGGAGAGTGTGTCAAGCAGACATCTGACCTGCCTCTCCGGGTTTCGTTCCGGGTCGCTCCCCCCAGTGAGACAGACTCGCTGTGGGTCACAGGCATGAAAAAGTGAAGACACATTTGTGGTGGAAACACTCACTAATAACTCATCTCGGCACAGACTGCGAGTGTTGACACATAAGGACTAAAGGGATAAAGATCTAATTTTACAGTGCAGGTTTTGTTCTTAGGTTGCGACGCCCTGCTCACAGTAGCTGCACTGTTCTCGGCTGCTCTTTGAAGCAGCACTGACAGTACAGAGAAAAAAGCAGACAAGCACACACTTTATATTTGTTCTTTACCTGAACAGCTTCACGCACATAGCTGAGTTAAATATTAAATATGAAGTTGCCTGGTGTCTTTATGTGCGTGCTGAGGTGAAGCTGAGTTCTCTTTCCAGTCAAAACAAGACTTCCTTTGTTTGTTTGGGGGTCAAAATGAGATGAGAAGAATTTGTTAAATTTGAAATAACTTCTTTTTTTTTTTTTGGCCACATGGGGGAAGCAGAAACATTGGCACCACAACAAGTGTAGGATTTAGTGGCTTCTAGTGACTGTGTAGTTGTGGATTGCAACCCCCTCCACTCACCCTCCTATTCCAAGCATGGAGGTCAAACTAAGGTGGCTGTGAAAAATAGGAAAAAGCCCTATAAATTAAATCAATATGGTTGTGCTGATTAGCGAACAGTCGATCATTACCAAGTCTGGGTCACGTTGCTTTGAACTGTAGTTAGTTACTAGACACAAATTACCTGCTGTAAGTAGTGAAGTAATCCAATTTGACCTTTGGATTACTTCACAATCAAAACTATAAAAAATATTGCACCTCATTCTTAAAAAATAGATATTCATAGTGCATTTTTGTGTTGCACATGTTTGAAGTTGGAGCTGTCTGCATTGGCTTATTTGGAGAAGCTGCTGCTGCTTGAACCTTCCATCTCGACTCAACACTGTTCTTTCTGGTCCCGCCTGGTCCACCACAAAGTGGAGCACTTGTCTAAAAAAACCCATATGTCAGAGCAGCAGTGCTTTCCATAAAGAACACTGGTTATCATAAAGAAACATTGATTAAAGACATACACCTAAAACCAATCAAGCAATCCTTGACAGTGAAACTATAATTTAATGTGATATAGGCCCAGTTACTTCTGGGTGAAACATCTGGCTGGATGGTAAGTAAGCCAGCTAGTCGCTAGGCTGAGGGCGACTGGAGATTCAAGTGATAATTGAATTTGTACAGCAGATTCACCGAGCGCCTCCTTTCACGTTGTCACATTGTCATTTATTGTTATAAAAAATATCCATTATAGCCACTTTAATGCTTCTTTCAATCGCTGGCATGAGGTTTTCATCTGAGTGACGCAGCATGCTTTGTGGGAGGAGATGTCAGGGGGAGAGTGAAGGCCCTAACTTGCTCACATTTTCCCATGGGCCCCTAAAATTCCAGTCAAACCAAAGTCCTTTCCTGTATGGACAACACAGGACATACCTCCAGAGGCGATGAAGGGTTCGGGGGGGGGACAAAGCTTTCTTTCACAGCTCGGGCTCTGAGACCAGGTGAAAGGAGAGAAGCTGGTCATTTGATTCCCGCCCCTGGTTCTGTCATGGGAAAGTGGAAGAGTCGTAGTGAAAGGAGAGGGGTGACGGTGGCGGGGGTGGGTTGCAGCCAGAGGGTTGACTGAAGACAAGGGGAAGGGAAAGTGAAGAAGAATGAGAGAGAGATAAAAAGAAAGGGGGGTCACCAGGTTAAGAGAGGGAGAGGAGGGAATGAGAGGTGTGTGTGTGTGCAGTACGAGTCGAAGACAAATGAGGGAAAATAAGAGGAGAGAGAGAGAGAGTGCATGAGATGGTAAAGGGGTGGTGTGGGGGGGGTGCTGCTGTAGTTCAGGGCAAATGAGGAAAAACACAGAGGGAGTCAGTGGAAAAAGAGAAGGGGGAGTAGAAAACCATAAAGGGGGGGAAAAAAGGCAGCTGATGGAAGGATAAGAAGCTGTATGTACCTCGTCTTCTTACACCTCAGGTCGCTCTTTCAGCCAGGCAGCTCTGGTTGAAGAGCTGCTGGCGGGCAGATAGCACATGGCACGAGAGATGTGAGTAAATGTTACAACAGACACAAAGCAAAGCAGGCTTGGATTTAACACAAAGCTGCATCACTTACTGCTTTCGGAAACATAAAAATTCGCGAAGAGCTGTCAAATGAAAACTAACCGCATTTACGGTCTGGGGCAGTTCGTCGCTTCACTGGGTCCTGCAAAAAAAATTTACTGCCCCTAACTTTGCATGGCTTTTTAATGATCCCAGTAATGCCATCAAGTCTACTAACAAGTGTTTCTTGCTCTGACAAGAAGCGTGTCACCACATTTTTCCCTTTACGCTTTTAACATTTTCAATAAATGAATTGCATTTTGGGAACTCTTCAGGTTTCCTTAACAAAACGAAGCATACCAGGGAGGAAAAAAGTCCTATAAAATGAAATCCACAGGATTTCACAGAGGAAAGTTTCAAGCCAGTATCTTCCTCTGTTTTTTGTTTTTTTTTTCTTTGCCGTGATGATATGTTGTGCAGATGTTGGGAAAAGCTTTCCATCTCACTGCAAAGAATAACAGCAGCAGAGGAAGTCCCCCAGGAGAGGTTCACGCTCTGAAATTTGCTAATACACACACACACACACACACACACAGACACAGGCAGAAACACACACAAATGTGATCGCAGACACACACACACACACACAGACACACACACACACACACACTTTTACAGACATGAACTCAAACACCTTTACATTTTTAGACAAGTCATGGATAATCTCTCACACTCTCTCCGTCTCTCTCTCTCTCTCTCTCTCTCATACACACAAACACATGCTCTCCATCCAGGCTGATTTCTTGTAGAGACACATGCTTCTCACATTGAGACATTAAAGAAACACATGTAGACAGTAATCCTGACCATATACATTACAGTGTTACACAAATGACTCATGTCAGTGAGTCTTACCACTCTAGACAAGACAACAGTAGTCCGGAAAAAGAAAATATTATTCACATTGCTTGATTATTGATCTTTTTTTTGGCGGGGGGAGATTATAAAGACAATCGGCCATCAGAAGTTCCCAAAGACCATGTTTAAAAAATGATATGTAAGAAGGAGAGTGGGAAACATTACAGAGCGTCACATTGGAGAGGCGGGACTCTACACATGTTTGGGATTTTTATCTGATAAATTACTTACACCTAAAATAACTGATTTTTTTTTCTACCAAATGGGGGCAGCAGAAACAAGCTCTAAAATCCCACATGCTGTTTAATCACATACGTCGATATTGCACCCTTGTTAGCAAACAGTGGCCTGTTTAGACCAGCAGCATTATCATTCATTAGGAGCCCTGCTTGTGTCGCACTGATAGCTGTGAGTCCAATACTCCCTCTGCTTTAAGCCCTGTTTTGCCTCCACCAACTCCTGAGGGAAACATCTGGCTCTTTAGCTGCTAAACGCTTCACTATGTTCGACAGCTCGTCGGTAAGTCTGTTTGCTGTTTGGTGCCGAGCTATCTGCTTTTGGCGTTTTAGAGGTTTTTTGCTGCAGACGACTTCCTGAGAACGAGGTTAATGAGAACAGCGAGAGTGAACCAAAACAGTAAATCTGCAGGTGGTGAAACCAAAACAATGAGCTGAAAGACTGCCCTGGGTGATAACTCTGTGTGCATTGTTGCAGTTGCACAAGGCCGCCGGTCTTCTGAGAGGCAGATCCTGAGAAAACGGTACAAATCAAATGACTTGTGTGTTCAATCTCTACTCGGAGCCAAGCTTTTAACAACAGTGGATCTTACATTTCCTCCAACACATCCAATGGCATCTGTTTGTTAGACCCTCCCTGCCCCCGCATCTTTTAAACACCACACCTCCAGCTGGAAGTGCATCCGTCCGGTTGTGAGTTTGTCATCTCAGAGCCCAAAGCCAGATAAACCTGGGGGCAGCTCTAGTCCTCCCCATGACTGTACACATAAACAGCTAATTAAACAATAAGAAATACAAATTTGAATTCAAACCCAAGTCATGCCACTGTCAAAACTTTGCCGGTTTAAAGCTTTAAAGGAGACACACACACACACACACACACGAAACAGCCATTTAGAAAAAGCCAAATTTAGCCCAGAGACATGCTATGCTACACATGCCTTCAAGTGAATTTTAATAGAACTTAATAGAAGGAATGCCGTTGTGCTGCTGGTGACTGGAAAGTTCACCATAAAATTACAGATGGAGTCAATTTTATGATCCTCTTTCACAGTAGTCAGCGGGAAATGAGAGCTTTGCTGTCATGGAGAGCTGAGCAACAGTTTTTACTGTGAGGAAAATTCCCGAGCTCCCCTGCACTTCTGAAATGTTTGTAGTCTCTCCTCCTTAGACATTTGTTACCTTTTATACTACAATAACACAGGAATTGAAGGGTGCAGCGTTTCAGCCGTACGGCCTCTGGGAAGGACTTGAATCCACCTTCTAACCCTGCTATACTTGTGATTTCCTTCAACTTGTACTTCAAGATATTTCTGAGGAAAAGCAGTGGCCCGGGCAAGGAGTTATGGTGAAACTACATTATTGATTTCATGAACTATTTATACAACATGTAAGAGAGGAGAGCACAGAATGAATTCCATATGAATGCGAGCTAAAGATAAATCACCTCTGCTAAAAAAGAAAGGAAAATCTGTGAGTTTTGAGAGCAGCAGTAATCCCTTTGACTCTCTCCCACACCTGACTGACTGTCAGTCTTTTCCATGATATCACTGCTGGCTCTCAGATATAGAGAGCTCCCTTTGTTTCGCAGTGCTCCGCTCCTCCAGAGCGAGAAGGGAGGAACATGAGAGGAGAGGCTTGGTGATGGGGAAGAGCAGGCAGGCATCTTTCAAATAACACGACATCAGCCTGGCTTTTATCAAGCACGTGCTGGAGTCCTGCCTTAAACTCACATGGGCCCCAAACATCTCCTCCTCCAGATCACTCCACTTTCACTCCGCTGGTTAGCTTGAGTTTTTTTTTTTTTTTTCTGAGACTGGTAATTTCAACAGACAGCAAAGTTCACTAAACATAAAGTGAGCGTGAGGGACAACTGCTGTTTGAGTATTAAATATTTTAGTGAATGGAAATTTATTTAACTGGCAACCGAAGCGGCACCCCAAAGCACTCACCAGATGATGAGCGCTGCAATGTGCGGGACAGATGTCTGTCTGTGGCACAGGAGGTAGCATTACAGCACTGAAATCATCTCTTAAAACACTCCTCTCCCTCAAGAAAAAAATAGCAACGCGTCTTTAAAGGGCGAAGGCGCATTGCTGTAGGTCTCAGGCTTATACTTAAAGGGGAATAATCACAGGTTGTATAGCTGGCACGGACAGAGGGAAGAGGCTGGCTGTAAAACCTCGACCTGATCTCACACTAATGAGCTTTTGTATAAACACGCCGAGCACCCGTCGTTTGTTCTCTGCAGACTTTATTTGCTTTTGGTCGTAAACCGTGTAGTCCAAGATTTGCCAGATCTGTCCAAGTTCCTGTCTTCAACTGGCTGCTTCTCTGCGCTCACTGCCACAACAGTAGCCAAGACAACTACCTCTGTGCGAGGCACTGGCACTGACAAACACACACATATGCGGTGGATTGAGAGAAGGTGGGTCTATAGATAAAGTCTTTTGTCTTATATCCATCTCTAATATCCATAGCAGCCTCAACTCCGAAAGTGAACATTACCAACTCAAATTCAACGTTGCACAGAGAACTGCAGGATACTTGTAAGTCATAATTGATGGCCTATGTGGGGGATATCTTAAGCTATTAATCTTTCATACATTTCACCTCCTTCAATGCTGTGTGCTCCAAACACATGGTGTATTAATTAAGAAACAATGTCCTCTTTCTCAGGGAGACGGAGACAGAGACAGAGAGAGAAATGGGGAGGAAGAGGAGAAGAGGGAGAGACAAGAGGGTGGAGTAATAAAGTGCATCCATTTTCCATATTGTAAGACGTTTAACCCAGTTTTTCACGAGAAAAAAAAAAAGCGAAGTCTGAAGAATCAGGCACAATGATACTGTGTCCAAACTGGTGACAAATTAAAAGAAAAGTTTCCACGTCACTCGCAGTGAGACTTTCCCCCCATCAGCAGATGGACGCGAAAACAAACTCCACACATATGCAGAGACGGTGAAGTAACAAAAACATTCGGTCAGCATACGCGTATGTAAATATGTCCACTCAGTTCCACTTCTGCTCTACAGAAGTTGGTTCCTTTGGCTCGGCGTGTTTGTGACTTGTCATGATGAATGTGTCAGGGGAGAGGCCGCCCATACATGGACAGAAGCAGAAGAGTGTGAAACTGGAACTCGGGTTTATTCATGCGAAAAGCACGCGGCGCTCAGCGAGAAATGAATTCAGTGAATGGTCGATATCAGCAGATTTCATTCAGTCAGAAACATTTTTGTGGCTGACACTGTGGGGAAACATTTAATGGAAGTTTGTGTTGGGGAGGAGCAGTAAAGTTTCTCTGTGATAGGCAGAGGGTGGATATTCAATTTATATGACAGGACACTAAACTCTAAACTGAATAACTCCCCATAATTCTTAATCATCTGGCCTTCATTGCTTGTGTTGGCAGGATGGGCGTGGATGAATGATCTGTTCTTGTCAGATAACTTCTCCACAATGGGAAACACAGCACAAACCAGTGTTAGGTCGCTGTTTAAGAGTTTCTCCTGAGGTTTTAGAATCACAATTTAGCTTTTAGCCCTGACTCGGATAGATTGTAGTCATTTCTAAAATGTGTTTGAAACTGTTCAGTGTATCAGTTTTCAGTCAGAGCAAGATGGAAAAGTTGACTAACTTTAAAATACTTTCCTCCAAATACAGATTCATCACACACATACTGTAGCTTTTTATCACTGTCTGGTGGTTAGAACCAAATATCGACAAAAAAGGGCTGTGAAAAGTTTCCGTTACTTCTTTCTATATCTACTCTGTATGACACAAATCACTTAAAAACACATCAGATGTACCGTCATGAAACCAAACTCACCTCATAAAAAAGTTTGAGACAGTTTGTAGAAGATTTCACAGGACAGAAACAAATTTTTTGCTTGTGACCCTTCCAAACAAAGACGTCTTCTGGTGACCCGTTGTTGTCTGCAGCATACTGTACGCTTTGACTGTTTCCTCCTGAGTCTGTATTTTTATGGTCATCAAGTTCTGGTCCTATCTTATATATGATAAAATATACAATGAAATAGGTTTGTACACCAAAAATAGAAGTTTTACCAAAATTACACGTGTCATGCTCCCAAAGCGTCGATATTAGACGAGCTGGGAATGAGGACTGTTTTCAATGTAGGAACACTCATAAGCCTATTATTTATTGCCTCGGTTCATGCTGGAACACACACCTGCTCTGAGTAAGAGCAAACACACAGCGCTCTGCCAATAAAATGAATGATGGTTTCAACTCAACTCATTTTGTACTTTTCAAAATAAGAGAGCATTGTTATTCCAGATTTGGCAAGATGTTGGCACCCGTTATGGAAATACAAATGGTCACGTCAAAGATGTGTTCAAGTTCAATTAATCAATCAATGCTCAAAGAATTAACGGGATTAAATTGGCCCCGGTGACAGCTCACTGCTCACTGGATTATTTCAACCAAGGGCGCTGAAGAAGTCAAATGATTCAATAATTTTACGGCACAACAAGCATTACATTGTGTGGCAGATGTGTTTTTCCTGCTTTATTCTACTGTTAATAATCATCTTGCCACCCCTTGTGGAGGTCCTGCCCCCGAGGTGGGAAGCCCCTGCTAAGACAATCACTGCAGGTTTTTTTTCTCCCATATTGCCATCAAATAATCTCCACATCTGATAATTGTGATGAAGTGAAGAAGGAAATCCTTTGATTCTTCTTACTCCATATGGTTTTCCATATTTCTGCGATGCCCTGACGAACACAAACCACCGCCGTAAAGCTGGCCAGAGTACCATTTGGTATGAGAATGGATGTAGACGGAGGCCCTGTAGAATATCCAGGAAGTTAATTTTGGAAACTTTCCATGAGACATTCTGGAAAAATCGACCTCCAGCCAAATCAAATTAAATCAAACTCCAGAGTTGTGAAAGTTTACAGCTGAATGAGATTCACCCCTTCCACCCTGTCCCCGGATATCTATTTTCCGACTATTATCTGCTCATCTCCCAAACACACGCCAGTCACGGAGGATCATCACACACCGTAAACACCACTGTGAGTGCACTTGTAAGTCTGCAACACTAGGGGTCTCTCTAAGGATTTGACTGACTGAGAGCCAAATTGCTCAGCAAACAAACCAACAATTAGAAAACTCCCTCAGTTCCAAATTAAGCTCACCTCATCAAGCATGGGGTGGGAAAGTAAGTAATCTGGTGCCCAGTGACTCCGTCAGCGCGAGCTGGAAGTGGGCAGCAGGTTTATTGACTCTTAAAAACTCACACAGGGGAGAGTTTTCTCAAGTTCAACTTCAATTTCATTTTGCTTTGGTGGCATAAAATCTGAAAAAAAAAATATTGCCAAAGCATATAGCAAAGAAATAGCAGTGAAACAGTAGCAGGTCTCCACTTTTCTCCATCCGTGCATTGCAGTTTTTGCACGTACTGTTCTGCACGTAATGTCCTTAAACACAGTCCTCCAGCGGTGGAAGATAAATAAGCACATTACCTCAACAAAGTACAGTTTGGATGTACTTTCCTTTTTTTTTTACGTTATACATCTACCCCCACTACATTTCAGAGGGAGATATATCGTGCTTTTGCTTTACAGATTAAAATTGTCTGTGTAAAATGTAAGATTAGGTTTACAAATATGCTGAATATGCTTTGCAAAATACCATCCAAGTCAGTCAAATTCAGTCATTCGTTCAGTTCAATTAAAAAAGTTCCCCGTAAATGTTAAATATCTGGAAGCCCTTCTTATGATATACAACTGCGGGGTTAGAAATGCTCACTTTATCGTATCTTAAACTTTATATTTGTCATCTAAAAAAAACTTTTCTCACCACTGAAGTCCTCACAGCAAGCATGTGTGAGGACTTGCTGGCAGTGTTATAACCTCATCAACGCTAAGGCGGGTCAAGCCAAAACAAAAAAAAATAATAACTTGATTGAAACATTTTTACGAGTTAGATCATTCAAGGTCGTTTTCAGGGATGTGTTGCACAAAATTTCACAGACTCTCGATCAAAAATGAGATTTATCAGAACTCCTGTGTTGTCTGGAGTGCTGAATGATGCAATAAAACTGCTCTGTCAGTCAGTAGTACTCGCTGCTTTATTGAGTGTGATGGAGCTTCGGCCAGACGTCTGCAGCCAAACCTAAGTCCAGGCCATTATTAAGTGTGCGTGTGTACTGTATGTGTGTACCACATATCTGGAGGTTGTCTGACAAAACCACCCAGTATTAGAGAATGTGGGTAACAGCGGTTTCTGTAACATTGCTGCAGCTATAAGGCATTGATGTGACATCATGTCTTCAATTACAGAGAGATGATCGCGGGCTGACGAGGCCACTTGTCACATTTGTCAAGGCAGTAAGAGCTTTCTATGAAACCCTGGAATTTCTTTTTTCTCCCAAACCAGAAAAAAACAGTCTCTCCAGGATGAAAAGTGTCATGTATTAAATATAAAAACAGAAGATTCCTCCACGCGTATATCACTTCTGTCTCCTCTGTGGCATTGTACAAAGGACCCTTTCCTTATTCCATCCTTCAAACTTCTCAAATCTCAAGTCTTATTTTGGGCTCCTCTCCTCACTGAACTCGAGTACAACTTTTCTTAGAGACAGAACAATGTGCCCACATTTCTCACCCACTTACACCTAAACAGGAACTTTCAAAGTATAGCCTTTAAACGTGTGTGTGCGTATGTCCGCGTTGTGTGTGTGCATCTCCATCCACGAAAGGAGTCGCGTATATGTGATTTTCTACGTTATATTTGTTCCAAGGTATCAATTTGGTGAGCAGGGCTCGACTTGGTGGCCAGTAATAAACGTCTATTCCAGTGCTGCCTGTGCAGTGGCCCTTACCACAGGCAACTATGTGGCGGGCCGCCCGTGCCACCACAAGGAGAGCCATACATTTGACTGGTATGAGTCACTGCCCATTTACTACAGCTCTCAGACTCAGGGCCACAGAAAGTTGCCATGCTTCAAAGTTGCTTTGAGTTTTAAAAGAAATCACTTGGCGGTTTTAAATTAAAGTCAGATTTTTAAAAAAGTTTTAATGAGCTAATATAATGTTCCAGAATGAATGCACATAATGGGATTCACGGAAGACAAGCTAGCGCACGATGTGGTGTCATATAAACAGTTTGGCATTATCTTAAACCGGCCAACAAATGGAATTCATTTCGGTAATAAATTATATGGTTTAACAATTAAAACGTTTTAATGTACAGACTACACTTTCCATCTGTGCCAATAAACAAGCAGCGAAGCAAACCTCAGTCACTGGCTTCTTTTAAAGACAACTGTATACTGTGTATTGCAACAGTGAGAGGATAATATTCTGTGATTATGATATTAGCACAATATGGAGTGCTCAGAAACCACATTTGTCAAAATCTGTCAGCTTTATTGATGTTAAAACTGAATAATTCTGCTTTACCGCTACAACCAAGAACTCTAACAGACATATCAACATTTTATCATAGCAACAAAAGACAATGCTGGTGATGTTCTGAATCTTTTGTTATTGTTAAAACATGCCATGAAACCAGCAACAGTGAATTAATTATAATAGCTAATACTGCCTGTGTATCCAAATCATCGGATTCCTCAGATCAGCTCAGTTGCTGTCAGAAACTATTCAAAAGTGTCACACCGTTGCACTGCTTGACTTGTTTATTCATTATGATGAATATCCATACATGCAGTGTAGCTCATTTTGAGTCATTCCAGCCAGGCTGTAACAACATACACACCTATAAATGTTGTAAATACCCTGTGGAGCACCAAATGTATTCATCCTCAATAGTGCCCGACAAATTCACTACTGTACTTACTCATCTGTTCACCAGCTGCTTTAGGAAATTACAGAGCTTTTTTAAAAAGGATGAAATTATATATTTGTGACATGTTTTCAGTGATTCCGTCGGGACATGGGTTTGAGAGTGACAGACAGGGTTGAGAAATTGACAAACCCAATTCTGGTTTTGGTGTTTTCACAGGATTTGTTGACAATAAAAAAATATGTGAGAACACCAGCCTCTTTCTGTAACCTCAAAAGGATCTGCATTTATCCATTTCTGCTCTTTGTTTTTTTTTAAAGAAAAAAATGACAGCGGTGTTATTCTGTTTTCTTCTGTCCCACACTCTCCGTGCTCTCCACAAGTGTCTTTAAAACTTGTATCTGTAAAGTACAAAGACACAACATTATTATATTTCACATTCTCGGGCTCCCCGCTCAGGGTAATCAATCACAATTCTTCGCAAAAAGTCGCAACTTCCTCTTGGATTCGCTCCCGGTATTTTTGCAAAGACGTGTATAGCTGACAGGAAAAATGAAATATATAGGAAAAAATGCTACCTGAATCATGGTGAAAGCGAAGCTGTCTTTGGAAACAATGACACTCCTATTGGGAGGAATGATTCCACGTGCAGGAATGTGTTCTCACTCTGTTTAAATGATTCCAGACATGCTGCTCTCCCTATCGGCTTTAAGCGGGTGCACGGGCAGCCAGCGTGCATGTGCATACACGAGCATACACCCTCCACCCATGCATAGACTTAGTGCTTGGATATTTCAGCAGTCGGTGGTCCGCTGGTGTTGCAGCACTTAAGAGGCTTTGTTACAGCATCACTTGCCAGTGACTTGTTACGGTGTGATGCATCCGAAGACCAAAAGACAGTCAAACGTAAACCCAGCTGCTCTGCGCCTCGATGTTTGAGTCTTACTCAAAGGAGTAAGTAGCTCCGCTGGAAAAGGCAATGGATCAACATCACTCAAAAATGTTCATAATGGTCTTTTATGTTGTTGCAGGTCCACCCAGCAGCTTCCTTTCCTTACAGCCAGGATTTGGCATTCTTTGACAGCCAGATGTTGGACCTAGAAAAAAGACTTCTGGGTGGTGCCAACCTCTCTTATTAAAGAGACACTCTGGGTATTTTGAAGTGGGGATGTATGAGGTATAGTCAGTGTATTATAGACAGCGGTCGGCCAGCTGTTGGGAGAAGCAGACAGAGATCTCAGCACAGAAGCGCTGTATTTCTCCACGCAGAAAGAGAAAAAACGCTTCTGTCTCACAACTGTTTAATGTTAGTTTGCTCGCTTTATTTCAGTCTGATCTCACACCTTTCTGACGCAAACAGCTCGTGTGAGGTGAAATCCGTAGCACCGCTGGGCTCGTGCATAGGAATATGGGTGTTTTACAGTCAGCGCCACTGAGGAGGCTGTCTGACCGCAAAGTGAAGCTGAGAAAATATTCTTAAGATAGCTTATATACTTAAATAGATACAGGTTTTTTGAGGTGGGGCTTTTTATGTGGCTAAAATATGTTGATGTTCTGCTGACCTTGTTCTGTGCCCGGATCACCCAGTCTTTACCTCTGCAGAGCATTTTAGCATCTTTAAGCATTGTTCTAGTCACACCACCCTCTTCGGCTTTGCTTTCAACCGCGTCCAGTGGCAGATGTTTTCAGCGAAAAAAGAAGAAGCTCTATTAAATTTGCAGTACACTTTGTGCCCACGCCATGACGAGTTTGTGATAAGCCGGTAAACTTGCCGCAACTTCTAGCTGCTAAAGAACCAGAAGATTTCCCTCAGGAGATGCAGAAGGTTTCAAACTGTGAGGCAAGCCCTCAGGATGGCGTGGGAGAGTGTAGGTGCAGCTGGAAGGGGACAAACAATGGCATATGCGAGCGGATATGGACAGTTGAATGACATGTCATAAAAACATTTGGACGCTAGCTATTGTAGTTTGGCACAGTCAGCAGTCCCAGCGCCAGCAGTAGGCAGGTCACAGCTCATGGGGGTAATTAAGGTACTTTAAAGCCCTGTTAAACGACTGGCCCGCAATTTGCATCATATCCGTTCATCTTGTCAGAGTTATATTAAATCTGAACGCACAGACACGATAATCATATTCATGGATTCAAGTTCTCCGTCGCCACGACGGATTTCCATCATTCAGACTTCAGAACAGATCACTGTAGATCGGAGGAGAACAAATCTGTTGTTGGCAGATTGTCACACTGTGCAGGCAATGGTATCGTTTACGCCTGACCAATGACAGTATAGTGACTCACACAGGGCGGAGATCTAAACACGGAGCATCGGCTCTAAAGTTTAGCTGCTTAGCTAGCATGGACTCATGGTGCACTGCAACGTAACAATCAGTTTTTGACTGGGTCACCAAGCCGTCATTTTGAGACTTGGTTTGTAAAGTTTAGCCAACATGTGAGAACTCCTGAGTCTCCTGTTGTGTGCTACATGTGTGAAATAACAACTATAGTGTGTCTGTGTGAACGGCTCGAATAGAACTGCTCTAAAGCATCAACCTGTCAAACACTGTTGGTCAAGTATTGTCTGCATTAGAGAATATGGTTATGAGTACAGTGGGGCTGCAAATCTCATCTTTAGCACGTGTAACATTACCTGTAACATCAAATTACAAATGGGGTACATGACTTGGCTGCAGCTCGAAAGAAATTGAGTCAAAAGATTTTTTTTTGCTTTAATCCATTCATATTTTTGCATTAACTGTGACTTGCAGTTTCTGAGGATACACATAAACGTCCAAAATCCTCCTTATACTGTAACTTCAGTGCTATGTGATAGTTATTACATTTCGAAGCGTTCTTTATTAAAAGAAGTTACCCAGTGATCTGTACATACATTGGTACATTGGAAACAAGAAGAGAAAATAACTAACTTAGCATACTTTTAATACTGCCAAATCGCTAAAATATAAACAAATATAGGCTTAAAAAATGTTGTGTTGGGTCCCACAGCTGTCTGACTTCATGGCAACATTGCACGTGTAGCTCCAAATCTTAGAGCATGACTATCCCCCAGAAGAAAGAATCTTAATAGGATCAAACAAATCCATGAATATCAATTTGAAATATGCTAAAATGAGAGTGAATCTTCATCAGGTCCCCAAAAAATTCATGTCAGTCTATGTAATGTGTAGGTTTGCCAGGTAACTTTAAAATTGATGTGTCAGTGTTTACTGCTTGAGTCAGCATTTTCAGGTGGCCAGAAAAATCATCAAAATCAGCTCATGCAGGTTCAAGTTGAATACATAATAAAGTTTCTCTATCATGAACTGAAGCATTCAGATTACACAGAGGAGAAAACATGTAAAATACTGATGTAAAACTTGTCTGTTTTTTCCACTACCCTCCCCCCACAGAGTCGTGCCTTTAAGAATGATGACTTTTGATTGGCTTGTTGCAGAAGCTTGCGGAGGGACGCATAGGCACCGCAGCTTACCAGCACCGTGGAAAAAACGCTCCATCCAGCTGGAGGTTACGGTAACCGAAGACCACAGTGTTGGAACTCACCCAATCCATACACTGTGGGAGGTGATGAACATGGAAAATAATGAGCCACTGCTACTGCTTTTACCTTCTTCCACTGTTACTGTCAGTTCAAATACTGGTAACTGGAAGACAGAGGGAATATATAAAGCTCCTGGCCACGGAGATGAATCGGTTCGATACCAGAATTACTCATCGGCCATATTTTATTGTACTTTACTCAAGCAAAGCATTGTTTCAGTGCCATCAGTTGGAGATATAGTCAGGGCCCTGCTGCAAGTGGAACAAAATGGCCCATTCATATTCTCAGTGTTGTGGGTGATATGAGTGCAGTACTCTATAATCTACTTCATCTGTTTTTCCATATCTCCAGCCACGCTTGTGTCTTTGGTCTTCCGTGGGAGCACACACAGGCGTAATCAAGGAATTACGCCAATGTGGTTTGTGTTTTAGCCACTTTTTGCTTCGAGGTATGATGATATTGTCTGTTGGCCACAAATCTCTTTCACTGCAACGAATCGGAGTCTTTAGTCCTTGACTCTACAGCGTTTTATCATTTTTCATCCTTATATTTGATAGCCTTAATTAGGCATATACATTTATAGCACGCAACAATCAAATAAGCAAAGATTAAATAAACATTAATCAACTGATTATATCAACAGCTTTGAGCCAAGAATATAAAAAGCACAAGTATTTATTTATTTTTTATCCTTTATCTGCAACATTTTTCTTACACATTTAGAGTTGGACGGCCCTTCAAGATGTGACTAGGCAGAAAAATATCCAGGGTGTGTAATGTGGAAGCCAAGTCACAATTTAAATTCTTGACACTTAAAGGGCTTTTTAAGATGCCAGCTCCAATCCTTGGCTCTCACTGCGACTCACATTTTTTCGATTCGGCTTTTGTTCTTTTTCAACTTTTAATAAACCGAGGGAGGCCTGGCGAAGATGACAGCATCCCTCACAAATGAAAAAAAAAACTGTCGGACGACAAAGATAACAAAAAATGTGATCACAATGATGATCATGCAGTATATTAAGTGAATAAGACAGCATTTTTGTGAAGCTATACACAAAGGCTGAGCATATTTTCATACCCCCAAAGCGAGACCCTTAAGTGTAGCGCATGTCCATGCACGCACCATAGGTTAGGTTTTATCATCATGTTTTCAGTGCGCAGCACACCTACCACACCATGGACGCCATGAATGCAGCATTTTGGTTGCTGCTTTACACTGAGAGCCACAGGCGTGACTCACAGATCAGTATAATATTAGAATCATTTTTTAAATTGTGGTGAAAATACGAGGTAATTGGTAGTGAATGTTAAAAAACGGGACATCTTAATGTTTTACAGATATTTGTTGTGAAACTGGAACAATCCCAGACAAACTGGGACATCTGGTTAATGTAACTTAAAGTGGAGCTTTGAAATAGATGCTAACGACAGTATGCTTAAATGCTTGCAATGACAATGCTTGCATGCTAAACTTAAGTAAAAAATAAAAAAAAAGGTATTTAGCCATAAACCAACGTAATGGACCTGATGGCGGTGCTAGATGAAAACAAGAACGTCACAGCAATCTATCCAGTCCTTGTTGAGACATTTCACTCCACAATGACAACAAACCACAAATGTCAACCTCATGTTGGCACCGGATGAACATTCAGGGGAGATCACCAAAGTTATTTATGTTTCATTGTTTGAGAGTCGTGAAGGTCTGTGGAGAATTTCATGGCAATCCATCGAAGAGATGTTGAGATATTTCACTGGATAAGGGAAACGTTTACCTGCTGGTGGAAGGAGAGGAAAAGCCAGCAGATCATCAGAGTCAGTGTGATTTATCTGCCAGTGACCATGCATGTCTTTACAGGATTGTGTTGGTTATTGAGTTATTACAGTCTTAACCAAAGTGGTGGACGGACTGACAACCACAGTAATGCTGCCATGCCAAGAGCCAGCTCATGTCTTAAATGCCAGCAGGACCGAACAATAAATTATTACAGCAGAGGTCCTTAATAATAATCCCTCAACTACTTGTCGTATAATTTTAGTCACACTGCTTTTTCTCTTGTCATCATTTAAAGCATGGTAAATCATGTGTTCATTTGCAGTATCAGATCCTCCAGTTGTTTGATAAATCGTCCACATCGTGCCAGTTTAACCGATGTGAGCTGCTATTCAGATGTTGATTTATTAGTTAAAGCTGTGTTCATACTCTTGGTTTCGTTGATTTGCATCATATTTTCCTCTCATTTATTCATATAATGAAAAGCATGGCCTTTTACGAGAATGACAAGCCAAGGCAGGTTTTCAGGCCGATTTGAGAAGACACCTGGAACTCAAATTGTTGCTGGCTCATAAGAGTATGTCCAAACAGCTTCAAGAACAGGCAAAAACAAGGCGAAATTAGCCAGATATTGAAATGTATCGAAGCACACAGCTGGGTTCAGTAAATGTGCCTCTATGCATTTGTGTGAAACTTTTATCTTGAAAGGGTGAGGCTGGGTGGAAAAGGAGTCTCCCCAGTGACTATTTTTACGACTGGAAACCCCGCTTGCATACCTACTCATTAAAATGTCAGAAGGGATATACCTGTTGCAATAAAAAGTTAGCCAGCAGACATTTGCTTAGTCACTAAACTGTTAGCGATGGCCTTTAACTCCAGCACAAACTCTTGCCTGAGTATCTGGACAGTCCTCAGGAAAGCAGTGGAAAGAACAACCCTCTGCCTGAATCTTAAAACATTCCCACCAATCCTGAACTAAATGACAGAATACTTATTTTACGAGTTTGTGAACTGTGGAGTTTCTCACCACTTGTAGTCCAGTGGAGCAGTGTTTTGATCCACGCCAAACAAACTAGGTAGCGCAAGCGTGCGCGGCAGGACGTAGAGGACTGCTGTGCTCTCTACGCTATTCATGCCATTCCACAGTCTGACAGTTGGTGGTGGTAATGTTTCCCAGGAAAGGCTGGAGAGAGGAAGACAGGTAGCTAGCAAACATGGCTGTAAATAATGAAGGTTTGAAAACACCGTAAAATCGACTTTCCAAATGTTTAAAGGAAGGAAGCATGTTTGTTAGGCCTCAGGGATTCACGTGTTTTGTTGAAAAAGAGTGACCTTAAACATAACTTTGTTTGTTTACAATAAAACTCCTGCCTTCAATACATACATATGCACATCCTCTCTGGATTGCTTCCTTGTCGACCGGAAAAAAGAACCAGACCTGACTAACATTGACTTTTTTTGCTTGACATAACGAAGCATTTGAACCTCTAAGGACATAACTGCTGGTGTTATATATCTGTAGATGTGACACAGAATATTACTTTCTGAGTGAACAAAATTGTGAGAGAAAAGTGCTTTTTTTTCCCATTTTTAAGATGTTAGTATTAGCCCTCGGCCGGAAGTGTTGACACCCCTGGCTTAAGCCTTGTAATAGTTGCAGATGGACTTCAGAAAGCACAGAATTAGGACTTTGGATTTTGTCCCCCATCTCTTGTATTTGAGCTTTGGTGGGGTTCATTCATGGGCCAGAAAGGAGAGGAGAATTTATGAAAGCAACCAGTAATTCTTTCAATACATGTGAGCATGTGACTAGGTCTTCTCAGGCCAAGCTCTAGACAACAGGTGGCTCAAGGCAAGATTTCTTTTGGGGGCCCTTCTTACTTTGTCTGGAGCTGAGAAAAACTATAAACTATATGTTTATTTACTATATTTATAATTGTATAAACCCATTGTTTGTTGTTTAAGGGCAACGTGACAACCTTTAAATATTGTATTACAATGTGGCAAGGACTTTTCTGCAATCTATTAAACTGTACTGCTTGCATGACATCAATACATAAAACAACATTTGCAATAAATATGAACTTTGTCTTCATCTTTCTTTCGGCAGCACTGGAGCGTACTTGTATTTTGAAGGCAGAAACATGTTGTACTTTGTTTTTTACCATTGCATTTTTTAAACAAAGTGACCACTGCATATTCTGCGTGTGTGGCGGCCCAGTGTTCTACTCTTAGCAAATAAGTTGCAGAAGAAAGCCAAATGACGCTGACAGACATTTTATCACTTATGTCTACAACAAGATTTCTCATGAAGGTGTTGGTCCAATGAGTGCTGGCTTCAATGCACCTTGCTGTTGAGACCTCAGAAGTCTTTAGAGCTTTATTGTAGGGATGAACACCATTTTCCAAAAGATATTCCCTCGGTTGGTGTGTTCATGATGGTGGTGGAGGGTGCTCTTTAGCACGCCGGCCCAAGATCTCCCATTGGTTTTCGATTGGGTTGAGATGTGGTGACTGCTAAGGCCATAGCGTGTAATTGCCATCATTTTCATACCCATCAAACCATTCAGTGATCCCTCATGTCTCAGTTGATCATAGGGTAAAAGTGATCACTCAGAATAGCTTTGTATTGATTTGCAGAAACGCTTCCCTCTAAGGGGACAAATGGACCCAAACTATGCCAGCGAGGCCCACAAGAACCTCTTTGCTGTAGGGGTCAATTCTTCAGGCCTTTACCACACTGTATGCCAACATGCAATCACCCACGTGTTGAAAATATGGTGAAGGATGACTCATCTGACAGTATCACTTTTTTCCACAGCTCTATAGACTAGTGCCGACCAGTGCCGGTTTTTGCGCCACTGAACTCCGAAATATGCATTTATCTTATGTAATGAAAGGTTTATGCACTATAACTGTACTAAAAAATTCTCTCTATGTAATTGTCGAATTGTCTCGATGTCTGTGCCAGCAGTCTGATCCCATCCTGCACTGAGATTCTCAGTCACCTGAGGAAGAGTTCTAAATCTTCATCTAAATATAGAGGCCAGCTTAGTCACTGTTCCCACTGAAACACCAGCCAGTTGGCCAGTCGTCTCTACTCTTCTCAGTTCTCAGCAGTTTTATACACGCCACAGAGCTCTTAATTGTAGCACATAGTGCACCTGTGTGGATGCATGTCCTCATTTGTCACCCATCTGTATAGTTGCTGTTGATACGACGTTCACTGTCAGACCTGGCTGCCTCAAGATGGCTGACTACAGCTGTAAAGAGTTATTTTGAACAGTGAGATTGATTCAGTCGATACATTTGCAGGTCATAAAATCCAAAACAATAAGATAAAGATTAACGAGGTCAACAAAATCGTATAGTTGTTGATGATTGATACAGTGTAGTTATTTGAATGTAAGAAATATGCATTATTAAAACTTGAAGGAACAATGAATGTTGCTGAGCTGCGTTCACATGTGGCAGATTTTCTAATTTATTGTTTACCACCTCAAACTCTGCTTAATTCCCAGATCATCGTTCCTCTTTAAAGATTGATCATCTGCACACACAAGGAGGTTTGTGAGAAAAGTCTCATGGTCTCAATAGTACAATTGCTATTGTACAAATGTCAAAGTGAAACGGAATTCAAAAAGTTAAATAGATGTTTTTATGCAAAGCATCAAAGATGACACGGAGATTTATGCCGGACCACAACAAACAAGAGTAATGAGGAACATTCATGGCATATAAAAACAGCAACTCCCAAAGTGCTCTAAATCCAATAAGGTTCATGAGTTCAAGAAACTTCAGTCTGCAAGCTTCGTGTCTTCATCTGCCAAGTTCTCTGCTTTGTTTTCTGCTCTTTCTTCTCATCTTTTGAGGTTCCTGTCTAGTGTCGACTTTATCTCACTTGTTGCTCCAGTTTAAAGCTGAGGACCCAAAGTCAGTATGTAAACTGGGTAATTTGACATCCTTAATTTTCCTTAAGTATGATAACAGGACCCGACTTAGTGATAGGGTTTGTCTTTGCCTAGTTGTGTCTGCAAGCCTCCACATTTGTGTCAGTCAGTTCCCCTCTGCTATCAGATTTTACTGCTGACGGCTGGAGACAGGGCTCAGGGAGACTTTGGCTCATGAAATACGAGATGCTTGGGGCATGTTTAGATTATCACAGACCTCTCCACTTAACTCACCATAACACTCAGTTCACTGCTGAGAGGAGAGGCATTCATCACGCAGACTTGACAAGAAACATGAAAATAGGATGGCCTGTTTTCATCTGTGACACTCCTGTGGTACAGTTGGAGATCGAGCGCAGTGATATCTGATCTCTAACTTTTGCAACTATACAGACTTGTTGTGCCTCTGTACTTCAACCAACAAACCTTTTACAGTGCAGTTTTGTTCTTGTCAGGCTTAATTGTTTATATACGTTCATCATTCAGTTTATTACTCCAGCTAATGTGTAATGTGTTTTTTTTTCTCCCGTGGGGTGTTTGTAACACTCAGATAGTTTAGTATTTCTTAATCTGTGTATATTCCTGATGCTAACATGGATCCAAGAATGGCAATGGTGATTTGTGAGACAGTCCACCACTTTAGTCCTGACTGAATTTTAACAACTGTTGCATGGACAGCCCTGACATTTAAGACAGATGTTCATGGTCCCCAGAGGATGGACCTCACCGAGTCTGACTGTGATTTCCTGACTTTTCTTCTAGTGCCACAATGAGGTTGATAGTTGAGTTTTAGTCAGATGTTTGAACAGATGACACAGAAATCCCACAGCTGATATATGCCCCCACTGAATGACTTGTGTTCTAGCGTCATTCGTTCAAAATTGAAGTCTACTTTAGTTTCTAACCAAACACCTGCAAGTATTACATTCCTGTCAATCTTAACCAAGCCTTGTGTCTAATTCTAAACTAAGAGCATGGTAAATATTAGATTTCCCTAGTATGCATTAGCATGTTAGCATTGTGAGCAGATAGTCATGGTAATGTTACCGCTAAATTCCACTGGCCACGGCTGTCAGAGCTGATCACAGCCATTCTAGACAATATTTGTAACCCTACAGTACTAGAAGTCATGCTTCAGTCAGCACAGAGCAGATCCAGCTGGCCGGAAGTCAGACACACAAGAAGAACACAGTCAATTTTCAAAATTAAACACCCTGTCCAATTTTCAAAATAGCCAGAAGAGAGACAATTAAGCTAAATAGCAGATTTATTCATGACAGAAACACATACACCAAAGAAAAAGTACAATATCTAAGCAAGTTAACAAAGTCTGGCAGGCTACATGCTCCACTTCAGAAATGCAAGACCAAAACAGCCGTGCAGAAACCTGCCCAGTGGGGTCCAGACTTTAGCATCAATCTAGAAAGCTCTGCTGTGTAAAGTAGAGCCTGTGACTTGGAATCACTAGCATGACCTCTTGGTTATCTTTCTTGACATGCGCAGGAGACTGTCTTATGTTATTTAGACTTTTTATTACAATGTTATTCACAGAATGAAAAAAGAGAAAAGAAATCTGCACCGATGATTTGCTTATTCTATGATATGATTAATTGGCACAGGTGCCAAGAATTCTAGTCCGCTGTTTCTTTTGGCCTCTGTGCACTTTGTCATCGTGGAGTACAGCAAGTAATGACTTTGCAGGGTAAAACTTGGTGACCTCACAAAATGTTACAAGTGAAAGCACACCTTCCCACCTCCTAACAGACTCGTACTAGGTGAGGCTGTCTGGGTACCACATGCACCTATAATAAGCATGCTCAGACAAACATACATTCCAGTCAGTGGTTACGCGGTTTGCAGTGTCTAGTATGCATCCCACTCAACCCCCCCCTGACCAGCCACACATGGCCTTCTAGCTGGATAATTCATAGTAACAAGGATCTTTTGAGGTTAAATCTACTTCATCCAGGAGGGTGCATGGAAGAGGATGCCTGAGTTCAGAAGACCTGAGTTCAGAAGACCCGGCTGTAACTTTGTTCTTACTGCAGCTGTTCAGGCGTATTGATGAAGGGAACCATCATTCAACTTTAGATGTGTTCAAGGGCTCCCTGTCATCCAGGTGGAGTAACTTTACTGAGTTTCTTTGCGCTCCAGGGTTGCTGGCTGCCGTGTGGAGGATGCAAAAGGAGAGAGCCATCAGCAAGGTTTTATAATGAGCGTCATGAGGAAATTCTCCTGTGCCTTTGGTTCAGGAAGTTTCATGGATGCTGCATAGTGTTTCATGAGCATTGCAAATCACAATAAATGTACAGACATACACTGTCTAGAGAGAATTTTTAAGCTTAAAACTCCTGAACCCGAGTGACTGTAAATCACAGAGGAGGTATGTCAGTGTATACTGTTTCTGGAGAGCAGCAAGAGGAATTTTATTCTGAAACTTGAAAGCATTCAGATTAAAAGCTGCCTCCAATAGAAAAACAGCCACTGGGCAACATTTTCAAGACATTTTTGTTTTTATAGCTGTTCTGGGCTGAACCATGTAAGGAGTAGTGACTTATTATAGAATAATTATACAATGTCGTCTTAGTACACATTGGCAGTAAATGCATCAGTTGTAATCATATGCTTCCAGCTACAAAGAGGGCCGCTCTAAAGACAAGTATTCTTGAAAATTGTAGACTGTCCCAGGAAACAAGACTCTATAAGGAGCTGCTGGACGTCTGTCAGTACACTTTGTCGGCCGTCCGAGTCCTATTTGAAAGAAGCTTAAGTTTTGGTTGTACAGATTTTCCTGTCTGCCAATGCAGGAGGGCTTGTCAAATTAAACCAAACATTTTGGGCCACTGTCCCGGGAAGCAACATGAACAAGAGGTTCTGACATTTTCTGCCAAACAACATGAAACAAAATGACAAAAAAAAAAAAAAGGCCAACCATCTGCCAGTAATCCAATATGCACAGCCAGGCTGCTTTCAAGAAAGTTTTTTTTTTTTTTTTTTACTGCTGATCGAGCACAAGGTCCTCACACTGGGTCATAGATAAATAATATAACAATTCAGACAGCACAATGTCACAGATTTTAGCCACAGACATTTCCAAGAGTGACCCCTTTCTGCTCATATTTCCTTTTGTGACTGATAAAAGTTACAGCATGCCACAGTGTGTCATCCAGAGCATCTGCTGCAAAATAAAAAAAAAAAAAACATTTTCAATCCACTGATGTTGTTCAGTTTGCCTTGAACTTCATTTTTAGGTCCGACATTCCGTCACTTTGGTCCGGACTGAAATATCTCAATTATCAAATGGATTACCATAAAATGTTGTGCAGACTTCCATGGACTCCAGAGGATAAATCTGACTGACTTTGGTGACCACTTGACTTTTCCTCTAGTGTACATTTACATTTATCCTGGAAACATCACAACATAGATGGATTTGTACAGACATCCTTGGGTCTTAAAGATGATTATTCCTAATTACTTGGTGATACCCTGACTTTTCCTCCTGGGTAAATTATTGAATAAATTTCCTCAATTGCCATCATCGGGTCAAATTTGTCTTGGCCCGTTGTTTTGTTAATAACTAAATCCCTGAAAAGTTAATGACAGTCAGGCCCATGCATGCTCACCATGTTAGCATGCTCGGTGATGCTTTGAGCCACGGTTGGCTCAAAGCCTCACTGTACATCCTTGCACAGCTGCTATAGCATATGTGAAGCAAAGCTTATGCAGAAGTACTGCAGTTCCTCAAATGTCCACTTGAGGCTGGCTCCAGAAGTGAGTCAGTCTCCATAAGTCCCCATGTTAAAATGTCCAACTTCACAGCAGAAATAAACATGTTTACAGCCTGGTACAAAAAACAGTTTTGGTCTCTATAGCTAATTTTCCCGTTCATGACAACTGTACCGAGGGTGAATTTATATACAACTCACCTGTTCAAATAATATTAAGCCTTAAAGTTATATATAATTTAAAGCATGGCCTTTTTGATTGACAGGTGCTGTTACAGGTGTTTGAGCCATGAGCCATCTACGTCCTCCTCCATTTTTAGATTACCCAGGAAGCACCAGAGGTAGCAGCCAGAGCTACAGATTTGGAGCTTCAAAACGGCTCTTCAGAGACCAGTGGGTGACTTTATGGATACCGCGTCCATTCTTTATACTATCTCCGTTTTCAGCCCATTGATATTGCATATTTATTATGACTACACATTTAGTTCATCCGTGCTCAGATTCAGAGCGAGCTGCCAGCTATAAAACTGAAGGTTACCAGTTTAAATGATGCATTTCATGTGGGAAAGTCATGGTGTCAAAGGATAACAGCTGCCATCAAGGTGCCCATGAGCAAGAAATCTTCTTTATCCGGTTAAGCTGTGTAGCGGTTAGCCAGCTGCTTAGCTGCTTATCTTCACGAAAACTGTGGTTGCGACCAGATGAGTTTCAACAAATTAGCCTAAGCAAATAAATGTTTTAAAATGACATGGCCTTAATAAATCCAACCATATGCTTAGTCGCACAGCAGCATTTGACCTTATTTTAAAAGAAAGTCCAGGCAGGTGGCCACTGAATTCTCTTTTCTGTTCTTAATTTCCACTGTAGATAATCCCAGCTATTAATTCTTAATGAGCCACACCTGCGCAGTGCTTTACTAATTCTTTACCTCAACACACTAAATATCTGCTAAGCCTATGCTTCTAATTTCTTCCTTGTGATAAAACACGTAAACACCCAACAAATTTTCCAGAATGTGGTTCGGGTTTGTGCGAGAATGGCTGCCATCGCTCTGTTAAACCCGTCTTTCATCCTTACACAAGGAAAACCAAATCAAGCAGAGGACTCTATAGCTACCACCTGTGCTTCCATTCTTTGTTCCAGTCATCTTTAACCATTAATTATTTTCAGACCTCAGGAGCCCCTCTGTCCAAGAAAAAAAAAAATTCTAAGGGCTCCTTGAGGAAACTCCTAGAGTCTGGAAAACATTTCATTTTGGCCATTGAAGGTTTTATATTAGCCGCTGGCCCATGAAGATGCTATTCAGGCTCTTTTCACATTCTTAGGCTTTCAGGAAACGTCTGAAATAACAGCTCCACCCCACTACTTAATTTGCATTTAGTGTGTTGCAGTTAGTTTAATACCTCTCCTGCTGCTTCATGTGCACTTTCTTATAATCTCATTCCATTATGGGGCAATTTCCTTCAGCTCGTTGTGTTATTGTCCTTTAAATTGTGTCCTCGACTAAAAGAAACGTGTTCAGCAGTGCTTCTAGGAAAGTCCAATATATCGCTGTCAGTGATACTGCGCCGAGCCCTGTAATTAGGTTGCACTGGGGTGTAGTGATGCTCCGCTTGATGCTGCTCAGACCTCTTCCAAAGCGCAGGGGGCGGGACCCGAGTCAACTTTCCCGACTGGTGATTTGATGAACGGAGGTTTTTCCAGTGTCAGTATCTTACAGTCGGTTCAGGTTCGGCGTTACGGCGTTTGTCCAGCCTCCTGACGGTGCGCAACTCTCGGGGAACTGAGTGGTTTGCGCTTTTTTTCATGAAAGCCCTTTACCATCAGTCTGAGAGCTGGGCTTAAGGGGGAGCGGATCTGAAGGGCCCAGTCTGGCTGTGTGAGGCATCTTTATCCTTTCACACATGGCGCTGTAGTATAAGCACTTTTTTGTGGATTGTGGAAGGGACCAGATTTGATTAAAAGTCGCCCGTTTTCTGTACAGCTTCGGGCGCTTATCATGGAGATGCAAAAGTGGACCACCAGGTGGAAAACGAAAAGGTGGCTATGGGATTCAACGCTAACCGCTGCCGTCACATTAATTATAATCCTACAAGCTGCCGATGTCAGAGCAGGTAAGAAGCTGCATCTTCGGTCACGGTGCCAACTCCGGGGCATCCCGGAGAGCTCCTGAGCGTCCTATAGGCTGGCGACCAGCCCAGTGAGTGATAGTGGGCTTAGGTAGCCAGCCATCAGTTTTAATTTAGCAGACTGGTTAGAAAAGTTACCATAACTCACATCTACCAACGTTTTGCACATCTCACATGATATTTTTTGTGTTTATGGTCGATTGTGACCAAATCATACTATACGGCTATAGCTGCGTCCAAGTTTCCAGACTTTTAATGGCATTTACCGTGTCACCATAGTTCTGTCTCCTTATAAATTTGAAGTTGTTACCTTGACACGTATTTAATATATAGGCTACCTATGTCCAAATTAATGTTGGATTCAGTGTGATGTGAGTTTTTTCTTCACGGAGATGTCTAAGAATCTAAGAAAGCAAAGTTTGCCATCCAGGTGTGGTTGGCAAGGAGAGACTGACAGGGCTGATTTCTTCCTGACACAAATGGACTGCGTAAAATAGTGTGCCAGTGAGCAATGATATCTGTAATTTAATTTCGTAAGCAGAAAAACATTCTGGCATTTGTGTTCCACTTCACCACTTGGCAATCCTGCTGGAAAGCTTTCAGGTTTTACGCATAACTTTTACGCACGACGTTTGATGATGAAGCTGCTAGCCCACATGCAGTGAATTAAGTTTTTCCAAAATACCAGTTAAATAAGAACCAAACAGATGAATCAAATTTGATTTCGTAAGTATATAATAAATAAGCACTCAGCTGTTTTCGCTGATATCGCAGTCTGACAGCTGTCATCAGAATTTAGGGTAACACAGAGAGCACAATGAACCTTCAAACTTATAGACTTTGTGATAAATATTCTGAGAGTTTATATAATACACTGGGCACAACATTGTGGAATTTTGGGAGTGAAATTCATATTCTGGCCTGAGGATCACCATTTTTCCACATTATCCGGGCTCCCACTAAGTCCAAGAAGGGGCGTTGATGGAAAAAAGAAAAAAAAAATCTGTATTTTTCTTTGCTTTAAAAACACATATGTGGGTCACATTAACTACTGCTTTATATTTTCATTGTCTGTGGAGTCTCGGAGACGTCCGTGCTGCAGCGTAGCTTTAACCAGGATGAATGTGTGTTTGTTAAAAAGGTTTTGTGTCTGTTTGGACGCATGATGCTTTTTAATATTTGTGGTTTTGACATCAGATCACTGATGATGCAACCTTTTTTAAATGCTTGCCTGATTGCATCAGACCGACGCTGACTGTTATTTAAAAGGTTATTAAAACTTTAATCAGAGACATTTTTTGAAATATATTGCATCCTGTTTAGACATTTCCTGTCTTAAGTCCCACCCAGTCTTAAACCATCAGCATCTTTTTTTTTTTTTCATGTACAGCTCCAGTGATACATAAAGAAATCATTCAGTGGAGTGCAAATTGAAGAGAGGTCCTCAAAAATGAAATGATCATGAAAGTAAATACCACAGTGGCATGACTTGCCCATTGCCCATCTTTCTTCACTCTGACTGATATTTAAACTAACCATAATTGCATGATGTGCTAGCAAACATTTACAGGCTTTCCAATGTACTTTAATTACTGCCTATGCTGCCAACTCTCAGTAGATGGCAGTCACACAGAAAAGATGCTGCAGCTCGACCGCAGGGCCACAGAGACGTTAACTCAGAATGTCACAGACTTTAAAGTTAATCACAAGCCTAAACTTAAACATCAAGCTGTATGGCTCTGATGAGTTATGAGATGCCAGGCGCTGGAGATTTTTCCTATACAGCCCGGAAATGGCATTTTAATGTGCGAGGGTCTGCTGGTGAAAGTGCTTTAATGATTTTAACAGGTTTTCTCGTGTCACCGCACGCCTCGCGGCCTCAGGGGAAATCGCACTCCTTTGTCATGTTAGTAGCTTGTTAACATGGCAGATAGTACATCACAAGTCCCAGACAGCAGCCAGGAAGATGTGTCATTAAAAATCAGAGAGACTGACAAATTATCCCTCAGACAAGTCTGTGGCTAGTCTGGTACCTTTTAGCACGAGAGCTCTGTCTTCTCTGTCATGTGGTTTTCATCCTTATCATTAGAATATGATTTATTTCTTTTTAAAGGTAGAAAGATGGGAGTCTTTTTTTTTTTTTTTTAATTCAAGATGTGGTGTGGGGGTATAGCATGCAGGCTCAGATTCCTACAGACGCTTTTAAGAAGCTGTGCCTATTCATTTGGGGTCTTTAATGGTTTTGGGATATTGCCTGTTTTTCAGGGCTTCTGTGAAGCGACGCTTGTGGAAGGAGAGGGGCTGAAGAGTCTGGGGTGCGGGTGTGGGTGGTGGTGGTGGTGGTGGTGGCGGTGGTGGGGAGGGTTCCTGGCCAATTCAGCACATCTGGAATATATGAGGCCTTGAGGTATGCAGTAATGCAGAAAGGCATTCTGAAACTCACAAAGAGACCTTTAGTCCAAGCTTTCTCTCTTTCTTTCTTTCTTTCTTTTTTTTCAAAAACCAGTAGCTCTGTACTTGGGACAATATTCAGAAGAGCCACAGACTATTTTCTTTTTTATGAGGCATTTGGTGTGAGGTTTGAAACTTGGCGTTTGGTTCCTCACATTTGTATTTTATTCTGTCTGTGTTCGACTCAGAAATCAGTCTGGTAGTTTTAAGGAGAGAAAGAGCCCTGCGTCTGTTAAATTAATCTTTGTGCAGTGTCAGTCATAAACTCTCTCGGTTGATAAAAGTCACAGTGGGACTGAATTTTGGGACTGCAGCGCAGCTTGCTCGGAGTTTATGGCTCCTCAACGTTTTTATTCATGAACTGTGGCTTTAGATGATCTGGACTCATGTCAGCAGAAATGACTCCGGTCCTTCCCGTCACTTGAAGAGCAGATCCGCACGACTTCAAATGAGCTAAAATTCGAGACATGTCCCCTGAGCATGTGCTCGAATCAAGCAGATTTGATCCACCACTCAAGCTGTTATTTTTCTGGTCACAGGAGAAGTAGCTACAGGGATGGGGCCTGCTCGGTTTAGTCTCCTGTATGTTTTAGTTAGGGGGGTAAAGGGAGTGGTGCCAGTGCCATAATGGGTTCAACATGTGGACTTGTAGCTCCACCCATCAGACCCCCTCCCGGTCAGTAAGAGTGAACAGGAACTTCATAATCAGCACTTCCTGGCTTCACGTGCCACATGACAGAAAGTGTAATCAGGCGTATGTTTTTATAATAAAATCTCTTTAGGTTTCACTACAGATTAATGATTACAAATTAAATTAAATGATAAAAAAAAACTAGGACTCTAATTTCTTTAGATTATATTCCTTTAAATCATTTTCATAGAATGTTTCAGTTCATCTCTTTCAAACTCTTTTCCTGGTTTGCAGGGTCTTATGAGATGAGTCTTTGGAGTCTTATAAGGCAGAGGAGGAGATTTCCTGCAATATGAATTTCAAGAAAGCTGTCTCTTTGATCCCTTTAAATCATTTTCCCACAATGTCTTCAAGCCAGTATCAAACACACAGATCTCAGTCTTCTTTTTTGTTTTCAGGGAAGAGAGATTTCACATTCAGCCTGTTATCTGCCATTCCTTAAAGGCTTTATCTTCCCAGCTGACCCTTCAGACAGTGTTTATCATTGCTGGACCTTTGACATCCTGCCTCTTGACTCACTGAAAAGACAAAGAGTAATGAGTAATGCAATGTCTGGACACTTTTTTTGCCGCTGTGGTTTTGGTAACAGTTAAACAAGCAGCATTTAATACTTGGGTTCAACCAAGTTTGGTTTGGAGTGGAAATTTAACAGTCGGTATTCATTTTATTGTCTGCTATGGACTTTCTCTGCGTTTTTAAATAATCCTCTCTTAGATCTAGATTTTTCATCAGCCCAGTACACACTGTGATATTAATGTGCAGTCTAAAAGTCTTTGTCTGTACTTCAGTGTGTTGACTGTACAACAGTACAGAGATGCTGTTAGATGTGGTGAATGTCACTAAATTACAAGGATGCGGATGTTACAACAGTTATGGCCAGAAACTGTTTGATCTGTAATTTCTTTTGTAGTAAGTGGCAGCATTTTTAGCAATTAAAAGATCAACTTTAATTTTAGAGACCAACAGTTAAAAGAAGCACTTAATCATTCGCTACAGATTCTATAACTTTTGAAAGAGGAAACAGTCATTCTGCAGTCTTATATTGTCTGGTATGACCTGTAGCTTATAGTGACTAATGTTAGCAAACCTAAAATAGATACTTCCATGTAACTAACATTACTGAGTTCGTCTTCTTCTACACTGCTAGCACTGCTACGCAACACTACTTGACTTCTGGTCAAAAAAGGTTTGGGTTTGAAATACATAAAAGTTACCAGTAAACACTACACTGGACGGATGAACTGCCAAATCAGGTTTGAGGTCAAGTGTTAAATAGTTTATCCACCAGAGAGCATTGACAAGGACATTTGTATGCCCCATTCTGGATGAAGAAAAACTAAATTTTATTTATAATCTGTGGTTTTTTAAATAGATTTTTGAACTTTTTGTAATTCCCAAATATCGACATCAATATTGCAATACTGCATGTATATGTATATGTGTATTTTATAATGAATCAACTTGACACTGCCAAGTACTGACAAGTAATAACCTACTGTAAGAGCTACACTGTCATATTCTCAGAATAAGAGTTAAACAATTTGTTTTTCATTATTCTGTATGAATATTTACTGTTTTGTCCATTACATTAATTTGCCCATCATGTCCTTGATTTAATATCCTCCTCTTACTGCATATTGTTTAACAAATCACTGATGACCCTGTGCTATAAGTCAACACTGTTCACACACTAGCCTTAAAACTTTCTTTATTAGTCTTCCCCATCGTCACACTGTACCTGCTGATGTGCTTCGAGGGAATGGGAGAGATAAAGGTGTAAGTGAAAAACAGAGAATGGCGCTGACAGCGAAGAATAAAAGTTTCAGAGCTGTTTTTTAGTGGATTTTAGACAATCACAGGAGAGAGGAGAAATAAGAAATGACTGCACTGCATAGTTTCACCCCTGAGTTCCGGGTCCGCTGACAGAAAAGAGTCTAATAGTGTTAAGAAGCTCGTAAAGCTGCCCCCTCTCTGCGCTCTGCTTATTCCAAAGACTCAGTGATCAACAGCAATGAGTTTTATCATCACGTAGACTCTTCTGGCTGTGGGGGTCACAGCGGCGAAGAGGAGGGGGCCAATTGTGTCTGCTGAGCATTTTTACTGCTCCTCTGCCAAGGTAGCTCATAAACTAACAACTGCTTGAAGTGACAGATTTGGCCAGCAGTTCTGCGCAGGCAAGGGGTGTAATGTTGACTTATCGTCAAAATGCCAGGTCCCATTAGATTTTCTGTTAGCTGTTGAAATGTGCTTACAGTCTACTGTTAAATTACATGCAGTTTTTACAACATGTACACTAATAATGCATTCTAATAAAGAGCGTTTTCATCCATAATCTCATACATCATCTACTTGTACTATTACATTCATTATTTTTATTGAACTGCTATTAAATTTAATTAGTCTGATTTTTAGTAAGCCTTTAGCAGTCAGTTTAATGTTTATTTTCTGCGTACATGATGCGCGCAGCCTGTTTCCAGTTCCCAGCACACTAAAAATTTACTTCGACATTTAAGAGTTTACGGTGAATCAACAGATTTACAAGCTGATTTATGACCAAGAAAGTCACCCCCCGTTGATGCAGCGTCAAGCAACATTAATGCACCAAAAATACAAAAGAAAAAAACATCTTTTCAGGTGGGAACAAAGCTTTTTCGTCGAGTTTCTGATTCTGCACATATGGGAACTCACCGACTCAGCACTTCAGAGCTTTGGACAAATGCATTCCCCAAATGTTGCTCCCCAAGTATAAATTGGTTAATGCAATCACTTCTTTGTTCTGCCTCCACACAGCTGAACCAGTAGATGTACTGAAGGCTCTAGACTTCCAGAGCTCTCCCGCAGGAATACGGAAAACATCAGGCTTCTGCACAATCCGGAGAGGATCCAAACCCGACGTTGCTTACAGAGTGGGAAAAAAGGCTCAGATCAGCGCTCCAACCAAGCAGCTCTTCCCAGGTAAACTCATTCCTTACCTCCCACAGACTTACAGCGTTTACACTGAAGCTGAACCAGGAAACTTTGCACATCAGTCAGAAAGTGGATCTCTCAACAAAACAAAACAAAAAAAGAACTTAATAACCTGATCATCCTGGACTGTCATGCTTTATATGTGAAGATAAAGATATGAAAAGGGACTAACGTTCTAATCCTTTTCACTTTCTTGAATAAACACTTTTATCACTTATTTGGAGAAATTTCATGACACGAAAGGATGTCGCCTTATTCGGGTATGTTTTTGCATTTCTTGCAAACATGGCTAGCTTTTACAGAGGAAGACTCAGACTCAGGAAGAGTCACCCAACACAACTATCTACGGCCAGGTTAACAGTTCTGCATGGATCAGTGGTGTTTTAAGATAAAGGCTAACAACATGAATACCACGAATCCTGTCGTCTGATCTTAGAAGATAAGCAGGATCAGGTCTGGTTAGTACATCCAAGTACTAATGTGAACCTGCTGACTTCAAACAATTATAATTTAGGTTGCTGTCATTTGCTAACCAACACTAAATAAAAATAAACTACGCTAATGGGAATGTCATGAGCCTTGCGGGTATTTGGTCGTAATAAACTGACAGATGAATGTGATGTGATGTCATCCGTGGGGCGACACCTCTAGCACGGCCAAACATTTTGTGCCTACTTAAATGAAATGGGTTTAGATGAAAATGAAACTGATGCCTTTGTTTACCGTCTTGATCCACTTAATGGCAAAACAGAAACATCTTTAGGATTCAGATTAAGATTCCAGTTTCACAATAAATAAGCGAAAAATGATCCCCCTTCACTACAAACACCTGCCTTCGGAAATGCAGTGCAGACTTTGTTTTCGAGAAGATGCTTGTCAATGCGTTGGTGTTTCAGTAGAGCCCATAGGGACTTGGTGTCACTCAGCATGTTGTGTTTGAAATGTCAAGTAAACACATGACTCAAGTCCAAAGAGAAACAGCAGATTTTTGTTATATGATATTCGAGGGAAACCCACAATTTATTGCAGCAAATCAACGAGAGAAATCTTTCTTTTGATGTTGTGTGGACTGATCTTGTCATTAAAACGTCTGTCTACAAGTTTGATTGCTGGCAGACTAACGTCTGCTGTATTTGGCTCATGTAGTGAAATCTAGCAGTGTTTTCATGCTCAATGCACATTGCCTGATGCAAAGTCTGCTGCCTGGCTGTTAGCAGAAACAAAGACATATTTATTTTATTACGAATGAGTCCACCCATTGAAACACAAAAGCCATTTGACTGTAAAACCATTTGGTCTGCTACTTTCCTACCCTAATTGCTACTAATCAGCTTATTGAAAGATTCAATAATGAACAGTAGAGGACCCATGCCATTACTGATGGCTCTAGAAACCCAACGAGCCGTTGATGTAAAGTTGCCAGCCACTTTTCTCCAGCTATAATATGAAACATGCCGTATTTAATTTCAAACGCAATGCGTTATAATGTATATCAGTAAAATTCATATCCATTTGAGACCTGTTAATTCTTCATTACTGGGCCAAAGTGTTAAAGAGCCCCTAGATGCTTACTTACACAAAACTAACTTGGGCACTGTTAAATAAATTGTCCTAGTCTGTGTCATATTTGTTGAGTTGATTTTATTTTCAATTTGGCTTGATTTCAAAGAATGAAACAGTTCGAACCAGTGCGAGTTGTTACAGCTACATGTCTGTGATTTTTGGCTTGAGCTGCCAGCACACCTTTGACTTTCTCTGACGGGAAATTTGAAAAACATAATTAAGTTTGAGAGGTGAGACGTTAGAGGTGCCATGGAGTCAAAGTGTCAGAATGTCCTCAGTCAAAAATAATTGGACTTTTATTTGATCGGGATTAGTTATTTTGTCATTGAACTGAGCTCCCATGGTCTTAAAAATATGACATTTGTTTGAGTATTTACAGTCCTTGTAAAAATGAATGCGGCTACATCACCCCTCATTGAGTCCTTTCAGGGAACGCCAAGGTCTCTCTCAGCTTCCTTAATAAAGGCTGCTCCAGGTCCAGTTGTCTAGACACTGGGGTTTAATGTGAGGATAGAAAGTTAGACAGCTAGTAAACGCACCATTATTCAATTTAGTCATTACAATACAATTGCCCTTTTAATGACATCAGTAGAAAATAGATGTGTAAAAGACAGAGATTAAGGCGAAACAGCTCCAATTTCAATGCTGTATATATTCAGGATGTGTGCACGTTAGGTTGCGAAAGGAAGAGTCCTGGTAAATTTTAAAGAATAGTTTTGATATTTTAATGTGCTATCAATCTTCTCATCTATCTCTCAGCAAAAGCATCCCTGTAACTTCTTCAGGAATAAGAATAAAATACTCCTGACTCAAGATTCTCACAAAAGTTCTTCATGAAATAAAACTTTAATTTAGTTAAAAATACAGTGGTTAAACTGTAGCAGACTGGTCCCATGTGTGTGACTACTTGAAACTAAATCACAGCAATGCTGTAAAACCTCCGACAGAAGTGTCTGTTTATCCAGGTTTTGTAACTACATATCTGTTTGGTTTGACTAACATACCAGCCTGCATGCCTGCTGCTTGTTCCACCTTCAGGGGGAGTTTTCCCAGAAGATTTCTCCATCCTGTTTACCGTCAAGCCCAAGGCCGGCCTCCAGTCCGTCCTGCTGTCCGTGTACAACGAGCAAGGCACCCAACAGCTCGGCGTGGAGGTGGGCCGCAACCCTGTCTTCCTTTATGAGGACCAGCATGGCAAGCCTACCCCGGAGCAGTACCCCATGTTTCGCTCCATCAACCTTGCTGATGGAAAGTAAGTGACTGACTGCTTCTCAAGAGGGCTTGAACACGTTGGAGGTCAGATGTGGGTGGTAGATTTTTTTTTTTTTTAAACTTTTCTGAGTCTCATTTTGAGTGTTAATTTAAAATCTGTTGTGAAGCAAAGCCCTTTATCGAGATTTATTGGGTGTATTTTACGCCAAACAAAACCAATCTGCAGATTTTCTCAAGCACTCAGGACATACTTAACTCATCTAGCCTGGTAAACTGACACACAGCTCTGAGGATTTATTATCATCGTATGTGCCATATGGAACAAGTCAGACACTAATGGCAAATAAATTGCTGGCAGCAGTCTGATTGCAGCCTTTTCTTTTCCATATTGTTTAAAGCACTGAGTACACTGATATGCAGTGATGAGCAGGATCTTCATAAGTCGCATAGTTGTCCAGTGACTCTGATACAAATCATTGTTACGTGTTGTCATCAATCATTTGCACAAATGCTAGCAGAAATGCCTTGAAATGTTTCCATGCGAGGTTGTTTGTCTGTAAGGAATTATATCAAGAAAAAAAAAGACTACACCGTAAAAGTGCATTACAATCCTTTCTTTCATTTGCCATTTTGCAGCAGTGTGCAATTCATCCAGACAACTTCTAATTATCTTATATATACAAAACAGTGATTTATCAAACAGTTATATGATTTTTGTTTTTTGGATTCTCTCTGATGTAACACCAAATCTAGATGTTGTATATTTCTCTGTAAATTCAGACAGTCAAAGTAATAATACAACATGCTGGAAAAAAAGAGTTTGCATGTCTGTATGATAAATATGAAGCTATAACCAGCAGCTGATTAGCTTAGCACAAACTGTGGACACAGAGGGAAACAGCTGGCTCAGCCCTAAGACTGCAATAACATCATATCGCATTTTGTCCGAACCTCGCAAAAACGGTCATGAAAACAACATTTTGTTAACTATGTTCATAACTTCCATAACAGCCAAACTGTTGTTGTTTTTACATGACATATATTTGGTTAATGAGGAAGTTTAGAGCTATTGCTGGACAGATTTTGTTCTTTTCTTCTGTTATTTTGTTGCTTCTGAGCCAGGCTAGTCTATTCTTAATGCTAAGCTAGGCTAAGGCTAACTGCTAGCAAAGTGGTACCAATCTACTCACGTAACGCTTGGCAGGAAAGTAAATAAGCATAATTTCCTACTAGGCTGTGGCACCTTTCTCAAAATTGAAGAGCCATTTTGGCTGTATCTCTAAAACTCCTTCTTTTCTACCTTGTTGCTCAGGTGGCACCGTGTGGCTATCAGTGTGGAGAAGAAGAGCGTCACCATTATTGTGGACTGTAAAAAGAAGATGACAAGGCCACTCCACAGAAGCGACCAGGCTGTCATCAACACAGATGGCATTACTGTCTTTGGAACCAGGATCCTGGATGAGGAAGTCTTTGTGGTAAGGCGGCCATGTTGAATCCCATTTCACCTGGTTTAGGCTAGCTGTATTGAGTGACTATGATAATTCATGTGAAGGAATGGGGCACTGGGGGGGAAATTGGCGTTAGATGAGAAGATGGATTCCACCCACGTCTGTGTTTTTTTTGGCTATCAAAGCCAGGAGGTGGTTAGTTTGGGTTAGAAGAAAGACTACAGATATTAAAAAACACATTTCTGTTTATGGACAGATTAAACATAATCGAGGGAGCTTTAAATGTGTTAGTATGCTTTGGAAGATTGAGGAGAACCATGCTCATTGTTTCCCCTTCCTCCAGGCTTTATGCTAAGCTAACATTAGACTCGTCATCTCCTGGCTCCAGCTCCACACCCAATGCCCAGATACGGAAAGGAAATAAGTGTGTTTCCCAAAAGTCTTAAACTTTTCCTTAAACGCTTCCTTAAGTTGCATTAGTGCCGAGGATGTAAGTACAACTAATGTTAGTGACTACATGACTGTTATTATCCTAAAATACAACACTTTTTCTTTAACTGTCTCATTCACGATTCTTCAACACAAGAGCGCCTCTCACAAAGACACCGCTAAATTCAGTTATTATGTCCTCATGGAGTTTGGAAGCCTTTACCTAGGTATCAGTGATTCCTCCAGCCTGGTTAAGTATGGATGTAATTGAAAGCATGTTGAGATTCTTATTCTCAACGAGTCTCATTTTGTGAAAAGGGACAATTTTAGTGTCTAATACTTTAAATCCAAACGCTTTAAGTCCAGACATTTTATTTGTCTTTCATTAACTTGTGCATACAGTAAATGGTGAATTTTATTGGCCAGAACAACAATATTGGCTTTGTGTACTTGGCAAGAGCCATAAGTAATTTCTGTGGAAAGGCTACTTGCACAGTGTATTATACAAAGTGCTTTTTTCCCTCTGTACACTGGTTTTATTTATTCGAATAGCTGACTTAATAAAAGAAAGACTGAGGTCTAACGTGCCTCAGTGTGTTCGAGATGCATGGATTTTGGTATTATTTATGAATTCATATCATATTGTTCCCCCGAATAACTGTGAATATAAGAGCTCGGCGTCATAAATCACAGCTCGGGGTATGTTTACCGAGGTGGTGATTATGAGATGGAGGTCTTAGCCACCAGGTTTAGCACAGGTAGCTGTGCGCTGAGTGGAAAATGTGAGCTGAATGCTAGCACTGAAGACAATAGGCTCTCTTTGATGTCTGCATGTGGAATGTTTGCTAAGTAGAACAGTCTGCAAAACGTTTGCCTCCAGGTCAGAGATGACTTTCCACAGAAAATGGGATCCCACTCCTCTTCAGTGACGATGATCTTCGAGCTCTTTGGCAAGCAGATCACTCACGCTAGATATTGAGGTTCAACATATAGACAAGTTTAGGTCATGATAATAAGACCGAGGATAATTCATGGCAACATTTATGTACATTAAGTGTTGCTAAATTGCAATGAGCACAATTATAGTAAATTAGTTTTATAACATTGCCAACAGTAAAGAACTTTGGAGTGAAAGCCACAGTGATTAGAGTTGGGATGATAATTAAGGTAATTAAGAGTGGAGTGGGGAGGATAAAAGTAGCACTCACACCAAGCCTTTTCTATTTTAATGTTGATTTATGACCAGCCATTTGGCTTTTGGGAGTGCTCTTTGTTTGAACATATATTACGCTAAATGGTGTTGAATTACAGAGTAATTTGTTTTGTTCTTTTTTCTTAAAAAAAAAAACCTGGAGAAGAGAAAATGATTCCTTTTGTTCCAGGGGTTGAGGCTTTTTGCACATTGCAAGGTGGTTTTAATCAGTGTATCACACAATAGCAATGCTGTGGTGGCCTAGCTAGAAATGCAGCCATATCTTAAACTGTAATTATTTCCACTTCAAGTTTAATAACCTTAGATATGTTGATTGCAAACTGGCTACTTGTAGGCACACAGCACTGCTAATGCTAAAAAAATCCTACTGGCCACAGGGGTCTTTGCTAATTACTATATATTCCTATAGATAAAGGCAGGTCATAAAGTAGATGTAAGTCATGTGTTTGGCTCGGATTTGTTCCTTATGGGATTATACTTTGGCATGCCTTCTATAGCTGTTGTAGGTATGCTACAATCAGTGTACCTTGGAGGCTATGGAAACTTCTGGAACACTGATGGCTGCAATTTCTAGTGTAGATAAACACAACGTGGAAAAAAAAAGGATATTAAATCCAGATTCTCCCGGATCTTCTATGTAACCTCATAGAGATGCTCCTAAATTATGGCTTAAATGTCGGATGTCTAATTCATTGTGACTCACAGGATTCCCATCCAGCATAATTGTGTAGATTTTAGGTTACACAGCTCTGCTGCATAGAGTAGTACTCCCAGCTGGTGGAGTTTACTAGTTTGCTATTACTAAGTAATACTTATTTTGGGAACTACACTTATTTTGCCTATGTGCTAAGAGTTAGATGAGAAGATTGATGCCAATCTCTCATGTCCGTGAGCCAGGAACCAATTAGCCTAGCCTAGCATGAGAACTGCGAAAGCAGCAGAAGCTCCAAAGTTTATTTAGTCGGCATACAAACAGAAAGTTGTGGTGTTGGTCAAAGTGTGTGGTTGGTGAACAACAGACAGGTTGTTTGTTTTCACTTTCCCATCTGTTTGGATAGAACATACAAGATACAACATGATGGTGAGCTTCAGACGGTTGTTATTGTGTTTTTGGACTGTGGAAGAGAGCGCTTTCCCCCTGTTTGCAGTCTTTATGCTAAGCTAGGCTAACCAACTCCTGGCTTCACCTCTACGTCGATTATCGATCAACCTATCCCAGCTGATTCCTTACCTTTGTTTGCTACCATTGCTTACCAATATGTTGGTCCATGATGCATTTTCAATTAATATTTTGTTTGATGACCTTTTTGATGACCCTCTGACTGGATCTCTCTGCTGTAGGCAGAGATGAAAGTGCAACTAACCATACCTTGTTAAATGGATCCAACAAGAGGCAAAAAAACGAAGCGCGTAGCTTATCTTCCACTGGGCTATCTGAAGGAATATGGATTTACAGCTAGGAGAAAATATCCAAGACCTAAGATTGAGAAACTGTGGCTGTAGCATATCTAGCATGAGCTTCACAGCTTTGGAACCACCCTGTAGTTTAATTACTGAGGCTGGCTGTGAGCTTTTTCACTAAAACGGCTCTGAGCTGTTAGCACATGGCTACATTACTGCAGTAGATTGCATAAGCAGGTGTCAAAGCTGGAAGCACAGGGAAGAGTGAAGGCTAGGGGAAAATATGATCAGTGTGTGCTTAGTCTTGGCTCGGAACGCACAGCTGTTTAAAAGATATGCTCACTGACCGGGCCTCCAAATGCCCCCCCCTTTCTTCTGCTTTTTCGTATTTTAAATAAAAGCCACAAGACTTTTGAATCATCTCTCATTTTTATGCAAATCCTTTCTTCAGACTTTAAAGGACAGGGTGGGAGTCTTTGTTTGGGCAGTACGTCAGAGTGTGTGTTTACACGTGTGTTGATATATGCGTGCATGCATGCATAAAAATGTGTGTGTGTTTGTGAGGAGGATCGGGGGGGAAGAGAGAGGCGAAGATAGTTTGTTTATGTGTCTGTCATTACTGGATAGTAGATTGTTCCAAAACGCTGTCCCTCAAGCAGGACAGTCTTTGGCAGAGGAATCTAACAGGGCTCCGATGGGCTCTAAGCCTTAAAGTGAATCATTGTTTATGGTTGAGTTGGCAGGAAGAGAAACGGTCTGACTGTTTCTCATCTGCCTCAGTCACTTTTCACCCTCCAGTAAACCGTCGCAAAATGTTTTGGTTCGGCTTGTGTAATAGGAATATAGTAATTAATTCATATTAATTGTGCCTGAGAAGGTCAGCCCTCACTTTGTTCTTTGACTTTTCTAACTGTAAAAGCTTTTGCTGACGGGAAAGAGCAGAGCAAGGATGAAGGAAAAGGAGACAGAGAAGTGAAGACAAGCGAGCAGATGCTTCAAACAGTTAAAGAGTTTTGCGAGCTACTGGCAGACAAAATGTTTTAATATTCGAAGGGTGCAAGACATTTGTATGCCCCCAGTGCTTGAAAAGAAATGTTATCCCTCCACTGACCACAAAGCCTGCATTTGATAAAACAGTGGGAAAAATCTGGAGAGTATTATACATTTTTCCTCTCCTCTGCTTCTTGGTTAATTGTTGTCCTTGTACAGTTTTGAAATTCCATCTCTCTATTTGTTCGTTCAAGACGTGTTCGCCTCCCAGAGTTTGGAAAAGTAGGCTTTTCAGATGACACATGTGTCAAGTCTGAGCGGAGGTGTATGCGTAGATACAGATAGAATAAAGGAAATAAAGAAGTGAGTTTTGGCCACAAAAGATACTGCGAGTTTGCACGACTTTCAAAGCAAAAACATCTGCAAGAGTTGATTTGAGTAGTCTAGTATGGCCACATCTGCGTCTGGAGGTTCAGTGCGACAGGAAGGTCACCGGTGACACCATTAAAGGCTTTGTTTGAACTGTTTGCCTGAGAGAGAACTATTAACTTACTAACTATTCCAAAACTGAATAGTTAGTTTTTATGGCAAGGTCTGTGGATTATCCTGAGTTGGGTCATTATTTCTGGAAAAGCAAGATCTAAATAATACACACCTGTACCGTCATCTTAAATCTTAAAGTGCAGCGCAGACTCCTTCTACACCCAGATACAATCCTGGTGTGGATGCTGCCCCTTCAGTCAGTAAAAAAAATCATCACATAAACATATAATTTGTGATCATGACACCCTTTCTTCTCCAGCCTCTGCCTGTCTGCGTTTGTGTTTTACTGGGTCAGACTGCAGATGCTTCGGACATATTCCCAAATGTGAGTTCCAGGTGCATTAACATCCCCCAGCTGTTCCTGCAGGCAAAGTGACCAGCTGCACTCGGCTGTAGACAGCAACGCTTCAAACACCCAATTATGTACTCACATGTTGTTCTGTATGTATTAGTGGACACTATTCGTCACTTAGTGTAGGGTAGCGCAGCAGAACGGGACTATTTTTTATTATTGATTTGTTTTCTCAGTTGTTGCTTTGTCTATAAAATGTCAGAAGACAATGAAGGATGCCTGGTATAGTTTCCCAGAGCCCAACATATTTGATTCACAATAATAAAACAGAGAAAAACCGCAACAGTGAGAAGAAAATCTTTGGCATCTTTGCTTGAAAAAATGATTTAAACAATTAATTGATCAAACAAAAAAGGCTACAGAATATTGCCTGATTGACTTATCAGCCTATCATATTTTTTGGCCAGATCCAGGTGCAGGCCAGCCAAGTTTTATATTTCTGATATGGACTCAGACAAACCGTTTTGTATTCCAGCTGAGATTCACATTCCTAATGTCTCTGTGTTCACTTAAAACACAGATATGGAAATATATTCACTCAAAGAGTGTGTGCAACAATAAACTAATAAGAATATGCTGCAGATATGTCCTCCAGAGTTGTACCATATGAGGAACTATTGCTGCATTTTATAAGTTTCAACACTTGCTCCCAGGGTTTGTTCTGCCCAAAATAACGTCTACCAGTCAAATGTCACATGTAGGCCCATAGATGGTGGAAGCCGAGCAAGAGAGGCGAGATTTGAGTGTAGTTTTTAAAGAAAGTCTCCTTGTAAGGCTAGATTCAGGCCCTAATGTGTTTCGTTACAGCAAGAAACTCCTCCAGTAATTGACGCTGTGGTGTTGATAACATTTCTAAACCATGTACGCTCTTAATTGTGTGGAATCAAACAGAAACTACAGCTTTGTTTACGCTTCCAAATTAGTCCAACAAATACTGGATTGGAAAACCCCTCGCGCCTCCTGTCATCTCTGATCTGGCGCCAGCAGGGGCTATCTGCATCTAATCACACTCGTGTTTTGATTTTTGAGGTCACTCATGTGCTTTGTTGCTCATGAATGAGGTAATGTGTGCTCATAATCAGATATCGTCTACTCGCTTGATCAAAGTCCTCCCTGAGCTCCGTCCCTTTGAGTGGCATGCAGGAGTCTGTATTTGACACCCTATTAGCGACACAATGCCAAGGACAGATTTCATGGTCTGCTGAGGTGCTTTTAATACCGTACCGCCCAATATTAGGTGGTCATGCATCTGCCAGTTATTTTCCTGAAGTGACTTCTGTTCCTAGTGGGTGTGGGCTGTGAAATGGGAGGGTTACTTACTTTTCACAGAAGACGCCAAAGTCGTCAGAAGAGGGAGAATCCAGTGCTGTCTGTTCACTGTTTTAGATTTCTTAGCTTAAAATCAGATGTGAAATGTGTGTGTGCTCGAGGAAGAAAAACAGTGCTGCTCTTTTTTTTCCAATACAAAAAAAACAAAACAGCCATAGTTAAAATGGATTGCCTGTGGGCGAAATGTACGCAAGAAAGAGTCTCTGCTCGTGTCTTTGATCAGTCTCATCCACTCCATTTTGTCCTTTTATGTACTTTTTCCCCTTCGGGTGGTTGTTGTTATACTTTGAGGTGAAGGTTAACATGCGTCGATGTGCTTTGTGTTAACATGCGCGTTGTGCGCAGACCCATTAATAGATCAATTGAAGTGTAGCCTAGACAAATGATTTATCCCATTGAGCCTGTGCCAGCTCTGAGCGGAGCAGGGGTGTTGCTGTAGATCATTCCTGGAATTCTAAGGAGGAACCTCAGCAGATGCCAGCGAGATGTGTAAGACAATCCAGACAATAACATCAACAAAAGCACCAAGATGCAGACGATGGAGACAAAAAGGGCAAAGGAAGAGGGGGGAGAAGCTCAACGTGGAGGTTGGGAGTGACTGAATCACTTACTAGCTGTATGAATGGGTTGTGTGTGGTCTCTTGACTTGACGTTTAGGGACTCTCCTGCTTGTTTTCTTGTTGCAGTAAATGCTATATACACCTTATATTCTTTCTAAATATACACATAAAGTGAATGAGCGAGTCCAAAGGGATTTAGAAAGTCATAATGAGTCATGTGATGAACTGTCGACCCATCGGGAGTGTTCCCCACCCACCTCTTGACTGAACATCAGCTCGGCTTCAGCCCCCTGCAGAGGATTAGTGGTCATGGAAAATGAATGAATGAATGAATGAAAAGTTAGTGTGCATGCACACTGGAAAAACAGAGCAGGGGAAAGCAAATCAGGACAGAGCCAAACGCAATATGTCTTTGTTTTTGACTGTCCTCCCTGTTTCCGGCTTTAACTTTGGATCCACCAGAACAGTGTTCGGTCTAAGCGTGTTTGTTCGGGACAGGCCGATTGCTTAGCTTGCTTAGTTTAGCAACTTTCTCGACAGCCAACTATCTTCACACTCGACTAGCTTGAGTTATTTGTCATTTAACAGAAGCGTTCATCCAAAGTTTCATCGTTGTGTTTGCGAGTTTAGCAAAACAAAATTGCGAACTTACAGACTTTTCTCCTTCTCTCTTTAGTTTCTCTTTCTTCGTCTCTCCTTAAATGTGAGGTAGCGTGTAACACTTAATACACTATACATTGGGTACTTCTGGCAGTAGTAACACACTACTAATACATATTTCCCTCAGATATTTGGAGCTCATGTCCAAGTGTGAAGCCGATCAGATGAGCGGTTGTTGTGAAAATCGAAGGACAGGCAGATAGAGGCTTGTTTTTTGTTAGGTTTGTGCCAAATTATAAAAGGACACACAGTTTGCAGGCTCAGTGACTGTCATCAATTTAAGATCTTCTGTTTGTGATTGTAGTTTTTTTTGCTGTTGTAAGAAGTTCAGAAGGTGCAGGGTGAACTCTTGGCAGGGCATTTTTCTCCTCTTTCTTTTCACTGAGCGTAGATTCAATAAGCACAAATTCTCTTGAACAGAAACGCCCTGCTCCACACTCCGTTACACACATTCACACCTGGAAGTGGACCAGTACGACCACAGTTTGATCCGTTGGCATTAAATGCCTTGCTCAAGGGAGGGGCAAGAGCTCTTTTTCACGCTCCCCACCCAGATTTATAATGCAGTCATGGGATTGTACTCTCAACCTTTGCGTTGCACGTGTTTTCTTTTGGCCGCTGTTATTTTAATTGGGGGACTGAGGAGAGAAAGAGAAACAATTGGATTCTATGGACAGTACTTTCCTGTTTGCTTTTCAGATTATTTTTCATTTTTGCAATTCTAATTCTTTTTGCGATTATTCTGGATTGCCTCCCAGCTACGAACCTGATACAGACAAGGGTTGAAATGTTCAGATCGTGGGTGTTACTGTTTGAAGAAAGTGTGTAATTGTATTACCACCTATGTGGGCAGGATCTTTTCTTCTGTAATAAGAGCAGAGCTACATTTTACTCCATGATCCTGTCAGCTGTAGAGAATCTCCCCTCCTGATACCTCCGCATCGTACTGGACGGACAGATTATGAACTTACTTTTTATGTGTATCCTCTGGCATTTGTTTGGGTTGTTCAGTACCCTGCTGCCATTTACTGGTCACTTATGATAGAAGCATAGAGGCGGTATATATCTAATGTATTCCAGAGGTCTAAGCTTGTACAGATGTTGCCTCTTGTAATTTAATGCAACCTGCATGTATGTGCTTCCTCTCACGGGGGCCACCCTGAATGTGGCCTTGTTTCACCTTTACACAGCACTTTGGTGATTTTCCCTCATTTATTTGTTCTCTTTGTTAATTATTCCAGGTGGATTCTGAGAAGGGCTCAGCTGATGTGCCCATATGGTAGATTGGTATAGATAATATCCTCCACATCAGTGGCATAGTAGTTCCTGGTTTTGAAATTCCTCAGGAGACAATCATGGAAAAAGAGCCTTTGGCTGATGGAAGGGTTGGGAGCGGGGATCTAATTTCCTTTTCCAAAAGCTCATGAAAAACAGACGGCCCAGATAAGTACAGACCTTGGTTATTTATCTGCTGTGTAAGGGGACTTGCCGTCCCTAATGGCTGAGTGAGGGGACTGTACAATAGTTCTTTTTTAAAAGCTTACAGACTCTCCTAAAGCCTTGATTTATTCCATACAGTTATATATAATTAATAGTCAAGAGACTACTACCTCTGATCCTGTACAACATCTGCCTTGTTGTTTTATTGTCACATTTTATTATCATCACTTTGGTGCAAAGCTTGGGCAATCAAGTGAGGAGGAATAGGTGAATACGTTTCCATTGGCATTTGGTTTCAATTTGTAATCACGAAAGAAACAAAGAAAAAAAATACAACGTGAGAAGTCCCTTGAGCATCAGGGCTCAGGAAATAAAAGTCACGTTCATTTTCTGTACACAGACCGGGACAAAAGATCAGCAACTGTGTCAGAAAATACCCGTGGCTTCCATCAAAAAGTCAAAAGCCAAAGCTAAAACTGTAAGTGGAGTGGTCAAATACAACTTCCAAGGAGCACTTCCAGTTAAAAATCCACTTTAAAATCAAGTTGCGTACTGTAACGTGGAGCGGGAGCTGAAAATTACCCTTCATAGAAGCTTACAGTACATTCACTAGTAAATCCATCCACTTTTGGATTCTGGATCAATTCTGGATGGATCCAGCGACTGTGGTGCCTTGTTTTGTTCCCAGACGCAATGATGGATTGTTCTGTATTGGCCATAGTTTTTATTCGTTCCTCTGACTGGCTTCTCCTCAATAGCAACAGTGGCTGATGCTCTTTGTAGTATTTGAAGCCGTTTGCCAAATAAAACTGGAAAACCTTCCCAGAAACTAAGTTGAAATAAATATAACTGATGGCCATAACGTAAATCTATAGCAATGTTAATTATCCAGGAGACTTCGTGTTTATATTCAGCTACAGTGAGAATAAATGAAAATTACACTGGGGGAAAACACTACCCAAAGCGAGACTCTATAGCCTGTGAAATTTGTTGTGGCTTCTGCTGACATGCTGCTTTTCTTCTTCTTCTCTTCTACCAGGGTGACATCCAGCAGCTGCTGATAGTGGCAGACCCCAGGGCAGCCTATGACTACTGTGAACACTACAGCCCCGACTGTGAAACCAGCACCAACCACCACGACACCCCCCAGGCTCAGGAACCTGAGGGCGAGGTCAGTATCTGGAGTGGGAAGAAAAAGAAGGCTGGGCGAGATGGATTTAAGAATAGAGATTGAGTGAGTGAAGAAGTTGTCTGGAAAGGGAAGGAGGTGGGTGAGAGGAGGGGAGGGTTTGAGAGATAGTTGGACTCGATACGAGGGGGGGAGGGGTGAAGGAATTGTTGTAGCAAGGAAAAGAGGGAGGGGAACAGGGTGGGAGAGAATATGGGAGCTGGAGATTTAGTAAGGACGATAACAGGAATTTGGAAAGGTGCCTGCAGACTTGGGTGTTGTGAGTGAAAGTTCAGAAGAAAGAGCTGGAGTAAGAGAATAAATTAGGGGCCTTGGATGGATGCAAATTAAGTATGTCAGTATGAAAGACTGAGTGCGTTACAGTCAAAATGAAATTTGAATCCACCTCCCTTTTTGTGTAATAAAATGAAAACTATAATTTTGCTACAACTATGGCATATTCCTGTTTTTCAAAAAAGGATAAAAGTGTCACTTTTGACATATTTATAGAAGCAAAGTCTAAACTTTAAAACTCTCAGTGGGCTTCGAACATGACATGTTTTCCTGTTTCTAATTAGTGCAAAAATAGCACTGGTTATTTAAAGTTAGCAATTGAAATGCTAACTGGTATTTTCTAACCTGATCACTAGTTTCCTATGTTTCTGTGTCTAAGTGACTAATGGGGACAAGCATTTTTGAAATTATTGAGTGAGAGGGCTGCGGCCAACAGCCTTAATCCTTGATATCCTTCCACAGTATACTTAACATATACAAAAGAGTGCTTATTTCTGAAACTAGGCTCGGATTGTCATTCATCATAACACTTTGTGCAAACTCGGCAGAAAAAAAAATGGTGGAAAGACAAACTAAGATGGTTTGGGTGAATATCACTTTGTTTCCGTCTTGTTTCATTGAAGTGTCATGCTGTTATGATCCGTGAGGTAAAATGACTGTTTTTGTCAATGCAATCTGGTGGTCTCGAGCACAGCAATATAACAGCTGTTTCTGGTTAAACAAAAAAGGAGCTTACTCTTCCACAAAAAAGGACTGTAGAGATCCTTTTCCATGATGTTGTCAGACACTTATGATAACAGTCTGAGCCTTCAGTATCAACGGCAAAAATAAGCACTTATAGTGGACATACATTGATGTTGTGTGATTACGTTGCAGCCTGTTTCTCGGCTACTGGCGGCACCCTCGCTCCATCCTGGTCTTTGACACAAAAACATGGGAAAAAAGGGTGAAAATTAGCATAGTTACCCTTTAGGCCAGGGGTGCAGGGGGAACAGTTTGGACACGCCTGCTTTAGGCTATCTGTCCCTGTACAACATTTGGTCAGACCCATCATGCTGTATTTCAAGTGAAGGCTAGCAAGCTAGGCTAAAGCTCCCACTCGGAAAGTCGAAGCTAACTAGACTGTACAAAGGAAGGGGTTTAGCTAGTGTTAGCAGTCTGTCTTTTATGGCTCCAATTACAGTGTTGGCAAATGACCAGCCTGTCAAAACCCAAAGCAAGCAGAGGCCCTGCCATCATCGCTGTACTTTAATAATGACATGGAGTAATGTATGGAGGCACAGTGTAACACAGGGAGCGCTCAGACCACAGCTGGGACTAAGCAACAGCTAACAGAGTTAGCATGACGTTTCTCCTCCCTCCCCCCAATATGAACTTTTTTTTCCCTCATGGTTTCTGTAACACAAACAATGGCCTGTGACAGCTAATAATAACAGGAGAAAACTGTTTAAGCCAGAGCATTGTGCAGCGTCTGTCAGAAATACACAAAAAGTAGAAAATATTCCCCTCAAATTTGATGATCTCAAAACATTCTGACAAACAGTCCTCCAGGCAAAAGTGCTTTGACATAGACTGACTTGTATGAGTTTCTATGTCAACTCTAATCTATCTCTTTTTTAGTCTGTTTAGTTATACTCTTGGAAACCTGCTGACATATCAAAACACACTGTTGAGTCTGAACTCATCTTCTGAAATGTAAATTTTATTGCCACTGGCTCCACGACATCACTCGTAGCCTCTTCGGCCAGATCTCTTAATTAAAACACAGTGCTTTGTGTCAGGGCCTCACTTTTCCTTTTTCATCTTCATTTTTTGTTATTTTGCTAGTTTAAGCCTTTTTGTCGGCTGACATTTTCCTTCAGTATTTCACTAAATAACTGATGAGCTCACACTGGAAACTTTTCCTTTTTCCCTGCCACGAAGTCTGAGCCCACTTTGGAGTGGCCCCGTGATTTATATCACTAACGAGTTCTGCAGGCTCTGCCCAGACTCCCAAGGAAATTTAAGCTTTTCCTTCCCCAGCTAGACTCCCAGTACCTGGAAAAGTAGACTTTAGATCCCTCGTTCAAGAAAAAAAATCAGAAGCCGGTTCTCTTATTTGAAAATATTGGCTGTACAGCGGGTACCATGTCCTGGAAAATATTGCTTCATCATCAAGTTACTCTTCAGCGCCAAGACAAGGAGCTTGTCAATTCTAAATAGACAGCGGGGAGCAGTTTGGATGCAAGAACATTGTAAATCTGTTTTATTCATTGTTGGTTTCTGTACAGTTGTAACAAGAATGTTTTTCTTACATTCCAGCTTAGTATTTTACAGAATTTATTTTCTCCTGCACAACTAGAAAAAAAAAATCATCCGGAGGACAAATTGCTGTTGTAGAAGTCCAAATGTCACAGCTGTAAAAAGTGTTTTTGTACATTGAGGTCTTAACTTCTATCCCTCAGTACTTTTTTAAAACCGTCCGTCTACAATTCTTCAAAAGCCGAGTGTGGCCTTTTGAGGATGCTCCTTGACCTAAAGCACACTGCCTTTGGAGTCGTCAGCCTCATGTCTGCAGCTGGGTTAAAAGAGGAAGAGGGAGTGATGCAGGAGGAGGGAGCTATTTTATGAGCACACTTCAGTATTTACGCCTTTCATCCAAGCTTGCGGTGAAGGCCTTCAACCCAGCCAAGCACTTCGACACCATAAATCTTTATAAATCCTTCCTTTTCTTTCTCTATCTCCCTCTCTGTATTTCTCTCTGACCCTCTCCTTCTCCCCTCTCTGTCAGTCTTGTTGGTCTGGCCATGGCTTCACTCTTGTGTGACCTCTCTCTGGGCCACTGAACAGCGGCCCAGCCAGCATTGCAGCAACCCGTGGATCTTGTATTATTTTTATGAGCTTAGCAGTCGTCCAGGGAATAATATTTATCCCTGAGCTGATAGAGCGACGTATATCAGGGTCTGGTCTGTTAACATAATCTGCATTACTTTTTTAAAAGACGTTAGCGTTAGTAGAACTAAAAGAAAAAATCAGATCAGAAGGAATCTTAAGGTTTTAGACCTTGAGCTGAAGTGGCTAAATTGCATCATATTATATTGGTTGTGGGCACCAATAAATAAAGATATAGTGTGATATTTCTGGGGAATATACTTACTAGTGTTGTTGTCAGGAGTTATATGAGAAGTTTGACACCACTTTCAAGCCTGTATGGTTAATATAAAGGTGGAGCCATGTGATAATTAGCCTAGCTTAGCATAAAGACTCAAGCAGAGGGACAACTTGACATTTCTACTCTTTTTGCATGGATTAAACAAACATATAACATGCAAATTAGTGGTTTTTATGTATCTTCGTAGACAACCTTTTTTAACCTTTTTTTTTAGATAGAGCCAATTTCCCTCAGCTTAAGCTAAGCTTAAACCTGCTACTTCTCCTCTAACTCTTCTGAAGAAAGTGAATAAGACTCCAGACTTATGTCACTGCATGGTGTTTATTATGATGTTCCCTCTCTGGCGGGTCAGGTTGATTTCATTCACAAGTATAAATAAAAGACAACAAAATACACAAAACATTCCAAATTATGATATGCAGGAATGCTTTGAAGATCCGAAAAGAAACATAATGTGTAAGAAAATTAGTAAGGTGACACAAAGACTACCCACCATTCTTTAACAGGGGTTTGTTTTACTCTCTGCTACTGTATTCTGTATGTTCCCAACAACAGTCCAGCTAGCTCAAGGTTTATGTTCTACAGTGCGCATTAATGAAATCCTGGGGCTATTGTTGGCTCACAAAATTAAGTGGTAGAGGCATATGAGTTTTTATTGGCATGACATTAACCCGCCAACATCCTGTTGGAAGCAAACAAGAATCTTAATTGCTGTTTGCTTGGTTACACACATGAACCTTTCAATATGGCCATGTGCGGCTCGGGGGGGGTTTGGATAGAAGGGGAGCAAGGACTGCTGCTGTCATCCATATTCATCCAGAATTGTTCAGTTTGATAATATGGATGGGATATTTTCATCGTTTGACCATGTTATTTCTAAAATAACATGAGGACACAGAATACTTTAAAGGTGTACAAATAGTTGGCATGCTCTTAGATGCCATGTAAATAATGTACAGTATGTCTGTCAGACTGCCTGCTGCATTGTTTACATGATTGTGCTAATTATTGTATCTCCTCCTCCCTCTTGCCTTTTTTCCTTACAGTACACTAACTATGAATATGGTGAGCTCTATGACTACATTGAAGGAGAGTTAACCACTGACACTCCCCCAACTGAAAAAGTCAAGACCGAGGTAACGCCTGACTAACACGGTTATCATGGCTGTGGCCATGAGTAACACACATACAGTCTTCTCCCACTTTCTGTTTTACCAGCATGTTTTGATGTCTTCCATAAGTTTTAGCTAAACATGTATCACCACAACGTTTACATTCATGATATTCTTGCTGCTGTAGACATGTGCATTAACAAAAACAGTTGAATACAACTTGACGTTTACTTTATCTTGCCTCATTTCAGACAAATGTGGGTGAAGACTACTACACCGGTGAGTATGACTACACCATTGTGGACGGAAATCTGCCTGAAGCTCCCACTGACACTGCCGGACAAGGCCAGGTAACTTTTTAAATATCCGTATTATTCACAAAGATCAAGACCTAATCATTTTCTCCACAGGGAGATACGAACCACAAACAGGAAACATGTTTGATAACTGGTAAAAGTCAGTTATAGTACAACGTGGTAACAGCTGTTGAGGGTTTGTAATTTGGCAACAATATAAGCAGAACTTCTGCAGAATTATTATGAGATTTTTGTGAAATCAGAAAGGTTTGGACCACAGATTGTGCATCATTGACTTTTAACATCCATCCGTCCAATTAAAGTCCTAATTGAATAATGAATGTTTTAAAATGGGATTTCAAAAAATGCTTGGGCATCACAAACATATTTTTACGATCATCTCTGGGGAATGAAACCCAACAAGGCCTCGCACACTGCGCTCATCGACTTCCATGAGAAACCGCCTTCATCAAACAGAATCCGGATAAAGACCGAAGCAGGAAACTTTGTCATTTAATGAACCGTAACCAATGGAAAATCAGTAGACAAGACGTATCCCCCTATGTTTCTGCCATATCCTGAATTTGGCAGTTCCTGTCTTAATTTGTGCTAAACCATTACATAAAACACAACGTAATGAGGAACATTTGGGGGTTAAACTAAAACAATACGCCCGTGTGCTCCGTCAGCCAAATGTCTGCCATTTGCATTGCGATGTACCTTGAGGAGGATAACACAGCTTGAGTCAGCTTGAGACATTACGCTGATTCAAAATGACAGGCCAGAGGGGTAACCACGGAAACTAAACATGTGGTGTCCTATGTTGGAACACTTGTCTGATTACTGAGGACTGTGACAGGCAAGACAACGTTTAGACAATGTCATAGAAACGTCATTCCTATAGACTTATTACAATACAAAAAATACAATTGGTGGATGCTTTTGATCAAAGTGTGTTGCAGTAGTTTGTTGGATGAAGCCCTAAAGCAGTAGGCCACAATATTCATTGACTGTTCTGAACATGGAAGCACTCTCTCAGAATGTTTAACCCTCAAGAAATCTTGGACTATGAAAAAATCCCATGAGGTGAATCACATTTGTGAGTTTTTGCAACGTCCTCAAATGCATCGGTGTTGCAACTGTGCAACAACGTTTATCTAACAAAAGAGCGCTTAGAGAGAATTTGCATGAGATTCCTGGATTCTTTCTCTGTCAATATTTGCTATCTAATGATGCATTTCAGTTCAACACTTATTGACATCTTTCAACAAGCTGAGCACCGTCTGATTTACAAGGCAAAGCTTGTGAATCAAAGTTCAACAGTTCCTGTATAATCATTGCATCTCTTCAGTGCCTCAGATTCTGTGCAAACACAGATTCTTACGAGTCTTGCTAGTGTTTCTTTTCTTTCTTCTTAAGTAGTACTTCACCAGGTTTTGAATAGTCCTTGAACGTTCTTGGTTGTGTGAACATTTGCATTTGACTTTCTCACCATAATTGAAATATTTCAGATTATGCTCTAGATGACCTGTGACTTCACAGCATGGATATATTTAATAGTCTATATTTCTTTATTTTGTGCCATATTGTAATATATTTTACTGTTCACTTTTTCAAAACATCAATGTGTCAGTAATTTGGGACATCTCACATCCTACTGCAGGAGTTTCATGTATGTTGAGTTTCTATCCTGTCCCAAATTAGATACATGGATGTGTGCACAACTAAGTTGATAATTCTTTAGAGGAGGTTGACTTAGTTGTTGTCCAATAATTTCAGACTAATGCCTTAACTGTGAATCATGCTTTAAAAACATGTGACTCATTGAAGCTGTTCACATGATTTCATTTCACTAACCAAGCCTCCATGTTCCCTCCCATCATAACAACCCCTGCCCCCCTGTTTTGCGATGCCTGGATTGATCGCAGAGCTATGAAGGGGAAATAGTGGATGATTACATCACCGGTGTGGAACAGGTCGGGGTGGACACCACTGCTGCCGTGGAAACTGCCGCCCCAGTGGACACCCAGGATAATGTGGATCCCGCCACTGACGTGTATGAGTTTAAGGAGTACGAACTGAAGGAATATGAGAACAAAGAGTTTGTAGAGAAGCCATACGAATATGGTGATTATGGCGATTATGGCACAGCTGACACCAAGCCTACATCTGCAACATATGAGGAAGAGTTTGGTCCTGGCGTTCCAGCGGAGACCGATTTCAAAGAGAGCAGTGTAAGTGTAAGCGGTTAGGGGTGATGGTGGGTGGGAATGTGGAAAGATGAAGATGTTGGTGGCATTTGTTTGACGGATTGTTTGCAATGCTCCTTTTTTTTGGTTTGCTGTTTCTAATGGTATCAGGTTGTAGCTTGGAGCATTCTGCATGCACATGGACCAAACACAAATACACCAGCAAGCACAAACACACACCTTGTCTGTCTAAGCCTCCTACAGATAAACAGATGTCAACCCCAGCTGTCAGTAGAGACACACCCTCTGTAACCTCTTGGTCTTAGTGACCTCTGCTGTTTATCAAAGCCATACTCCCCCCCCCCCCCCGGTTATCCCACCAGTGATCTGTTTGGATTAACTGATGACAAACAAAGTATTTGCAAATGTTTTTTCATCAAATCCACCGAGATCAATATCTAAATCCAGATAGAAATATCTGCTGAAGCAGTGTCTACCATGGCTTGTTTCCAGCATCCTTCCATGCCTCGGGATCCAGATTCTCAGAGGCAGGAAGTGACACTGTCCCTGTCTGGATGTTGGCATGTGATCTGTCTGCCTTCGGGTTAATCTGAACCACTCTAGTAGTGCTCTATACTTTGCAATCTCAGGACACCGCAGCCCTACTCCATGACTTTCTCAAAAAGAGTTTCCTCTTCAGGCTAAACTGTACGATCTGGTGGTTGCTAGGACATACTGATGTAGGTGGTTTGTGAATTCTTCTCATGTGAAGTCATTGTATGGATAGTGTCAGGTAACGACCTCTGCATTTGTGCACAGTTGGGGTCTTTTTTCAGTTCCTGGCTTTAAGGAAGCTTAATAAATAGGAGTCAGACCAAAATCTAAATTATAGCTTCTTGCAAAATGATTCTTGAGGTTTATTTTTCCAGTAGGCAGAAAAAAAACCTGCTTTTCGCCTAGAGAGCTACCTAAATCCTTTAAAGCATGCAGAACACTAGTCAGCATTTTTTTTTTTGTTAGCAGTTTTGCTGGTGTTTTAAGCAACCTCTGTAAAAGACAAGACACCCAGCAGACAGGGCATCTGCTGCTCATTGGTCTCTGGCTTTCAGATCTTTGGTGCTCTGCCTTTACACATAAATGTCAGTCCTGTTTCTGTGTGAAAACTAACCTGGTCTGTGTTATATCTGTAGGTGACTGGAGGCCACAGTTACCTGGGAGAAAAAGGAGAGAAGGGTGAACCTGCTGTCATTGAGCCAGTAAGTGAAGTATGACACAAAAGGTCAGCTTTGTCCAGGATACTTCTGTGTACAAAGCTAAACAGCTAACATTTAAGTATCAAAGGTGCTATGTGTAGAATTTAGTGGCATCTACTTGTGTAATCACTGCAATCTCCTCACATCACTTTCCTAGTGTAAAGTAGAAACAACACTTGAGAGGCCCTGTCTAGAGTATTTAGTTTGTCTGCTCTGGGCTATTGTAGAAACATGGTGTTTCAAAATGGCGGCCTGTGAAAGAGGACCCGCTCCCACTGCAGATATGAAATGATCGTTATTAAGTAACAAAAAAAAAAAAAAATCTAATTTTTTTTTATCTTATTGTTTGCCTTATTCTGAAAATAAAGGCCCTGTATCTTACACACTGCAGCTTTAAAAGTCATGTTCATCAATTCCTCTAGGCCAGGGGTCGGCAACCTTTTTGGCTGAGAGAGCCGCGAAAGTAACCTATTTGAAAATGTTCTTCCATGAGAGCCATATAATATTTTTTTTGGGGGGGGGGGGGTGCAGTTACGGCATTTGACGGTGGTGCGGCGGCGGGCTCGGTGGACAGCCCAACATACTGGCGCAGCGGGGTGGATGGCCCACCATACTGCCGGCTGCGGCGGTGGGCGCCTCTGCGATCGACTTGATCACGTCTGGCGATCGACCGGTAGCTCGCGATCGACGTATTGGGCACCCCCGTTTTAGTGGTACGCAGTACCGGACCGTACCGGCTTACTTTCACTCCTCTGCGAGTCATCAAAAGAGCCACATCTGGCTCGCGAGCCATAGGTTGCCGACCCCTGCACTAAAACAATAACTAACACAAATAAAATACACATAAATACTTTTTTAAAGTAATTTATTTTCCCAAGCCACTCGGAGCCGCAGTGTAAGGATGAAAGAGCCGCATGCGGCTCCGGAGCCGCAGGTTGCCGACCCCTGATCTAGGCTAAATGCATAAGGAAAAAAAATGTCCACTAATCCAGCTAGCTAGTTGCTAAATAGCTAGCAAGCTAACTGGCTAAGATGTGCAACCTGGAAATGAAAGCTACTTTGATTGGCTTGGAAAAAGCTAACTATTATCTGTCTAGCAACAACAACATCCTTACTCACTAATTCAACAACTAATTTACAGACAATTTGATCGCTATATATGTGTATGAACATTGGGACTCTACTTCTCTCTACCTAGCTATCAGCTAGCTAGATAGCTAAATAGCTAGCAGCAAAACAGCTAGCCAGAATTCTCTCAGTTTTTCTGTCTGCTTCGTGGTTGTCTTGGTTATTTTAGCCAAGAATATGTTCAGATAAGTGACATATTTCAAAATCAGTTTTGACAGCCTTCCTTATCAGCGGAGACTCTTCAACGGTTGCATGCGATGATTTATAAAGTCCATAAATGTCCTAGATGCAGATTCCCTGCATATTTTCTTGGGTAATATGTTTTCTTTTATCTGTTCCCTCGAGCAGATGCTGGTTAATTTCTGGTTCAGTGCAACTGAACTAAAAGTCATGTTTATGTTATATTCTGTAGCAGCTACAGCCAAGGCTTTCTTCTCTCCTGATGAGATTTAGCAGACAAACTTTGGTCTGATGGCCATAGACGAAACACTGTCTATACAAAATGCTGCCATCCTATACAATTTACCGCTATAGGCTAAACACAGACTGAAATAGCAGCTGCAGTTATCGTGTCTCCTCCCATACCATCTGTACCACCACAGGTTCCCATCCAAATCTTTGACCACACGCGTACACATACATTATAGAACATCAGATAGCTGAAGAATTGGTGACTGCTTTAGCTTGTAACTAAAAGTAAGTAGCCCTTAACCTCAAACCCAAAGCACCCGCTGGCTCTCATTTTCCCTTTACTGGCTGCCTTATAATGCTACTGTATCTACTTTTTCCTCTTTCAGGGGATGCTTATAGAAGGACCCCAAGGAGCCCCCGGCCAAGCAGTGAGTATCACGTTCTCCTGCACTCCTGTCTGCCTTCCACAGATGGAGAACAGCTAAAGAGGGAAAAAATGTCTTTATGGAAAGAGCATCAGCCCTGATCGCCAGTGAAGCTTGAGTTGGGAGAGACAGTCAAAATGTGTATTTGTGCATGGATATGTGTGTAAGAGAGAGAGAGAGAGAGAGAGAGAGAGAGAGAGAGAAGAGGGGGTTGGGGGGTATTTTACGTTGAGGCTTATTTCTTTTTGAACCCATGTCTGTCTGTGCTTCTGTCTTTGTTGGTGAAGTATTGGACTGTGGTGGGAATGCTGGTTAGCAGCAGTTTGTGGATATAATATGTTAAGTGTATGTCTGTCTCTGTGTGTGATCTCAGGGTCTTCCCGGTACCCCAGGATTGCAGGGTCCCCCAGGTGCCCATGGAGATCATGGTGAGAGGGTGAGTAAAGGCTGGCCTTACTTCACACAGCTGTTTACACATGTTTCTGAGAAGCTCTGTCACCCATTCTCCAGTAATTGTTAACATAACAATTTAACAATTTAGTTTTAATTTGCTGAAAGACAAATAAAAGATAAACAATTCAAACCTCAATATCAGCCAAAACAGGCCATAATTGACACAGAATGTACTAAAATACTAACTTTAACCTAAGTTATTCATCTTACTTGTGAATTTATGGGAGTCAGCATATATATTTAAATAAACACCCCCGCCCTGCATGTGTATTCTTCTTTATTGGAAAGCTGTGAAGTGCAGCCTCGATGCCATGGAATGAATAACACAATTGGACACAGCTTACTCGTGCAGCAGTAGGGGGGGATTAGTTAGGAGTGGTGCAGGGAAATGAGATGCCCATAAACTGTCAATACACCAACAAAGTTCTGAGAAACAGCTGTATTTGGTGTGCTACAGGACTTGTGAGAAGTTCAAGGAACTCCTTGACGCCATAAAATATGCAGAAGGCAAAAATTTTCTCAGGACTTTTTTTTTTTTTTTTCTCGCAGCACCGTGGGATTCCACTCATTTACTTGATTGATTGAATCATACAGAATAAGTGCCTGTCCCCTCCAGAAGACTGGATCTCAGCTTGTTTTTTTCCCAAAATGTGGTGATTGCCCCTCACCCCCGCTTTCATCACCCTTTTAGCACATCTACGTATTCTGTCTCTGGAGGTTAACCCTTTAATTGCAGAGAGAGAAAAAAAAAAACAGTAACTCCTCCAGTGTGACCGGCAGACGTTGCCCGTACAAAAGCCCTATTGTTCACACTGGGTCAAAGTGATCAGAAAATATGTTGCTGGTCCAAACGTCCCTCCCCTTCCCTTCATTTCCTCCCACGAGAAACGGCCTCGCTGAGGATTGACAGGGGGATTAAAAGTGACTCGTTTCTGTAGCCTTGTGGTTTTCCGTTGCGCAGTATCCGCCTAGACTGAACGTTTGATCGGCTCATTTCTCTCATAATCACCGTCTCCCTCCTTTTCACTCGGAGACCACTTTCCCAGCCACATACAGTGGGACAGTCGTTAACACTAGATGTCGCTATGCCTGCCATAGCGGCAATGGATGGAGAGTATTTACCACCTCTGGGAAAAAGGCAGATGGGAACACATGGCATTAATTTGAGCCAGCAGTCTGAGATTTCTGCACATGACAGACTGCTAAGTAGATTCTGGTGTCTGTGGAAACACTGGGTACAACCTCAGCCTTTTTTTTTTGATAAGTTTTTGTTTTTATTAAGTCAAAATCTTGTCTCCATTGTAACAACCAGCTCATCAGCCAAATATCTCAACAACTTTGAGACAGATTGCCATAAAATTTGGTACAGACTTGTCCCCAGAGGGTGAATCCTAAAGACTTAAGACTTTGGTGAACCGCAGAGTTTTCATCTGGCACCAGAGATGCTTTTCAACCTGTCAGAAACATTCGTTCGTGATTTTCCGACAGCGCAGCTCTTTGTGTTATAACGCCAAAATAGAATGCTAACACCTTGTTGGCCTGTAAAATCACAAAGGTGGAGCATCCTGGTAGAGCATGTACAAAGGTTCAGTCACCCAGCCTCCTGCAGTAAGGACTCAGTCATAGTACATGGCTCGCCAGGGCGGTCCAGACTGCTGAAAGTTTAACCAAGTCTGAGATGTCCCAAAAGAGTCCATCATTCATTTAACAATGTCATCTCTCCTTTTGTGCTACCCACAGGCCAGTGATTTTTTGCCCGACTAGTGGAAAACAACTAAGAGTAGCAAAACTCTTTTCATCCATCAGACAGCTGTGAGCTTTCAGCTTTCTGAAACCTAATGTAGCATGTAGCATTACATTACATTTACATGTATTCATTTACCTGATGCTTTTATCCAAAGTGACTTACAAAAGGACATGTTAATGCAGCAATAAGTACTGTGACAGCACTAGAAGGGATGGATTTAGCATGCTCAGTTGTTGGTAGTGCTAGGAGAGGAGGTACTCTCTGAAGAGCTGGGTTGAAAGGAGATTTTTAAAGGTAGTCTCACAGACCTATGGATATATAGCAGTCAATATCTGTAGGCCAGCTTCATGAAAATCTATTCTTTATCTTGACTCGTGATTAAAATTCTCTGTCCTATTTCGCTCAGGAGGATTAGTAAATTCTCTACTTGGAATAAGCAGTGAGAGTGTAGCAAAGTTGGCCTGGTCTCGGTTCATTTTCGATTTCCACGGGGCATTATTAACGGGCGCAGAACAATGTGCCAACTGGATAGACTTCCAATCCAGAGGAACCAAACGAGTGATGTAGTGTAGTTAGTAAATTCAATTTACCAAAGTCACAAGCATTGCAAACAGATCTTTCTTATCAACCAAAGCTTTAAGTGCAGTTGTTGTGCCGTCCAGTTCCTTCAATACTGACATGCGTTCATGCAGGAACAGTAACACATCAGCAGCAGAAATCATGACTGTTTACAAAAAATAAAAATGTCCAAGAAGGACGCGCCTCTTCTGCACAGTCATCATATCAGATAAATGGTTATGATTAGCCTGACCAGATCCAGGGGTGGATGAAAATCTGCCTGAATGGGAGAGAGGCTAGACCGATCTGCCAGAGCAAATAAAACATGAGTTTGCAGATTTGTCTGGTTCCCAGGCTATAGCAAAGTACATTCCCATTGATATTACTGTCGAGTTTGCTGTGAAGTGATTAGTTGTTCAGCCTCTGCACTCCTGCTGCTCTTTTTTTTTCTTATTCAATTCACAGAACACCTCCAGGGTATTTCAGAGAAATGGCAAAATAATCATGCAATCTCATGGGAAAATATCGCTTATAAACCACATCGAATGAATTGTCCCTGACAGTGTTACATGCTGGTATTCAAGTCAACAAAACAATAGCTGATGCATCTCATTAAATGCGGGACATCGAGACATGACGTCCTCTTTCCTCTCATTCTCCAGGGTCCTCCAGGTCGTCCTGGTCTTCCTGGTTCAGACGGTGTCCCTGGCCCTCCAGGTACCATTCTGATGCTTCCAGTAAGTCCTGCCACCTTCCACATGCCCACTGGGCTGCCTTGCTTATTTCTCTCACATACTGTGCACCCTTCATCTCAAGCACTATCCCGTGAACTCGCTTCATTTAGTAAGTTTACCTCATAGCATCACGAGTAAGCCAAAGGATCGCAACCTTATTTTCTTTGGGTTACAAATCACTTACCTTGTAAATGTCAGCCAGTGAAATGGAGTGGAACCAGTGACTGAGGCCTTCAAAGGCGTGTGACACATATTTGTGTGTGTGTGTGTGTGTGTGTGTGTGTGCTTCCTGTGCTTGCATGCCAGCATATGTATGCATGAAATGTGTGTGTGTGTGTATGTGTGTGGCATGGTGACAGCTTTATAGGTTTGAGAAAAAAAAATATTTGAGCACACTCACCAGGAGAGACCATTAGATGTCCCACTCTGTAAAAAGAGACAAGACCATTTGTTTTTAATTGTGTTTCGTTTCTGTTTCGTGGTTGGCAGTTCCGTGCAGGCGGTGAGGCGCACAAGGGACCTGTGGTTTCAGCCCAGGAAGCTCAGGCTCAGGCTATCCTATCTCAGGCTAGGGTAAGTATCAGCTCTAAATATGACCCCAGTGCCTCTTTCTCACTTTAGAGGACACTTTACTATGATTTTCTGTGTCTTTGTGTACTCCTAGTAGCTGCAAATTTACTTTAACTTCAAGCTGAGGTCAAGTTCAAAATTGAGTTTTTAATTCAGAAGGAAAGTTCTCCAAGTTTTAAAAGAAAAACGACCCAGAAAGCGCAGTATATAATGTAGCATGTAATGAAGTCCCACTCATCCTATAAACTGAGTAAATTCCAAAATATGGACCTGTGTCAGGTCAGGTAGTATATAAACCCACACCAGATGTTCACACTCACTCAGGGGTCCTGATAACCGTGGCACTGTTGAAAAAACAGGTTGAATTATGCGTCTGTAAGCAAGGTGTGATCTATAGTAGACCACATGGAAATCATTAAGTGTTGCACTAAATATTCACACATTCACAACACGCTATGGAGCTGGAAGGCTGTCAAAAGCGTTGACCTGGTGTTTAGTAATGTCTTGAAAGCACTTGTCACCTCTCTATATTTGTCGTTTACGCCAGAGGTTTGGCCCGGGGCAGGAAAGAGAAAAAAAACATGGCAGGAGTTGCGAGTGCGAGGGGAATTGAAGGGATACAATTTTTTAACTTGTCTTTGACCTGTTTGCACAACAACCGCAATGCACATGCACAACCTAATATGTGTGATTCACACGGAGCATGAGACGCTTATTGAATTAGCAAATTCACCTCTTCGGAAATCAGGCTGCAAATAAATCCCAGACAACTTTTTTGGCAGCACAAAACTGTGGTCAACCATGAACAGGAACAAAGACCAGAGTGGTAAATTCTGAACAAGAACAAAGTAAAGTTTGCACATTTGAAAGTTTCATTCTTTCTAGAGGCGAAATAAGTAGATTTTTATTAGTATTTTCTTTTCTTTATTCTTTATCCCTTGAGCCCAGTTAGCTGAACGACTGCCGTGTCGATATCAGTATCACAGATTCTTGCTTTGTCATGGAGACTCAACGTAGGATTTCAGCATCCATGCAATCTTCATTTAGCAAAATTGGAATGCTCCGGTGAAAAAGCAAGAATTTGCATGTGATGCTCTTCATTCTGAGACTAAATAAAAGGAAAATAATGCAACTTATTTCCAGAAGTTTCTGTCTATTCAAAGTGTCTCCATAAGACTAATAATCACTTCACAGGAACGTGAGTTCCAAGAAAGCACGTCTGAGCACACATTATCCTAATTACTTGCCGCAGAGGAGGAAGTATTGTGTTTTGATACATGAAATTGTTCCAGACAGGTATGAATGCAAAAGTGTCAACACTGTAAGCTGAACAGAGGCTTAAGGGTTGTTTTCTGTCTGATCCACAGCTGGCTATGAGAGGTCCTCCAGGGCCAGCGGGCATGGCAGGAAGATCTGGTCCTGTCGTGAGTAGCTTTTTAAAACCTTCAACACGCAAACACGCACGTACACCATTGATCTGCTCACTGTAGCATCCGCTTGTTTCACAGTTTATGGAAAACACGTTAGCTGATTAGTGCTTCTTTCCGTGGAAGTCCATGCTTTTATCGTTTTCGAACACGCACCACATGCACGCACAGGCCACCCTCTTCCCTATCTGTCTGTGAGCAGATTTGATTTTAATGCATCAACTTATGATATCCAGCTTGAATGATTGGTAAAAATCAAATCATGTTTATTTACACACAGTTTTGGGAGCGCCTTACTCTGAATGTGCCACATGAATGTTAGACCAATTCTGTAATTCTTGGATACTGATTTAATACATGTGGAGAGATGCTCCAGGACGTCTTTCTGACGTATATTCACAGTCCAAGTTTGTGTGTTTGGATTTAAATTAATCCAACCTTAGATTATGTTGGTTTCCTTGCCAGATGATGGGATGACCATCACTCAGTGCAGAGATGTTCATACATTAAGTCTCTGTGTCTGTGTTCATATTTTTAATAGGGAGGTCCTGGTGCTCCCGGACTTAAAGGTGACAGTGGTGATTCAGGTCCACAGGTGAGAAGAGTCTATGTCTTATTTACAAGGAATTCATTTTCATTTTGTTTTTTTAAAGTTGTGTATGTAATAATAACCACTTTTTCCCGTTTACATCTGAACATGAAGACATTTTAACTTGACTCCAATGTGTTAAAGCATTCATACGTTTTTCCCACAGGGACCCAGAGGTCTTCAAGGAGCAACTGGTCCACCAGGGAAAGCAGGAAAGAGGGTAAGAGTACTCTCTAACCAGGAGATTTTCTTTACCCTTTATTAAAACTCTGTGTCACAAAAGAAGATTAAGTTTAAAGTCCCAAATTTCTAATATTTCATGCCAACAAGAGTGCAAGGATCAGTGTCACGGTGCCCAAAGAGAAGAAGAGCCTGTTTAGATTCAAGCGTGGCCTTATTTCAAATAAGTCAGCTGCACCCAATAACTGTGTCTGCGGCTTGTGTAAAATTCATAAAGTCATGTTTACTTAAGCATAAACTAGTTAGAAAAATGATAGCATCATCCATGTGTTTGTTCCATGAAACCATTCGAGTACTGTGATTTCCAAGTAGCCTGACATGATGTCTGCGTGTCCTGCAGGGTCGCAACGGAGCTGACGGTGCTCGAGGAATGCCCGGAGAGGCAGGGCCCAAGGTAAAGTCCAATAAACCCGTGAGCGTGTGTGAATGTCTGTGTTTGAAAAAGCTGCCAAAGTGATTGATTGAACTGACCATTTGTCGCTGTGCTCTTGCAGGGTGACAGAGGATTTGACGGCCTCCCCGGTCTCCCTGGAGAGAAAGGGCACAGGGTAAGTATGACGAGAGAGTTTTGGGTTTGGTGGCGGCACAAGGTCGGGGAACAAACATCATTAAAGCCTTCTATCTGTCTCCAAAAATAAGATCCTACAGTCTCTTATTTCAAGGCCCAAATCCTCATTGATCACAGTCGTCGCCGCTCAGCACCCTGTCCTTACAGCAGCATCTGGGCTGATTGGTAGTTCAAAGGCCACCTCCCACCCGTCTTGTGTACGCTTCAGTGTTGACAGATATGAATTCTAAACTAGTGGTACTCATTAGGGCGTTTGACCCACTTATGCGAGGTGGGGCCGACTCCAGAACCACTTGGGCTGCATTTAACCAGGCCTGGAGGCGGGTGAGAAGTGCTGAGTGTGGCGTTTGTGGAATTTTGGGCCCTGGTAGAGAGCAGAAAGAGAGAGGACAGAGATCACAGAGGGGTATTTCTAGACAGACAATCATGCCTTATCCTATACTGAGTAATTACAGGGCCACCAGAGGTAGGCCAATCCTTATAGAGCACTTTAAGTAGTAGAAACCATATGCATGCATGCCAATTGTGGTGGCTATACTAACTGTAGATTAAAGGCAGTTTATGTTTTCTGAATTTTTGACCCATATATTTTTCAAGAAGTAAAAATTAGGAGTTTTTTTTTTTTTTGCTCTCAGCTGCAGGGATCAGGCATGTGGACTCTCTTTTGACCTGCCACTCCCCCTCTTTGTTGATATTCCTCTCCTGTGATCTTTTCTCTCCAGGGAGAACAGGGTCCTACAGGTTCTCCGGGACCTCCAGGAGACGATGGCCCAAGAGTAAGCAGTGCATCAGTCACTATTTAACTCACCCTTGTTTCCAGAGGCTTTGCATGACTCTGCATTCCTTAACAACACATTCTTTTCTTTCCAAAGGGTGAAGATGGCCAGGTTGGACAGAGAGGTGTGGCTGGAGAGAGTGTAAGTATCTGTAAAAATCATCTGATGACACAGTTGGACAGGATTACTCAGCTGCACCCTATTTCATGAGGACAAAGATAAGAACATGATGAATCTATAACCGTCATGTTACTCATTTCCTGTGCTACTACAGGCCTCGTCCCGTCATTCCTTCCTCTACACTCTGGCAATTTTTGCAACACACAGCCTTACCCTCCTCTTCTTCTTGCAACCCGTAACGACATTCCTGTCTGCAAGCACCGTTGCGTTTGTAATCTTAACCTTGCCAAGAAGAGAATGGCTCTGAATAATAGATCAGAAAATGGAGCTTGGAAACTGTTGTTCTGTCATTGCACATGAGAAATTGCCACATTCTGCCTAGTCCAGTTCAAATGGACCGTAGAGTTGCATTAAAAAATCCCTGTCATGCCCAAAACAGCGTTGTCTTCCTAAAAGAAATAGTTGCACGGCATTTCGTCATGTACACTGTCTATAAGATGAAGGAGCACAGTAAGTGCAATTATTTTAAGTGCATGATTTAAAGTGTTGAGATAAGAAACGACTTTAGTGCTCAATCCTTGAAATGAACCGTGCAGTTACCTCTCATGACCACCAGGGGTCAGGTTTGAACTCAAAACAGTTTTAGTGCTTTTTATTTCTAGATACAAAACACAGTTTCAGACAAACTAACACGGATGATACATTTAAGTATGATTTTATTTAATTTGCACTTGTCTTCATACGCAGGGCCCTCGAGGTTTGCTTGGCCCCAGAGGATCTGCAGGTCCAGGTGGACAGCGTGTAAGTACACTTCATATATCATTTAATTTATCATATTTATGGATGTTGTGTTCTAGCCTTTCAGTACCAAATTCTGATCTCTTTAGGGTCTTCCTGGACTTGATGGACAAGCTGGTCCCAAAGGAAACATGGTGAGATATATTTATGTCGTGCCCATTTTTTTAAAGACAGACAGTCTCCACAAGTTTTCCAAGACCACCTACGCAATCAGTACGTAATTTGGCCTGCCTCAGGCCGATTTCGGGTCAGTGACCTTTTCCCCTGTGTAATGCGACAAGAATGGAGGTCATAGGTCATTTGCTGATTAGAGATGGTGGGGAAGAGTGTCTTATAACAGTTGTTAGATCTTTTTCATAAACCGCAAAAGCCGCAGACTAGAAAGGTCAGGATGAAGATGCTTCAACATTTAGTAAGAGATGAAACAGAATAGCCTGTCTGTGCGCATACGGCTTCCTGGAGGGTCTCAGTGGGACATTTGAATGAGGGTAACAAATCATTGGTCAGGACAGCTGGACAAGACCACATGTTGTCTGTGGTCAGAGTCGCTGAAGAAACAGCTGCTAAAGGGACAAAAAAACAATAGGAATATGTTGTGCTTCTCATTAATTTCTCCAATCTTAGTGTTGATCTTGGCCCATCCTGATAATCAAAGCAGAATGCTAAACATATCCACAGTTTTAGAGCTTCCCAAAGGGTTTATAAACCCATCTGGCACTCACACCCGCCTCTAATATACTGTTGTTTGTTACACGACAAGCGCAATGAGTTTACTGACTGCGTTTTTATCTTCAATGAAAGCCCAATTTTGCATTTTGCAGTCAAGGCCATGCTCACAATCACCTTCATGCAACCTAAACTTCACTGAATCCAGCATTTGTTTCAAGTGTTTGTTGTAACAGCTGGAGCAGATTGCTTCACAAGGGCCTTTTTTTGGGGGTATATGTTTGGTTTGTGACACACTGAATCTCAGCAGGGATACCAAACAACCCACCATTCCAGTTAGTCTCATTAGCCTTAATCCATACCCAGATGGCCCTGTAGGCCCCCCCAACAAAAGAAAGCTGTATTTCATTGCTGACCAGCCATCAGATCTTAGGGCTGGCTTTGATAGGAACTAAACACAAGTTTGGATAAGGCCAGAACACAGACAGCTCTGCTTCACGAGCCAGTGTATTGCATTTCTCTCCACTATGTGCACCTTTTTGTTTCACATTCTCGAGGTAGATAAAGCCAATTCAACCAATCTGTCCAAGCGAGTTCACCCAGAGTTTTCGTCTAACCCAGTAACCACAGAGCTACGTGACTTTTTTGAAAGATGTGCTCCTCATTGCCGTCAGTGCATTCTTTGATTGTGTTCATCTAAGTGATCCGAATTCATTGGCAGCGTCGTTTCTTTTGAGTTGCTGTGTAGATTAAAAGCATACAAGCAGAAGAAATAAAATGGAATTGCTTTTGGTACGATATTAATTGCATCCTTTTCTTTTTCTTTGTCATGTACAGGGTCCACAAGGAGAGCCAGGACCTCCTGGGCAGCAGGGTTTGCCTGGTCCACATGTAAGTTTCTCTGTAGATGTCTGTCCTTTTCTTCCCCTCTCTCCTGTTGCGTCCCTCTTCCCCAGCCTCTTCATCCTTCTCTCGTCGCCTCTCTTCTCCTCACTTTGTCTTTTTCGTGCTCTATTCTTGTTCCCCTAACCATCGTGCAGCGGGAAGAACTCTGTACTCCTGTTTTCTTAATTAAACATTCGCAGACATATTTTTCTTGCGCTCCGCTTCCTCCTCATTCTTTCCCTCCATCCTTCATTTCAGTCGCAGCCGCTCTGAGGAGCATTCCACAAGAACACCATAATAGAGCAAAGAACTAGCAAAGTGTTCACTGAACATTGTTTTTCTGTGGCCACAAAGAAGAACAAAAACAACCTCTCTGTCCCACTGAGATGAGACATATTGTACTGATTTGATAGCACTTAACAAGATTACATTGTACAGTTGGTGGCACAGTGAAAAATATTCCATTTTCGAGTCATCTTTAATACAAAACAGTACACCCAATATTGTAGCCAGGGCTAAATGACCATTGCCAGGTAAGATTTTCAGTCCTGCTGACGCTCCCAACACGGACAGGATGGCGTCATTCCCCTGGAAAGTATTAGTAGGGACCTGTCCTGATGGTATACAGGTTGAATAAATAACTTCATTTTAGTTATACCTGGCCAGAGGGAGATTGATGCCTTCCAGGGAAGGCATTGGACCGTAGAAAAATAACACAGCTCGCTTATTTTAACTGTTAATAACTTCTTTTTTTTTTTCTTATTCTTTTTTTTCATCCTTCATGTGGTGAATTTTCAAGAAGTCTGCAAGATGTGTGACTTTCGAACGACTGCAGCAAAGCGCGAACCTCCCCCCTTTGCACAGCTGAAAGAACACATCTGAATAAGCAGCATGAAGTAGCTAAGCAACGAAAACAAATGGCTTCAGTTGTAGAAGGAAGACGATGAATCTGGTACAAAATAAGCAAATTACAAATACAGCACACCGTAAAAATTAAGTATAGACTCTGTCAAAACAGGTGCTTTTCTCCCTTCAAAATGTATCACTTCAATTCATATCAAAGTCACGTCGGCCTAGTCATGGAAAGAAAAAGACTAAACTTGGCTGACTTTTCTAATAACAGACTTATCTCCATTGTTTTACAGGGTCTTGTTGGTCCTCAAGGTCCGATCGGGCCTCCTGGTGAAAAAGTAAGTAAAGAGGGAATCCAGTCACCCCCTTCAGTCCTCCCACCACAACTCCGCTCTGCTGCCGCGATAAGTGAATGTTTCAGTCAGGACCTCATAAGTGATTCTGCAGACACACTGCTGTCTGAGACTATAGAGCCTCGCTGGCTTCTATGAAGGCTAACACACACACGCAAAAATGGACACACACTACGTACATATTACGCTATGATTGCTCCTGCACGAGCAGGACAGTATTTTATCAGTGGTTTTGTGGATATTTAATAGTATTCATCTGTCTCTCTGTAGGGACCTCAAGGTAAACAAGGTTTGGCCGGCCTTAATGGTGCTGACGGCCCTCCTGTAAGTAACACAACTTAAAGTAACGACATTCAGTCAAAACCCCAACTGACAAGACGATCAGCTGTTGATGAACTGAACCTTTCTCTCATAGGGTCACCCAGGAAAAGAAGGTCCTGCGGGCGAGAAAGGAGCGGCTGTAAGTACAACGTGCTTTTACCGCTATTCGGATGATACGTTTAGGCATTTAATTGCAGTTGCTCTCAGAGATCCATCAAACGTGGCACTGCGCGGGGGAAAGGTTGGGTCATAATTAAATTTAGACCGCATAGCCTGCCGGTAGAGTAATGTTTAATATAACCACACAATTTAGATAATATCTGTTAAGCTGTCACAAAAATAGAATATATTAAACTGATCTACTCATTCTTTCCTGCGATTGGCTAATCTTGTGATCTTTTGTGATTGCCACCCGGTTGTTCCATGTGGTCAGCTGCAACGAGAAGCATAAAAAAGCCCAATATAATAATGGATATTATGTAATGCTGTCCATTAACTTCTTTGTCACATGCGTAACTCTGTCCAAAAGCTTCTTGAGAGTTCACTGTTCAGTTATCTAATACAGCAGAGACATTGCAGTAAAGGTTGATGCATATTATTATCGTTACTTTGCCGTTCACGTGACACTTTTTTCAACTTTTTAGGGTCATCCCGGTCCTATGGGATCCATCGGCTACCCCGGGCCTCGTGGTGTGAAAGTAAGCCCTCTCTCTAAGTCACACAGTATCACCCTGCCATGATGAATTTCCATGTTCTCTGAATTTAATCCTGGCTCTCTCTATTTCTGTCTCTCTCCAGGGCGCTGAGGGAATTAGAGGCCTTAAAGGTGGCAAAGGAGAAAAGGTAATCACCTCCACAGTCTCCTTTTTTTGTCTTTCCTCGACATGACTGACAGATGTCATTCGTCTAAAAATGGAGGGCTGTAATTCCGGCTCAAATGAGGCTTCCTTGGAATCCGGCAAGTGGAAAAACCCTTAAAGACCCATCAGGCTGGCAGTTAAGTCCTCATGCCACTGAGCTGTAATGGACTGTGGAACATTAAACGAGAATGAGGCTGTTTGTAGGGAGCTTTCAGTGGAGACCGATTTGTTGCCATTGTTTTCTTGGAAGACTGCGGTCGAACTTGGCCTGTTGCTACCTCGGTGCCATTGGAGCAGTTTTCCTCTAAGTTGTCTGGAAATTGAAGTCCTGAGAGATTCTCTTTCAAAAACACTGAAGACGTTTAGCGCTCTGCTACTTCAATACTTCTGTCTTGCGTAAAATCCACGGGGACGAGTGTTTTACCAATCCCAAGCTGCGCTAATGTTACATGCTTATCATTTTTAATGTGTTTAGTGTCTTATTGGTTGCATGCGCGAAAAAATGTGTCAGAAAACTGGCTTCGGTATGTGATATGCAGAGAGCACGGCTGTCCTGAAGCAATGACAGCAGTGCCTGGGAAGAGACTCAGAGCTGCTGCATTCTAAAATTGGACCACCAGATGTCAGCAGACGACGCAGAGAAAGAGACAAAGCGAGATGGGGCTGCTTCTGTGAATGCTTCATTGAAGTGGCCACCAGGTGTCAGTATTAAACTGTCCTAAGGAGCCTTTACTGTGTAGTTTCGACTGCCACCAGTTTCGTCATTAAGTGGTCTCTCAATATTCCTCATTTATGCTATTTAAAGTATTTTGTGTTTCACTTGATTTGAACACTTTTCTCTCTGTGAAATGAGACAAAGCAGCTCTAAACAATTCAATTTTTTTCTCTCTGTCAAACTCAGGGAGAAGACGGATTCCCTGGCTTCAAAGGTGACATGGGCCTCAAAGGCGACAAGGTGACTGATCATCTCTACCCGGAGTACTGATGCTGCAGAAAGCAATAGAACAATAGTGACCCTGTTTTTTTTTTTTGCTGTCCTTGCCTCAAGGGTGAGTCCGGTGTATTAGGACCCAGAGGAGAGGATGGACCTGAGGGCCCCAAGGGCAAGTCAGGACCCAACGGAGAGGCTGGTCCCATAGGACTGGCTGGAGAGAAGGTAACTAATCAATATCTGGAAAAGACTGCATTGTAAAAGTGTGTGTTTTCACTTTGATTAATGCTTCTTGCTGGCCTGCTGAAGCTCAGGCTTAAGTTCAAGTTTAATTACATAGGATCATTCCATAAAAATGGGTGTAAATACACATGCAAGGATGTAGGATGTTTAGGTCTGTTTCAGTGCTGCTGCAGGATCAAAAAACGGACTTCAGTCAAGATGACTTTTTTTTCTTACACATCTTTAATGAAGTGGAGAGAAGGCAGTCTGAAGAGAGTAGTTTACTATAGATTTACAGCTGTCCTGATAAGATTTTCTCCACCTCCCTTCAGCTCTACAACAGTCCCGTTTAATTGGTTTTATGTTGGCAACATTTCTCCGCGGAGCTTTGATCTCGCCACAGAGCATCTTGCTACGTGGTTCTGCCACATTTGTGCTCTAACAAAATAAGTATTAAAGGTTACAGTGAGATCCACGCAGTTCAGATTAAAGGATTAGAATACGAGCAAAGACTTTGAAGAGAAATGATAGCTTATGAATGCTTCAGCAGAGCTTTGATCAGTGAACTGTTTTCTCGTACAGTAAACAGGCTCGGATTAATCCACCCTGTGGCTAAGATGACATTAAAACAGTAATGATCTCACAGTAATTGTGATATATGCATCCATAGATTGGAACTGCTTAAAATCATGACATGAAATCATGTAAAACTGTGAGTTTTGAAGACAATTACTTATAGTTTCAAAGTTTTTCTGTGATTTAAAATCATGATTTGCTACGTAAGTGTGCTAGCTACACCTGGTGCCAATACAGACTGCTTTAATCCCCATTTCAGTGCTTTTTTTTAAAAGCTAATTTTACATTCATATACCCGATTTCCTTTGTGCAGCAGCACAGTAGTGTTAAGAACGAGAGAATAAGAATATATGAATATATGACTTGACTTGAAAGCACAGGAGGAAGTTACATCACATTGCATGTTGGTCTTAATGACCGTACGCCATCTAAAATGACCAAAGTGGAATAAGGGGGATTCACATTTGGGATTAAAAGCTGAAAAAGGCCCCTGCTTGGATGATGTCATGTTCATAAAGATGGTATTAAAAATAAAAATCCCACGCTAAAAGTAAAACTTTATGGTTATGAGTTTATTGCTTCTCACGATGCTTCTGTGAACTTTACTGCAGTCTCCAGCGACGTCTCTGGTGACACAATGAGAATTCATCATCATTCTTTTGTTTTTCTTTCTTTGCTCTCTTTTTTTTTCTTTTTTAGGGAAAACTTGGAGTCCCTGGATTGCCTGGGTACCCTGGCAGACAAGGCCCCAAGGTGTGTGATGAGAGTGATAATGCCTACCCTACTAATCAATGCAAAGAAATTCTCACCATGTAAGCGCCCACTCCACTGGGAGGTCAGAGATCAGGGCCAGCTGTAGGCGTCTGCTGTCTCGGTCAAGGGCAGTTCAGCGGCGAGGGAGACGTTTGCCAGCTCAGAAATGTGAAGAGTTGAGGGACAATCTGCTCATTGCACTGCTTTCTATTGCGAAACATACTTCATCTGTGTATACCTGCATGTGTATACATATGTGAATGTTTACTGCACACTATAAAATCTTCCTAAAATCTGATTACTTGCTGACTCACGCTTGCCCACACAAACACAAACCCGAGCGGACACCCACTGCGCACGGTCACCTGCTGGAGTCATCAGCTGTCCTCGCTCCTTAAACTCTTCCCGGCATCATCTAACAGTCCTGGCATCCTTTGCACTGTAGCTGACTGACTGCCGTGCCACAGCTCCACATCCACAGGATGTGCTGCTGCAGCTGCTTCCCCCTATGCTGCTGTCAGCACTGACAGCTTGGCACTGATATGATGGGTCAGATACACCTACTCGCAAAACATCCACATAGACAAGTCTCCCACCGGGTCTGCTAATGTCAGCAGGGTCTGAGCTGAGCGTGGCACATCAATTAATGGGAGACAAATTAGACAAAGTGGGTGAGACACAGGGGAAATAAGACGTATGTATTATTTCCACTCATTTGCAGCAACCTGTTTTAATTATTGGATAAAACCTCTCACTTGTGGAGTGTAATAAATATGGAGTAACTATATGCACAGACACAAAGGGTATTCCTTTGTTTGTGTCCATAAATAATTTTACACAAAGGCTGCCCACAAAGGTTCCCAGTGGAGCCCAGGATCAGATCTTTTTAGACTACATACTTCAAAAATATTTTTGGAGACAAAAAAGGCACGGAATAAACAGCCTCCTCTCTATTGGCTGCATTTCAAGGTCTTTCTTTCGACAGAGTAAAGGGAGATATCCAGCATTTCAATTTGTGACACCCACTCAAACTTAAAAGTGAAGTCTTTGGTAACTTATAACGAGGTTGCTTTTATTTTAAAGATACTTTATATCTGAGCTTTTTTCATAGAATTTAAGAGCCAAAGTGCCGTTTGCCATTTGAGATAGACACACGTTCCCGTTTGCAAAGCAGCATCAGTGTTAGGAAATGTCACACTGTCCTCAGGAGGAGGTTCAGGGTCAAAGTCCTGGCCTGTTTGCATCCTTTATCCCCCCTCCATCAGCCTGTGCACGGATCCCTCCACTGGCTGTGTTTTTGGCCGCTGCACCCCATCACTCTCTGTTAACAGCTTTCCCACACCGTTAATTCTGGATGCCATTTGCAATAGCTTCAGTGGACTGTCTTATCTCTGTGGCGCAAGTCAGGCTTGTCCAGTACCAGCTCTCCTTTCAGTTTACCATAACCGCACCTCTGTGAAAAACAAATTAAGCGGCATAGATCTCCCTTCCTGCCGTCTCCACAATGTTGGGCTGTTTACCTCTTGCAATTCTGCCCACGCTGCCTTGTTGTGGTGCCCTTGCTTATACTGCACAGTATTATGCCTCGTATACATATGCATGTGAGCGGTAATGAGCACTATAGATGTGCATTGCATCAGGGGTAAGTTTTAAAGTCAAAACAGCCAGACATGCTCGTGACCTTGTGGTGCAGCTGAGACAAAGAAATATGAAACTTAAATTGGTTGAATATGTATTTGTACCACCTAACGCTGCATAAAGGGAGGCTGCGTCGGTGAGCCGCCTTTTATTCATCCGACAGTGATTTCCCTGCTCGTATTTGTTTGACTCGCACGATCGCCACTATCAGAGGGCACAGCCTGCAAAAGTCCAATAACTAAATTGCTGATGGGTATCAAGGGGGATCTGCTGTTTCCCTTCCCTTTGTCTTTATTTGCTCCCCCTGCCTTTTTTATCTTCCCACTTTGCCTCCAAACTGAGCTAACAACCGAACAGCACCTCTGTCTGTGTGTCAGAAAGTCTCTAAGTGGCGAGGGAGAGACTTTTCCTTTGGGCTCCCGTTAAAGCATTAAAAGAAGGTTCTCATTTATCTGTAAGAACTCGAGCTATAAACTGCAGACGTATGATAAGAATCTGCTGACCAGCACGGCAGTAATTATGTCAGGGCTTCTCAGTCTCTATTAATTAGCCTTGGTTAGTAAAGCACAAAAGAATTGGTGCTATTTTCTCTCCAGCGTTTGTCACATTGTTACTGGGCACAGATTATGGCAGACATCTCTCATTTTATGGCCTCCAGCCCTTTTCTGTCACTCCTTTCTTTTCTCTCACCTTTTCTTTTTTTTTTTATTTGTCTTGCAGGGCTCCAATGGCTTCCCTGGATTCTCCGGGGCGAATGGCGAGAAGGGGGCAAGGGTAAGCCACAGAATGCATTATTCACTGTCTTATTAAAGACATCCCAGCTCGGTCACTGTGGGATTTCCCGCGTAGCAGATGGATTAAGTGTAGAAACCTGAAACACGGGATGGTCGGAGGATCTCGGTGGCCTGCCAGACAAAAAAAAAAATCAATATGCTAAAATTACAGATCTATTTAGTGTCATTTGTCTTAAAGAAAGAAAGAAAATAACTTATAGAAAGCATGATTGCACAAATCTGCCTCAGGAAAAAAACATTAACAGGGAAAAAAGAGTATAGAATAACAGTTTGGGAATTCAATTTAAATAAGAGTTTGTTAATGAATCCCTAAAATGTCACTTTGGATGTATTCAATGTTTTTATAACCCAACTATTTCCAGCCATTCAGCCACAAGAGTATTAATTAATGAAGTCTACCACTGGTATTAGATGATTAAAATCTTTCTAGGTCATCCCAGAGGTGATGGATGGTGTGTTTAGGTCAGGATTATGTGCAGGACAGTCATCAAACTCGCGTACTTCACCTTTTCATGACGAAACGGGAACGAGTCTTCCCCAAACGTTTGCCATGAAGTTGAAGGCACACGATTTCCTGAGATATGTCGAAGCGCTTTCCTTTATTTCCCCAAGCTGAGCTCAAACTACGAACAAAAAAAGAAAAAGCCCCGAACAGAAAATACAAAAAGAAAAGCGAGAGATTTGGGCTGTCCATGTACTTTTGGCCCTGTAGTGTAATGTAGGACTTAGCACTTGAGGGAAGAGTGACAACTGTAAATAAGCCGTGTAATCGAAGAGCGGCCCGATTGAAGATCGTTACAGATGAATGGATGACGGTTGTAGAATGATGGGGATGGTTGTTATTGACGAGACATGCTCGTCTTTGCTCTCAGACAGACGCTGAGAGGCAGGCACCCCTGGCCCCGGCGTGCTACAACTGACAGGTAGTTCAAGCTGTCAAGTGCCTGTGGGTAACCACTTACCGCTGCAATTTGATTATTTATTTTCGTCCAAAGATGCTCAGATGGTTCTATTTCGCCCCTCTTCCAACCCCCCCTCCCCTCCAGCATCCGTGTCTGCCTGATGTTTGAGTGCATTTGTTTTTTTCTAGGATCGCTTTAGCTCAGATCTCTGAAAAGAGATGAAAAAGTTCTCGCGTCGGTTGATTGTAACAAGGAATGATTTTGTTCTAAATCAAAGCTTTTGTTTTTCTTTCTCAGGGAATCGCTGGCAAAGCAGGCCCTAGAGGACAACGTGGTCCAACGGTAGGCATTTCAAGTGCCTGCCAGCTCAGCCTGAGCCGTCCACATAAATGATCTATTGTGTTCAAATGAAAATCTCTTCCTTTGTGTATTGGCTTTATCTTCTTGTCTTTTGAAGAGGATGGGCACTGAATGGTAGAGATGGGCAACGAAAGCAGTAGAAATTGATTACCTGCCCTTTGTACTTCCTGTGTTTTCTTATTATTTCATGTTCTCTTGTGCTAATACTATTCTTCCCACTTCCTTATGATTACTGTACTGTTTTACATACAGGGTCCACGTGGAGGACGCGGTGCTAGAGGACCAACAGGAAAGCCAGGTGCAAAGGTGAGGAAAACAAACCCCAGTAAACACATTTGGCAATGGCACTGACCAAGTGAGTCTGCTCACACAGCTCTGGCTCACTCTCTTTGCTGTAAATCACATTTTAAAAAAATGTGAAAACATAAATATATCAATCAAATTAAATAGAATTCTCGGGTGCCAGCTCGTGTAGAAATGTGCACGTGCACACAGGCTTGCTGTGTAACCTCACTGTCAGTGCTTTGCATTAATTTGATTCACACTTCACACTTTGACAGTTTTGACAAACTTGACAATGTTTCTCTGTCTTTTCTTTCTCCTCAGGGCACCTCAGGCAATGATGGACCTCCCGGCCCGCCAGGAGAGAGGGTTAGTATGAAATATTTTTTTTGATCAGTGATACTTGAAATTCTGAAAGGTCCGTGCACTGACTTGGTGGCAGCAAAAGTACAGGTGCATCGTAGCGAATCTCAGCTCAAAGTAAAGTACAGCTATTTGTCAAGTCAATTAAGTCTAAATGAGTGCGTGCTTGTGCTTGTGCTGCTGATTACAAAGGTGCGTTTGATTCACCTGTTTCCTTACATGAAGCTGAAACTGACATAAAATGATACATATTTGTAGGCTAAATGATTACCCAGTAATTAGAGTCAGAGAGCTGGCAAGTTAAATCACATGAAGTACCTCTCCTCTTATTCTCTCGACTCACTGTTCTTCCTCTCTCCATTTAAGGGACCTCAAGGACCACAGGGACCCGTCGGTTTCCCCGGACCTAAAGGACCCAATGTAAGCAGACTGTCCAGGAGTCAGAACTGTCCACAACAAGCCCACGTTGACACTTTTCTTATAAGCTCTTCAAATATTAATACACACTTACGGCTCGATGTCTTCGTCTTTATGAACTGTGTCTACCTGTTCATCCCCAGGGCCCACCAGGAAAAGATGGGCTGCCCGGTCATCCTGGACAGAGAGGAGAAACGGTGAGTGGGTAGTCTCGTCCATGAATGCTTTGCATTGTGTCGTGTGACCCTGAACATCATACATCAGCGCACACTCAGGCTCTCAGATAGGTTATAGAAAAAAGAAGTCAAGGAAAAGGAAAACTGAAACAGCATACAAATCGTGTCGTTAGAGCGAAAGGCAAACAGCCGTGACACAGAACGGAGTACGAGAACTGCAACGCAGCTGCAACATGTCAGTGACCACTTACTCCAATATTAATGATTATTTAATCACTGATCCTGACACCAGCAGTCATCAGGGCAGGGATGACATCCACTCATCTTTTTGATGCATCTCTTTAGTTGCAAGACTAAAACTTCCTGCGTTCTCAGAGCAAAATCATACTTTGTTTTACATGTGCTTTATTCCAGTGACGACAAAGTTGGAGTGAATGTAATCAACACACTGCGTGTTCAGTGTTCTTTCTAAGATATTTTCCCTGTTATTCATCCCCGAAATGAAGTATTAGCCAATGGGTTGAGAATACTTAACAATACAAATAAACTTCTTTGTTTATGATGTAAATAGTTTGTCAAATATTTTCCAGATGCTAGTGCAATGATCTGCTTTACAGGGTAAACACTGAACAGACAGCAAACAGGGATGTTTTCATTTACTCAAGTACGCTGATTACATGAGAACTGGAGTGATTTTGTGGATTCAGAGTTTCTATTTAAAGTATATACATAATATATAATAAAAAAATACAGTATGATGTATTTTTATAGATTAGACTACCCAGCCGTGTATTAAATTCACCTCCACCTTGACCAGCTACAACAAATGCTAACACATTAATTCGTTAATAGCTACAATCCAATAGTATAATCGATCTATATAACAGAGGGGCCATCCTGATGAGAACTGCTGCTTTTATACTTTTGCTGATAATACCGACTTGGAGTAAGTAGTGCTGCTTCCACCGCTGGATGAAAAACACCTGACACAAGTGAAATGTTTTGGATCCAAAATGTTCTTTCTTGCTTTGAGAAGTCATTCTTACAGGATGATTATGAGACAAAATTAGTTTTTAAGAGGATGTGAAAACCAGGACTACATTAGTGATGAACAAAAGGTGTCAGCAACCAGGCATAAAGACTTTTCCGTAAGGCTCAGACCTTTTACAGCAGACAAACAGGCAGTATGTCTGTATATAACACTGCCTGCGCACAGTCGACTTATCTCTGTTGTCCCCTGCAGGGCTTCCAAGGAAAGACTGGACCACCAGGACCTGGAGGTGTGGTTGGACCACAGGTAGATATATACACAGCATGAGTACACTGCACCTCCTCACGTATCCTGTGCCTGATTTTAGAGCATTATGAGGGACTGAAATTTAAGTATGTGTCTGTCAACAACAGCTGAGTGAAGAAAAGCAACACCGATATGCACGAATGTAATCAAGATGCATCAAATTGTCTTAAAAATGATTTTGTATTCCTTCAGTGAGATCTCTTGTCTTTCCAAAGTAATGAAGCAGAGGCTGCAGGCTAAATTATTCCATCTCATTAAGACTTCTATTTACAAAAACAGTCAAAAAGTGTGTGAGAAATCCTAAGCACCTCAAGCACCACGACTGTATCAATAACATATCTCCTTTAGGACACAGCTGAAGACATTTTTATAGCACCCCGTCCTTCATCTGTCTTTGTTATCCCCGACAGGGACCAACCGGCGAGACGGGACCCAGCGGAGAACGAGGACATCCTGGTTCTCCTGGTCCACCCGGTGAGCAAGGTCTACCTGGAGCTGCTGGAAAAGAGGGCGGAAAGGTGAATGAACACGTCCTGTACGCTGCACCTGCCTTAAGTAATAAATGAATGCAGCATTTATGCAAAAAGAAGATCGCCTCCACTCCTACACCCGAACCACCCGCTGCATTTTATTATCACAGATTTCTTCTAATATTATTCCAACTAGTTTTGATCAAACTTGCATGTTAACCTCTGCAACGTCTGGAGCGTTTATTGAAATGCGGTCTTTGTTCTTTTAACAACTCACATCTGAATAAGAAAGAGCTGCACTCTTGTCGTCCAGTGAAAGGGTTCAAAAGATTCAAACTTCAACACATTCTTGTAGAGGAACAGGATGTCTCACTCCAGCCTGAAATAACGGTCAGACAGTGTTTTGGAAAATTGAGGCAGACTGTCAGAACAATTAAAAAACAGACATGGTGACATGTTTTTTTTTTTTTTTTTTTTTTTTTTTTTAATGTTCAGTGTTCTAGTCTTCATCATTCTTTTGATTGTTGTTTGTTAAAAATCAGCACGTCTCTCCTTCTGTGCCTTCACTTCTTAATCACTTGCCGCTGTTCCCACATAATAAGGTATAATTCCAGCGTTTATCAAACAGATCAATCACTTTAATTGTTTTTCTCTGACTTTCCCGTGCCATTCTCACAGATTCCACTCTCCTCGTTGTTTTTCAACTGAAGCAATTTTGTGTTTAATGACTACCTCGCGGTATATCAGATGTCAGTTAAGTGGATGTTATTTGTTCTCCCCCTGTAGGGTGATCCAGGTTCTCAGGGTCCCGGTGGCAAGTCAGGACCTGCCGGCCTGAGAGGCTTCCAGGGGACAAGAGGTCTTCCAGGAGCCATGGTAACGCGCAGACCGGACTACACATTGACACACCCGTGCAAACATACGCATGTGAAGTGTGTCATCCTACATGCCGAGCACACACCCGCTTCAATTTAGCTCCAAACTCCAATTACCAGACTAACTACCTGCTGTTAAACCAAATGTCAGGCTTGGCAGTGAACCTGATTGAAAGGTGCAGAAGTGGCTTACACAGAAGTAACAGAGAGGAGCGAGCCAAACACAATATTGACATGTTTCATTATCATTAATCTCAGCAAGGTTGAAGAAGGTTGTGATCCGCTGGCCTTTGCAAAACATTTAAACTAGGGAAATGTCTGCGATCAGCTACAGCTCGTGCATGTCAGAGGCGTTTCAGTCCATGTTTAGAGCTGCACGAGTCGCAGGCGTTTTCCGTGAGGATTTTTCTGCCTTATTTCTGATCGCAGGATGAGTGTGTGACTTTGTGAGTACGCCTCATGCCGAGCCTGCTGAGTAACCTGTATTAATTCTCAAAATAAGTGGTCGCGGGTGAGAAAAAGTTCAAGGTGAAAGCGGGTGGCTGTTAGAGGCTGACTGAAGATCAGCTTGAGGTACTGAGGCTGAAGCTCATTTCAAGGCTGACCATTAAGAGAGCACACGACAGCACTGCCCAGACTTATTACCACCGTTATGTTTGTCCCATGTGTGCAGAGGGATGGCTTTCCCTTCATAATGGCGACACACACACACACACACACACACACACACACACACACACATTACACAAGCTCCCACTCTCTCTTAAAGCGACGGCATCTAATAACGCACGGACGCAAACATACATGATGATAGGCACCGATTGCATGAGCAAGAGCATGGAAGTAAATCTGTTTGCTTATAGAGTCGAGCTACATTTTGTAAACACACACACACAAATCGTTTAGTCTTCTCATTTCGACAGACACAGAGCGATGCACACATACACACACACACACTCTTCTTCCCATCCTTCAGTCTTTGAGGAAAGGCACAGTGGCAATATATGAGCCAATAAATAACTTTTTGTGTGTCCGGCAAAGAAAGATCCTTCCAGCCCACTAATGCACCATGGTGAAATGTGGAAGCCGGAGAGCTGGAGAGCCTGCTTGGCAGCGTCTGCTCCCGCTGGCTCTCTCGGAGCCTGTAAATTAGTTATTATAATGAAAGTCTTTACTGCCTCTGGTGAACTGTGTTTTCCATATGCAATCTCAGGCTCCTGGTGCTATGATTCAGCAGCACGGGCGCGGCCATCCAAAGGCCCTGGATCTTGAGGAGATGATGGAGGTCCAAAGATAGATGGACTTTACCTGAACTTACGGCTTCAGGACCCCGTCATCTCTTTTTCATCTGCTCTGAAGCTCATTAAATGACTCCTCTCGCATCAGTTATATAAATACGCCTACAGATTATTGGCTATATCATATTTTATTAAGTAATCACCCATTTGAGTTGAACTGCAGCCTAAGTAAATGTTTTAAAATGTTGGTATTTCACTTCTCTCTGTGCTGCATTGTTAAATCATTATTATATCATTTCTTTACTGAGTTTGTGGAATTTATACAAACCACTCGACTAAAGTCCCGCCTACCGAGCTTATTAACAGAATACATTATTATCTGACTGCTTGAAGGGTTGGTTCAAACAATTTACCCCCAAAAATATGTCTGTCTCTTCCCTTACCCCAGTACAATGTATGTGAAGTGATGTTTCAGCAGCAACATCTCACTGAAGAAACACTTTAAGTTGCTTCCCCCTGGATAATCCACAGAGCCCGTTGCGAACGGGCGTCTATTCCTGTGGTAGAACGTAATTCTCCACTGTTTTCATCACCATGAGAACCAGAAACAAAATCTCTATCACCTCTTTTGTATTGAGGTGACAGTAGCAATCCTCTCCACTTATATTTCAAAAGCAGAGCAAATCAAACCATCTGTGAGGTTATGCACCGCTGGAAGTAAATGTAAATATGATTTTTTTTTTTGTATTTTGGGTGAACTGACCCTTTAACAACCTGCCACCTCAGTGCAGCGGAGGCAGATAACACGGCGATCGTGAGCACAAAGTAAAAGAAGGCGCATATTTAGCCTTTGCTTTCATGTAAATAAGTCTAGTTTAGTCGTTTAGAAAGCTTTTCTTACCGTATATTTGGATTAATGATAGCGTTATCACTTAAATTGCTAGAAGATATATTCACAAATTGCTAGTTACTATATGCCTTTCTGGATCTAAGCCCGCAATACAAACACATATACTCTTATCTACAAACATACACGCACACTGTAACATTTAAAGGCCCATTTGACAGCTGCGATTACCGCTCTTTGAATGTCATTGAGCGGCAGCCCCCGGTGAACGAGATCTAACCCTCTCCTGTCCTCTGCTTTCAGGGTCCAGGTGGCTTAAAGGGAGGAGAAGGGCCTCAGGGCCCCCCCGGCCCCATCGTAAGTAGTCCGTTACTATGGTTACCTCCTCTCTCCTGCCACAGAGATTGCAGTGAAAAGTGACTTGTGCTTTTTTGGAGAACGAAAATGCACATGCTGCGCCGAGCTGCGTTCCCCAGTTTAACGTGAACTGCAAGGGTTGTTAGAGGCGAGCAGGGCGGTGTGATTGAAATCGATACTGCAGTAGTTAAAAAGGATGTTCAGTATGAATATAGATTGCAATATTAAATGTCAAAAGTCATATTTTAAATTTGATTTCGTTGTTTAGTTAGTTAGATTTCTTCTACCTGTTTCTTTCATAGTGGCGATTACTCAGGCTGGATCTTATATTAGAATGTGTGAAGAAGATAGACAATAAGCAGGACTATGGTCACAGTTATTAATTTCTACCTGTGAATCACCTCATCTCAGACTGATATTAATTGTGTTTGGTTCTTCTGTTATATTGCTCTGGGGAAGATAAACATTTCACTTTTATGAAGATTAATTTTTAAAAGACTCAGAGACTCGTGAATTTGTTGATTAAAAAAACAACAACAACAACAAAAAAAACAATTAGCTCCTTGATTTATAGAGCAGCTAAGAGATATTTTCAGGTGCACAATTAGGTGCACAAAAACATCACTTTCAAGCACGGCCGGATCGCTGCTTAATCAACTAATTGAACAACGACTCTGTAACTTGATGGGTCAGACATGTTTTCCTCTCACATTTGGTAGTTACTATGGCAACCCCTGCTGCAAAGATGGAGGGAGTGTGTGTCCTGTTTGTGCCCTTTTTTATGTTTCAGAGAAACTTTTCAAAAAAACAGCAACTGATAATCAGACTTAATACACTCGGGATGTTTTTCCCTGTGATTGCGGGTGCTTAATGTTGCATCTTCTGCATCACTGACTCAGCCCTACTCTCAGTAAAGGATATCCTCTTAGATACTATATGCATTCATGCACTGTGCGCTCACATAGTTGACAGCGATGAAAAGGAGCAGGAGTGGCAGGATAATCCATAAATAAGTGGGCCACTTTTTTCCTGCCTTTGTCTCTGAGCCCCTCAGTTAGCGATATATGCAATAAAAAGCTTCGGGAGCTCCGGTGGTGAATCCGTACAGAAAGCTGACTGACAGGCAGCTTTGAACTGTCTGACATTTTGCTCAAGCGTTAAACGCAGGCTCCCGATAATTGCCCCTGTTCGCCAGCGACAGAGCAACACCAGATTAGATGACAGCGGATATGCAGAGCACGGATGAAAAGATGATGAAAGCGAGAAGAGGGGCGTTCTCTGAATGAGTGAAACCATTTCCACTGTGAAATGAGATAGTTTTTCCTAAATTGGCTTGAAAGTAAGCCATTGGCTGAAAACATGTGATAGACTGTTCTGGTGGTGTTTGAAAAACTCCTTGAAAAAAAGAGGCCGGTGTGCAGTGCCCACGCACACAAGAGATCTGATATTTTCCTCCATCGATTTCCTGCCAGAGATTGAGCTGCTGTGGGAAAGTCTGAGTGGTGTGTGTGCGCGTGTGCGTGTGTGTGTGTGTGTGCAATTTTTTAGAAGGTTGTGAGACGTACCAAGAAAGAAAAGGAACCGAAAAAATGAATGTGACAAGTTGAGTCACAAACTTTGGATGTGTTTCTGCATGTTGTTATGTCACAGTTTTGATTTGGAGCCAGAGATGTGTGAGAGAAGAAAAAGAAAACATTAAATGAGATGGAGGGAAGACGAAAGAAACGCAACCTGTGTGTGTGTCAGATTGTGTGTCCTGGCGGTCAGGTTGGCAGTCTGGGGATGACAGTTTAGAGCTGTCAGTGTGTGTGTGTGTGTGTGTGTGTGTCGTGAAATGGCCAGACATATGAGTGCCAGGTGGCAGCTCACATCAGCAGCCAGAGTGCGTGTGTGTGTGTGTGCGTGAATCAGGGGCGAATCTCTGGCTTTGAACGCAGCCTGGGTTAGGACGACGCCGTAATGACCTGTTGATCAAAGACGTAGTTTATGTGATTCGAGTCATCTTCACGGTGATGAGCGCCCACCTGGGAGTAATGAAGAGCGAGGCAATAAGACTCACTGCTGTCTGAAAGAATGGCAGGACCTCCCATAAGGCCTTGACAGAAGGAAGCAGCTCACTCACTTTAGTAAGATAAGGCGTCCGCTCATCAGCGCAGCCTTGAGGCTGACGGCAGGGTCAATATACTTTTATTATTGTTCGTTGTTAGGATGCCAGTTCCTTTATTCTCATTGTTACAGCTCCTTACAGCAATGAAATACATAAATAATCAAATAAAAAGGTTCTATTTTATTGTGTGCTTACAAAAGGACCATTTACTCTTCTGCCGCGTGTGTGGGCACATGAAATGATTTCTTTTAATTTGAATATGGCTATTGTTCTGCGAAAATTGAAAAAACAATCCAAAACAATGAGGCTCATTCATTCGGACATAACTAAGCAGCTCTACATTATAATGGACGTGCTACGTGCGAAAGGTAGTTCTTGAAAATGTCCTTAATTTTGACAGGGAGTGAAACCAACTTCTCTAGTTAGCTACCACATAACGCAGCGGTGACTGATGGGTCTTTGTTCTTCGGTGACAGGGTTCTCCTGGAGAGAGAGGTGCCGCCGGTCCTGGAGGTCCCATTGGTCTGACAGGGCGTAATGGTCCCCAAGGACCACCAGGCCCTGCTGGTGAAAAGGGAGGCCCCGTGAGTATATCTGTGTCAAACTCTCACTCAGTCAAACATTTCTTTTAACACTGCGACGTCTGAGCAAAATGTTGACGCACTTTTTTTAGGGAGAGAAAGGTCCCATGGGTCCTGCTGGCCGCGATGGCATTCAAGGTCCCGTTGGTCTTCCTGGTCCGGCCGGCCCTCAGGGTCCCCCCGGAGAGGACGGTGACAAGGTGGAGTACAAATGTGATAAATGCTAACTGCAGTAATCGTTGATTTAAATATCAACCTCAGAGAATTAGGTATGCTTAAAACAAAAGTACATAAACAAATGTTTTATTTTTTTTTGGTCATTCTGTTCAGCCTCAAGACTACAATGACAGAAACTGTTATGAATCCAATTAAAAATTCATTTTCACTTTTAAGTATCTGTATTTCCTCTCAAGGACAAGTTGCTCGGAAAAACACAAAGGATAAATGTACTGTTCATACAACAGCGGCAAAAAAACATCACACATAAGTAACAAGAAGCATACTGTGCCTACAGCAGCCACACGCACACTATAAACAGTAATGGGAAGCCTCGAGTTCACAGAGTGCACTAAGTCAGATATTTACATTCACTAAACCGAGCACACACTTGGAAGCATTAAAAACGTTTCACGAGCAGATAAACAAACCGGAATAGCCAATCGCTTAATTGTTCAGCCGCAGGCTATCAAATCCCACATTCACAGCTGATCCTGAGATCTGCGTCTTTACATTTGCAACCATCATGCCTCTCCCCGATCATCCAAGTCACGTCCTCCGTCACCCCATTTTGTCAATCACGGTGCCAGTGGGGTTAGACGGGGAGCCAATCAATTAATTGCAAACACTCGCCCAAGGTCTTTGTGGGCCAATCAAATTAGAATCTCTTGAGAAATATTTACTGCTCGATCGTGGTAAAGGTGACACTTAAAGATATTGAACTGACAAAACATGAGAGGCAAGAGCCTTTTAAGATGGAGAGGAGAGATGTGAGCTCTGCTGTTTATATTGCACCACAGGGAGAAGTTGGCGGACCTGGACAGAAGGGAAGCAAAGGAGACAAGGGTGAACTTGTGAGTCTTTCTCTCTCTCTCTTTCTCTCTCCTCTTTTTCTTTGGCGCTAAGTTCTGAATGGTAATCCCTGCTAACTGAACAAAGAACACCAATTTCATCTGCTGAATTCTCACACGAGTCGAATAAACCAAAGCACACAGATTACTTGGCAGTGACTCATCGGAGGTTATCTTGCCTCAAACAGTCTGCAGGATATAAAATATTAACTCCAGTGCTGCTATGTTTTTCTAAACGGTTACTAAGTTTCCAGCGAGAAAAATACCAGTGTGCTTTGTACTCATCTCAAACATTGTTTCAATTGAGTTTGGTTTAATCATCATAAGCATCACTTCAGATAAATTCAGCATGATTATGCATTTCCCTTTCTATGAGGACAAAAACAACTCCAGCATGTTGATTTTTCTTTTCCAATGATCTCCAGGACGAGTAGTCGAGTAGTCGTAGTTGCATCTAATGTTTTTTTTTTAAATATTTTTTAGGGTCCACCAGGCCCAAGCGGTCTCCAGGGTGTGGTCGGAGCTCCTGGACCAGCTGTGAGTATCTCCATCTAATCAGCGAAATGCACTCTCATTTCACGTTTGTGAGGGCGCTGTACATTTGTTGTGCATTTTTTAAACATTTCAGATGCTGTGTGTTGCTCTCTTAATGGTACACTATGCTTAGCATGGGGTCGGAACAATGAAATGACAAATCAAGTTTGAAATATTTACTCCAATTCAAGGTTGCATGAGGACAGTGATGCTAATGATTCAAAACAGGAATTGGATTTGCCTGTGGGCAGAGCTTTTTTAACTAGTTGTCTTCAGACCTGTAGTGTTATCACAAATTGACAGAACCGTATCTCTTCCTGCAGGACTAGACCCTGTTATTTCCTCGTTTCCAACTGTGTTCCGCCCAGAGCAATGTACCCTGTGCAGGGTTTTATTTTTACTATACCATCTCTGGCTTACGGTGTGATAAACAGTTAAATGAGTTGTGCTTAGATAAATTGGAGAGCTGAACACTTGGCTCTTAATGGCGCAAAGTTAGAGACGAACAAGGTAGCTTGATTTAAAAAAAAACATTTTATTCCCCGCATGGGCAGAAATTAAGTGCCGTTCCAGCCAGGACAGGGATACATTATGCAACCGGTATTACTTTTTACTGTCACCTCTGCAGTCCAAAAACCTTTGGCTGCAGTCCCCATCTTCTTTATCAGTGTGGTGTTACACAAATTTCATTTTAATCACGACTTTTACTTGAGGCATCGTATTAATATAAGCGCTACCCCACAAAGAGTTTGGTCATCACAGTTGTTAACAGCTTGTACATTAGTAAAAAAAAGCAGCCCAGTCATAAATTACTTTGGAGCTACCAGTTTGGTATTTCTTTGCGGTTCTCACGCATGATTAAACAAGCGACTTTCCGGTCACAAAGCAAATCCCAGCCCGTCAATCATTTCCATATATTACCTCATGTAGCACTGAAAATACTGCCTTGCATGCAGCAGAACACCCTATACTCATCCGTCTCATTAACACAACAGGGACAGTCCTGTTTCTACAATAGCTGATGGCCCAATGGCAACTAACAGCTCATTGCTGTAAATTATCAGGCCTTAACAACCATTCTAGCAAAAACCCAGCATCTGCAGGGCTCTGTGGGGGCTACAATAGACCTGGTGAGACGGATTGCCGCGAGCAGGTAGTGCACCCAAGCTGAATAACAAATTATTTAACAGTTGTTTGTCCTGGTGAGTCAGTCTGCTCATGTGTATTCATATCTTCATAACTGAGACCTGACTCGCGCTGCGTAGTTCCAACGTTATGTGCACTTCTTATTATTGCCGGTCCTAATGCCGTTATCAGTTTGGACTGCGTCTCCGTCTACCTCACCTCTCAGTCCAGACAAAATGTGGGACTTGTAGGGAAAATAAATGATCCAATTCCATGTTCAGCTGAGGCTTAACAAGCTCTACAACAGCTCAGTCGCCGGCATTGTCTTCAAGATGAAAGGTCAGGCATCATCTAATAAAAGAAACATAGATGTTGGACAAAAACAAGAGTTTGGCATGAGGAAGCACAATGACGTGAATACTTTTAACACAACACGAGTTAACAGACTGATTTGACAGTCTGAACATATATTAAGTCGGATGAGTCAGGTGAGTCACAAATGACGCCTGCTGCGGCGTGTGTGTGTGTGTGCTGCCTCCAAGCCCGAGCATCTATTATACCCATAGGTACGATACGAATGGCTGTGCTGAATCATATCAGGTTCAGTTATCCAAATTACAGTCAGCAACACTTTTAGACGGTCTCATACGAACGTTAACAGCTGGTGGAAGTTTTAATACGAGAGATTATGTATTGACTTTTGATGATTAAAGCTCCTAAGAAAGTATTTTTCTAATTAGAACTTTAGTGTCTGTTGAATACACAGTTCCTTCTCTGTAGCAGCTGTCATGCAGAAAATTTCAGAATATTATTTGTCAGTTCTGGAAAATATACTTTTACCGCACTTATCCTGACTCACCCATCGTCTGCACAGAGACAGAGGTCATTCACTCCAGTGGAGGATGAATGACAGTCTGAGAATAGCGCCCCCTTGCAGCTGTTTGATCTGCTTTCCAAAGGTTTGTGTTGAAACTGAGAAGAAAAGAATGTTTTGGCATTACTTAGTCAAAAGAAACTCGCTTTCATTTGTACTCGAGATGTTGACGATGTTGAAAATGTTTGCGATGATTAAGACATAATTGGAATTCATCACCACCCTGCAGCTCTGCAGCCACACACATTTCTGATTCTGATCTCCCGGAGGAGCTGTTGGGTTCAGTCAGATTTGTGACTTAAGTTAAATTGAGTCCACCTCGTCCCCGGCTCTTGAGTTCAAAGCCGTACTCACGCTACCTGTAATCACCTAACGTTTCCTCCTAACTCGCTCTGCATTCGCTACCAGCGCCCAGGGCTGCCTACGTGTCCCAGGGCTCAGCGAGAGATCCACAAGCACTTTCAAGTGCTGACACGCGTTTGAACTGAAAACTCCCAGTTTGTCAGCACTTCACTCCTTCCCTGTAGTCTCCCCCTTTTTCTATCCTCTGTAGTCCTGTGCACCTCTGACTGCACAGATGAAGTCAGCATCTTTCACACACCCACTCTACCATAACCCCGTGGCTATACTGCACTGTATCCTGCACTCCCTGATGAGGAGCTTTGGTAATCTGGCTGCTGTTTCCCCAGGTAGCCCAGCAGCAGCGCCGTGGTTAGAACTTTTGCCTCACCCTCATAATTTTTTTATTTTGTGTTTGCATTTTCCTCCAAATGCTCTGGTTGACTCTAAACTCAACGCGGCATGCGAGCGTAAATGCCTGCTTGTGAGATAGCCCTGAGCTTGACTGTTGTGCTGTTGAGGTTGCATGCTGGGAAACTCTCCAGCCTCCCAATGACCACGAGAAAGAACTTGCAGGCGTGTATAGAACTGATGGATGGATGAAACTGCCATAAAATGACCTTCAGAAAAGGCATTAGGGTAACTGTCTGTCCTAATCTGTGTTTGGATACCGACATCATCCCCCTCTCCACCACGTGAGCCTGGATATAATCCACAACTTTGAAAAAGGATTAGGAGGGCAAAGAAATACCACGTAGAAAAAGAAAGCTGTTGGTTTAACGAACTTTGTCCTTGTTACAGGGCAGTGATGGTGAGTCTGGACCCAGAGGACAGCAGGGTATGTTTGGCCAGAAAGGAGACGAAGGACCCAGGGGATTCCCTGGACTACCAGGACCCATCGGACTTCAGGTAAGTCCACATCAAACACACACACACACGTGCATGTTGATTCTACTTCTCTCATTCTCTGAACACATGCCAACCGGATCACGTTGAACGCAGCCTAGTAGGTATGCACATCGCTCTTCCTCTGCCAGAGCATAATGAGCTCCTCCACACCCTTTAAAGTGACAGCATTTCATCTCTCCTTACATCATTTACATTACATTAAAACCGGGCATAATTTATTAATGCAGTCGCGGCTTTTAATAACACTTTGTATTGCTCCTGGGCAAATAATGTTTTTTTTTTTCTTCTTCTTCTTCCCCTCAAGGACTTCCCTTAGCATAGACAGTCCTAAAAATCCATCACCATTGCTAACAGTTTGCATTTGGCATTTTGCCGCGGTGTTAATGGTGGAAGGGAGGCTGCCGTTGGTTTTTCCACTCAGGCTACATCATTATCATGCAGCAAACCGCGTCCCTGCAGTGCTCCCAGGCCCAAATAAGAGACCAGCTGCTGTGGTAGCCTCTATTTGATCAGATATTTTAATCAATATAGAGCACAAATTCACTTATCTTTTGCAAATATGTTTCATTATAGACATATTAACAACACAACACACACAAGGCGTTTCTTTCCTGGATTATTTAGAGTGAATGGTGCCTGAAGCAGGTAGGGAGGCAGGGTTTTGTTCAAGGATGCTTTTGATGCAAGGGTGGACATGTTTGCCTTACATCAAACAAGTGACCCTGCAGTGTCTAAACACCAGTACACCATGCCTGCACAGACGTGGACTACGTATATAAAAGGCTCCAGAGAAGAAGCCTTTTATCAATAAGTGACGCACAGCTTTATTTTCCCCTTAAGCGCACATTGATCTGTGGCTATTCATCTTCTTTTATATGGTAGTAGATCAGCGGATCATAGTACAGCAGTACAGCAGCCACTGTCAGTTTTAAACCGATGTTTTCTAACTTTTCAGAGAAGAAATAACCTGTTCTTTGTCTTTGAAATGAAAAGTTGAAACAGAAACTCTTTTTTTTATCATCTTGTAACTGTCACTTGTGCGCACAGTTTTGGTAGAAACTAACTGAACGCTATATTCTGTTTGCTTTCACCGGATCCGTGGTGTAAAGAAAAACTGTCCCGACTAAGCGTTACGTGACTGCTGCCCCCCTCCGTTTCGCGATACCCAGCTCCATTTTCCTCAAAATCCGCAGCAGATTGAAAGAAGTGCAAAAGGGCAAGGGTTTGCCTCATTTAAGCTGATGAGCCGAAGTTGAAGAAACTTGCATTGGTGGCAATGAATAAAGAAACAGGACATTTTATAATATCTCAAAGTCAATTATCCAAGGACTCACTGAGGATGAAATTAGAGCAGAGCCCTGCTGGTCAATAGGGCCAGATAACGTTGTTATTAAGTGCAATTGGCTTTTAATTGGGCATAATGCACTCCATCTCCACTCTTTTAATTATGTTTGGCTAAGCTGTCCTTCAATAGATGGCAGCAGCCACTGCGAGCTCAGCTCTTCAATGCAATTATCTGTAGCATTAATGATTTTTGACTGCGGGGGAATGAATGGCTTTGTGGTTTGAAAGGTTTCCATCATTTGAGTCTGTGTTTGCCGTGGCGTATCGGAGTCCTTTTGAATTTTTCAGACCAAAGGATAAGACGTGGAAGTAGAGGACAGCAAATATCAGATTTGGGTTACACTGGAGTGTCCTCACAGTTCGAGACTAGTGTGGGAACGATCATGTATGAACGTTTATTGATTCGCTCTGATGTGTGTGTGTGTGTGAGTGTTTTCATTTTACGCACATTCCACCTCCTCTTACAGGCCCTTTAATCCATTAGACCATATTTAACGAAGCCTAACGAGTCCAGCATTAATCAGGATGCCATCGCATCCAAACATTATACATGAAATAAGTTGATGCTTTATTTATTTTTCCATTCTCCCCAACCCCGTTCTTTATTACCAGTCAGAATCTCTTATAAATGAGCTTTCTCTGCCGTCGCGCAGGTACAGTAAATCAACAGGACGGACTCAAGCTACACATATGTGACCTCGATGATCGATACTCACGTCACTCTGGTTTTACAACAACTTATCATTACCGCTGCTTTCCACCCACCTATTGATTACGCGCGCTCCATCATCGGAGCTTAACTAGCACAACAAATAATAACGGCAATTATGCATACAGACAATAAGGCACAAAAGTGAGTGGGAGCTCCTTCATTTTCAGTGAAGATACAGTACGCCGCCCTGAGTTCTATTCAAACCGTTTTAGTCAAACATGATTGAATTCCGAAACTGGATAATAAGAAACGCCTGCACTGTCCCCTTTGTTTCCACTTTCCTGCGGACATAGATGGATGGAGCTCCCACCGTGTAATTTACACAGGCTGATTATACCCAAGACTCCCATACCCTTTAATTACTCTAAGTGTCCTTTTTGACTAATTGTGTGTTTACACTCAGGGGTTCTGCTTGTATTAATGCATTCTCCATCTCACTGCATCCTAAAGCATCACCTTAAAGCGCCTGCTAATGAGCAGCAAAAAAATGTATTTACGCTCCTGTCTGTGGATTTCATTTTGTCTCAGGTGCTGCCTCACATGACCTTTTCTCTTTGTCCTGAAGAGTATCTGTCTTCTTTTGCAGGGTTTGCCCGGCCCCCCTGGTGAGAAAGGAGAGAATGGAGACGTCGGCGCGATGGTGAGTGTAGCTCTGTCTGTGACTTCTCCGTGTCGCTGCGCTTCGCATTGTTTTTACGTACAGCCCAGTCAGGTGGGAAATCGTGCTGATTGTTCTGAAGTTGGCGAGTTTGGCAACTCCGACCGGTTACTTGGACAGATGTTTCTGAAGTCTGTGAAAGACACGGCGTTGAGAACTTTGCTTGCTCTTCTTCAGTTTTCATCTACCGTTCATTAATTCTTCAGTCGTAGCTTAAAGATACAAAAGAACACGAAAAGTATTGTGTACACACTTTGTACTGGAGGATTGATTTTCTGATAGACCATCACACTGACTCTTCAGTGCAACAAATAGAGACCCGTGTTGATTTTTTGGAATCTTGGCTTTGGTACACGGAGCACACAACAGATATCTGAGTATCTGAGTACTGCTCACTGTGTAACACACAGTCTTAGTGGTCAGTCACGACCTCCTTTTCTATAATACAACAGGTGTCATCAAGCAAAACAACAGTGTGAAGAAGATATAATACCATAAAACACTCTCTTCTTCACCTGTGTCTCGATTTTGTTGCTATTTTAAGTCTTTATTTTGTTGGATCAAAACAAATTCCTTGCACACACACATTAGTTATTTTAATTCAAGTTCTGTACCGATCAATATCAACATCAGAGCACCGTGTGACTGTTTCGTTAGGGCGTACATTTAGTTTCTCTTCTGCAACATTAAAGCCACGTTTGGCACTACTCTGAACTAAATACAACTTTTATTTTTGCTGACAGGGTCCACCTGGTCCTCCTGGCCCCAGAGGTCCTCAAGGTTCCAGCGGAGCCAATGTAAGTTTGATTTCTTCTTGCTTCAGTCACACTCCATAAAATTACATTTTTTTAAAAAAAACACACACATTTCTCTCTTATGGTTCTCGATAATCCCTAAATATCCTCATTCTGATTCATCACAGGGTGCACAAGGCCCTCCCGGTGGTATCGGTGCAATGGGAGGTGTTGGTGAGAAGGTAAGAACAAACATACGTCTCCATGTGCCTCAAAATAAATGCGTTCTCCTGAGGGGAGCTGCCATTTTTACCACCATGTAACGCGTGAAAAAAAGTTTGGCATGTTTCACGTCAAAGTCACAAAGTAAAAGCACTGAGCTGGCAGCCCGTACACAAGTTAGTCGACTGATAACTCTATCTGGAGTGTGACGATCCGCATTTACCCGCAGTAATCCACATTTTCACTGTGTTCTAACAGGGAGAAACCGGTGAAGCTGGCAACCCGGGATCACCTGGAGAGCCTGGTATTGGAGTAAGTACACACCGACATGTTAAAGTACACCTCGTCTCATTTCAGATGATAATTTCCTGTTTTAAAAAACAAGAGAATCGACCTGTATGCGCGTGTAAACAGCGTTTAAAATGCACGGCAAGTAGCACAACAACCAATTCAGCCTCACAGCCCTGTGTGTGTGTACAATTCATTCCGTATGTAATTGTGACTGTTTAATCAACCAGCCTGTGAATGTCTGTGACAGAGGATAATTAAGTTATGTTTATTATTTGACACTTCCGTCGCCGGGGCTGTTCACCCTCCGAGTATATTATCTTCGTGTTACTGTAGGCTGATGTGTAGCATTGCTACCGTAGCAACCTGAGGGCTTTTCAGCAGATAATTAGCTCAGCTACATTTGGACACCTCCACTGTCGGCGGTGTCATTAATCTAACCTCCCGTACGAGGTTATTATTAGAGGCAAAAGTCAGAACACCCCTTGAGTTATTTTGTGAGGGGAAAATAAGCGTCACAATAGCACGGAGTTCTTCCACAATATAATTTTCTTGTTTAATGTCTCTGAAATTAGTGGTAAATGACAAGAAGAACCAATTTAATAGTGATTTACACAGGCATCACCTGCATCAATCCATATAATATGCACAACATCAGCTTCACAACGCAGTATACCGCAAAAGTGCCTCTGCGTTAGGCATAAATCATGATAAAGTATCCACAGCAGGCGTCCTGATCTTGAATATCTCACATCAGAGCGGTGCCATTAGTTCACACTAAGCAGTAGACATCGGTTGTGCAGACCAGGGAGGCCTCACCTGAGTAATGAGTATGGGCTCAGTCAGCCTCCCCGAGTCCATCAGGTTGTATTGATGTATCCGTCTGCTGCCGCGGATCTGTTTACAGTGACAGATAGAGCCAGTGTTGCACGTCACATCGAGGTCAATTTCAAAGGTGCCATGCTGGCATCGACTGGAGAAGCGCTCCGCTCTAATGGGCCAACTAACGATTCTGGGCTTGTAATTATGCTCCAACTGCTGCTCTGAGTCATAGCCAGCACTTTAAGACACTGTTGCTGCTATTACCAGAGCAAAAAAAAAAATGATACTGTAATGATAAGACTATTTAGTGTGATCACTTAGTGGATCAAAGTATGGTTTTAAAGTGAGTCTAACCTGGAGAAAAAGACGTGAAAAGTTCATGTTAGGCTTCATTTTGGTTTCTTCTTTTCGGCTGTAGCAGCTCCCACAGCCAGTGTTGCCGCATGTTTTATTCCAGTTGTAGTAAAAGATTTGATAACACACAGGTCTCGTCTTATTTAACATGCTGTCGTCAATAAATGTAGACTCTCGTGGTCTTCACTTTGACAAGCCTGTGATTTTTTTTCCTCAGGGCCCCAGAGGAGAGACCGGTGAGAAGGGAGAAACTGGCCCACCCGGAGCTGCTGGACCCGCCGGTGCCCGCGGCCCCCCTGGAGATGACGGTCCCAAGGGTAACCCTGTATGTCAGCTGCATTGTCTCTCTCTCTCTCTCACACACACACACACACAGTCATGACTGATGCATTATTAAAGCTGTCAGCGACAGAATCACCGTGTCATATTTCTCAGTCGAGCTGTCTTCCTGCCAGAGTTGTTGTTGACGCGATGTCAAATATCTGAGTCAAGCTCAGTCTTCTTGTCTCGATCTGTCTGCAGGGTCCTGTCGGCTTCCCTGGAGACCCTGGTCCCCCCGGTGAGCCTGGTGCTGCTGTAAGTGCTACAGTTATACCTCAATTGACCGTCTGTATATGTTTAGGATATTTTACACAGTGAATATGTGTTGAGTTATTAATCTTTGTGTAGCTTTATCAAAAGCAATAAAAAGGCCATAGATGACAGGTTTTTGTTCTTCTCTTTTTTTTAGGGTCTTGACGGTTTACCTGGTGACAAAGGAGATGATGGAGAAGCTGGACAGCCTGTAAGTCCTTCTTAATCTGAAGCTGTAAAAGCAAAAATGTAATCCAGACACAACCAGCCGGTAAAAGTAATTTCCCATGTACACAATCATGTTCAAGAATACAGCGAGATGAATTCCTCATATGCAACCTGAGGATGCAGATATCTGCGTCATGTAAAGGTTACACATCTATTCTGTGAAAATAGATTTTTTTTTACAAAAGTAGAGATCTCATTATGTAACAAAACTCTCTAGCTTGTGTGAAGAGGTGTTAAGCGCTCTATCTACTCTGATTTAGGGCCCTGCAGGTCCATCCGGCGAGGCAGGAGTACCAGGACCTCCTGGCAAAAGGGTGAGTACATTTCCAAAAATGATGCATGAGATGATACTTCTGCAAAGCTCTCCAGACGGTCCCTATTTTTAGATTCACAATGCTCTCACAGGCTCGGGGTTATTAACCACTGTGGGGTGATATATATCTGTGATAGCATTTTATGTTTGGATTTTGAATTAATATACACGCGTTTGGTAAGAAACAATGGCCATCAGTGTCCAGAACAGGCAGTGATTGAAGATAGAGATCATCCTGTGAGAGAATATTGACATATTGTGAGTTTGACTTGCAGTAATGTGAAAGCAGCAGGACCGCTGCTGCTGCTAATGTCAGGAAATTAACTTGTCACTTTAATTTCTGGCACTCGATGCCCTTTCTGTCACATCAGACTTGAGATGATATTATTTAATTTCACCGGCGTAGCGTTTTTTACGATGCCTTCCATTTACTGTAATAATGTTTTATAGTTAGCAATGAAGCGTGCCATTAATGTACTGTATGAGTGGCTGGCACAATATGGCTACAGAGAATAGAAAGTTTGATGTTCACAGAGAATTCATTTTGTGTTGTTTACTCCTGCAGAGATGAGGCTCAGTAAAGTTTAACCTTTCCTCCGGAGCATCGGCATGAAGCAGCTCTGCTGCAGCATCTCTGTATATTAACGCAAATATCTTATTCAGTACATACACAATACAACTTCGCATGTAGCAGAATTTTTGCTCGGGCTCATGAATAAGCAGTGATAGAAAATAACTAAGGTTGAGGACAGGATATTCACTCAAGTGCTGTACATAGTTGAGGTCCTTTCATGCCACTTTCCACTTGTACCTGCACTATCTTTCAGAAACTGTGCAGCTTGTGTTTTTATGACCTGATCGTCATGTTTTTTATGTTTTTATCAAGTGTGAAGTACCATATAGTGCTTTTCTGCCCACTCAAGGTGCTTTCACACCACGTATCTCATTCAGACACTGACATTGACATCAGTTTGGGAGCTAATCATTCATCCACATTCACAACACCGATTCAGGAGCACTTTGTGGGTTCAGTGTCTCGCAGACTGGAGGAGTCTGGGATCGAACCAGCGATCATCTCATTAGTGGATGACCCGCGCTACCTGCTGAGCCCCAGCTGCCGTCTATAAGTCGTCTGCAAAGCGCAGAAAGACATTTGAAAAGTTTGAAGTCTAAACGGGTAAAATGATATAATGTTTCGGATAAAAGCAGAGACTAGAGAGACCCCTAAAGCATCCCCCATTAACCATCAGACCTCTCAGATTTATGTTGTGACCTACTGAAGGGGGCGCCACCCCTAGGTTAGAAACAACCCACCTACCAAACTGTATATAAGATCAAACTAGCTCCGCCCGGACCACTACAACAGTAAAATGCTAGTTATGCATTAATGTTAGCAATCTGATTATGTGATATAACAGTACATCAGTCACAGGGCTCATTCTGAGTACTTCTGCTGAATTGATCAACATTGCACTTTGGCTGAGATGTCAAAATATCCGATTCAGAATATTTCCCGTTGTGGCTGAAACACATTAATTTGTCACGGCCGCACAGCTTTTTGGTAAGATGCTGCACAGTGCTGCACATTTAAGGACAGAATCTGATGATTGTTGCAGATACAGAAGCATTATCAGAGATAAAATGTCTAATAAAATCAAAAGCATCTCTCTGTGGCGGTGCATCACGGCGAGAAAAGACACCGGTTTTCATGATTTCCTGCAGTTCTGTGGCTTGAATTAGAATGCAGCCACGGACGCCTTATCATACGTTTTAAAAACATTGGTATGGTAAGCACTTTTTCCAACCACAATTTGTATTCCGAGGGATAGTGTCCAGGTGACAGAGGCTACAGAACAAATTAGACCCCAGTTCCATGTCCATATTAATGGACTTTGCGATATGATTTTTTTCATCCTTCACTGAGGTAATTCTGAGTTTGTCTCTCTTCCAATATCTCTTCGAAAATTGACTCAGGTTTGGTGCTCGTTGATGCATGCGTCTGCTCGACTACATTAGCACACATGCACGCACGGGTGCACACACACACGTGCGCACACACACATTCGCTAATGCACATACACAGTCACCAGGGCTCATAACCTACATTGAAGACGGGTGGCTTTTGTTTGGTCTATTTGATTATGGTTTCCGATGGCAAATGACAGCCCACTTACAAGGCTCTGACCAGAGGCGGTTTGGTGAAAACGCTGATGTGCTTTTAGCTCAGTATGTTTGGAATGTAGGGCAATTTGCTCGCACTGATGTTGTCTGGCCCTGCGTAACCCTCTGTTTTTGAAAAGATCCAAGGTCAGAGCGTGCGTCAGCAGAACAATTAGTTTGTACATGAAACTGCTGCTCGACAACATATGTCGGATGATTTTTAGAGAATAATCACCTCTTGCGTGTCTTTATAAATCGGTGCATGTCAGAGGGTTTGAAATCAGGAGCATTGTTAAGTTTGTTGACTACAATGATGTGTTTGTATATTTGAAATATTCATTTACGACATTATAATTCCAATTTATTGCTATTCTTTTCAGGGACCCGTCGGACAAACAGGCCAGGAGGGCAGACAGGGAGAGAAGGGATCCAAGGTAAGCTGCAAACCACCAGACTTCTACATTAGAAACAACTATAACAACCTTATTGTTGCTGGGATCAGTTTGGATAATTATGTGGAAGCAAAGAAAGGTCTTAACTTTAATCTAAATGAACAACTTAATATGTAACAATAAAGCTAGATCAGTGGAATCCAAAATGATGCTAATCAGGATGTAAAATTCACACATACTCATACTTTGGCCTGCCTGCAGCCTCGATGAAGAGAATCAAAACTTTTGTCCAATCAGGTCACAGTCTGTCAGTCACGTGATCACGACTGACTAGTCGGATATAAGAGACGTGAATTCAAACCACATTAGTTCAATTATTTCATAGTGGGCCCTTATAATTTGCAAATAATTATTAGGAAGTTTCCTAGAAAGAACGATGTAATCTATCATTTCGTTTCTATTGGTGCATATCGAGTTATTAAATTAACTCTAATTACTTGCGTAACCTTGAGAGTCAGGGCGCAGCGGGTCAATTGAACTTGCCAAATTATGGAATTTGTCTACAGGCAGCATACAATTACACATGCACAGTACGGAGAATTAGCTTTCCAATAATTAATGAATATCTTTTCATGCTTCCAAATGGAGATTTAGAAGATTCCATAACTATTTCCAGGAAACAGGAAATACTCTTCAGCATTAATACATTCAGTTGTATTTACATTGCCATTATGTTGCTATTTATTTACATTGCAACATATTTTGGCGTGTTAACCACCACATGTAGAACAATGAAGCAGAGTGGCACCATTGGTAGGCTTCTGTTTCACGTCAACAGTTTGTACATGCGTCCTAAACAACGTAGAACTCACAGGAAAACAGCTCCATCGAGGAGCCTAAAATTTCAGACTTCTTGCTTTCTATACTTCCATAAATAACTGCTGCTGGTCTTTGCTGCCTGGAGGCATTTCACCAAAATTGAATTTAATGTCTGTGATGATAGATGTCCAGCAGATGGTCTAAAAGCCAAAGTAACGCCGATTCAAACCCCTTTTTTTTCCTTCCTGTGTTGATGCGCTCACCTGAGAGCCTGTTTATTTGTAAAAATTGGCGAATTTGTCTCACAGAAGAGGCGTTTGGGCTTATTGAGACAATCAGCAGATTTTGATTGCTGTGTGAGAATCCACAACATGCTAGTGTTTGTATAGCTGAAGAGCGCTGAGCAATCTTCGTGAGCCTTTAAGAAATTGTTTGTCTCCAAATCAGTCGATTCAAAGCAATGCACAGACAGACAGCCTGACAGATCTCAGACATAGCTCCACTCTCCTCTTTGTTCTTTGCCGCTCTCCATCTCTCAAACTGTCGCTCAGACACACGCGTATACCAAAGTGCACATTGTTTTCACACTGAGGTAAAGGATTAGAGTTGATTTGGTGGAGACAAGACAAAGCCTTGCGTGGTGATCCTAGAGTGTCAAATACAAGCCTAATTGGTTGTCAGAACAATTTAATCCTCTCCTCCTATGAGCCGAGTCGATATGACATCCCTGAAACTTCAATACAAAAAAACTCACTTCTCCCCGCTAAGAGACAACAGACGAGATCTGGCAACAGTTGATCTGTTTGGATGCTGCAAATCCTCAAATCTTTCCAGCTTGTGGTTTTGTGGAAGAAAAACATCGCAAAATAATGAACTATGTGACTTCCCGATAGAGGATTGCTTTTAATTAAGTAGTTGGATGAAGGTGGTGTTGTCATTGATGAAGAGGCATTTTGACTTAAAACATATGGTGCAGAGACCGGACGTGTTTTGTCTTGTTTTTGCTCGGGATTCAAGGATGTTCACAATCTGTTTTATCGAGACATGGATTTTAAAGATAACTTTATGAATGAATGAATGAATGAATGAAAGGGGGAGTAAATGTTGTCTTGCTAATGTTTTACAGGGAGAAGCTGGAGCTGAGGGGCCCGTTGGAAAAACTGGACCTGTCGGACCTCAGGGACCTGCTGGAAAGTCCGGTCCTGAGGGATTGCGTGGTATCCCCGGCCCTGTTGTGAGTATATTCTGCTCGGTTTTGAAGCGGTGAACGAATGATTGTTGATAAAGTTATTTTACAGCTGTTCTTGCAGTAAAACTACCGCTCTAGTGACATGGATCTATATCTCTACATCTATCGCTTACATTCATGACATGTTTATCAACTAAACTCTAATTATTTTTTCTTCAGGGTGAGCAAGGACTCCCCGGTGCCTCCGGCCAAGACGGCCTTCCTGGACCTCTTGTAAGACATGTCCTCCCACTTCCTCAGTAAAACTTATAGTATAAAAGTAAAAATGTGCTGACTGCTGATACTGCAGCACAGCCTGCCCACGCCTTGTTAGAAAAGTTCTTAAGTTTGCTTTTTAGTCTTTAAATGACAAAGAGAATTTTAGTTTTTTTATGGGGCGATACACCAGCGTGAGGTGTGATAACATTAAAGTTTTATAGAGGTGCAACAAGTAGTTGATTAGCGGTTAGTGACGAGTGAATAATGGTGTTGTTGTTGCCGTACCCCTGCAGGATAAACAGTCACCGTGAATGCAGAGATCTGCGATGGCTGTCACTGTGAAATAACGTGAATTCATTTCACATTACGCTCGACTGATCTGATTCTTTTCCCTCCACAGGGACCCCCCGGACTTCCTGGTATGAAAGGTGACTCTGGACACAAGGGAGAGAAGGCAAGACATTATTACGATTCTAATCTCAAATGGCTTTATTGTGTATTTCTCATATCTGCTTATGCGCCTTATCTGAAGCTTCCACAGTGAGCAAACATCTAGGCCTGTTGCCTCCTATCTCTTTGTTCACTCTCTCTCGGCCAGATGAAGAAAGGTTCTGCTCTGCGAGGAGCTTTCACAGTGATTTAATGCGCCGAATGAATATGTATAAGTCCGATAATATCATCCTTCTAATGGTCATTGGTTTAATGCCAGCATGCAGTAGTCAGAAGCAGATGGTCATAACTCTGCCCAGCAGCAGGTGCTGAGACAGACCGCCATTGTTAAATATGACGACCACTATAAACACACTAATTATTTATAGGCAGGAATAAGACAGTACCGAGGCCGGCTGGCCAGGCGTACACTCGCAGGTGAATTTGCATTTAGGTTTCTCTTTGAAAAACCACCTTGGCGTTGTGCAGATGATGAATGAACAGGAATTAAAACAAGACACCGAATTAGTTTTTGCCGAAATGGATAATTAGTACAAATATTGTTTTTCTCTCTCTCGATTGAAACGGATTGTCTCACTTTTCGTTCTTCACTCTCTCCTCTGCCTGTTCCAGGGTCATCCAGGTCTAATTGGTCTGATCGGACCGCCCGGTGAGTCCGGAGAGAAGGGAGACAGAGGCTTGCCTGGACCTCAGGGTACCGGAGGTGGCAAGGGTGATGCTGTAAGTCAGTCTCTGTGTCAGACAGAGTGTGCTTTCTTAAATTATGCTCTATATTGTCTCCATAGGATGAGCCAATCTCGAGTCAGAGTGCTGCATATATGTATGTGTAAAGTGTGACTTTCCCAGACTTAGAGTTTAAACTCCCACAAGACCGCCGCATAGTCATACTGGAGAGAAGCTGAACACGATGTTTAGATGATCTCATATATTGTGCTACAGAAAAATACTTATATATCAGCCATATCTCTGAACCCTGCCTGCAAGAGTCTGGACAAACACGTCCATTAAAGTCTTAAACGATTAATTTATTAAATACATTCTGTCTGACGTCTTCTACTCTCCGTTAAAGGGTGCTGGTGGTCCTCAAGGTCCTCTCGGCCCTCCTGGTCCTCCTGGTATTCCTGTAAGTTCGGCCTCTTCTTGATCAAAACATAGATATTATTTTTCTCACCTTGTTACATGGCGACTCTTATTCACGTCTTAATATTTCTTTTATCATCAGGGCCCTCAAGGACAGAAAGGCTCCAAGGGATCAGGTGTAAGTTGTGTTTTCATCCTTTTCAGTCTTTTGCTGACCCCGAGACGAGTTTTAAGAGTTTGATTTTGATGTTCATTTTTTTTTTCTGTCAGGGTTCACAAGGTCAGAAGGGAGACACCGGTATGATTGGACCACCTGGACCACCTGTAAGTTACCTGTGTATTGTTAAGAGTGTTCTTTTATATATATGTGCATTAACTGAGTCATTGTGATGAGATAATAATGCAATGAAAACATTTGCAGCTTTCGTTCTGCTTCACATATAAACTCAGGATCTTTGGGTTTAGTCTGAACACATGTCGGGAATTATATATTTTTGAGCAGTTGTGAAAGTAGTTAGCAGATTAAGGGACAGGAAAGGAAAATTAGTAATGGAACTAGTGATGAGCTTGTAGATTCCTCCCTTCCCTTGGTGAATATGTATCCATCCCAATATCGTGCTTGACTTTAAACCCCTGTGTTGCAGGGTCCACCTGGTGACGTCATCCAGCCGCTGCCCATGCAGCAGTCCAGCAGAAAGACCAGACGGCAGGCCGACATGCAGGGAGACGAGGCGATGCCGGACTACGGCGCAGGCGGTATGGGTGTGGAGGGAATGGAGGACGTCTTCGGATCCCTCAACAACCTCAAACAGGACATCGAGCGCATGAAGTTCCCCATGGGCACCCAAGACAATCCTGCAAGGACCTGCAACGACCTGCACCTCAGCCAGCCCGACTATCCAGATGGTAGGACGGAGGCAGAGTTTATCTGAGCGTTAAAAGTGAGACAGGATTCAGTAACAGTAGAACCTGGTCTGCAGGTGCAACAGTGAGCACAGACAGTACAGGTCAAGTGTCATTTCAACATTTATTCTGGCTATGTGCGTAATTGCTGCACCTACGTTTGCAGTTTCGGTTGAGTTTACTCACTGAAATCTCTCTAAACTGTGTCCCGTGTTGACATACTCGTCTGAGTCACCTTCAGGTATTAGCATGAGCTCACAGCAGTTCAACTTTACAAGGGGCAGCAAGTGATATTACCTCTCAGGCTACTCACAGGCTGCCCTGTAATAATTCTGAAGGTTGTTGGGGCTTCATGGAAGAAAGACTGCAGCGACTACTCAGGCTTTAAACACCCCCAGTGTGTGTGCTGATGAAAAATGATTTCATTTACGTCTTTATTTACATTTAATATTCTCTTGAAACACATTAGCATCAATCAAAGATACGGCAAGAGCAGAGCTCTCTATTGTAAAGATGACAAAAAATGTGTCAGGTCTCTCTATCAGAGAATGTGATTTTAAGTATTAATGCATTTCATTTTTTTTTACAGCAACCAGTTTGATTATGTTATTTATTAGATTGATATGAACGTATATAAATCCCTTTTGTGTGCAGGGAGCTTACCAGAAACATCATTGTTGCTTTTAAAACCAAAGCAGGGCTGCGACAAACGATTATCTTTGATTATTCTGCGGATTATCTTGATGAATCACTTCGTTTCTTGATCTATAAAACATCAAAAAGCCCAAAATAATAAAAGTACTGGGGTGTCAGTCCACAAAGAGAAGCTAATTCTTACATTTTAAGACCTGGAAGCATCAAAGTTTTGACACTTTTGATGGTTCCAGGTTTTAAAATGTAAGATTTCACCTCTTTGCATGGACTGACATCGTCAAATATCGAAAACTTGCAGCGTCAGCCCGTGTAAAAGAAGCAAATTCTGGCATTTTTGTTGCTGCTAGTTTGTTCCACTGAACTAACCGAATAGCCAGCTTAACTTTTCAGCTCCAAACCAACCAAAGCTGCACTCGAAAACAAACAAACAGTTTTGAAACCTCCCTGTAGACGTTCTCCCAGGTGGAACAATCCTGTCCAGGATGACGTGAACATTAAACAGCAGCAGCGGCGTTCGCTCTCTCCAGAAGGCCAGAGCTGAGCTTCGTACCGCCATCTCACGGCTGTGTTTGTCTCTCAGGTGAATACTGGATTGATCCAAACCAGGGCTGCATAGGAGACTCCATCAAAGTGTTCTGTAACTTCACAGCAGGCGGAGAAACATGCATCTACCCAGATAAGAAATCCACAGGAGTAAGTAATGGGCGCATGTAAACATCTGCTGTATACTCAGACCTCAAACTGTGTTTTTTAGAGTCTTTTAAAAACACTTGAATCCATCCTTGTTGGATTATTTTTTTACCATATTCCTCATTTAAAATCACGTAGGGGCTATTTGCAGATAATTAAATGAGATCTGTGTACCGTGACGCATTTTTGAATATCTCTAATTGTTTTTGTTTTTATGTTCTAGGTTAGAATATCCAACTGGCCCAAGGAGTCTCCAGGTTCATGGTTCAGCGAATTTAAGCGTGGCAAAATTGTGAGTCGACCAGCACAACATTTTATTTACTTATTTTCTTTCCCATTACCTCCCAGCAGACGGTCACATCCTTTTTAGATAAGTTTTTCAATTTTGCCTCTTTATCACTTACAATAATTCCTTCCCACCGCTCTCTTTCCTTCGCTGCCACCATCATACATCTTCCTCATGTTTCCTCACCTTCTTTTTCTTAACTTCTCCCCTTGACCTCCTTGTCTTTCCTCCTCCTCCACCCTTGTTGCTCTTTTGTCCGCCCTTCCCTTTTCTCTCCATCTATCTATCTATCCAAAGTTGAACTATGTCGACGTCGGAGAAAACAGCATCAACATGGTGCAGATGACCTTCCTGAAGCTGCTGAGCTCCTCTGCACGGCAGAACTTCACCTACATTTGCCATCAGTCCGTGGCCTGGTACGACGCCAAGGCCGACAGCTACGACAAGGCGCTGCGCTTCCTGGGCTCCAACGACGAGGAGATGTCTTACGACAATAATCCCTTCATCAAGCCGCTGATTGACGGCTGCTCGGTAAACACTCATCTCCGAACTTTCAGTTTGCAATTAAACTGTTTATTCTAAATCCCACAAAATCCCATTAATCCTCATAAATATGTAGACTGTTTTAGGGACGTGTCATACAACAATATTTGCTCAGGTACAAACCAGAAGAATCAAGGGATGAAATGAAAGCAGCCCCTCTTTGAGTTCTGTTTATTTAATGGTTTGTAATTAATGTGGAAAGTAGAGCTGAGATTGTTAAATGATGAACTGATTATAAAAGATGGATTCAGCTTCTCAAATTGACTGGATAGTTTTTATTTCTGTCATGTTAAATTGAAAATCTTTTGATTTTTGAATCATAACTCTAAAGACATTTCAGGTGGCTTTTTTGCAAACCGTGTTATGATATTTAATCGAGGAAATAAATGAGATAAAAGTTAATGAAAATAATGATTAGTTGCAGCCCTAGTGGAGTGAAGTCTACGGTGGGTAGTTTTATGTTGATTTAATGGCAGTTGGCAGTTTTTCTCACACTTAGCAGCAGACAAATCTTTTGGTCTCTGAAATGTGAAAAAATGCTTTTCCAGAGCGACATCTTGAAATTCTTAATTTCGTTCAATAAACTTTCCAAAACCACAGATTTCATTTACAGCAATACGAAGAAGAGAATTTGAGAAGCCATCGCCTCTTGATTAAACAATGATCTTGAACCAGAAATTATATTTCTGCTCTTTCAAACTAAGCATATTATATTATTGCCACCTTTTCAAGGTGATCTTTTGTGAACCGCGCTGGCACCACCTTACTGAACGCCGTCTTCTTGTCCGCCCTTTGTGTTTCGCAGCTGAAGCAGGGCTATTCAAAGACGGTGATGGAGATCAACACTCCCCGCATCGACCAGTTGCCCATCATTGACGTCATGCTGAATGACTTTGGGGAATCCAACCAGAGGTTTGGCTTCGAGGTCGGCCCCGTCTGTTTCCTCGGCTAAACACGCCCCGACTCCCCGCTGAAGGACAGGGTCAGAGGGTACATATTAACACCCACACGCTGAGATCCGACAACCTTTACCTTCTCTCCCCGCGAAGCAAAAACCTGTGTTTTCTTTTGTTGCCGAAAAGATCCACTCAAGCCCGGAGAAGAAGAGTGCCCCGAGGCCCTGTCATGAAAGCGCTGACCAGGGGAAACTACTCCTCGCCCTTGTAGGGCCAGAATCACATGACTTTAACTTACATGTAGTAAATGGGAGTGACATCAGGAAAAGGACATTTGATGCCGTGGCGGACAGTGGCGCACTTTCAGCAACAGAGAGAGGATCCACTCACCCCAAGCCCCATCCTCCCTTGTCCTTCGCCCCCCTCCCACCCGCCTCCCTCTCTGGATGCTCCGGGTGCTGCTCTGAATACAACCACAGAGGTGCTTTTGTGCAGAATCACAAAACACTCAAGGTGCTAGAAAAAAGTGCTTTTTGATAAAACTGTAATTATTATTATTATTTTGTACAATATTGTTCCTTTCCGAATCCACTCTAAAAACTTGCATGTGCCCCAGCTCTTGGAGTTTAAATAAATATTTGATAAACTACATAGAAATAAATCCAATGAATATGTTGTGTTAAAAACTAAATTTGCTAAGAAATATAATGTCTTTTGAAAACATTCCAATTTGTAAGTAAAAAATTATCCATTTGTAAATAATCTAACTTTCAATATTTGATTTTTTTTTTGTTTTGTTTTGTTTTATGAGAGGAACATAACACCTGACTCTTCTGTCATGGCATAGCAGTTGGTAAGGCCATCAGGATATTAAGCCATAATAAAAAAAAAATGACATAGTAATATAAATATTGTAAGAAAGGGCTTATTCATCCAAACTCTACTCATCCAGATGTTATACTGTACCTCAGTTTCTTTGAAAAATGTGGACATCACAATCAGGATCATTCACAGTGGCTAATTCACTTAGGAAAAACTTTTTTTTTTTTTTGTGTTTGTTTCATTTCAGTTCACAAACCAAAGCCCTGTCGACTTCTTTTCTTTGTAACAAAATGTTTCCATGTGCCTTGAATTGTTCATTCAAAAATATTAAAACTGGATTCTGAAAAATGTCGGGTTGAACGTCTGTATTGTTGGCTGTCGACATGATTATCGGTCTTTTTTTTTTTTTTTGTGATTCTGCGCTCCCTCATAGATATCACCTTCCTTCGCCGCCATGATAATTTAAGTTTAGGAGCATTAGTGGGCTGTTTGGGTTCATGTGATTGATTCTGCTGAGCCCAGGCGTTGTGATCTCTTCCAGTTTCTTTCTCTCTCTGACTCAGATTTGACTTTGATCAAGATCTGTTTGCATCTCCATCTCTTTAGCTTAAAGCATTGATAGCATAGACATCAGAGCCGCTTTCAAACCTGTATAATTACAGTATGTTTACAACCTATGTACAACTGAAATAAATGTTTGGTGCTTTGCCAAATGCACACTGCAATCGTTTGCATTCACTTGCAGATTATAATTATACATACATATTTATAGCAAATTCAGTACGAACAGTGTGTCGAGCTGAAGTGCATGTTCACACAATGCATGCTGACATGTTACGTGCCAATGCTGGGCAACAACAACACTCCCCAGGCTGATTAGGCTGCCTAACTGCACCACTGGCTTTTGTAGAAAACATAGTCAGACCACATGTCAGATATAAAAACGTCTTTTTTCTGCCCAGTTGTCAAATATCGTTGGTGTTCTGCTGCTGCTTTTTGAGTGACTCCAGTGGAAAAACTCTCATTTAGTTCAGTTCAAAGCGCGACAACCAAGAAAACTTTCACTTCTCCGAGACAGCAGCGATCAATTTATATCAGGCAACATGCTGTGGCATTCAGTTCACCTCCATTTGTCCACACAGAGCAGAGACGGCTTGTGTACATTCCTCTGTGTTTTGTGTGATCTCGCTCTTCACACTGAAATGAACTGCTCGCAGGTATCACATGAAGTGTAATTCACCACATAATCATACAGAATTAAAGCTCCCAGAGTGTTTATGCTGCTGAAGAGTCCACCACAGCAGATGCAAATTGACAATAATTATCTTTTCTTCCCAGGGTGTTTGTCACTTTAGTAGTGGCGAGTGTGAAGGAACAGATTACATTTATAATAATGAAGGACGGCCGTGGGATTTCACCAAAAAGATTTTAGGCGGCAGCGAAGATGATTTTTCCATCACTTCAAAAACAGTGACAACAAGACATCTGCTTTGTGTGGTCTGCTTTTCATCCTGACCAATCATTTCTCCTGCTGCACTTTTGGCTCATCGATGACAACAATGACACAAATATCTCTGATGACTGAAAAAAAAAAAGTCTTGTGTCCTCTTTTAAACGATTTCAAAATGTTTGTGATGACCGTTCGATTAACACTCCTCTAATAAATCCCTGTCATAACAACTCCATAAACGTGTCATGGCGGGCTTTATATACAGTAATAAAGTGTTATTACAGCATCAAAAGTAACTGCATGCTGTTGCCTGCCATTAAACATTTACGTCGCCTTGGATAATGTCAAGTTGTCAGGACAGAGGTCCTCAGAGCAGACTGGCACTTTCAAGGGGAATAATTTGGGAGATGACAGTCATACATAAAGTTTAAAATCGCGTTCCTCTTGTTGGAATTTCACTTTTTCATCAAATGTTGGTATAATAGGTGCTGACACACAAAGATTTACTGTGCTCGCAAACTGTTGTATGTATTTGGAATAGCGGCGGCAAGAAAACATACAAACCTCAGTGTATTTTCAGTTTTGAAGAGCAATATTCACATAAACAAACCTCTATTTCGCAGCCCTGTCATCCTCCATGTCTGAGTCGCAGCATCGCCTTCAACGTACATGTAGAGAGAAAAACAATTTGACTTTCATGAGGTCTGTTTCGTTTTGGCTCTCTGCACAAAATCCAAAACTGTGTTTCCTTCTGCTGTGTGAATCATTGCATCTGTTAGCAGAGCCGCGTATGCACTTCTTAAACCTGAACGCTGTCATCATGTTTTGGTCAGGAGAAGCACATATGGTGGTGAGTAATCATTAAGTTTCTGTGCCTGACAATTCTGCTTGGGCTTGATGGCAAGGCTTCTCTCTCTCTCTCTCTCCTTTTTTAAATTAATTTAAATTGATACAGCACCACCTGTTTTCTATCTTTGAAGGTAGAACAATATATTTAGCTGTTAAGTGGTGAAAACGGCTGCAGAACCAAGAAGAAAAAAAAAAAATACTAGACTGCAGTCCAACTGGAGGATGTAGCTGAAGCAAAGGGTTGCTCGCTCACTTTAAACTCCAAACCTATGCAAACCCAGGCAGTCACGGCCAGTCTGTCGGGACGCCCACTTTGGTCAACGCACTTAAAGGTTTTTGTCAAAACTCCAGGGCTGCCGTGGGCTGTAGTCACATCTGATGAGAAACAGTTTACACAGATAGGAGAAAAGAAAGGAGGAGACTTTTTTTATGTCTACACAGAAGAACTGTTAAATTCTCTCTCCTCTGTACTCACACATTTTCTCCACCCATTTAATCCTTTCCAGGGTCACGAAGGGCCGGACCCCGCCACAGCATGAATTAAGCCAGAGGACAGGAAAGCACAGTGAAAAGTTTCCACTGTCAGAGGACTAACATGGAGAGACAGACAATCACATTTAAGGCATTAAGACAATCCAGTGTCTGGTCCGTCTATCTTACGTGGTTTTAGATCAGAGGAAAACGTATAAGCCAAAAGCTCAGAGACAAAAATACAAATGAAAGACACCTCACCACATTTATTCTCTTATTACAGTCTCAATTATGTTTTTACTTCATCTCCCCTAAAAGAAATATAGATATCAATGAAGCTCTAGCTATCCTTTCCTGTCTTAGCTTGAGTGCTATTGTCTTCAAATGAATGTACGTGTTGTATGTGTCTCTTCGTCACCGATATTTTAGGCATTTCTACTTGAGCAGGTTTTAGGTAGGTTTAGGTTTAGGTAGGCAGGTTTTAACACATACATTTTTGGTTTTGTTTAATCAAGTACTGAATTCCAAATCGCTAATGTCAATGAGAGTTCATGGTTAGCATAAAACGTTTCAGCTAAATATACAAGCTAGCAAGGCGAGAGGTGACACACAAACAGTAAGAAACTTTAAAAAATTAAGATGGCAGGTGCATAGCAGTGCAGCCAGTTGAATATGATCTACATTACGTGTACTTTTCTTTGGTCAGTTTGTGGGCATTAGTTATAAATTTAGCAATTACTGAAAACTAGCACAACAGAAAGAAAAATAGGATTAAGTTTAGCAACCGTTAACACATTTCTCGTAGTTGCCAGTTGCATTTCCTCTTATGAAACATATGACACTTGAGTCAGGAGTTTGCCACTGACACTGTTGCCCATAGAGTTGTAATAATGGAATAATAAACTATTTAAAACATAGCTCATGGATTGATTGTGATGATTGCTGTGTATCTTTATTTTTTTCAACTTTATTGATCAATCTCTTCCAAACTTATCGCAGTGAAAATTAAACCATAATAAATGATCTAAAAACAATATGCAGTTATTCTGAACAGCATATAACAGCTTTTCTCCTTCGATCCACATATAGTTAAATCCTACTGTGTAAGCATGCTTATTTTCATATCTGGATATGGAGAGCAAAATATGCTAATAGCTAATCAACATCAAGCTGCTCTTGTCTGAAGCACCCTTCAACTACCTAACCAGAACTACTTAGTGACCAAGGGTTGAAAACCTGTGTTTTATTTCCAAGATACTGGATGTAAAAGTCTGTAACTGAAACTAAACAGCAAAAAGAACAAGAGAACGCGCTCCTGGATGAAGGACGATAGAGCTGACTTGTTTAAAATAGCCTACACCATGTAATTTTCAGCCATTTGGAGAGGAACACTCGAAACTGCCTGTATTGACTGGTGTCTCTTTTGTAGGAGGATAATTGCTTGTTCTTTCTGTTGATATTTTCTTGAAAGACCGAATTCCCACAGACACACACATACATCTCTTATGTTTACAGCATTAACATTTTTCAGTAGACTATCGATCTTTTTTTTCAGTCTTCCACTTCCACTCTTCAGTAAATACGTTCTTTGTAGCAATTATGAAAGCGTATTTGAAGTGCAAAAGATACCCTGGGCTCATCATATGTCACAACCAATTTGAACTGGATTGAGGCGCAAAGCAAGCCACTATTATTGCTGAAGAGGATCTCATCATGTATGCAGGTCATGGCTTCCGAGAACCCTTTGTTCAAGTACGCCAAGAAACTTCTGTCTCCTTCTCCTGTCAGAGACACTCCTTGAGTTTAAGTATTCCCTGTTCAAACAGTTTCACTGGGAAACACTCCAAGAGTACTGTGCTTCATTGCCCAACCCATCACCTCATCCCAACCTCCTGCAGACTGCTGATCTGGAGAGGGCCCGAAGACAGCCCTTCTTCTCAGGACTCCAGTTTATACGAGCGCTGTGTTCTTACATTAGCATTGCCTCGAGTGCCTACAGAAGGTTTTAAAGCTGACCGCTAAAGCTGTACCTCAGCTCACCTAACCTGGCAGCACTTTGTATCCTCTTTGTCTGCTTCGCTGCATTTCCACTGTCCAAACAAAGACGTGGGGGAAGGAAAAAAAAGAGAAGAGAGGAAATGTTGATTGGCATACCAAAGTGAAGAGGCTTCTCACTATGGTGAAGGTGACTCCTGCAGCCAAGGACGAGGTCTTTGCTGCAGCCTGTGAGGCCATCCTCCAGGGGAAGGTCTGAATGGCAAGTACAGAACCGAGGCTCAGGCTCAAGTCAAGAGTCTTTAGGCGAAGAAGGCATATTAGAGCCAAGATAAATGTTCAAATATATCAATCAAGAAGAAGACGGACCTCCTTCCTGACAACTTCTAAATTTTAAATTTAGACTAGTCCTCTAGTCTAAATTGAGTAAAGCACAAGAAGTGCACACACACACACCAGCCAGGCTTCAAGTTACCCAATATAGTCTGTTAGACACATTTAACATTGTCACATTATCTCCATTTAAATGAGATGGGAAACATTTGGACAATATCTTCCTGCCAGACAAGTGCAGTGCATCATTTCTTCCTACTACTACCTGGATTATCTTTGTGATGTGACCGACGAAGCATAGATGACATCCGCAGTTACAGTTTTCAGGAAGCAGGTGAGCTAATGCTACATTACATAGACTGTATAAAACATGGACATCATGTCTGTGACATCAGCCATAGGCGTCAGAGTGTGGTGGCTCTGCCTGCCGCTCTCCTGATTAATCTAAGAATGGACAAAGACGTGTATCGTTGCTCAAACAAGCCATCTGTAACAGCACCTAAGCCTTAATATAATTTGAACAGGTGAGTTCACTACATTACAGTTGTCATGAACGGGGAAATTAGCTCTAGAGACCACTAAAACTGGAAACTATGGCGGCTCTGAGTGTTTAGTTTGTCCATTCTTGGCTGGAAGAGGACACATGGCATCTGTATTTATATAAATGTCCCATTCTAAAGTAACAAAACCATAACATAATTCTTATTTATAGGTGATTATACACAAAAAATATGTTTATTATATTGAATATAATATATTCTGTAAATAGAGACCTCTAAATGTGACACACTGGAACTTTAACTGTGATGAGATACAGTAAAAGTAGGCAAAGGTTCAAGTCTCTGATGAATATTTCAAGACACCCTGACGAATAAAATTCACTGTATGTTAAGACAGAGAGGCGTGGAAAAAAACAAAAAGTTGCATTATGAGCAAGCCGGCTCTTTAAACAGGAGAAACACTCTCTGATTACCAAAACCTCATTACCATACAGGAATCTAAAATCTGTCATATTACTAAAACAAATGACACAAAGCTTTCTGTGGCGTTGCGCAGTTATAATGCTCCTCTCTGGCCAAAGCCATTAGTCACATACTCTCATGCGACACAATATTTTCAGTGCTTAAAATAATTGATACGAGGTATTAAATAATGCGTTGAGCACTCATTATGCATGCAAATAGGGTTCACAGCTTGTGCATGAGTATAAGACACACGGCTGTTTATTCAGCTTTCATGCTCAAGCTGTTTTACTTCGGTCGAGATTTATAAGAGACCGCTGGCAAATTTTTGTATGAACACAAACCTTCAGACTTTCTTGTTTTGAAGTAAAACTGGAAATATGATTTGAAATAGAAAAGAAAAAAAGTACTTGAGGCTAGGTTTGCTTGACATTTATCTCATTTTTCCTCAACATATTTGTTCAGAGCTGTTCAAGAACATTTTCTGCAGCATTCAAAGAAGTGACGACTGCTGGAGAAAGAATGCAGTGAAACATCACAACTGTCTAAGAGTTTTAAAATCATTCATTAGTTTAGATATTGAGTTTTATAGATATTGATATTGAACAAATGGATGTATCTAGAGATGTGCACAATTAATCAATTAAACATTGCTATCCTCGCTAGTCGACACCAAGCGGCAGCCTGCAGAAATGGCAGTTCCTCAAACGTCCACTTGAGGCTGGCTAAAAAACAAGTCAGTCTCCATAAGTCCCCATGTTAAAATGCAGAAATAAACATGTTTACAGCCTGGTACAAAAAACAGTTTTGGTCTCTATAGCTAATTTCCACGTTCATGACAACTGTACTGAGGGTGAATTTATATACAACTCACCTCTTCACATTATATTAAGGCTTAAAGTTATGCAGAATTAAGTATGGCCACTTTGATTGACAGGTGGTTGATGTTACAGATGACTTGTTTGTTTCATTCAGCCCACCTCAGGTCCTCTGGTGATGATGAGCTACAACTTTAAATCAGCTGGGAAACAGAAGAAGTAGGACCGACAACATGGCGGCACTGTTGGAAACCTGTGGATGATGTCACGCATGATGACATACTGTCCATTTTTTGTTTTTTGTCACTGGTTACCACAGAGCAGTTAGCCAATCACTTTGTTGAACTTTGACATACCATCTCATATTTGATATGTTTTTACCACTCCTAAATTTATTCTGGCATAAATGAGCTGCCATATTAAACCATCAGAGCTTATCTGGAAACTATTTTTAGGTCATTTTCTAGCTGAAACAACACGATAATAATAACATTCATAACCAGTCTGTGAGAAAACACACTATGTTTTACTATCACAGTATCACCTCGCGCGCTCTCTCTCTCACTCGCTCGCTCTCTCTCTCTTTGCGCGTGAACTCGGGCACAAAAACGCACCAGCAGCAGCACCAGCAGCAGCTCTGATCTGGCGTCTCCATCTTCTGTTTTCTGGTGAATACTGCCAGCTGCAACTTTTGTCACCGCACAGCTGCCGGTGGTTCCTCCTCTCTCTCTCTCTCTCTCTCTCTCTCTCTCTCAACACACACCCAAGCTGGATTCATTAAAAGTCAAGAGAGGCAGCTGGATGATGTCATATCCGCGAACAACCTGAACGCAGGGTGGATTTTCGCTGCGTGTGTACCCACAAACTTTTTTTCCTCCTTCTTCTTCTTTTTCCTCCTCCTTGCTAGTGACGAGGTTTTCTCCCCCGCTGCCCACATGGCACGCGTAACGGGGACGAGTGGATGGATGTGCCTCCCTCCTCCTCCTCCTCCTCCCATGGAAGCTGCTGTGGTTCTCACCAGCGCGTAGTGGACGAGGCGGTGCGAGCCCACGGGAAGAAACTTACGTGAATTATTTAATTCTTTTTTGTTTCCTCTGGGTTGTTCCCGTCACGGAGGAGGGTGGAGGAGGAACCCGAAACAACCGACAGAATGTGGTCTCTGTCCGTGGTCCTGAACCCGCTGCTGTTCCTGCTGCTGTTCGGATACTGCCCTTCAGTGGTGAGTTCACAGCCCTCACATCCCTCTCTCTTAAAAAAAACAAACAAATAAATAAACTTCAACACAAGCTGAGCGATCCTCATTTCAAACTTGGCTTTAATCAGGGTGGAGCTCTGCACAAGGCTTAGCCGAATGCCACAACAACAGATAAATGAGTCACGGCGTGTTTACGGGCAGTGTTGCATGTTTCCAGCAGCCAGTAATTGACACTGACGTGCTGAAAATGTTTCAAAATTACGAATCTGGGGGGGAAAAAAAGATACAGAATTTAAAGTGGGGGTGCGTGCGTGGGGGAGGCACCCTCACAGCACTCATGTTTATTGCCTACATCAACCACATAGCACTGATATTGATCCTGGAGTATTGCCAGGGATATAACTCACTTTTAAGGGAGAGTTCAATCATTGTAAAATAAATAAATAAATAAAAAATAACATTGCTGCTATGAATTATATCCAAATCTCCTCCCAGACAGAAGAACCTCCACCAAACATCTTGATACATTTCTCTGACTTCAGCTAAAATGATCCATAAATACAGTTTTTGGTAGCAACATAATTGCTTGTTCTCTCTGTTGATCCCTTCTTACATGTTGTTTCTTTCAAATGTCATGTGATTTATCCTTCATAGTTTAAGCTTCCCGAACTGGGAATGCATTCGGGAGCATTATCGCAAATTAGGAGCAGCAGCTTGCAGATCACCAAGCCATTTGGACAAGAACAATGGTCGATTAGGTTCATACCACCCATGCAGAGTACAATCCCCCCGTGCCAGTGTCTTGATTGCAAAGCGGCGTCCTCACATACTATCACCTTGCCGTGATTGAAAGTGGTGTGCAGAATTAATGCTTCTCATTTGTTCACATAACCAGGAAGCGTTTACAGCCTGTGCCAAAAACTGCGCGTCGAGATCTGTCGGAAAGTCTGAAGGAATGGCAAGAGACAAAAAAAGGAAGCAGCTGTCTGAGTTGTTTCAAGAGAGGAAAAACTCTTTGTGCAGAGTTATTCACACACACACACACACACACACACAAAAAGCCTAGTTGGAGAGTGCATCTGGTTTGGCTGAGCTACAGATTCATTTTAATATGAGGAAATGTGAGAGTGAGAAGAGGGGAAAGGATGTGCGTCACTCAAGAGACAGAAGAGAAAGACCGTTTTAACAGATTAGTGAAACTTGATTCTTTTTTAGGAGCCTTTCAAAAGCAGAGTAAGGAAGAGAAGAGCTGAGGGTGGTTATTTTTCTTCTCCCTTTATCCCATTCAGCTGTAATGCCACGAGAACGAGGCACATTCCAGCGACAGCCGTGGCGCAGAAAGCCATCCATTATCTCCAATAATTTATACTACTACAATGTACCACGCGTGCCCTCCAGTTATCTCAGTGCAATAGCATTTCTTTTTCCCTGCTGCTGCTTTTCAGCGTAGTTTTCTTCAAATGCACATGGAGCATTAGAGTTCAGAGGTGACACAGAATGAACAATAGCTCGACTGTAAATGTAACGTTATTACATTCAGCGTTCACGGCTTTTATCTGACACTCGCATCAGGAATAGCTTAGCAACAGGGTGGGAGTAGATTAAGCTTTCATTTCGAGATCACAAACTTTTACCAGCAACCAATAGCAAGGTGGACAGAGATCAGGGCTGGAGTGCTTTGATAACAACTGAAACAATTTTCTAACAATCTGATAAAGGCAACATAAGATAAATTTGCTGGGGGAAAGGATAAAAGCTCAGGAGATTGATAGCAATTGAAGGTATTTTTCTTTTCTTTGACATCACGATGAGCAAGTGAAAGAAAGATGTGCCAGAGAAAAACTAACATACTAATATAACATAATCCAGATTCTTCAGATCCAGATTTTTACCTATAAAACGCAGTCTGTCAGGAGGTGAAAGTCAGAGACGGAGCTTCCTCCCTGGTCTGACGTCCTCGCCTGCTCAGAGGGGACATGATCTTTCATGGCTGATTCCAAAACGGTCTTTAAACTGTTCAGCCTGACAGCGACGGATGAATGGGTGGAGGAGGGGGAAGGATGCCCGCGCTGCGAGAACAGACAGGGCACTTCACTTTATATCCACAAGCCTGCGTGAAAAAAGGCAGCCGGATGCCAAGGTTCACATGTTTCACAGGTTATCCTCCAGCCAGATCCGAACGTAAAAACACAATCCAAATAATAGTTGGTTGTCTGCCAAATACGCTGGTAGTGCAGACAAATTTACCATCCGCCGTCAAAGGTTGCCTGTATTTGGCTGGAGGCTTGTGTTAATTTCCCATGCTGACAGTAAACAGCAGTTTTGTTCAAATACTGATGCTGTTTGCGTGTCTGATAGCTATCAACTTTTCCAGCACTTCAGGACACTTTGATCAATATTTAGAGGGGAAACCAGTTTTTTTACTGTGTACACTCTGACATTAGTTGATGGCGCTGCATTAAAATATGCTGCATTGGCTTATGATGCATAACTTTATGTTCTTTAGGCTTTATACTCTGGAGCTGTGGAGCATATTCAATGTAATAAAGAACGGGAAAAGCTCCCACAAATCAGGTTTATCTGCGTCTCCCAGCAGGACTTTCAGTTCAAGCACTGGAAGGCCTAGTGAGGAGAAACAGAGGAATTTCAGTGCTCGGGTTATTCATCAAGGCCAGAAACTCTATTTATTGTTGAAGAGGAAATTTACTGGAGACTATATACTGTGGAGGAATATCTTACAGGGAAAAAAAGCACTTGCAAAGCCCGGGCGTTTTATAAGTCAGTGGAATTGGTTGGCGTCAAAGCGTTGGGGGCCATGAGGCAGAAGAATGGATGACCCCTGAGCAAGAAAATAAAAGAACATAACATCTGTATGCTGCAATTTCATAAGAGCGATATCATCAGTGTTGAATTTATTTAGCGTGTCTCCCTGTGTGTGTGTGGGCTGTGCATTCACGACTGTGCCTGCATTTCTGCATGCAGACCATCCGGCCAAAGGAGGGGTGGCAGGTGTACAGCTCAGCTCAGGATGCAGATGGGCGTTGTATCTGCACAGTGGTGGCACCTGAACAGAATCTGTGCTCCAGAGATGCCAAAGGCAGACAGCTCCGCCAGCTCCTGGAGAAGGTACGCGCACACAGCCACACACAGATTTCTGTTTATTTGACAATACACAGACTCACTCTCTAACACACACACACACACACACACACACACTCGTTTACTGTAAGCAACCAGCACCTAAATCCTATGACATATAACACTGATTTCGATCGTTATTCAGAGAGAGATTGCACCAGACAGGTCTATAACCCCATTTTCCACTTCTGCATATATTATATGGATGACATCAGCTGAATGGTGGCTTGTGAAAGACGAGAACGCTCTCAATCTCACCTTAACACAACTGGAGTGCCTCGCTTTTTATTTATTTTTTGGCAACCAACCCTTCAAGGCTATTGTTAATATTTGAAGGATTATCAGGCTTTAAGCGTTTGATTAGGGGTGTTGTTCCTGTTGGAAAGTGGGACTATCATCAGAAAATCTTTTTTTTTCAAGGGTTTATATATATTTTTCATTTTTTAAAGTATGCATTTAATCTCACAAAAACAGCCAACATTGGGAATAGAAGCAGAAACACGACTATGAATTGAAATAGCTTGTGTCCCCCCATGACAGTAGTGATTTAATGCATTATCTACAAACAAACTAATAGCACGGCACCAGAGTCACTTTCATCAATTAGTATGCCGTATAAGGAAGCATTCCTCTAGCCTACATTTTAATGTTGCGTGCCAAAGGCTGTTCTCTGTCATTCACTGGGGCCTTTGACACTAATGTACTAAACTGCTTCAGGGCTTCAGTGAGGCCATTTCAGGATCCCTCTAACAGAGCCAGAAAAGTATGCAGAACACAATGTGTGACTGTTGTGCCACAGTGTTTTTTAGTTACAATTAGAGCCAAAGAGACGGGGGACGTTTATTCTTGTTCACATGCCCCATAAACCCGGCGCGCTTTTGTTAAACCAGCGAGAGAGACACTGTAATGTTTTCTGTCAAATATCTGCTCTGAAACATGTAATCAAACCTGGCAGATTCAATACTTCATCCACGACTATGGACTGTAATGGAGAGAGAGGAAACTGTCACATAACAGTCCCATGTCCATGTAAAATCTATCAACGCTCTATTCAGCCCACACATAGATGGTTAAAAGACAATCACGTTAGAGGTCAAAATGTTGATTTGTTCCTTGGTCGGAGCATGGCAGGCTCCCGAACAGCTGAACATGGAGGACATTTTAATCTCGCGGTGGACGGAAAAATCAATGCTGCACTGTTTCATTCTTTTCAAAAGGTGCAGAACATGTCGCAGTCAATCGAGGTGCTGAACCTGCGGACGCAGAGGGACTTTCAGTATATCATGAGAATGGAGAGCCAGATCAAAGGGCTCCGGTCGAAGTTCCGACAGATCGAATCGGACAGGAAGACGCTCGTCAACAAAAACTTTCAGGTATGTTTTTTGTTTGATGTTTAACTTTGCGAGAAACTTCACAGGAAGAGGCTGCGAGAGGATCTCCTCTAGAGAAACCTGAGGAGCATCTGAATGAATAAACTTTCATTCCTGATCAGATCACGAAGGTCTGGTCAAGGACGAGAAGTGTCTCAAATGTGTAGTGTGTCAGACTTTAGAGGATGTGCTGGCAGAATATGTCAGAAATGGAATGTAAATTTTATAAGCATGCTTTCATTAGTGCATAATCACTTGAAAATACGACTCGTTGTGCTTTTGTTACTTTAGAATGAGGCTAGAGATGCCACAATGGCTCTAGATAGGAGCATTTGTGCTTTCCGTGACACCTCAGGACGTATTAAGACCAAGATCAGGAGTTGTAGCAAACCACTGCAGGGTTGTGCGGTGGTGTATGGTGGTGGGGGGGTGAGGCAGGGTGCCAGGGAGGGGGTGTTTATTTGTGCTGACTGTAACTGCTATGAAACAATCAGAAAATAACTTCTATTACTTTCGCTGATTCACTGCTTTCCTGATACCGCCGCTCCATTACTCTCATTTCTTGCCTAAGTTGTTCAACCACTGCTCGCTCTTTCAGTGACAGCCATTCGACACAAGCGAAAGGAAACCTTTTCCTGTCACCGTTTTGCAGGCCTACCTGAATGACCTCAGTTTCAGTTTCACGCTGAGGTGTGTTTCTCCAGAAGTTAAATCTTGATCAACCTCTCCACAGCAAATCACTGCGTTTTTTTTTTTTGCAGACACCCCCTGCAGTCCGCACCACCACAATCAAAACACACTACCCACCACTCAGATCAATATAAATACCAACCAGTGTTTTCACTGCGGTGCTGGATTTGGTCTGAACACAGCCTCAGGTTGGGAGGAGGAGGAGTTGAATTGAGGGGCATTTGGTTGGTTGCAATCTGCAACTTTGCTGCAAAATGACGCATTTAGCAGTAAAGCATCCGGCGTGGAAGTGGTGAAATTGACAAGATCCTGATGGCTCCAGTATCTGTTTGTTACATTTGTTTTACAAAACATGATGCTGCTAAAATATATATATTTTTACAGAGATCGACAGTAAGTAAAACCTTCTGAAGGCACTGCAACTGTTCACATAAATAAACTCATCTGTTGGGTCATTTTACGCACACAGCTGCCTCTTTCTTCTCGATTCTTCATATGAACAGAAATAGATTCTGATTTTAATAAGACTCCACTCCCGACCTCACTGTAAAAGAAGTTATTGGTAGGGACGGGCACTACATCAAATTTGAAATAGAGGAGAAAGGATTTCCATATAATCTGACATTGTACAACAATAATAAGAGCCATTACTATAATAATCATTACTATTATCATCCATCAGTGAAAATTGTTTTGGGTCTGGACTGGACCTTCTCCCCCGTCCTTTTGTTGCCCTTTATTGTGATTAACTTCTGATAAAGACAATCTGTCCTACAGATATTAAAATCATTATTACTCTAGGTTAATATGGGTTTTCTTTGAATCATATATTCTACTTTAGGTAAATATCTTACTTTCAACACGTTACTTACGTCTGAACGTTATTCTAGGAGTTATTCTCTCTGTTTTTAGAGTAATGTGCAATGATTGCACTACTTTTACGTTACCGTCGCCAAAATAACAGCAGATGTACGGCTATGCATTATGAAATATTAGAGGTTGATGCTGTTTCATAGCAGGCAATCAAAGCAAGCTGAACTTTATTATAGCCCATTATTAAATCCAGAGGTGGCCCATATTGTATAATGAAGGTTATCCTCTAAAGAACGGGCCCGTTTATGCATTCACACGCAGTGTTTACGGCTTTGTATTAAAATTGGCCACTTATATTAATAATAGTGTGATGATGCAAAACAATTAAATGGCCCAGACCTTTTAAAGTAAATGAAAGAACACTTGCAGAAGCGGCACAATGTTAAACAATTTAGTTTTTGCACAGTTTATCCCTTCATTCTTAGTCATTCCACTGTTCCAATAATCACCAAATTAGATCGAATAAGTCTTTTATTCAGTCTGGCTCTAGACTAGACTGTCTGGCTATCACTGCGACAATGATGCCAGATCTTCCTCTTGCTGCTCTCCCACTTTAGCCTCTCCAGTCTTGGCCTGTCCCCCGCTATGTCGTCCAAAGAGAGTCCAGTTGAACCGCAGAAAACATTCTGCCTCTACAAGCTGTTTTTCTTTGTCTTGCTCATTGAACGAGAGTCTGTTGCTGCTCCTTTTCTGACAAAGTCGAGTAATAAAAAAGTTATATATTACTGTAATAGAAAGTGTTCCCACTGTTTGTACCATGAAAAAACAAAACAAACAAAAAAAAAACCCTGAAACAGCTGTCACTGGAAACAAACTGAACTCTTTGTGCCAGATTGAGAGATTTGTTCAGAGAGGTGTTTTTGCAGCGTGGTATCCTTTTTTTTTTCTTTTTTTTAGGAGCTAAAGGGAAAGATGGAGTCTTTGCAGCCGCTGATACCTGTCCTGGAGCAATACAAGACAGACGCCAAGCTCATCTCCCAGTTTAAAGAGGAGATCAGGAACCTGTCTGCCGTGTTGATGGGCATCCAGGAGGAAATGGGAGCCTACGACTATGAGGAGCTGCAACAGAGGGTTCTAAATCTGGAAAATCGTCTCCGCAACTGTATGAATAAACTCAGTAAGTCCATAGAAGAAAAGGCAGATCCAGGCACGGTGGCCCCCAGATTAAGCAATGACACACGGATCATAGACCCATTTCCTGCAGCTACCAGCAGACTGGCATTTTAGATACAGAGCAGAACTGCGACTAGAGGTGTGTGGTTTGATTTTATTTGCTGGCTGGACGTAAAAAGGTGGTAGAGTCAGCAATCATGAAGCTTTGCAGTCCCGGTTCCTTCTTTGGCATTTGCAGTTTAGCTGCGGGTCCCTCGCTCCGCCCACCGAGGTTTTAACTCGTCTAATAGGATCAATTCTGCCTCGTGGAGCAGCCTTGCCTCTGATAAAGGTTTGCATGACTACACTCCAATTTGCTAACTGTCAGGTTATCAACACTGATGGAGCCTGTCAAAGTCTGGACGTAAATAGCTAACATGTGAATGCTAATGGGATGTGGCTGGAAATCTGTCTGAGCTCGAGATGATCGCTTAAGCATTCATTGTGCGTGAGCTTTGATTGATTAGGTAAAATAGCAGTTAAATACTTAATAGGGAACTTGCAAGCTTGCATGCAAGTGACAGCCTATTGTCATTTGGCACAATTAAAGTGTCTGGCAAGATGAATTAAGTGCAGCTTAAGTACTTCAAATATTAAACTGTGTGGGATAAATGTTAACCCGTGTCTGACACATGAGAAGGGGGTTTTACTAGTTGCTATGCTGAGGAAGTTTCTCTAAATTAAGCATGACCAGATGCTGAACACAGACAGTCCAAATCTTTTCTTTTTTTTTTTCACCCCATATTTTGAAAAAGCCAATCCAGTACTTTGTTATTTATTCCAGGGCTACCATCAAAACATTGGCTGTAGCTTTATCATGCGGAGTTTGTGCTGTGTGTGACCGGAGCTGTGTGATGTGTTCACAGCATGTGGCAAGCTAATGAAGATCACTGGGCCGCTGACGGTGAAAACTTCAGGGACCAGATTTGGAGCCTGGATGACTGACCCACAGGCGTCTCCAAAAAACAACAGGGTGAGCCGAGTTAATGTTCTTTGTTTCATGTTTCAGGCTTTTGAAGCAGCAGCATGCGGTTTAATGATTTACATACAATCACTTCCCTCCTGTTGCGGCGGTGGCGGGGTAGTTGTTGTTGTATTACAGCATCATACTCACTAAAACTTTTTTTTTTGACACTTTGGCTGCTGAGATCAAGCATAAAACTCGATGCAGCTTGCTGGACATGTTGACGTGCATGAGGCTGTTTCATGACTGGATTCTTTTAATTGCATGTGAAAAACAACAACACAAATGGACTTACTGGGAGAGTTTCAGGGCTTACAGCAACATGAACTACAGACTACACAGTCTTTATATACACCACAGGGCGTGTGGCTGAGGCTTTGTCAGTTATAACACTAGACACATTAACAGCTAGACTTTGTAGACTGCCGTACCTTCAGCGCAGACGTTTCAACATGAAATAACAGAGCAAACTGTGACTTAAAGAGTAAAGAGTGCCACACACAAACAGCCACAGTCACACAAACACACATTTGGTTCACATGCAGTGTAACCAAACAGACTACCTCATGTGAGGCCTGAACAAACATGAAAGAAGTTTTTATCACATATGTCTGGCGCTGCATGTCACATAAACACTGATAACAGTGTGGGGAGGTTCGGCGTTTCCAGGAGTGATTCCTGTTTGACGGCTGGGACTCACTGACTACTGTACAAAAGCACATCTTTTTAAATATTCAGTGATTTTGATGAAACTGGATCATAATTTATACCGAGTACATTTGCTGTTTTTTCCCTCTGATGTCCTCCAGCTGCTCAGCTGAACTCAACCGTTTTTTATTGAAAGTTTTTTGATGGACAGATAGCTGACGACTTGTTAGAGTACCTAACTGCTGATTAACTGCTTCTAACCAAGCGGCAACCTCTGTGGCTGGGAAATGAAGCCAATGCGGAAGAGCTAAAAGCTGTATTTCCTCGGGCGGCCACTTGAGGCTGGCTGCAGAAGTGAGTCAGTCTCCATAAGTCCCCATGTTAAAATGTCCAACTTCACAGCAGAAATAAACATGTTTACAGCCTGGTACAAAAAACTGTTTTGGTCTCTATAGCTAAATTCCACGTTCATGACAACTGTACTGAGGGTGAATTTATATACAACTCACCCATTCAAATTATATTAAGGTTTAAAGTTGTGCATAATCAGGAGCGTGGCAACTTTGATTGACAGGTGGGTGCTCTTTCAGATGGTTTGCTTGAGCAGCCAGGCGTTATTCCTGAAGGAGCCGCTAACTTCCGCTAGCATTGTCAGCCATGCAGCTAACGTAAATGATGTCAGGTGTCAAACTTGGCAAGAGAAGCACCTTGGTAGGCTACTTTATTCCCAAATAAAAAGCTTTGTTAACAGCTCTACTGGCTACTCTAAACCTTAATCAATATCTGTGACAAGTCCCTCCCTATCTGCCAGTTTCTACAGGAAGCATGCAAATATGCAGAAACAGAGTAGCACTCTTTCCATTTCACGGGCACTTTGAGGCATTTCCCTCCCCATGAGCGTTTGAAAGCCAATTCTCTGAATGAAAAAAGATTGCTGAGGCCAAATGTCTGACCTTCCAAGATCAAGTTGCAAAAAGTAGTTTTAGTACAAACCGTTTTCTTCGTTGTGATCAGTTTTTTTGAATGTTTTCATAACTCCTTTGTTTACATGACTTCAGTTTTTGGATAAATCAAAACTGAATGAATTCTATTGATTGAATATTATACCTGATGAATATTAATAAAATTTACTACTCGCTCCAATAGCTGCAGTGTAGCGTAGAGCATAAAAACATCATGGAACGTTGTCGTTGCTGTGCCTTCATTATTCTTTTAGTGCATGGATGTACGCCAGGTAACATTTTACCTGTTCATATTACCTGAAGCAAACAGGGGAAAAATTATTTTCTGCATCACCAGCTGAATGACGGTGTTCCCGTGGGTGGAAAAAAAAAAAAAAAAAAAAAAAAGTTTGCGCTACTGTAATTACACAGCTTCATTAGGTGACATTAGTAAAGTACAGCTCGGCAAGTTTGCTTATATAATGTATTCCCTGAGACGAGCCTCTGTGGAGAATAATATCAGCTGATTTGAATCTGAAATGCTGCATACAGTATCACCTCCTCCGGAGCAGGTAAGGGGTGCAGGATAAGTTACCATGGTGATCTAGTAAGGTTAAAAGAGAGCCACCTTCATGACACTGACAACTCTCTAGCCTCAACATGCCTCGCTAACCCATTAAAGTTGCACTCCCTCTGTCTTATTAATACCAATTAAACTGAATAAAAGTCCATCATTGAAGGTTTGGCCTCCAACAAATGTCCGGCCACTGGTTGTTTTATTATCCTGTTTTATGGAGCTCCTCTGGTCAACTCCATTTAGTGAATATAGTTTAATGGGCATGTTATCATAAAGGTGACATTTCTTGTTTTCCAGGTGATTATGCTGATGCTATATATGAGATATTTCTTGTAAAGTGTACATTTATTTGTCCTCAGGTCTGGTACATGGACAGCTACACCAACAACAAGATCGTAAAAGAATATAAATCCATCGCTGATTTTGTGGCAGGAGTCGAGTCGAGAACCTACAACCTCCCTTTCAAATGGGCTGGAACCAACCATGTGGTGTACAACGGCTCTTTGTACTACAACAAAATGCAGAGCAACATCATAGTGAGGTACAGCTTCGAGACGGGACGCGTGGTCACCCAACGGGCTCTGGAGTCGGCAGGCTTCCACAATGTTTACCCCTACACCTGGGGGGGCTTCTCTGATATCGACCTGATGGCGGACGAGCTGGGCCTGTGGGCCGTGTACGCAACCAACCAGAACGCCGGGAACATCGTCATCAGCCAGCTGAACCCGGACACGCTCCAGATCCTCAACACATGGAACACAGAATACTCAAAGAGGAACGCCGGCGAGTCTTTTATGATCTGTGGGACGCTCTACATCACTAACTCCCACCTGACCGGTGCCAAGGTTTATTATGCTTACTCCACGAAAACCTCCACGTACGAGTATACAGACATTCCCTTTCATAACCAGTATTTCCACATGTCAATGCTGGACTACAACGCCAGGGACCGCGCCCTCTACGGCTGGAACAACGGCCACCAGGTGCTGTTTAATGTCACACTCTTCCACATCATTAAAACTGAGGACGACTCATAAGTGGAGGGAAATGCTATACATGAGAAAGAAATTATGAAACCACAGAAATAATGGATGGTTGCTCTTGAATGTTCTAATATTTATTTATTTAATTTATTTATTTTTTCATTGATTTATTTATTTAAACTTGCTATTTGCCCATTTTCATATGAATGTTAGCTAATTAAGACATTCAGTCCGTGTGAAAAAGTGACACTTTCTCGATAAAAAAGAAATAACAGCACAAAACAAAAACAAATTCGGTAACACATTTTTCAATAATTGCACTTTTGCAGAGCAACTTTTGGAAACTGACTGAACAGTTTGATTCCACAGCTCAATTTTCTCTCCCAAATGAAAGCTTTTTCCAAAATGAAGTCCTCGTATTTATAATGGTTTTCTCCTCCCGCACTGCATTTTATTCATGGCCCTTTAATTTATTCCGATTTTCACTGTGTTCACTAATTGTCCATTTTGTTTCCATTCTTTTCCTTGCCATTTATTCATCATCATCTGCTAATTTATTCCTGCTTTTCACTGCCTCCATTTAGCTTTCAATTTGTCTTTGTACTTCTACTTTCAAACGTTTTTTTTGCACTTGACCTTGTACAAGACAATGAGAAATGTGGTGAACCATAATGCACCTGTATAGTTACTGTACTTGGCTTTTTTGGTGATTGTCATTCATCCAGGTCATACATGTAGGATATCTTCGAATACCAAGTCAACTTGGTACTTCAGAGATACTAGCTTTTTTGTAACTCCAGCAACAGTTTGTATGCCTTATTCAGTGCAGTATGTTCTGTAAGCCCAAGGATAACAGCTCTCGTGCATGAATGTTGGCTATCCTTATAGCATTTTTACTGTAACGGTATATCTGTGTATTTTGTATCTGCACAACATCCCATCCTCCTTCTCTCTAGCTATATTAATGGTAAAGATTCATTTATACAGACGGCAGTAGATGACTTTAATAAGCATTCGTTTGTGTAAATAAGAAGTTATACATAACCAAAATAAAAGTATTGTTTTCATTAAGTCAGTTTTCTGTGTGTTTGTGTTCTCGGGGTAACAGCAGTAGCACTGCACCGTTTGATTTAATGTGACGTCGCTTTAAATCCATAGACCTCGGTGCAACAATGCATCTCTGCCAACAAAAAGAGTTATTTCACTGCCCTCTAAAAGCACAAAGTGACTTTTTCTCATTTCCTGCACTACCTTACTCATTTTGCATCGCCGTAACTCTTTGCCAGAGTTTGTATCGCATTAAGAGATATTTCCTGGTTACTGTCAGTACGGAGGAGGACAGCGTCTATGAGCTGTAAATATCACTTTGCACTCAGTGACAACAGCTTGCGGAAGCTTCATTGTTTGGTTTGATTTGATTCTGTTAGAGGACGTGTAAGTAGATTAGCCTGTGTTTAAATTTGATATACAATCATGCTATAAAATGTATGTGCTCATATTGAGGGGAATTGGCTTGGCAGTAAATAATATATACATTTAATTAAAATATTATGAAAATATGACTTTACACACAGCAGCGAGCTTTTGTGGTGCTAATAATGAACAGAACTTTACTCTTCAGATACAGTTACATTAGCTGCATTTCTCACTTCAAATGTCTGATAATCTTTGCTAAATATGAAGTTGAAGATGTTTTTTAAGCTGTTTGGAGTTTTTAAAAAATGCAGTTGGAGTCCAAACTTATATTTCTCTCTGACACCTGAATATAAAGATAACATTACAGATTGGACCTGAGCAAAAACTAAAATTCTGCTGCAATTATCTTTAGTGAAGTGACATTCATTGTCTAAATTCACTTGGGATGTCTTTATTGATATGGTATTTCACATGCATTTCATTTACACTGAATATAAAATCATAAATTTCAGTATGTTATATGAATGCCCTGGCGGGGAGATCAATCATATGGATGGGGTTTTAGTCAATATTCAGTAGATAGATGTATAAATAAATAAATGAGGCAATTCATGTAAATCTAAATGAAGTTATACAGTTCAGTTCATAAATATAAATACCTATTTATATATTAATAGTCTTATTAATTTAGTTTATTTATATATTTAGTTTATTTTTCATAGGCATATTTATTTATGCATTTTTATTTCGACAAAAATCAAGTGTTCGTATCATTACGTGAAGAAATAAGAACGATAAGTTATATTCTTCTTTTTCTCAAAGAGCTGTCCATCATAAAATATAAGAGGAACCATAAACGGGCGCGAATTCATATAACAGGTGATAAACCCACTCACAGGAAATAAACCCGCTCACTAAGATCATTAACCCCTGGCAGCCAGAAAAGTTACACCTTTAATTGGCAGCTTAAGGGGCTGCATGAAAACTGAGATATGAAATATGAATCAATAAAAATGCAACACATAAAAACACAAAACATATCATTAGTTTCTCACAAAAAAAGCCAACCAACAAAACACAACTCAAGCTATCTCACACCTTATCATAATTCACTTGTTCTAAAAAAAATATGATAATTAATGCGCGATCAATAGCGAGATATGAATTGGAGAGGAATTCTCTGGTGAACAATGGGATTCTCAAACAACATTTATACACTGAAATCCAATAATAGAAGTTAATTATGAAGCAAGACTTGGACTCGACCCAAGAATTCTTGTAAGTTTAATGAGCGAGGCAGATCTTTTTACAGAGAAAAACAGTTGTTTCCAAGCAATTTAATACAGCAGCGAGTCCTAAAATAAATATTGTGAACTATGTCTTGAGGCAAGCAATGTGTTTTATAAGATACTGACTGATGTAAACAAGCGAGATAAAGAGGTGAAATCTTCCCACCACATTACTGCCACAGGATTTCACTGGTCAGTACAGTCCGAACATGCCTTGTTAGGATTCGCACCTTTGGCAGTGCCGGTCTGCTGACTCACGTACATGCCGACTTATTCAGGAGCCTTTTTGTGGCGAGGAGGTGTGACAGCACACTGTGTGTCATGACCTGTGAGGACTTTTTCTTTTAGCCGTCCAACTGCTGCATGCCCAAAAGTGTCCCTACACTACACGAGCAGACAGTGAACTTTAAGTATGCACTGACCACCCACGGTTAAATCTCTGACAGGAGCTGAAGCTCAAGTGCAGGACGGCCAGACAGAAGGCATCTCAAAGGTCAGAGAAGCAACTCCATGCCTTAGGAGACACAATATGGAGCTCCTGAGATATTGATCCCTGCGTGCACCAACACAAGAGGCATCCCCCATGTACTACACATGAGCTTCTCACAGCATAAAGAGGCCCGGATCTACTATCACTGTCTTATATGTCAGAATAGTTGTATAGTAGATGACAGGTTCATTGGTGGACAGGTGCCCTTCTAGTGGAAAGGACATCTCTTGGATGATCTTCTAGTGGAGAAATGTATTCAAGTGGCTTCAGGGGTGGCTGAAGAAAGCTGACAGCTCTAGGGAAAATGTGATTAAGGTTCCTTTAGGATGCCCTTCCAGTGGGGAACTGGGTACTTTATATCTTTATGTATATCTTCTGAGTTTAGTTAAATCCTGAGGGGAAATGAAATCATATATGCTGCACATCTTACATGTAACAGCTCTATCACAGATGAACGGCTCCTTCTTACAAACCCTGCCTACGCGCCAACTTTGCCACTGGCCAAAATTCTATTTTCTATTATTAATGCGGTCGATTCAGCGAAGCACACTCGTGTTCGCTCATGTTTTACTTCTTCATCAATGTGCTCATTTTAGCACAACACACTCTCATTCAGTTTTGGACAACTCTCACTGACAAACAATGAACAGTCTTTATTAATATTTCACAGACCAGTCTGTTTCAGGCACACACACACAGGACGTGTCTGCCCTGTCCAGCAGTCCAGATGACTGGCAACCTATAACTGGACCACTTATCCTATTTTAAGGTAATGGTAGGACTGCATAAAACACCATTTACTCTGAGTATGAACATACTATCATTGTTTATGTCATGAAGCAACATCTTGAAGAACCAGCACAGGGAAACGCTGACAGTTTTCTGCTGTTTTTTAAGTGTTAAACTTTTATTTGGAGCTCAGAAAATATTTGTAACTTTGTTGCTTATTTAAAGATGAATATTTAATGTTAGATAAGATATACACAAGTTTTCTGGACCTTCAAAGTGAAGAAGAATATTGATGAGTTTGAGTGATTCTTAATGATTTAACCACTTGCAGACCATCACTGTTCTGTAAATGATTACCATTTAATACCATTTAATTGGTATTCTGTGAGAACTGTACAAAATCTGACTGAAAGTGTGAATAAACTGAGCATTGCTCCACTCTTAGGGATGTGTGAAATAGTGCGAAACACACAGCAACACAGCAAACAACATGCACGGAGCATTAACGATAATAAAACTCTGGCGAGAATTGATTTCTAAATAAAGACACACAAACAAGTGGGGCCAAGTGGGGGCGCCTCTCGTTAAGAGCGGCAACAATGCAGAGGGAGTAATTACTTTTAAACAGACAAATCAGCGCAGTTAGATAAGAAGGGTATGGCATGCTAGTTTCCAGATGAGAATACATAATACGCCTTGAATGACGTGCCAGAATTTGTTTATTTTGCCCCTATGAAGGATGTACATGAGTCAATCTGCCAAATTCAAACAATCCTGTGTGAAAACTGCGCAGTGATGCAGTGGAGGAATAAAAATACATATAGAGTCGTTCCAGTTGTGTGCAAATGTACTCCACTACTTCTTTAGAGGCAAATACTGAGCTGTAATTACACTACATTTACTTAGTAATTATGATTGACATCGCCTGTCCAGTGTGACCGCGTATCTCCAAATGAATCTGAATCTGGTGAATCTGAAATTGAATTTTTATGCTAAACTGAAGGATTAAGTGTAACTTTGTGAGTTGAGAAAAAGATTTTTATTTTCTTAAGCTAAATAATCAGTTTCAAACTGTGACAAAGCTGAAAACAAAAACAACAGTTTTTCCGAGCTCATGAAAGAGATGTGTGGTTCTCACAGAACAGCGATGCTACGCGATGTTTGTAGCCGCAGAGATGTTCTATAAGACCATCAGATTATATAGAATATGATGCATTGGTATAGATCAGGGTGTCTCAAAGTTCTTAGGTTGGGTACTACCTCAAAAAATATCCGGTTCTCCAAGTACCACTATTATGAGACGTTAAATATCATAGCCTCTCATGAATGTATGTGTGCATTATGCACATTTTACCAATAATACTTGAGTATGTTTGATACTCTTACTAAAGTATCAATACTGCATTAGTAAGGATAGTAAAGATCTGAATACTTCTTCCTCCACTGCAGTGATTTTCTTCTTATTACTGGGACTGTGTTTCTAGGTAACAGCTTGGGTTCAAATTTATTTCCTGTCAGTCATTCATATTAAGAGCAAATAAAACCAGATCAATTTATAAAGCTGAATATGAAATAGTCTGTAGAAACTAAACAGGAGCCGTTCTGAACACACAGAGAAACTTTCTTTGACAGACATAACCAATATAATTACTGTGGTCCATTTGATGCTATTTTGCGAGCACCCACGAGAAACCTTATTTATGATTATTACAGCATAAACATTAACATCTGCTGACCAGCAGTGGAAAGGACTTTAGCTGTCAGTCAGTCCAGCTTTGCCAACACAAAAGGATTAGAATAAAATGATATGCTAAGCACCAGGGAAGTGTGATATATCCTTTTTGCTGAAACAAAGTGTATTTTTTATTATTTTGATTATACTATGTGATGCTACAAATCTCCCTGACAGCTGTGAGCTAATCCTTTTAAGAGTGGGAGATCACCATATCAATATGTACTGAAATGGGATTTCAACTTTCCTCGCTGGTTACAAAAACACCATAAAGAGGCATTGCATCAGGAAGCCCAGGAAGGAATAAAGCATGGAAACAGATCTCACCACTTTAAGATGGATGACATGTTTACAAAAAAAGAGCGAGGGGGGAAAAAAAGGCAAGATGACTTTCCTGAAAAATGGTATTTTTAAAAAGCAGTTTTCAGTTCCTGTTCCAATTTCAGACCTAAGAGAGGGAAGAAGTTGCTTTTAAACATCAATTTAGTTTCGATCGTGTCAGGTGTTCCCTTATGCAATCGAAGCACGTTTGAGGGCAGTGAAAAACAGTTCGAGTTCAAGATAGAGCCACAGACTGTCTCTAAAACAAGTCAACTGTGGTGAGTGAAGTCATTAAAGTTAACAGCTATCGGTGGCAGGGAACACTTAGACATTACATTTAAATCAGGAGTATAACAAGACAAGATTTAGTCTCCATCAACGGCCTCACTTTATAATTGGGTTTCTTTCCAGATGAGTAAAAATGGAAATTGTACTTTTGTTGTTCTGATACTTGACATGACAAATTGCATTGTATTGTTTTCAGTTTGAGAATGAACCAAATCTCTTCTCCTGGGGTCCGTTTCACAAAGAAGGTTCAACAAACTCTGAGTCAAATCCTTAACTCTGAGTTGATCTACTCTGAGATAGGAAACTCTGAGTTTTCGGTTTCACAACAGCTGATTTGAGGTAGTTTGATCAACTCAGAGTAGTTTCACCTGGAGTTATAAAGCCAACATCAATGGAGCCCAGATTCGATGATTGAACATGGGAACTGACAGGAAGAGGGCAGCATTTTTCACCCCAATGGAGTTATTGACATATTGATGACTGCATATGGAGATTTTGAGCATGTCTTAAGAAAGAAGTGCAACACTGCAACAGCTGCTAAAGAGAGAGAGAGGGTGTGGGAGAGCATTGCTGCTCGGGTCAATGCGTAAGTTTAAATGTAATATTTTGCAATCACAATGACTATTGTTGGGCAAATTGCATGAATGGAGCCTATTAATTTATTTCATGTAGGTGCAATCCAGCGGGGGAGAAGCGCACTTGGCAGCAATTTAAGATGAAATATAAAAACATTGTTCAAACAGGTGAGACATCTGCATAATCTCATGGGGGCACCTCATTCTGCCCACCTTTTACATTGTGAAGTAAATTATGTGGCTGCTTGACTCTGGACTTCTTTGATCCCTAACATAATGCTCTTTTAACACTCAAAAATGTCTTCTAATTTATATTGTGTTAAACAATGAAGCCTAATAAACAAACTGAAATGTGCTTCATGTTTTTACTCGTGGTGGTGCTTTAAACTCAAAAGTGATTCATGCAAATAGTGTCTCTAACTGCTCGGCCATCCTGCATATCTGGCAGGTGGACGGGGTCTTCATCAGGGTCATCAATTTGTAGGACGGGGTGTTGCTCTCCTCTAATAGTGGCGATATTATGAAGAACAACACATGCCACAATAATATCGCAGGCCCTCTCAGAGGTCACCCTGAGGTGACGTAGGCACTGGAAACGGGCTTTCAGCAGGCCTATGGTCATCTCCACCTGGGCTCTCGTCCTGCTGTGAGCGTGGTTAAAGTTTTGTTGGGGGCCTGGCTCAGGGTCAGGGTAAGGGGTCAGCAGCCTTGGTTGGCATGGGTAACCCCTGTCACCCAGAAGAAGGCCGTCAAACTCTCCTGTGATGTAGAGTGGGGTGTTGTAAAGGAGGGAGACAAGGGAATTATACTGCAAACCTTCAGGTTTCTCACCACGCTGCAGTCTGGCACTCAGGTTTGACTCGTGGTATATCCTTGAGTCATGAACAGACCCAGGCCACTTGGCCTCCACATTAGAGGTGATGTGTGCAGCATCACATATGATCTTGACAGTGCAGAGAATGACAGATATTAGTTAAACTATGAGGAAGTGCTTAACACTGTGAAACTTCTTAGTCTACATGTGTCTCTAACTGCACCACAGTGTTGTTTTTGTTATAAAATCTGACTAAATCTTCACCAGAAAGATCTCTGTCTGATCCTCCATGTCCCCATTTACAGAAATTAAACACTTTGTAACACAAAAGAATCGAGTATTTAAATAGATGGAAGTGGTGCAGATGATGATGGTAAATCAGTTACATTTGACTTTGTATGTAAGACTGTCAAAAGAAATCCCAGAGATAACACAAACCTCAATCAAACAATAAAAACCAGTAAAGTGATGAACTGGTCCTAAATTCTTCAAAGTCTAAATGCAATTAACATATTTCTAAAAGAATAACAATCTACTGAATAAAGCAGCTTCCACATATGTACAGCAGTATTTGGACATAAAGCTTTTGAAACAAAAAAGGAACAAATTAGTTGTTTTGTGGATTAGTCATAGCTTTAAAGTAAAGACAAGAAGTATAAAATAACCAGTTTTTCTTTATACAGTCCATTTCTTTTCTTTTCTTCAGGTTCCTAGAATCAAGTACAAATTATGTTCGAGTTTGTTTTAGCATATTGTCAAGTCAAATCAATTTTATTTACATAACCATAAATTACAAATGTACCTGGCGATATGATGAAGCAAACAAACAAACAAGCACTAACAAGATTTTTTTTAACCAGGTCTTCAATGGTTAAGTCTTTTTCAAAAAGAACAATGGGCCCAGACATCTTCCCTGTGGTACCTCACATTCAGAGGTTTTGAGTTTTGACAGTACCTCATCCACATCCAGTAACTGCTTTTGAGCTGAATCAGTTCAATTAGTTCAAAGTTTTCTGGGCCTTCAAAGGCTGTAATCTAAATTACTTCATCTTAATTGGTCTACCTGAGATATTTTAGTCTTTGTCATGACTTTGGGTTTCTACTTTGGCATGATCCATTTTAATTTTTGTCTGTACTTTACTTGCTGCCTTTATTGTGTTTCCAGTTTCCAATTTTGATTAGTTTTCAGCTGTCATGTTGTTCTGCCCTTCAGTGTTACTTTGTCTGTAGGCCTTTGTCTGTAGGCCATGTGTCCACTGTGTTTCCTGAGCAAGCGTGTCAAACAGCTTCTAGAAATCAAAATGTCATTTAAAATGACAACACTTTGTCTGCATGCTTTTAAAACAGCAGGCCAGTCCACTTTGTATAAACAATGATTAGATTAAATGTGTCAGGCCTAAAATGCTTCAGAAATCTGACTTCAATGGAGACAGTTATATTCTCAAAGAGCAACGAGTTGCCACAGTGGGAATCAAATCACTGTCCACGACGAAAGTTTGAGAATCATTACCACATGAAAAAAAATAGCAACCAAATTGCTGTACATTCTTTCAACACTTTCCCTCAACAATAATGCCTCCAATTATCGGGGGTGGCGAGGGGGGGGGGGGCAGCATGTATTCAAGAGCAGGGTAAATGTCACATCCCTTCAGGCTGTCAGGCTGACGATCACAGCTGCTGTAGCTGTGGACTGTCTGTCCAGCAAACCGAATTATTAAACCCACAGGCAGGAATTATCGCGTGAGATCACCTTAGATATTTCATTGTGAGAGATAAAGTGGAGGAGATGGAAGGAGGCTACTTCTGAATTTATGGAAGCCAAGATTTTGGCAATAGATATAGATAGATAGATGGAGAGAGATATAGACGAAGAGATAGAAAGATGTGTTTCTCCTTCACACCATTGTTCCACACCAGCTGTGTTAATTTTGAATGTCACTTGTTCAGGTTTGCATTTCTGTATTTGGCTGCACTCCTCTGCAATCATCCCTTATCTGTGTGCACAGCAGCTAAGGGTTCGTCTCTCTGAATGAATGGGCTCAATAAACCTGTCACAGCCCAGACTTGTTGACTCTGTATTGACTCATGTTACAGCGATCCATCCTTTTTATTAGCTTCGGTTCGGGCTACTGATTTACAACGTGATATTCTGCCCACACATGACAATACCACTAAAACAGAAAGTCACTTAATATAATACATTTGTTTGTTGTTGCTTGCAGTACTTTGAAGAATTCAACAGCACCTGAGTTTTATTTCTCAAGCCGGGACCGACAAGTCAGGGCTGTCTTCTGCTTATTGTCTACAACTGCTGATGCTTGACACCAGTGTAATGATTCAAAGGAGTTTATTTAAAGGTGTCCGTGATCTAGTAAACAAAAGACTATTGAGCGATGTTGTTACCTGCTTTCACTCCCAGATTGACTGGCTTGTCTGTAGCACAAAACGCAGCAATACAATAATGACTACATAAAACATATTTTCTCATTTCTGGTAAAATATGAGTTTACATAAGTAAAACCACATAATTCTAATAAGTCAGACACTGTATGCAGCTATTTTAGGGGGGAGGAGGTATTGTAATTTTCGCTGGGGAGGGTGTTGCTTTTTATCCACTCCAGCAGCTTGGATCCAATCCAGTGTCAGTCAGTCCATCACTTTGGCCCAGACTGTAAAATCTCAACAACTATTAGCTGAATTGCACTGAAACTTGGTATAGATATTCATGGTGCCCAAAGAATGAATCCTAATGACCTTTTTTTCTGATTAGTGGTGCAGTCCAAAGACGTGCAGATTAAGATCGTAGGTTATTTGGTGACTCTAAATGACCCACAGGTGTGAACATGATCAGGAATGGTTGATTGTCTCTATGTGTCAGTCCTGTGATAAACTGTCAACTTGACCCAATGGCAGCTGGGATTGGCTCCAACCCCCACCCACCATGACCATGATAAGAATAAGTGGTTATTGAAAACGGATGAAAAATTGAATCCTTGGAAAAGTAAAAGGCCAAGAATCCTTGGTCTTCCCCTCAAACCAAATGACCTCAGTACACTCTGTACTCTGCAAGGCAGGCAACCTCCTCCAACTTAAGTCTGACAAAATACAAGTTCTCTTCAGAGGCCCCAAGAGTGTTTCTTTTTTTAAAGATTATTTTTTTGGCCTTTTCAAGCTTTATTTCTGATAGAGACAAGTGAAGAGTGACAGGAATGTGGGGATAGAGAGACAAGGAATGACATGCGGGAAAGAGCCACACTTCAGATTCGAACCCTGGGCTTCTGCAGCAAGGACTGAGCCTTCGCTATGGAGTGGCTTCTCTACCAACTGAGCCAAACACCGTCCCAAACGCCCCAAGAGTGTTTCTAAAAAAACAGTACAGCACTGCATTGGTCATTGTTCAACAAGCTTCATAAAACTACTTCAAAGTTCTCATCGAACAACATATAAACTTCAAGTGGCACATAAATAGTCTTTATGTTTTGTCTCTATTATTCAGTGACCCAGAGTTTCTTTTCTGTCTCAGCTCCAAAAGTCCACCGCTAGACTTTTAACTAACACGTGTTGTAGGTCACACATTACACCAGTGTTGCCCAGGGAGTTACTGTGTCCCCCTCTTGAGATCTCTGAGGTCTACAGACCAAGACCTTCTGAAAACCAAAGATGACCTTTTCAGTTGTGGTTCCCATCGCGGTCAGCCTTTCATTTCCTGTTTGGCTTTCTAATGTTTGCGTTGGGCAGATTTTAAAAGGCACTTTATAAATGTTTACTCACTAAAGTTAAGTTACATTGGCTGACATAAGGTGTTCATGAGTTTTCAGTCACTTCCAAGATGGATGAATATGAGCTTTCAAAAAAGTCAGCTTCATATATGAAAATACGAGTTGGATAGTGATGTCAACGTTGCTTACATGTCTTTAAAATAAAGCCTTCACAGAATGGACACTAAAAGCAGGAAATCGATCATCTGTGAGGTGGAATATCACATCAGACACCAAAAGATGGCAAACTCCACGCTGCATACAAACAATGGTGCATATACTAAAAGCCTGAAATATAAATGTTTAGTGTACAACAGATTAGCAGTCATATATTGGGTCAGATTTCAGTCATTTTGGTACAGTGGGGTCAACATATGATAAAGAGATGGTGGTTGACATGTCCTGGGAGGGCTATTTGTCATGTTAACCTCTACAGCCATCAGGACATGTGCTCCGTGATCTTTGACTGACAGTCGAGAATGTCGAGGCGTAGACAAACAGGTCCCTGTTCCAGATTAACTTTCTACTGCTCAAGCTTCAGAGATTGATCTGTGCCAAGGACTGGCATGGCCTTGGTGAGGGTATTGTAAAAAGAGATTGGATCTCTTCTTTCAAGGAAAGAGCTCCCAGGGTTGTGAGAGAAAGTGATAAAAGAAGTATGACGCTTTTATTAAATCACTTACAACCATTGTCTAGGATGTGCTGTCTCTCTCTCTCTCACACACACACACACACATAGATATTTTGTCAGGGTCAATCTAGTTCCAGTTAATTCAGAAGCTAGTTTCAAAAATACTGAATAAGTTGAAAAGACTATGAAATATGAATGCCTTTCATCAGAGATAATACTACTATACTGGGGCTCATACAAGCAGGAAGATCGTCTTTTGTTTGACTGTGATACAGTTTAGATTTGCATGAAAACAGCAGATATGTTGCAGGTGTCCTTGGTGATATTTGTTATATAGAAAAACAGTTTGATCTGTCAAAGTTCAATGTGAGGTAAGCCGTATATTTTGGTGTCACTGAGCTCTGGTTTCAGGCTTTAGAAGATCTCGCCTATGACGTGCAACGTTGGCTAATGACAGGTCATTTCAAAAGAGAGCATGATCCTATTGGTTGTTCTACCAATGCACATGCGCATGCAACACCTCCTTTGCCTACAATGACATAAAGTGCAAATCACTGCTCCACACAGAGCAGAACATAACTTTTGAGGTGGGACAGCGGTGTCTGTCTGTACGTGGTGTACTCGCCTCTCATCCCGCTGTCAGATGACATCGCAGGTGCTTCTGAAGCCCGGGGGCGCTCTGCCCCGAGGCTGCAAAGAGCTTGACGGGCGTCTTTGAGAAGACCAGTCACGGTGGGGCTCATGCCGCCCTACAAGACGCGAGGTCCTGCAGGGCAGCTAACTCCTTTGGGGTTTGGGGGAAGGGACTGAGCGAGGTGATATAAGGCAGGCAGAGGCAGAAGGTTTGGCCTACTGCAGACTTAAAGGCCTCTCACAATTTTTGAATGTAACTGAATCAATCAGACATGCTCAGACAGGCAGGAAAGTTTTATAGCCACAGGTTCCACACACACACACGTCTCACTCAATAGAGGATCCATATGAACATGCTGCATTTAACAATGCTGTGCTCTGCATCCTCACAGCTACTGCCTGTTTTCAGGAATTTAACTCCCTCCTAACTTGACTGCACACTGTTATAGCTTAGTAAAGAGCAAGTATAGAGTTTTCTTGTTTTGGTCACTTGAAACCCAAATCCAGGAATTAGTCCCAGTCCAGATTTAAAATAATGTAAACCAATCAGAAACACAGACCAGAACAAGACCTTTCTGTTCTTACTCAACCTGTCAGAGATGAAATAAATGGACTTTGCTCTGTTTAACACGCTGTATCTTGTTTACTTAGATGAAAAACAGTAAAGCAGAATCATGAATTTTTGTTTTTTGGGCACATATTTTGGACTCACTGCTTCCCATCTCACGCTGGACTAAAACATTCTTGCTCCAGCTGGCTCAATTTATCTCTTACTGAAAAAAAACGATTTAAAGAGTCAACAGTGCGAGTTTTCTCTTTAGGAATACAGTTTGTTTCATTCACTATATTGTTAGCGTTGTTAGAGTAACCAAGGAAATCGCTTTTTGTAATGGATGCAGTAGAATTTGACAGTGACCTGCAATAAGGTACAATTACCATGACTGCAGGCAGTCAACCTTACTGTCTCTGACATTAAGGGGCTAACAGCACGGATGGCATCGCCTTCATTACACTCAGCTACTGCAGCAGGTTAGGTGGGACAAATTTGCTGTCAGCCTGCTCTGCATTAGGACAGATTGAACCAGTCTCTGGGTGTGTACATCAGCTATTTCTAAAAGCTGTCACAGCCTGGATGTTATTGGACTGTGGTTATGTCAAAATCAACCAACGGGATTCAGTGAATATGTGTATCTGTAATGCTAATGTGCGATAGATAGATGTGCACATTTTTAGCTCCAGGTAACTTGTTCTGACTTTCTCGTTTTTATTGGTCTAACATTAAACATTCAATTAGACATTCATGAGAGATTCCCCGGGCAAATGATTCAATTATGTTCTGTAAATGAGGCGTGACTGACCTTTAAAAGGTAACTGTTCATAGTTCAGTTTCCCCATTTGCCTCCATGGTTCAGCTAATCTATTTTGCATTTCCTGATGTAACCAATATTACTTATGATATCATAACATTTCAGACACTGTCGGGTAACAATATAATCCGGAAGACCGTCCTACAATTGTCCTAATAACTGTCCTACACTGTTAAAAACGGATGGAAGTGGATTTTAGTTGGTATAGTGCCAAATGTGGCAGCAACTCTGGAAAGAGGTACCATTTCATAATACTGCACCAGTCTGAGGGTGTTTGAAATCTGAGAAGGTTCTCAGTCTTTGAGAAGGGTTAAATCTGGAGCAACTGGACTCGGTTGTAGAACCGTGAAGGCGTCTTCACGTCCCTTCTTGAAAAGAAAATACAAATAGTTCATTTGTATGCTGTGTTTGTTGCGTTGCAGTCAAGACCACCAAGAACACAAGTCAAGTGATACTTTCAAGTTTCCGAAGAGCCTCTGAGCCTCCATCCATCCATCATAGATGACATTTCCAGTTACAGAGGATAATGTTACAGCTCTTCAGAGGCAGGTGAGCTAATGCTACATTACATAGACTGTAAGAAACATCGACATAATGTCGGCGAGGTCACCCACAGGTTTCTGGAGTGTGACGGCTCTAGCTATTTCCATCTTGGCAGTTTTGTCTTACGCCACCTCCCGCTGTTACATGGACAAAGATGTGGAGCGTGGGTGGAACTGAGGTGGCATGGATTAGCATGGATGTTCAAACAAGACACCTGTAATGGCACCCACCTGTCAATCAAAGCGCCCACGCTCCCAATGATGGGTAACTTTGAGCCTTAACATCATTTGAAAGCTTCATTTCATCGACTGTATGCAAACAAGTTACGAAAAATATTATTAAGTAACTATAAAATTCTTCTCGTCTCTGACAGTAGCAGAAAACTGACTTTTAGAACGAACAGTTAAAAACTGGACGTTAAGGGGGTTAACTGTCACAGCTGACACGGTTTCCTGGGAGATGTGCGTGTGACACTCTCACTCCTTTTAAAATCACTTGTTCAGTTTGCACGTTGGCTCTTTCCAATGGTGACGGAAAACACTTACAGGAGCTTTAATGAATGCTTTATGCAACAAGTGTGTTCACCAACGCAACCCTCTCAACCTCGAGTAAATGAATCGACTTTTATTCTAATTTTTTTTTTTTTTTAAATAGTTGTAAGAGGTAGCAGTGTACCGCACAAAGAAGTCTTGAGCACAGATTTCCATGAGAAAAGTCTTCACAGCTGTTCTTGACCTGCAGGTGAGACAAAACAACTCTCGCCTGTCAGACACTTTTCAGTTAATCACAATCAATGGGCCAAAAATAGTACTTGAAGCTGAGCCATGTCGATCCATCTTTCTCAATCATCTTTTAGTCCGTTACCCCTGGGGTCGATACCACTGCCTTTAGAGGCAACAACAAAGTTATTCACACTTCCCCCAAGGAGTAACAGCATGGAGCTGAGGTGCTGTAAGGAGGCTAATGAATGTATTTGTCATATCTCTAATGGCTCACTATATCACCACAGCACCTTGGCTTGAGATTTATGGTAATCATGACTGAAGAAAAGCGAATGCGTTCTGTCTTAGGATTTTTAGCTTCTGTGTACTGGGCTGCACTGATGAGACACCTTGGGAGAACATTAAATTGACGGCACCAGAGCCAAACTTGTGAAAACGTTGACAATGTGCCACGGTAAATGATAGCCTAAACACACTGAGTGGGGAAGTTGGTATTCACATCAGCAAGAGTGCAGGAATGGCAAACTAATGATGAGTCAACTCTACAATTGATTAGAGCTGGCTTATTTTAGTCCCCACACAAGCCCACACACACAGACCAACAACATCAGCTCAAGTTATGCTGAGATGTCTTTACTGATACCAACTCCAGAAACTTTATTTTACTTTACTCCCCCCTCTTTTTTTGCCTCACAAATCTAATCCTGCAGCAGAACTTTTTCTTCTTCCATTAAGTCCCAAGTGACTTCATTTCGAGACTATTTTTTTCTTATTTTATCTACAGTATGCACTCAAAATGCAAATGACCGAGTGTCTCGGGTTCAGGCGAGCACAGAGCCCAGCCAAAAAAGACGACAAAGACAAGCGTTCAAGTAATATGTTTAAGTTGATTAATATATTAAAGTAATTAGCCCTTCCACTTCCTGTTCCTGTGATGTATTTGCCACATGTTACCAAGAGAGACGAGTTATTCTTCACTTGTTGATCAACCGCAGTGGGAGTGTCGAAGTGCGAACAACCAAAGTTAAAGCCGGCTGCATATTTTATGAGCGTGTTTTTAGAGTTTCATGAGTACATTTTGTGTCCCATGAATAATGTCGTGGGTGTGAGAGAGGGGAGATAGAAATATTTGTTTGAGATTTCTCATGGGCGACTCCTTCAGCTTGTGTAAGAGACAAGAAAACACACGCATGGCGAGATGCAGGCTGGCTGCTGCACGGTTCTGATGCCACTTTAAAAGTACACTTGATCAGCAAATCCTTCTATGAGCTCACGCATGCCTCAGACTTCAAACGCTCCTGCTGAAGGTTAGGGGCACAGAGCTGAGCGGATGACGCTTCAGCATCGAGATGCCTTACTTTGTTGACACGAGCTGTTTTTCCATAAACCTACTGCCCTCATGTGGCTGGTTCTGGGTCAGAGGCAGGACAGAAACATTTTTTAAGACATCATAAAACGCTGACAGCAGTCATCAACCTCTCAGATCATATAACTCCGAATGCTCATCACTCCCGCGGTATACTGGAAAACAAAATGATGGTTGTGCAGCTTCTCGTGCTGTAAAATCTGATCAATTACCAGCTGACGATTCTTGCCTTCTCAGGGAAAAACACCATGATTAGGCTAATTTGGGAAACAGCTGAGCTTTTATTCAGCGCAGACTTTATCGGTAGGCATGTTTCTCTGCAAGGCCTCTGATTCTGCAACACTGTGGAGGTTTAGATACTCGCTGTTAAGATTTATCTGTCGCAACGTATTAAGCAGTCACACCGATACAATGAAGAGATTATGAAGAGATTAGAGTACATTCTAAACTATTTTCTATAAGCATCTGGAAGTAAATAATACATGATTTTATGACAAAGTTTTAAAATAAATGCAGACAAATATCAAGTTAAAGGACCATCGTGTCAGATTTTTGGGAGCTCTCTAATGTGCACAACCATGTTTTCATCACCTGAAAAGTAGAATAATGTGTTTTGTTGGTTCAGAATGAATCATTTTTTAAAAATCGACAGATGCCGCATGTCTTCCACTTCCATGTTGAACCCCCATGTGTCTGTAGTAACCTAGAACAGACAAACTAAACTCTGGCTCTAGATCAGGTGCTTCATGTGTTTCCAGGCCACAGTAGTTTCTCCATCACCCTTGGAACTGCAGGGACAGTGGAGGGGGTTGTAAATCTACTAGATGCTCCACGCTCATCCTAAAGTTCGCTGCATGAACTGAAAGATGTAAGATGTACGTGAAAGTGACGTTTAAGCACTGAAAGCAGTTGAAGCAAATTATGTGTGAACCGTGGAAATTGTGGGACTAAGCGCTGAGAAGATATTTTTGTTCAAACGTTGAAGACCTGAGACTTGAAGTGTCAGTAGAGGTGTAATCACCGAAAGCCAAGGGCAAAATCTTCAGTCAGACCAAAGAAAGAAACAAAAAAAAGGGGAGAAAATAGCGTGGCGCTGCCTGTACCAGCTCATATTTGTATCCAATTGTGCAGAGAGTCTGAATGTGAGCATGTTTGCTGCAGAGCCTGCTGGAGCATGTTTCATATAAGATCAAAATATGTCAATAATCTGATCACCGATAAAACAGTCATCGGTCTCACAGGAGTTGACAATAACGTGACAAGTAATAAGGTTTCACTTAACCTCAGGATATCAGGGAAGTTTGCTGCTAGACATCTTTTACAAGCTTTTTTTCTCATCCTTTTGTTAAAACACGCTATCAATAATATTCTATGTGAGTGCACACACACACACACATACACACACTCATTGAAGGCCTGCCTCCACCAGATCGAGTGTAATTAAACACAGAAAACTATGAGCTTGAACTTAAATTGATCAAGACCCCCCCAATCTATCACAGAGAGCATGGACGTGCTGAAAGCAGAGAAACTCTCAGCTGTTGGTCGACATCTAGTAGAGCTACAACTAATGGATATTTTTAAAACCGATTAATCTGCCTTTTATTTCCTCAATTAATTGTTTGACCAGAACATCAGAACTTCAGAAAACTGCTAAAAATTCACATCACAATGTCCCATGGCGGTATGGTGATGTCTTCAAATGTCTTACGACGAGGAAAAGCGGCAAATCTTCACAGCTGAGAAGCTTAAAGAAGAGATTTCTTTTACTGCAAAATTATTTAAATGAAAAGCAGTTGAAATCAATCATATATATGCATACATATATCAGCAGTTTTGTGTTAAAGTCTTCTCTTTGCATCACTGTGTTTCCGGCAAAGTTTGATTGTACGACATGTACTCATACAATAAGAAGAAGAAAAGGAAAAAGTTTTGCAGTACTGAGTGAACAAACTTTAAAAATTCATAATACCAAGGTTACAGAATGTACTTACAGGCTTGAACTCTGTACTTCCTTTCACGCTTTTCATCTGTCTGACTTCAGCTGTCTCATGGAGCATTAGACCATTGTGCTGTTGAGCACTAGATAAAGCTCCAGTGATCGATTTCAGCATCCAACACCTTTCCCTCTTATTACACACGTGAATGTCTACTCTTGTCTCTCTCATACAACACACACATATAATATATAATATATGCGCACTAACTTAAATGAATACTCCTTTTGGCTTAAGACAGCATCTTTTTTCCTAATCCAGACTTTTATTTTGTCTCTATAGATACACAAGTAACCTTTTTTTTTTAAACTCCATCCTTCAACCATGCCCCCAATTAAACTTATGACCCAAAATACCCACCAAAGTGTCTCACAAGCTAAAGACACTATAAATGCTATGGTTTAAAGAAGAAAAAAAGAGTGAGACATAACGTATTTCACATCTAAGACACCCACACATCAGACAATAACAAAAGAATGTATTCTATGCAAACCATGGCTTTTCCCTGCATGACGAACACTACTCCGCATCATTTATCATGACAAAACATCTATTCCATCCATCCATTAAGTAAGTAAGTCAAGTATTTAACATTGCACTTTTCACAGAGTGAGGTCCCAAAGTGCTTAGCAGGAATAAAACGGTTAAATTATGAGCAGACAGCGCAGGACAAAGACAAAATTTGAATAAATGGATCTTCAGCTGCTTTTTCAAAGGCGTCAGCAGAGGCCGCAGAACGTTGCGTTCTTGAACGTTACTGCTTGATCTCACCAGGCACGGCTGCGATGCGGCCGACGGGGCCGATCGAGGTCGTTCTAGACGATGCTTGTCATTCCACCAGAAGCCCCACAGCGTGTTTCAGAAGAGTCCCAGAAGCAGGCTCTACGCTCTGTTTCGCTGAGAATACATGGCTGATCTGTTTATGACAGAAGCTGCAATCAGCTGCATCAAGCAGCACAGAGCAGATGCTGGCTGCAAGCCAGACATAGGAATGGCATGGGTAGCCTACTTACCCATGGTAGAAGCACATAAAACAAGGAAAAATAACCAGATCTGAGCAAGTTAGCAAAACATGGTGCACTTCTGAAATGCTCCTGGTGAAACATGAAGCCGCTGCGCTGTCACAGAGCCGTGCCTGGTGAAATCAAGCGTGTCTGAGCCACCACATCAAAGCAAGGAACAACAAGTAAGCCCTGTGTCAAAAGACCAAAGGGGCGGCCTTGTAATGTAAGGATGGATGTGCACTGGCGCCTGACCATGCATGGCTCTATATGTGACAACAAGAATCTTACAAGACCTAGAATGGAAGTGAAACTTCCACCTGGTATCTTTTCCTTGCTTGACTGAGCACTAACAGCATAAAGAATGGACGTTGTATCCGTGACGTCAAGACCTCAGAGAGTGGTGGCTCTGGCTGCCACCTACCGGCTGCTCTAAGGAGGAGGAGTGCTGAATGATGCCGGATGATATAAAAGCGTGAATAATCATCTCTTGATAGCTCACGTTGTGATGCAACAGATCTGTGTATCAAAGTATGTGCACCGATCTAAGATTAGAATGTACAGCTGGAGAAAGACCCAATACACTGAGCAACCTTAGAAGGTACGCTATCTGAAACAATGATACGTTTCTCAGTCTTATCTGCGTCTAATGGTAAATAAAAGCTGTTAGCAATCCAAGACAACTGAGCAGACAACAGGCTAATCAGGTTTAAAAGATACAGTTGGATATCATCAGCGTACCAGTGATAAGAAATTTGCTAATAGGATGACCAAAGGGAAGCACAAAGCAAACAATCTAGGATATAAGTCAGACCCTGAACGTCCATCCGGAGAGATGGAGGAGAAGCAGTCCAGCGTGTTCCCGGAGACACCCACCCGCACTACACTGCTGAGTATTTACCCACATCAGAAGACATCATTATATCACTGGGGGCTCGGACTATGACACTGTTTTCATAAGGGAAACCAGAATGGAAATTATTAACACCAGATGCAAACAATATCACAACTACATTTTAAAGATTTAAGTCACTTTCCAATCATTGATCAGACCTGCTATGAGACAAACAAAGCCTTGCAGTTCACCCAAGAAGCTGAAAATCCATTAAAATTCTTGGATAATTTTGTTTAAGTCTGTGATCATTAGAAATCACTTATACTAGTAATACTTTTTCATCACTCCTGAATTCCAACCTTGTGCCAAAAAGAACATTTCTTTCATCTCACACGTGCTAACCTTTTCATGTGGTAAAACTAATGTTGGAATTTTCTTCCTCTGATCCATAAATGATGGGGTAATTTATCCGCACTCGCCTGTAATCTGATTTCCAGAGATTGTGAGCCTCTTTTGATACTGACGTATGATTGCAATTGTGAACCTTTTGACGGAGAAATGTAGAAATAATGGTCTAAATCGAGCAGCAGAGGCAGAGACACTCACTTGCTAGCCTTATAGAGTATCGTGTGTGTTCCATGGTATGAAGGAATGTTTGAGATCATCTCTAGATGTTGTTTTATGTGATTTTGATAATGTCTTCATAGACATTCATGTGGGTGAGCTCTTCATGAAGTATTTGTCTAACTATAAGCAGAAATCAATATTGTATTTCATAATGAGTTTTGTAATACAGAGGTAAATGTGTTCTACGTGATAGATAGCATTTGAGAGCATTTTAATTTGAAGCCACCAAATAGATCAAGGCAGAGACCTTTAAGTTCAGGACCATCTATCTGATCCAAAGTAGGCCACCTTAGATAAATATACTGTATGTGATTAGTTGGTACAGAGGTGGGACTATGGTGGGTTAGTCTGAGGGTGAGCTGAAGCTGCACCGTTACTGGTCATGTTAAGTCTCCAGGGGCTAGTTTTTCCGTCTTATATTAAACAATCATAATCACATTCACAGGAAACTTCTGTTTATCTGTTTATAAACTTCTGTTAACTCTTTATAATACAACATATGATTTAGACCATATTCAGACCAAATCAGGTGTTTTGAAATAACCAGAAAATAACTTTTTTATTTCGCTAATTTCGCTAATGCAACTTTCTCTCACTCTCATGCACTCTCCATGGCACTCAACTCACTGCTCGCTCTCTCTCCAGACCAAAGGAAACTTCTTGGTGAAACTATTTTGCCGTTCACACACAGACGTGCGTGAAATAAACTCCAGCCAAAGCCAGAACATAACTGGGAGAGGGTCATAGTTTGAACTCGACCTGGATAGCACTCGGAGCGGAGTGGCCACTGAAGTGTGACCTCGGACGATGTTTCTCCAAGAGCTGAACCTTGCACAGCGTCTCCTTTTGCAGCCACCCCCCTGCAGCCTTCAAAGTGCATTACCCCAGTACAAATGAATGGAAAGTGCAGTGCCAGATTTGGTCTGAAATTTATTTTGGAATGGTGCCTTAGACTGTAAGTTTGTTGTATGAAATTGGGTGACAATAAAAACAAGACTATGAGGTAGAAAGAAGTAATAAATTATGATAAAATACACCATAAACTAGTGCAACATGTCAGTATTCCACTTTGGTCAATGAGATATGCTGGTTTAGTGCAAGTTATATGACATAATACAGCGTTTCCCCTGGAACTTATGTCAGGCCTGGTGGTATGTACCACGTGGGATGGCATATTGACGCGGTCAGCTTCGGTCAGGTGGCGCAGCAGATGGTCTGCAATCTATACTTGTGTTTAAATTTTTGTTCGCTCGGTATATTATAGACTTAAAACACGTTGATCACAAGCAGAGGCGAGCATAAAAATAAGCTGTGTATAGCATGTGACCTTTGCAAATCATTATCACACGGTGAACACAGTGTGCATGATTCATTGCTGCACTTTATCCTCCGTGGACTGGAGAAAGCTTTCACCATGGCAGCAGGAAACCTCCATGCAGGTGCTCTCTTTGCAGCCTTTTTCTGAGATCTGTTTTATTCGACCAAAAGTTCAGCTTTGTTGATAATTAAAGGTGCAATATGCAAGATATTCACTGTATTAAATCATAAAATGAATATGCTATATCACCAAGTTTCTTAAGGAAACATGCTAAGTTAAAATACTTGCTTGTTGACAAAAACCTGACAGCCAAAATGCTCTTATTTTGAAATTTACCGCCCGGTCGTCTCTTTGTTTATGCTTTGGGGTTGCCAGGTATGAAACAAATTTGCAGCAAACACAGCACACTACAACGATGGAAGCAAGCGAGCGCAGCAGTTTGACAGAGTTGGACAGCCCTGAGAGACAGAAACAGGAGTAGAGGTTACAGGGACAGAGGGTGTAGGTACACAAAAACAACAACAAAAAAAACAAGCGACGTTACGTAGTTTATAGTGCACAGAGTACAACTTTGAGTGGTATTTGACGGCTCTCAGTCACCAGAGGAGACGGGGGTTTGGGGGTGCAGCGGTTTGTGGAAGGTGCTGACGGTGCGTTTAGTTCAGCTGCCCCACACAGCGGCAGCAGCAGCTGAGGGATTAATTAAGAAAACCTAAAACCAAATGAATGCAGAAATCATGTAATGGAAATGCTACTACCAGCGAGTCTAATGCAACACTGACGACTGTTTTATACAATAAAAATGTCCATGACAGCAGCAGCCGTTGTCTGAGGCTGGTGTTGTGGACACCTTCGTGTGAACACGCATGCACTGCAAGCATTTCATTTGATTCCCTGCATCCTGATTGGCTAATATGGAGCTGCCACACACTGGCCACCAAGTCAAGCTGAATAAATTGTCGTGAAGCTCAGAGTCTGTTGGCTCTAGCTGCAGCCATCTTGGCAGTCCTGTCTCTGCCACCTTCTGCCTTAGTCCTGAATGGTGGGTGGAGCTGCATGACAACTTGTTGCTCAAACAAACCACGTGTAATGGCACCCACCTGCCAATCAGCTTTCTACGCAACAGCATGGTAGATTTACATTTAAAGGCATCACTCTGATGGCAGTGGCATCCAAAAGATTCACTTCTAGAAACAGATATCTGTGAATGAAAGCACAATCTGTAGGCATCAGTTTGTGCTAATTATGTTTGACTGAGCTTTGGGTGCTGCTTACAGAGATTATGAGAAATCTTTGTGCCAATTTTCATGTGTCAAGTTGCTAATTGGACTGCAGAAGAAGTCCGGATATCTATTTTCTGGATACGGTGATGCAAGAAAACCCAGAAACACTGTCCATTGTCCCCAGAGGCCTTAACTTAGGTTACCTGTTACAGGAGTTTTATAAAATCTTGTAAAAATTCTACTCATATCTATCTTATAACATGAAAAGAATCTTGTAGGGAGGAGAAAAGTTACTTGTTATTGCAAGAAACTGCAAATATCTTGTCTTGGTGGCATCACTGTGCCGCCACACAGAAACTCTTCTATATCTATAGTTTGATGTAGAAGAAAACTTCTCAGGAAAGTTCAGCAAGTATTTACAATAATTTCTATATACTATGCGGCATTATATGTTCATGTTATTACTTAGAGAAATGTTTCTATGGAGCATCTGCAGAACAAAAGAACTTGGTGCAAGAATTTCAGTTATTTATATGATGAAAGCAACACGTGGATGTTGCCGGTAATAATAGAAAGGCCTTTCATATTCTTCATTCAGAACACCTACTGTATATGACTGAGAATTTGCTGCTACATCGATCACCCGCCGTGCACACCATCAGGTGATGCTGACCATGAAATCTTTCATCTAAAAACAGTATTTATAACGTGCCAGCAGAAAAGGATTATCTGTCTCTTTCAGCATATGTTCATGTTTCATATTTTAGGGGGGAAAAAAAAAGAAAAACACACTGCAGGGTTGAACCTGGTTCATTTAAAGATTGTATGAAAGGCAGTCTTCCATTCATTTAGGTGTAAATATCTAAAATTCTGGCTGCAGCGGTAAATTAATTACTATTAGAACGTATTTGCATGTGTAATATACAAAGGTCACATTCACTCCGCTGCACTGTTTTTCCTCAACACAGTCAAGCTGACATTAAACTTCATTAAATTCACATTTCTGGCACTTAGCGGATAAGACGTGATGGAGAAGTGTCCAAAGAAAACAATAAGAGCCATAAGAGTCTGAATCAACAATTCATTTTCAACAGTTCCAGTAGAATAACTTTTTGCCACGTTGGGGGAAACGCAGTTTAATGAGAGCAGCAGCTGTTGATTGTTGATGTATGGCGTGACCTGAAGGTTGACCTGATGCCATCACACTTGTCGCCTCCTGTCAGTGACGGAGGATGTTTCCAAGAAGTCTCTGAAGGTATCTCAGCTTATCCTACCAAAAAACAACATGTGGGACTCAAATCGAGTGTTTAAGTCGTTGTACTGTGTAGTAAGTATTTCATCTTACACTACTTCTTAACTACAGTATCAAAATACTGCTCGCATGTCGGTTGTCATGTAAAATAATACTTTTTGAGATTGCTTGTTGATATTTGTTTTTTTCTCTTGAAGAAATACTTTTGAGTTTTGGCCAAACAAATACATGGAGGGAGAGTAAAGCTAGCTGAGCACCCGCCAGCATCTAAAGCTCATAATTGAACATGCTGTATATTGTTTGTGTAACCCTCCCACACAAACAGATATATATGAATGCACCAGTTTCTGGTTTTAGATGGTAGCTTTATGCAACCTTTAATTCAAAATCTTGAACTGAAGCAACAAAATGAAACCGTGTTCAGTTCAGTCAGTACACTCAGATTTGCCACTAGCTTTGTAAATGGCCGAGTCACAAAATATCATAGTATAAATAGTAGTAATCATTTTACATGAATGTACTTTATTTTACACTTTAATTACCTGAATTAAAATAAATCTTCCTTTTATTCAGTAAACTGTGTCAGTGCCTTTTGTCTCTTTGTCGTTTTTGTAATTGTGGATAAAGATCGTCCCTCAATTATCAAAAAAATATATAAAATCACCCATAGTTACAGTCACTGTGGAGAAACACTCTTTTTCTATATTGTGTTTTAATACAATCATATCTAAGTTTAAAATTCTGGTATCGTGACGACCTTACCCTCGGAGATCTCGGAGTATAAATAAAAGTCTCTTTATCAAAAGATACATTTGATGCTGTGGGTGTAACTGAGGATCTGAATCCTCCTTCCATCACTGCTCACTTGCCACTTTTACCTTTGTGCCACCCACAAATTACAAGTGTTTATTAGAATATTATGTCTTCTGTTTTCCACCACGTTGTGCACGTTCACCGTTTTCTGTTCTGATAACACAGATGACACATTGTGCTCAGAGATAGTTCCTTTCGGTCCACTCACATTTCACAGCTTGTTACAGTATGACTCGTTTGCTCTCCCACAGCGACACTGTGCACGCTCATCAGCTTCATCCAGATGACCATATGGGCAGCAGAGGAGCGTGAGATCCACACCAGAGAATTCATTAGCAGCCCCGGATTGCACAGTGCCATCATCTCTATGTTTCTTTGAGGTAGCCAATGAAATTCAGGCTAGTGGGCGGCCTGAGGCAATGACACCAGCACTTGCGGCAGGAGAACAGTAATTGGACTGTGTCAGATAAATCCAGGTTGTGACAAGCCATTCAGCAGTGTCGCCTTGGCCCAGATGCAAAGCTATCTCTCAGCCACTCCACTGACCTGCAAGTAGCTTTCTTGGCTCTTCAGTGGAGGTCAGCGGAGTTATCGTGGGAGTGGAAAGCTCTCCAGCTCTTCTTCTTTCTAAATAACCAGAAGTAGCATCCAGCAGTTCTAAGAGAAACAAGGGAGGGCTGAAATATTGGAGAAATACTGCGCTTCACATACGGGTTGTGAAACTTTGGACTGTTTTATTTGGATGATGTGGTACGAATCAGCGAGTCAACGCTGTGCTGAGCGTGAAATATAAAGCATGTTTTATTTTGGTCAGATAGAAAACATAAAGCCTTTTTTCATCCACTGCTATAATGTTGTCATTCTTCTGCTATTTGTGCTAACGTAACATGACGACGTATGAAACACTCGAGTGTACAGCGGTAAATGCAGTGAAGGAGAACGGAAGCGATAATAAATGCGTTATTCAAAAAAAAACATTAAATGACATCTGTTTACATATTTCACATAAAATTGAGGTGAGCGCATTGATGTAAACATTTTTAAAAAAAAACAAACACTGCGTCTAAGGTGCTGAAGTATTCATTATACATACAATATATGTACAAATTTATACAAGCCAGTCAGTCTAAACAAAATCTTTTTTTTTTCTCCATATTTCGGATGAAGAGTCAAAACATACAGCGTGAAGTCTAAGTTATGTGTCAGGCTTGTAAAGTCTGTCTGTGGCTGGATGTGTGTTTCACTTTGGCATGTAACTGGCCGGGCTTGTCTCTACTCTGAAAAGCAGTTTGGCTAGTCAAATATTACAAGTGGCCTTTTAATTGTGGGATGAGAAAAGTTATATGACTGCCCGGCAGAGTCACATCTTTCGGTGACGGGTTCATGTTTTCTTCTGCACCGGTAAGACCTTGATGTCTTTTCTTCCACCGGCTGTTCGTCTGTGTAACGTAATGTCCTCGTCCTCTCCTGTCTGTTGCTTTGCAAAGTTGACAAAAACCTGCAACAACAGACAAATGGATTCAGTAAGGAATAAAACAAACGGCACAAGGGGAGCACGATGTATGTGCTCAGGATTAAATGTCATCATTTTAAAAGTTTCAGCAGCAGTGGGGTTAAAATTTCAAGCTTATATAGCTTGAAATAGCTGATATAGATTGTGTATTATGCACGTTTATGAAACACAGGTTGTCTTTGTCTTGGTTGATACACACCTGGTCCAGTGTTGTCTGGGAAACAGAGTAGTCTTCGATGGAGAGCCTCTCCTTATTGGCCACCACCAGCTGAAATATCCTGGCTAGGGAGGAGGAGGCTATCTCGTACTGCAGCGTGTTGTAGTGCTTCTCCCTCTGAATACAGCCGGGGAAGGAGCTCTCCATGAAGCTCTCCACCGGCTCCAGATCTGGGGACAATCCCGGTTTAGCTGCCTTGATTTTCATGGTCACCACGTAGCCGTCACCAAATCTGGACCAAGGAAACATGGTGTGAAGATTTTTTCAGGACACAATATACTCTGATGCTCGCTCTTTTTGTCTTCTTTGTTCGAGTGCGACCTCCATTATACTTTAAATCAACATCCACAACTTGTACTACACTGGGAGTGTTTAATGCTAACACATTTCCTGCGTCGCGATCCTAATCAATCTTTATTTAGCATGTTTTGAACGCTGTTAATCAGATTATTTAAATTCTAACCAAACGCTACACAAGCCTGCTAAAACACACAAAACCTCTTACTTGTATTTGAGATGCTGGATGGTACCCAGACACTTGAAGGTCCCATTGACCATGATGGCCAGTCGAGTGCAGAGGGCCTCACACTCCTCCATGCTGGTGTAAAACAACCATAATCCATCTTTATTTTTTACTGCTGCTATTCCATGCCTATGAGCAATAAATCATAATTTCCCACATCTCTCTGGTAAAATCAAGCGAAAGCCAGTCTAGCCATGATTTTATCAACAGTTGCTGGCAGAAGAGTTGACCGTGTTTGGTCAGCTGCTGCAGCAGATGTGCGCTAGTGGCTTTAATTTCTTACCTGTGTGACGTTAGCACCACGGCCCTGCCGTCCTGAATGACGCTCATGATGGCGTTCCACAGGAAGCGCCGTGAGTGGGGGTCCATCCCCGTCGTGGGCTCATCCTAGACACACACACACACACACACACAGAGGCACAAACAGACGACAAACTTGTCCCTGATCACACAATTCCATATGAACAGAGACCAAATCCTTATCTCGACCAGCATATGGCAAAGATCTCAGATTTATGCCAATTTGAATTGAACTGCGCAGTTGCCTGCCAATGTATAAAACATTCGAGGCCAGGCTTGACTGAACCCATATGGCTTCCCATCTGGATCCATAGACCATTTCATTGATAAATCCCTGCATAAAACCCAAAAACCCCAAACAATGGGCTTGTGATCTGCCCGTCATTGGCTAACTCACCAGCAGCACCAGCGCTGGGCAACCAATCATCGCGATGGCTGTGGAGAGTTTGCGCTTGTTGCCTCCGCTGTAGGTCCCTGCACAGCGGCCGGCGTACTCAGTCAGACCCAGCTTCCTGATGCCCCACTCTGCCACCTACAGGGGGGAAGGAGGAACGTGCATCATTTGGTGCACCCATCCAGAAGTGACTTACATTTTTAGAATGGATGCAACCCCGGCTGTGAAATGAGCCCTTCATAACAGCAGAATCGAAAGGACAAATCAAACATTAGCGAGCTCAGAGACAATGCACGCAACAAGACCACAATCAACAAGATACAGCCGAATGAAACGTCCTCTGACAGAAGACGTGAAGCAGCTGGAGTCCTACTCACTCTGGGGATCTCGGACTCAGGTACCCCTCTGAGACGGGCGTAGAGATACAGATGCTCCCTGCCGGTAAGGAGCTCGTCGATGGCATCAAACTGAGGGCAGTAGCCCATGTTCTGGTGCACGTCCAGGATCTCTGTCACAATGCTACAAAACAAGACAAAAGGCACCTTTCATTGCAGCGAGCCAACAGAGCAAAGAAGACGATTAGAAAACAGTATTCAGGGTGGGCCTTTGCAGATAAACATGTCACATTGTTACATTTGCTTTTGTCAAAAATTAGGATCTTCATTCATCCCCAGATAAATCTGCAGGATCACAAGATAAGAAAGAAGAAAGATTCTACTTCAGTTGTACAAAATTGTAGTTTGATACTTTCACCTCTTAAATTTTCTCCTCTTAAATCATGCCCACACTGAGGAGATGTCACAAATGCATATTTCTGTATCTTAAAGGGGTCACAAGCCAAAAAAGCGTGGAAGACCGCGGTCATTAATCTTGGGTTTTAAAAAGTTTTGTGTCCAACAATGGTGCAAATGCAGTTTGATGGGCTTATTTAACCTGGCAGTAATTCTGAGAGGAAAAAAAAATGGGCATGTTTAAATGAAAATTGGACTTTTAACAGATAAAATATTAGCATGAAAATCAGTTTGCAATAGCTGCACGACAAACATTTACATGAATCTGCAAAAACTAATTGTCAAGCCCTGGTACCGAGCTCCTGTCTCCTATCCAGAGTAGCACATGAGTTGTTTTATAGTCAGATAGTGTCATCAAACAGAATCATGTCAGTCTGACCTTCCCGTGTTTAAACTTTCTAACTCATTGGACTGTCTCCCATCTGGAACTGCACGCAGGATAAACCAAAAGCATTTTACAAATACCATCTGATCCAGTCGTGAACAGGAGGGTTTGTGTTGTATCGACCGGGGACACTTTTGACTGATCTTTATGTACCTGTAACCAGCCACAGTGGCCTCCCCAGAGCTGACATCAGTGTCACCAGTCAGCATTTTGAAGGTCGTCGTCTTTCCAGCTCCATTAACTCCCAAGAGACCGAAGCACTAACAGGACAAAAGATAATCAGACTGTGGACACGAGGACATTCAGTCAGAGAGAAGGACTACTTATAACCTTTGGGTGTCTAATAATCAGTTTGGCTTCATTAAAGAAATGTGTTGTACATATATGTACTAGTAAAGAACATAAAGATACAGATACACAGTAGATATACTTCATTATCATTATGTGGTAACTACTGCATATTTATCTGCTGCTCTAATAGTCAGTGCGTCGGCTCACTCCAGCAAACAAGAAGAGTGAAAACTTGAGTAATATTTTTTTTTTTTAAAGAGAGAGAGAGCAGTAGCTCTGTGTGTAAATGAACTCAGTGACTTTACCTCTCCTGCAGGGACTCCGACACAAATCCGGTCCACAGCTGCCCTCTTCCTGCCCACATAGGTCTGTGCAGAGAAGGCAGGGAAACAATGCTAACTGAGTCCGTTTGTGCATTCCTGCAAAGGTTCCTTGTATTTTTGCATCCTGTAACTTTTCCCCTTCTTATTGTTATTTGACATTTTATTCAACTTTACAGTATGAATACGGATGAAAGGACGACTGAAAATGAAGCTGAGGTTGACTTTGAAAAACAAATAAAATTACATTTCTGAAGCGGTCAGGGAGAAACCACAGGTACGGCGGAGTCAGTGATTTTTTTTTTACCTTGGAGAGGTCTCTGATCTGCAGGATGTCTGTCTTGCTCCCTCCTTCATAAATTCTCAGCCTTTCTGCTGCCACATCATCGTCCTCATCTTGCACTGAAGTCTTTTTGTAGTCTGATAGCCTGAAGGGGGAAAGAAAATCATCATGGGGAGAAGGATCTAGTACAACAGAGCTACACTATATCTGTTAATAGGAGGATATGAGTGACAAGACAGCGGTGTAAAATAAGAGATTGATATGTCACGTATGTGAACTTGTGAGCCAGTTTCTTACCACTGGTCCAAGAAGAACCGGTACTGGATCAAAAGATTGAAAATAAAGTAGACAAAGCCTTCCACAGCCATGAAAGTAACATTTTTCCCCAGAAAGTCCCACCGGAAAGGGTCCTTTGTGTACTCTTCACCTGAAAACAGAGACGAGGGTGAGAGCTGCACTGACAATAAACTCTTTGTTCACTCAGTGCAAAGTCACAAGAAAAGCTACATTTAAAACAAAGTGTTAACAATTTTTCATGTCCTTAAGTTGTTTTGGCGGCTATTAATGAACAATGAGCAGCAACTTCTGATTATATCAGGAAGGGGATTGAAACTGTGACACATAGAATAAAAAATAATGGACATCCATGTATACTGCGCTTACCAAATCGAGCGTAAACATCAGTAACAGCCTGGTTCATGGCCATGTCTATCAGTCCTCGCCCCAGGCAGAAGTGAGGTAGCACCAGCAGGCATTTCTTCAGCCACTCATTGAACGTCAGCAAAGACTGGCAACACACACACACACACACACACACACACACGCACACACACACACACGTCAATTCACATTTCACTTGAATGCAGGACTGACAGAACACTTCAATGTTCAGTACTCAGTGTACACAAATACGATAATTAAACTAAATTAAACCTCATTTCTGCATCATCACCAGAAGCATTGTGTCCTCATACATTTGCATCACATCTTATAAAACGTTACGATTCCCATGGAAACGCACTGGCAAAGGAATTCTGGGGTCATACAGTGTGTTATCAGGGCATCCGTAGTGATCATAAGTGATTCATAAACACACATCTGATGCACTGAAACATAAAAAGCATTAGCACGTCCTGATGGGAGATTGTGTTGTTGTCATCTCTTGAGACTTCTGTATGAAGAGAAACTCCAGAGGTCACCGTTCAGCTTATCTTCACACACGTGTATCGAAGTCACGCCAATGTCACGACGCCAAACCCTGAAAACTGACCTTCATTTTGCCCCTGCTACACAAAATGTTGTTCGCGCTCGGACAAATAATGGCTGCGTGACATAAAAAGTGATTCACTGTCGCCGATGAAGAGTCTTTAGAAAAATTTTAGACTGCGGGAAATAACAGAAATATTGGGTCACTCCACTTCCCGCGGTTCTCTCATGATTCATCTGTTGTGATATTCATCAGTGGGAGCAACGGAGAGGAGGGCAGATGTGCGGCGCAGAGAAGCATCTGGCTTTTTTCTGACAGAGCAGGAAGTCACCTGATACCATGACAGCAGCACCTGCGCATTGTTTTCCACCTGCTTCTCCATTTCTGCTGCCTTAAAGGACTCACGTGCAGAAACTTGAGAGAGTGACTGCCGGCAGTTGTCACGGTTGTCTGTTCCTCGCCTGTCGAACAGGTATATGTTCCACTGCCCTGCTCATCCGTGACTCATCCTCGCGCCCGTCCTTCTGCTTCCGCAGCTGCACCACATTTGTATCTTTGCGTCTGCACCTGATGCATCGCTGCTGTTTCACACTGTTGACTGCTGGATTTACTTACAAGTTATGAATCACTATGAGTCACCAGCGAGAGAGAAAAAAATGACTTAAAAAGGAAAGAATCGGTGTGAGTCATCAGCGAGAGGCAAACTTCCTGACAATATTAATCTTAAAGCTGCATTTATTGATTTTTCTTTGGCCACATCGGCGCGGCAGAACAAGCTGAACACACAAAGTGTGGGCAAACAGTTTCCTTTCAGACAAACAGCAGGCAGGAAGCGACATTAGCATTCACGTGGAGATGAAATTTCGAACCACCTGACAAACAGAAGTCCAGAACAAACAATCTGATCCGTTGTTTATATTAAAATAATAATTCGTGCCTCTTTGAAGCTGCGGCAGTCAGTGTTCGGGTATGTGCAATGTGAGAAAGGTGCTGTTCGTCGTGATAAACTTACACATAATTATCAGGCCTCGGGAGTATTTTTTAACACATTTCGGCGTGTTGCTTTGGTTTCATGGCTCGCAGGTTTATTATTTTGGTTCAGCGCTCTCATCCATCCTGCTTCCAGCTGCAGCAGGCAGCAGAAGAAGAGCTCAATAAATGATAGATCATTGATAACCCCACTGGACACGACCGAACAGCAGACAAAAGTTAGCAACCAGACAGTGAACATAGAGGGGCATTTGGAGGTGAAGATCTCGATATCTTCCCCTGGAGCTGTTCAGTTTTTTTTTTGCCCTGCGTCTGCTGGATGTGTAAATATGTACATTTATTTGCTATCACATTGGGCGTAAAGTTTGTTCTGCTACGCCCAAATCACCAAAAACTTTGTGCATGTATTAATCATTGCATTTAACGATTACCCTCTTTGCCCCCTTGTGGGTTGCTATGACTCTCAGCATTTTTCGACAGATGAAGCCGTGCACGCCAGAAAACTTCCGCAGCCTCCACAGTGAAACACTGCTGAACCTAAAGTCATCTGCCTCTTGTGGAAAAAGACGTTTGTGGAGTCAGCCAAAAAACGATGTACTGAAATGTTCATCTTTGCAGTGAGACATAAGAACCTCTGTGGTTTAAAAGGTGAGTCCGTACCCGATTGTTTTCAAAGAGCTCCAGGATGAAGGTGATGGCGCTGCAGTTGATGCCTACGAACAGGTTGATGCAGGACAGGGACACATATGCAGTGCTTGGGATGCTGAATATGTAGGACATGGGGTACATCAGGGGCGTCACTGACCACCTGTAAGGCAGCAGAGCCAGAGAAAACAGGAAGGTTATTATTTTTTCCTCTTTCTGACACGTCGAATTTCCTCGCTGTTGAACCGGGTTTGTTATTCTGCTTCTCTTATCTCACTCAGTTATGAATTTCAATAGCTCCAACGCGCATCTGTTACCTTCATATTCTCTTTGTGTTTGACTGTTTTGATTTGAAGTGAAAAACAAAACTGAAGCGAATCAAACGAAACAAGGCCGTACCCGTAAAGCAGAAGCAGCGTTATTAGTGCTGGCAGGTTGGCTGGTGATGTGTAGCACTTTTTGTCAAAAGCCATGAAAATGCCAACCACCATCGCAGTGCTGAGAGAGTAGTTAACCTAGAGGAGAAATAAAGCACTCACAGGTGAGAATGGAAATTCTGTTGGACGTTGAGTGTAAATCCAGTAATATGACACATAAGTAAACGTTTTATTGCTTGAAATGATTTTAAAACATGTTTTTAATATTAAGAGGATACACGTTAGAGTGACTCCAACCCTGCTCGACTTACCATATCCCAGAAGAAGTTGGCTACCCAGTACACTAAAGGGCTGACCCCGCTAACAAACTGCAGGTGCTTGGCCTTGGTCGCGCGCTCCTGTATGAGGTAGAGGACGAAGCTGGCGGGGATGAAGGACATGGCGAAAATAACACAGATCGCCACCACGGCGTCTACTGAGGTGGTCAACCTGAAGGAGGAAACAGAGAAAGACTTTAACGCTCATGATTCAACGGCATCTGGCAGTGTAGCCGCTGGTTGCAACCTCCTCATTTCACCCTGTAGGGTGAAGGAGAAACTGCGGAAAACTCAGTTCAGTTTGTCTGTTCTGGGACTCTGTGAAAGAAGACCAATACAAGTTTCATTCTAAGGTAACAAAAACATAATTATTCTTATCTTACACCAATGAAAACATAGTTCTAAATATTATATTCCATTTTCTTGGTTTTAAAATCTTTTGTTAAGAGCAGCAGGGGCTGTAGCTGCTCAGTGCAGCGAGGAGTAAGTAAATAAATAAATAATTATAGATATATCATTATTTTTACACACACTAAACCCAGAAAATAAAATATACTTGACTCCCGTGAGTATTAAATACAGTCTGTTGGAGTTTTTTCTTTTTCTTATTTGTAGTTCTGTTTATCTTCCCTCGAGTTTCCATCCTCTACTGTTTACTTTAAATTCATGTATATCTCACTATATGCAGCCAAAAGCGTGTTTGCATATAGTCCGCATGTGCATATCTTTGGTGATATTTGCATTTGTATTAATGTGCAAATAAATTCATGATATATATTTTTAAAGGAGGATGAATACACAGAAAGGCAAGGCTCACACTGTGACTTCGGAAAGCTGCTCTTTGGTGAGGTTCAGAGGGTGGTTGATGGCGGTGATGCCGAACTCGACCGGTTTGGCGGACGGAGGGAGGAAGGCGCGCAGGATGGCGTTATTGGCCACATTCATGAAGGCCACCATGGCGTGCCAGCCTTTGTTATTATACCAGGCCTGACAGAGGAGAGCAGAGGTTATTCAACGCACTTCACAACCTCCTGACTTGATAATTGCAGTCTTGATCTACGGTGCAGGGAGTCACATTATGGAGTGTGGACACCACAATGGCTTTAAGTTAAAGCAGAGCTATTAAAGAAAGCATTTACAGCCTTTAGTCAGCGGATCACACTTTAGATCACACTTTGTTCAGTGTGATCTGAACAGATTGAAAAGACATCATCTCTCTGCTATTTGTGGAAAGCACCCACCTTGACGTTGAACTCACTCTCCATGTATCGTAAGAAAGGGCCGAGCTCCCTCATTGAAAGTCTGGAGTAGTAACCCTGGGAAAGAAAACACTCACATTGTAACGCACTGACTTGATGGACTTTGCACGCTCACACTGAGCCGAACAGAAGCGAGTACCCCTGTGATGTTCAGCATCCGTCCAACTTGCTGCAAGACACTCTGGATGTCGTTGGGGTTGACGTCCAGGATGGGAAGTTGTCCTCCCACTGAGAGACCTCCATATCTGAGGACAGGGAACATTCGCACTCAGCATCCGACATCGACTGCAGGCACAAAGACTGCTCTATTACGGCAATAAAGGGCAAATTATTACCTTTGTTCATTCACCCAGTATTTGCTCTTCAAACTGTGAAATGAAAGTGGGAGTTTAATCAAGCATGGAGGTAATTATTTAAATGTGTGGTCAAACAAAATGATTTACAGAGCTACGGCGGCTGGAAGATCTCTCTGTGTTTGTTTGCAGCATCGCCGTATTTTCATGCTTTTCACAGTTTTTTTTCCTCCTGTTTGATCATCTGAACCTACCTGGTCCTGATGAGGCTGGGGTAGGTTTTAACCAGGTAGTCAGAGATGTTCCTGTCCGTCAGATCCAGCAACGTGTCTCCCGTGGCCTCGAGTCGTTGGCGAGGGGGCAGTCCTCCGGCTCCGGCGGGACAGATGGGCATCATGGTAAGCTTCTTACTGGTGCTGCACTGGCAGGAAGGTGACGGGTTTCTCCGGTTCCACTCGGGACTCTGTAAGATGTTGCTGACCACGGGAGAGACGTCCGGGTACTCCCAGTCTGATGTGCTGTCACTACAGGGCATCCTGGAGTCAGATAAAAACCACGAGTTAATGAGATTAATGCACACATCTATATTCTAAGCCTGCATGAACTCCAAATGTTTGATTGCAAGTTGCAGGATTTCTGTACCGGTCATGTCCACGGTATCCACAGTCCTGATACTCACCCGAGTGGTTCTCCGTCCATGCAGCGTGTCCCCAGGCCTGGTCTGTGCAGTAACCTCTCTGTGAAGCGCTTCATTTTGGGGTCAAATGGTTGCTCGTTACTAGGGAGGGGTGAGAAAATGGGTTGAGAATTAACTCAACTTCATCGTCACCAACCAGTCCGGCACCTCAGTGTTTAACGTGACACACAGCTGATGGTTCATCTAAAGCTGCATGAGGTCTGACCTGAAGAAGGTGAACTGCTGTCCGTACATCCAGGGGGTCAGAGTCAGACTTGGATACTCTCCGAACGGAGGGACGATCATGGTGAAGATCAGAGCTACGAGGACGAAACTGGCAGGAAGGACGATCTGAAATCCCCCAAAAACACAAGTGAGCAGCGGTGATGGAGGAAGCTGAAGATTTATATATCTGTTTATATGAATCTATCATTGTTGAATGGTTTCTCAAAAGCGCATCCTATACCTGTGCCAGGAAGTCTTTCTTGCTTCTTATGGCGTGGTGAAACCTCTTCACAAGCAGCGCATGGAACTGCTTCAGGATCAGAGTGACCCCTTTCACCTGCCTGGAGCCCTTCCCCTCACTGCTGTCTGATGCATCGTGGGTAATGCCGTTAGACTGCATCACACCATTTTGTTCTGCAACCAACAAGAAAGCATACAGTGAAGTGCTGCACGTAATATATCTGCACAGGATGAAGCAGAGAGGGGCTGGAAAAGCAGGCCTGGGATCAGCACTCCTGCTGCTGAGATTCTACTGAGCAAAGCACCTAAAATCTGAACGTTCTCATTCTTTCTACGCGGCTGACGAGTAACAAATGTGAGTAAATGTGAGTGCGTTCGGATGTAAAACAGAGCAGCGCTGCAGTGAACAGCAGAAGCAAGCAGAAAAACACAGACCTGGGTCACTTAAACTGCTAAAACTTAAAGTGGATTTAAAGATGTGTGAGGCTTGATCACAGAAACTGATTTTAATCTCAGGATGCTGTGTTTTCTATGTCGATATGTGATAAACCTCGCATAAATCTGACATGCCAGGTCAAAAAAGATGTTTAAATAACAAAAAAAAGCTTATGGAAAAGTCTGTTGGCTCTCAGGTCTCTAACCTTCTTTGTCGTTTTTTCTCCGCTGTAACATCCACTGTTCTACAGGTGAGACACACACACACACGCACACTACAGCGTCAAAACGGACAAATCACATGTAAACACCAGAGTTAAGCTACTGTTAGAGTGAGGGAGGTGTGTCGGAGGGAATCCACGACAATAACAGCGTGATAAAAAAAATAAAAAAAACAGGTGTGAGCCAAACGGATTAACAACACATTAGAGAGACGAGGCAACGGGTCAGAAATTCAATTCCAGAGAAAGGCCGTGTGGAATATCACGGGTGGTATTTACCAGGTGTGGTGGCATTATTCGCTGCTTCTCCATCTGCAGTGACCTTTATGAATATCTGGAAAGACAAAAAGAATTGAAAACTTTCCAAACTTTGACTCACACATTCAATAAAGTTCTACCTGCAAGTTTTTTAAGGATTTCCAGGACTTTTCCAGCATATTTTCAGTGATGATCAGTCTGACAGACAGCATTGTTAAGCCTGTTTTAATATCATGAGTGTCAAAAAGACAAAAGATTTTCCAGGACATGTAACTCTTCCTTTCATCTTTCACGTTTTCCAGGACTGGAAAACTGGTATTAGTTTTCCAGGTTTTCCAGGACGTTTGGTAACCCCGCAAGTTGTTTGGGTAGCAGCATCAAAGCGCCACACAACTTGTTGATGATGTCGGCCGATGTCCCTACCTCCTCTAGTGAAGTATCAGAGATGCCGAAGCTGCTGAGGCCCATGTCCCCGAGCGTCTCCTCCAGCTCCCTGAACAGGCTGGCATAGGCTCGATGTTTGAAGCCCTTATTGGGGAGCAGATAGGTCAGCTCCTGGCCGATCATCTCGATCAGTTTGGCTTCAGGGACGTGATGGTGGATGAGGGTAGTGATGCTGTCTACATCCCCTGAGAGGAAGACAGAAAAATCAGCATTTTAGGGGAGGGTTCGGAGTAAAGTGTTCCCAAAATAGCACAAACCAAGAACGTGACAAAGGAGAGAAAACTGCTAATTATGCCCGAAAACAAACACTGTTACTGAAGCACTAAGATGAATAAATTTGTGCTTGCATCATTGCATTTCAAGTCGCACCACTAAATTATACATTTGAAGAAAGCCTGACTCTGTTTCACAACCTGAATAAGTGGGACAGCCGTAAGAATATCAACCAGTCCACACATACTGCTGTGACCTTCATTCACTCAAAGGTCATGAAAACCTATTATATCAAATTCTTACTGTAAGCAATGACTAATAGTAAGAAGCTGTTGAGTTTAAATCACTTGACATTGTTACTTATTTACCCATTTATTAACTCAGTTATTGATATATAGAGATATATTTTAGATGTTAAACCAACTCTAACAACGCTAAAACAACAACAATTCAAGATAAAATAGCTCCTGTCCCTAAATTTAACCCACACTAAATGTGGCTTACCTAAATCTGAATTTAGCTCTTTAACACTTAAGCTCTTTGAAGAAGTGAGGACGAGCCAAACTGTCCTCACTTCACAAAAATGCCTTGACTTGAAACAGGATAGAAGAACAGGAGATGAATGCAGCAAAAGGAAAATACATACCATCCATGACTCTGTCTAGATGCTGCAGCTCGTTCTGAGACTGCTCTTTGTATCGGGTACAGATGGAGCAGGAACAGGAGCAGTCTGAGGCGCAGTCACAATCATTCTGATGGAAACAGCAAAGACATTAAAAAAAGCACCTTTGAAATTTCAAAAACTCCTGCCAAAAAAAAAAAAAACTGAAACTTTAGCGGGAGGAAAAGTGTGTGTTCCCATAATCTCTCGATTATGAAGGAATAAACAGACAGCTGAGAAAACACACATTATGAGCAGCGACTTCACCTCCTTTCTTTTGAGATCCTTCATCCGGCGCACAAGTGTCAAGTAGAAACCGACTCCAAAGCAGTTCTTGAGGAAGAGGGGGGATCCGCAGCAGTGCAGCTGTCCCTTGGAGATGATGGCGATGCGGTCGCTCAGCAGGTCGGCTTCGTCCATGTGATGAGTGGACAGAATCACAGTCCGGCCTGCAGAGTCATCCGACTTTTAATAAAAGTGCTTTTTATTGACATGCCAACTGAATCAAATCAAGGGAACATTTTCAGCCCGACGTGGTGGAACAAAAAAAAAAGTTGTAATGACTTTGAAGTGTCTTTGCCAGCAGATTATTGATTTTAAGAGTGCAATTTTTGCTTTTGTTGTAGCCGTGCAGCTGAATTTTTCCGTTTGATCAGTTCACTACTTAATCAAAGCGCCTCGGGAGAGCTGCAAAGCTGCAAAAGATTTGGTTCCATCCTTCAGTGTTTTAAGTGCATCAGTAAAAACTAGACCTGGAGGGCTAAAATGTGGAGCGTAATGGGTTAAATGAGACACTTTTACCAGCTTTGTATTTCAGTAGGAGGTCCCAGATGGATCTCCTGGAATAGGGGTCCACTCCTGAGGTGGGCTCGTCCAGGATCACAACCTTTGACCCTCCGACAAACGCCATGGCGACCGACAGTTTCCTCTGCATGCCACCTGTGGAGTGTGTGAGAGAGCGAGTGTCCAGAGCAGAAACAACGATGAAGAGATATAAATGACCACAAACACGGAGGATCGAGTGGTTCACCTGAGAGGTTCTGGGCCTCTTCGTTTCTCTTGTGAGGCAGCCCGAGGTCCACCAGCATGTCCTCGACCTCCCTCTCCGCCTCCGCCTGAGTCCGACCCTTCAGCAGTGAGTAGAATAGGATGTGCTCCTCCACCGTGAGACTGGAACAAAAACAGGCCGGCAATTACGGCGAGGTTTGCCGAGGTGGAGTGTGACATTGTTGTTTGACAGTTTTTGACTGCGGGAATCATTTAAAGGCTGGGACGGGGAAGTAAATCAGAAAATCAGCTTTCACCACCAGCTCTCCAAGCCAGCCTTTGATTTTTTTGGGAGAACATTGATTTAGAGAAAAAAAAAGTCTGTCCCGCATTTAATCACGTTCTAAACTTTCAAAAAAATCCAATTAGGAACTTTTAACAAAGAAAAACTGACAAGTAATTTTAGTTTGTTCTTCAGCATGAATAGATCCTTTCACTCTTCTATCCTGGAAACGCTGCACGCATTTCCATTAATTTGACTCCCATCCTGTCAGCAGCATCTGTCATGTAACTCACTGTTTGAAGAGGATGTTGTACTGAGGACACATCCCCAAGGAGGAGCGGATGATGTTCATGTCAGTCCGAATGTCTCTTCCGTTAATGTAGGCTGTGCCAGATGTTGGAGGGAACAGGCCGGTCAGGATGGACCTGGAGCAGAAGAGCATGTAACACCAAGTGACACAGGAGTTGCTAATTGTTCAATGAATAGCTATGTCCAGGTTGAACTTAAAACTCAAAGAGATTTAAATCTGATTCCGGCTTACAGCGTGGTGGTTTTTCCAGCGCCATTGTGCCCCAGAAAGGACGTGATCTGCCCCTCATAGAAATTAATGTTCAGACAGTTCACAGCCGGACGAGAGCTTCCAGCAAACACCTTCACCAGGTCCTGAATCTGCACCCCCAGCACCAGGCTCAACGGGTCGGATTCAAAGAACAGCTGACCTGCACGGAGAGAGCACAGCTTTAGTCTCAGTATTACAATATACAAATTGTAATCCATCAATTCATGGGTATTTCATATTGTTATAGCTGTCTTGCAGATCCTGTCCACTAGATGTCCTCAGTGTGTTCCCAGCGACACGCAGTGTTTCTGCAGTCTCCCAGACTTCACTTCTTCGTTTGTGTCCTCACCTTCCGTCCTCTCCTCCTGACCCTCCTCCTCCTGGTTTGGAGTCTCCTCTTGTCGCCTCAGCAGCTCTCTCTCCCTCTCCAGGCGCTCCCTCTTATGTTGGTGTTTGCAGGTTTTCCTGCTGGCCGACCCGTTACAGGTGTACATCTCTGGTGTGCACCTGCTCTCGGCGTCCTTCTCCACGCTGGGTGGCTCTGGTTTCTCAGGATCTGAGAAAGGCAGATGGGAGAGACACTTCCTGTTTCATTTGTTTTTGTAAAGTTTGCTCCAGCACGTGTGAAAAGTTTCCTTCTCACAGTTGAATATGTGTGTATGCATCTTGCAGGTGAAATGTTCTTCGCTCATTGGTTTACCACTTGCATGAGATGTTAATGGAATATAATAAAATGCTAGTTTGGATCTCAGGGCTAGAGAAGAAGTTCAAAGTTGATTTTGTTCATTTTTTACATAAGAAATTCAGAGAAAACTCTTCTTAACGTAATTCTTCTTCTACCAAGGAGCTCCTGCTCCAGGAGGGCTGTTGGGTGCAAGAGAGAAAATCTCGACTCATTATATATCCTATATTGACCTTTTCAATACACTCATAATCTTCCGGTGGGAATTAAAAACCTTTTCTTGGAGCAATTAGAATAAGCGCCTGCATTTCTCCCACTGCAGATCTGTGTAAAATGATAAACCTCTGGTCATCGTGCACGTAAAAGATTTCAGAGTCAGTGATACTAACCTTGATCCTCCATTTCTGTATATGATGGTGGAGAACTTTGCCAGTATGAAGGCTGTAATGGGAAGTAGAACGGTCGACCAATCCCATACTGTCCTGTGAGGGAGATATTGACTGAGTTCAGTGAACTAGTAGAAGCTATAAATGGATAAAATACTGTCTAAAGTGAGTCATGCAGTATATTTGATGCCCAACCTGGAAAGACATTATCCAGATACCAGGCCAGCACAGCATAGAGGACACCATCAAACACCATCATGGTGATGGAGGTGAGGAAGGAGTAGGTGTCTTTCTCTAACGGGCTGGTTTGGATGTTGTCCCACTGCAGACCCAAACCCTGCTCCTCGTACCGCGACAGGTACTCTGTCCCGAAGCCGAAGGCCACCGGAGACAACAAACTCTAGAGAAACAGGGTGACAAACAAATAACCGATTTCAGGCTTTCAGACCTGGGGTGAGACTGTGAAACTGGTGGCGCTAAATCCCCCCAAAATATCAATTTGAACAGGATCCATGCATTTTCTTGCAAAACTTGTGACACATAAAAATACACGTACAGCGGCCAACTTCATGTTCGTGGTGATGCGGTCCTGCCAGGCGAAGCAGAGGATGTGCGGCAGATAGAGGGTGAAGTAGATGATGCCACTGCAGGCAGCTGCAAGGTTGGCCTTATTGAAGAACACACTCATCAGGAAACACTGCATGATGGTGGCGACGGTGAAAGTCAGCAGGAAAAAGAAGACAAGTGCGGGGTTGCTGTAATTCAGCACCTTTCCACCCTGAGAGAGGAAGAAGATGACATAACGTGTGAGTCTTTTTTTTCTATCTACTCAAACAAAGAGCCGACGTATGAAGAGCTTTTTAAAATCCTCCACAAGAGGGCACCATGACACTCTGCAAAACCAGCTAATAAAACCCGACCCCATCCTGTCGGCATGGCCTCCTTCTCTCTCCCACCCGCCCCGTCCCTTCTCACCATGATGATTGAGGTGAGCAGCGCCGTGCTCGCAGTCATCATGATGAAGCTGTCTATGAAACACGTGTACCAAATGACTCCGTTGTTGACCCCCATGGTTTTGAGAGTCTCTTTGAGGCGTAACTCCTTCTCCAGCACGATGCCCTTCACGGTCATGGACACAGAGTAGATCCAGGCCAGCACCATGAACAACGGGAAGCAGCGGTTCAGAGTGATCATGAAGCTAGAGGAGAAGATTGAAGAGGAAAGGTTAGGATGAGAAAAAAAAAAAAAAAAACTTCAATAAAGCCATGTGAAATCTGTGTTTGACCTGCTGTTGATCTCTCAGTACAAATATAAAATAATACAAATCTCTAACTTCTAAAAAAAAAATCTGAATTTAAGAGAGCAAACTAAAGGATTTGAAAATTTCGGATTTTGGTGACACCCAGTGGCAAAATGACAAATAACACTTGACAGGTAATTTAACAGTTCTGACAAGAATCTTTTCCAGAAACAGAATAATTTGATAGATGTTGTAATCACAGAAAAATCCTCACAGCACATGCACATGTGCACTGATTCCTTCCTTTGGTTTCAGATATAAGATGTGGTTTTCATGACGGATATCAGGGAGAACTTTAAGGCTTGAATAAAAGTAAAACGTTCGCAGCGTTGTTTACTCACAGGTCATCTACATAGCACGGATACGGCATCTGCTGGATGTAGACCCCGAGCGGCCAGTCGCTGCCTGTGTGCAGCTTGATGATGCCGTGTTCAATCATGTCCTGCAGGTAGGCGAAGCCGCCCCAGATGTACCTCTGGTCCTCCATGGGGTCTGCTCGGGGACCGGGGTCCCAGTACCTGAGGCAGCACAGCACAGAGGTCACAAGATGATTCATTCAGTCATCACCGACCACTCATCATGGTCTGGAGCCGATCCTAGCTCACAATGGGCAAGAGGCAAGGTACCTGTCCAGGTACAGGCTCAGTTCATCACACTGATCTTTCACATCTCACTGATTAACCGATTAACCTGAACATCTTTGGACTGTGGCAGGAAGCCGGAGTACCTGGAAAGTCCCCACGCAGACACGGGAAAATCATACTACATACTACATACTACACACTACACAAAAAGGCCCCAGCCGGCTGTGATACAACAGCGCTAACCACTGCACCACCCGACCACGGGATAATACAAACAAACAAAGTATTTAATCCTTTTTTGTTGTATTAAATAATCCCCAGCACAGTCACCATCCTCCATTCTGCATACATTGTACTGATAATCAAACAACCAAAGCCAGAGTCTCTGAAGTCACACACAAACCCCATGTACGCTGCCTTTACTTAAGCGGATAAGTCCGAGGCAAAGCCGCCTCACAATCTGATTATTCAATTGTATAGAGGCAGGGCTCCCGCTGGGTCTATTACAGCCTGTTGGTGTCCTGTAAACAGCTAAAACTGCCTGTTCACTCCTGAGGCTATTGACATACTGTCTGTTAATGAATGGGGGGATCAAAGAGAAAGGAAAATGCATGTGAGGGCCTCACATGGGAGGATGAAAGAACAGGTATTGAGTTAATATGAAACCACCAAGAGACTTTGGGAAACATATTGAGGCCAGCTTCAGAGGTTTTTCTTTTCCTCCTCTGAGGAATGTGACAAATCCATATAAATTGCCTCATTAATACGGCGGTAACAACACGGAAAAATGAAGGAATTGTAGGCTGTCAGGGTGATTGGGTAGTCCAAACGTTATCCTGCTTAACCCTTGTGGGTATGTATATCGGTCATCTGTTATGAAATGTATTGGAAAGTACCTATGTTTAGCCCTGTGTCCACCTCTGCTAATAAAACGTTACCCTAATTTTCTTTGTGCAATAAATTAGCTCCCACAGATGCTTTGGAAACCCTTAAGGGGCTGGAGATCAGGATCAGAGCTGCAGCACAGCTAACCAGACAGAGGAAAAAAAACTTCTGCTCTGCGGCCATCACTCAACACAGCTGCTACTGACCTGTCCTTAATCTTGTTGGTCCGCTCCACTGCGTCAATGTCCATCCGGATCTTGTACTTGACATGCGGAGGTACACTTGTGGTCCACGGATACATGTCCATGAAGACCACACCGGCCCAAAACTTGTTCTCCTCCAGCAGGTACAAGGCCTGATGTGTCATCTGGGACTCATCTGTGTAACCCACAAACTTATCCAGATTGATGCACTGTAAGCAGAGGAGAAAGGAGTGTCTTATGTCAGGGAGATGTTTTCTGCCGCAGCGGTTAGACTGCATGAGTACATGTGTGTCCATGCATTATGAATGAACTGCGACGTTCACTGTGCACTGATAAGGAAACAACTGACAGGTAAAACCGCTGAGTATCAAACCTCAAAACCTCTGGACTATAATTTATTAAGTACTTATAATTTATTAACCAGAGTATATATACAGTGACTAATGTTTACATTTTAGGCTCAATCATCTTAAAACACTATGTCATCTTCTACTATAAAATAGTAGCACTGTGGAGACTGTGTTGTCCCAGAAAAGAAGCTGGGCAAGCGGGTGATGTGACCATGCTCAGCAGCCTCTGTGGACGTAAAGACAGAGGCGAGGGACGGAAGAGGACGGTGACGGAACAAGCTAAGAAAACGCAGAACAATGGGACAGACTCTTAGTTGCTGGCGAGAGCTTTGTGAAATAAAAGGCTGAAAGACGGGCCTCGAGCTGGACTAGTACATAATATTAGGCGGCGGCTATGTCTTGCGTTGCTGACCTTGCTTGTTGTTTGGCTGTTAGCAAAGTTGTTTGTGATCATAAGAAATGTAATCGTAACAAAAACGGGTGTCCATGTCATTGCACAGTGAAACTGGGGCGCTAAATCACAAAAATTTTTATGCAGCATTGCTTAAAACAAACAAACCAAAGTATGAAAATTCTGTCTATGTTCTTCAAACTAGTTTAAAGGGGTAAGAATAAAAGTGTAATTCTCATATTCATATTCCGCTGGCACCAAAACAGTTTCAAAGCCTGCCCTCATAGATTGTGTCTAATTATGTGAATTCCCATTAGCAGAACCGTCTTTCAGCGAGGCGATCTGGTGACATGGGAAAATCACATGCACTGCTACATGGGGAAACATACACACATGTATACCAACACACACGCACACACACACTATCTCCCTCTCTATGAAACATACGTAATTGCCATGTGAAACTCCCACCCTACACACACACACACACACACACACACACACACAACGCTCTGCACACCGTGTCTAATGTCTCCATTCACGTTACTGTACAATACCCCGAGAGCGCTCAAAGGAAGACGAGAGACCACTTCCCCATTCATCTTTACGGAACTATACATTCACCACACAATAATGTTCGGCTCGGAGATGGGCTGAGAAGAAAGACTCTCGCTGATACACATGTTCCAATAGGATTTCAGTGTGAGAAACATACCCCTGACAGAGGGAGAGGACCTAACGCTAACTGCAGCAGTTATCCTATGGCCCAGTGCTAGCTGACAGCTATATCTAATTGGCTAAACCGCCTTGGTTTTTTTGTGAGGCTCTGAAGGGTCTCGACGCTGAACTTGGAGACAAAGGACAGATTGAGATGCCTGCACTGATAGGGCTCTCTTCAAAACCTCGACCCCCTGCCCCCTTTAAATCAGACGAGGGAAGGCGTGAAGGATGGATAGAGTGATTTGCCCCCTTTTTATTTCACAGACGCGAGGGTCTGTTTCAATGCGCTAAAACAGCACTGAGCTCATTGGGGGGGGTGACTCACTCCCACCTACTCTCCACTTTATCACCGGCTCCACAATGGAAACACAGGAGGGGGGTGACAGGAGGCTTGTTCTCCCCACCTTTCAGCCTACTGGACGGGAAAGCGGCTCTATAGCCGTGCTAAGTGGCCTGCTCTGTTTCAAAGGGGGCCTGGCTGCAATCTCCTGGGAGCAGACCTGGAAGACTGATGCACCTGTCTGGAGAACTGAGAGTTGGTCTGACAAAAAGGCTGAACACTTTGTGCCGGGAATTCACAACATTTGGAAAATAGTGACTGAAAAAAAACAGAAGAAGAAGAAGAAGAAGAAGAAGAAAAGGCGTATTCTTTATGAATGATATGATTCGGATGTTTGCTGACCTCTCCGTACTGGTTGAACGTGCGGATCATCTGGTCAGCGGCGGTAAAAATGTTCCTCCAGTCAAAGTTGGGCATGCCTGGCTCCCTCCATTCGTCTGGACCGTTGTACAGGAAGTTAAGAATGTCTCTGGTTGTAAAGTTAGAGTCTCCAAAACTGTTGTCCATGAAGTTCATCACTGTTGGGTTTCTCAGGGTGTCCTGCAGTTGATTGAGACACAAGACTTAAAGTATTTAAGGAGACAAACAGCAAGAGATATTTAGTTGGTTTAAATATAATTCATTTTCACCAAATTTGCAGATTTTTGAGTCTAAAACTAAAAACCATTTGTATTCGACTTGCTGTTATCGGTCTTTAAATACAGAAGATGATGTGAGGGTCAAAGGGGTGTGAAATAAATAAAGTTTTTACAGTGGAAGTGAAGCAATTTTATTAAAGTTGTGGCCAAAATGTGACTTAAATCCATTGCACGGATTGTGTCCATACATCTGCAGATGATTGGTTGCTTTTAACGTTGCTGGAATTGAGGATTATTTCCAGTACGTTGCAAATCAAAGGTCTTGATGGCGATACTTTTGTTGGATACGTATAGTGCTGCATGGCTGCGTCTGTGTGTGCGTTGCAGTGTTCATACCCTGATCATGTTCATCTGGACGCTGTTGTAGAAGAAAGTCCAGAGCTGAGGTCCCAACTCCTCCCAGGCCTTGGCCATGTTCTTTAACCTCTCTAACTCCTCGAATGTTGTGTTGGCCTGCAGCACACACCCACACACACACACACACACACACACACACACACACACACACACACCAATAAAGACTATATCAAGTCAATGCACGCTGATTAAAAGAGTGATGTGTTTTACTTGATAAAGTGAATATTTTCCTATCATATCAAATGTCAGTGTCAGACAGCAGTGAGACCCATGAAACCTGAACATTTCATTTATCCAACTCTCAACTGCATTACTCTTCAAACTACAAACAAGTGGACAGTCACGTCATCAACAAACCACATCTTGAAATTGAGATCCGTTCTTATGTAACAGGCTGAAAAACATTCAGCCTGCCACTTCATCGCTGCACCACCCTCACACTCATTTATTGTTCAGTTCTCCCCTCCTCTTCCCTTCCCTCACACTGCCTCCCCTGTCCCTCCACCCTCCTTTGCTTCGATAGTCAGCTCATTCCTAAGAGGGGTGGGGGCTTGGACACATATAAACAGATACTGAAAGTGGTCAAAAAAAAAAAAAAAGACAGGAAAAAGTGAGTTGAGAAACAGAGAGAGGTGAGGGGTCGGAGCTTGGGGTGGTCTCTCTTACACTCTTTAATATCTTGCGGACGGCAGGGGAGTCGGGGGTGTACAGGATTTTTCCCATCAGCAGGGGCTTGACCGAATTCCACACAATTTTCGTAACAGGGTTGGACTCCAGGTTTTGCATCAGGGAGTTGCAGAAGGGAGCTACGGGTAGAAGAATTGCAAAAACACAGAGTTGATAAGAAGAAGAATAGAGATAGAAAAGAACAAAACAAAAGAGCAGCAAAGATAAGACACAGTGACTTCAGATGCTAGCAATGAAGTTGTAACACTTGTGTATGTTAAATGAGTCGTACAGCGCTGACCCAGCAGATTTACAGTGATTTGTAGAGTCTGGTTCAGACAAATTGATTAATTCTGCACTCACTAAAATGTCTGATTATGACTATAAAAATGCAGAAAACAGGAGAAGATGTCCACAGATGGTCAGTATGTGCACTGAATGTGGCTGATATTTGTTGTTGGGGATTTCTGCTGCACAATGCACTGCACAGAAACAGAGGAGTGGCTCACAGCTGGAAAAAATGAAAATGATTTTGGATCATTCCAGAAACGCACAAAGAAAACGAGAGTATTAAATTTGAACTTTGGAAAAACATCTTTTTGTTTTCCCTCTGTGAAGTTTGGCAGTCATCTTCCAAAGCAAGCAAAGCAAAATAACCAGTAATATGTATACTGACAACTAAAACATTATGAGATACATAAATATGAATATGTCACATCTCATATGGTAAAAGGTAAAGCACATCAATGTCCTGTATACTCATGGCAGAAACAGTATACTATAAGTTATACTGCTCCAACATATTCACTACAGAAGTGAGTCTTTTGCAGTTCGACGTCTCTTCACTTACTGGCAGAGTCGTCATAGACATAGTTGCGGCTCTTGGTGCCATTGACCCCCAGAAACACCTTGTAGTTGTTGTCCTCATACCAGTTGAAGGACAGGACCCTGGAGCCGCCTCCCTCCGGGTATCCACAGAAGAGGCTCGACACGCTGGACATCAACTCTGTGAATGACGAAGGACCCCCGGCTTGAAACAGAGAGGAAACCGCCTTCAGGAGCTCCTGAGAGCTCTCCCGCTCCATCAGCTGTGAAAGTCACACAGAAGTTCTCTCAGCGATCAACATACCGACAACACCTGATAGATTCATCAACAACTTAACAACTACGAGGAAGTTTGTCCATGCCACCGTCGCCATGTGCTTGCTCATGGTGGGAAGTGTTGAGTGTTTTGATATGATTTAGTGCTAGTCAACACTGCAAGAAGGTTCCTGGTTCAAACACCGGTGGAGTTTACACGTTCTCCTCATGTCTGGGTTCTCTCTGGGTACTCCGGCTTCCTCCCACAGTCCAAAGACATCTCAGCAGGTTAATTGGTGACTCTAAATTGGCCGTAGGTGAGAATGTGAGTGTGAATGGTTGTTTGTCTCTATGTGCCCTGTGGTGAGCTGGTGACTTGTCCAACGTGTACCTGGGATAGGCTCTAGAGCGCTTTGCCTCAGCTCGACAGCTTTCAGCTGTTTGACCTTTTGTCGGATAATTATTTACATGACAGGGATATTTATGTCCTTCACATTCATTCATACTGAATGGATTATAAACTATGGCATAAACTATGAAGAGAAAACAATAGTTTGAAAGATAAGCAAACATGTTGGACGGACGCCTCTGCTCACTTTACGAGGATAGTCGGAGGGTGGACTAAATATCCTCCTATTGATAGAACAAAAATAGAGTCCTACAAGTGCTTTTCTCCCCGGTGTGTATCATTTCCTTCTTAAAGAAAAGGGAGCAGGTTGCCAGTAATTTTGAGTGGATGCTAACACATCGCTCCAAAGATAATGGGTGAAGCTGAAATGCCTGAAAAATCTGACTGATTCAAATCTTTAGATGATCTCATGCTGGATCAGATTTTAGGTGGAGTTCCAGGAATATTTCTTCATGAGCCTTCTTTAGAAATAATATTAAATGTAATTCTCACTCAGGATTAAATGTTCACGATATTGCAACACTGATAATCAAACTGGTTTCAGAGTGAAGATGACTCATTGCTTTTCTACGTCCCCCACTCAAAGCGAACGCATGAAGACGCACGCACACACACACACACACACACACACACACACACACACACACACACACACTAAAACACAAGCCTGATTTATTTTGCTTTCACTCCCTTTTCCTCCCTTTTCTTATTCCTCATTTCACACAAACACACACACACACACACACTGAATTGGGAGGAAGGAGAGGTGGGTAATGAGAGCATTTGGCTCGACTTTCTGTCACCACGGTGATACGAAGGTCCCACCTACAGGATGTGTCACCTCAAAGGAATGCCCCCCCACCCCCCTCCCACCCCGCTCTCTCTCTCGTTCACTCTCGCACACCCTGGCTAAGGTGATGATGGGATACACACCACCCCCCCTGGGACATACAGTGAACGTGCCGAAACACACAACCCAATCCTGGTCTTTTCTTTGTTGTGTGTGTGTGTGTGTGTGTAAGCCTGAATTAGTATGTTACTATAGCAGCAGGTAGAGATGTCATTCATAAACACACATAACAAGATTAATGAAGAAAAGGCCATTTTAAATATGTTAATGTACTGCAGCTGTTATGTTTCCATTTTTACTTTATTCCATATTCACACTATAACCCTGAGCTTTATGTAAAAGAGCGTATATGTACAGTATATACTGCACATGTGTGTGTACAGTATGTAAGAGAAAACGTGTGTGAGAAAACTCCATCTGCTCATGATAAAGTTCAAGTGATAAGAAGAAACCGACCGTGCAGTGAGAACATTTTGTCAATTATTCCGTTATTTTCTGACATCTTCAGTTTTATTAGATAGTGATTGCTGCAGAGGCAGACTGCAGATTCATAGGAGAGAGAGCGAGAGAGAGAGAGGGAATGACACGCAGCAAAGGAGCCAGGCTGGAATTGAATTCAGGTTGCTGCTGTAAGGACTTTAGACGTGATGGATGGAGCGCACAGGTGAGCTACTGAGCCGCCTCTATTATGTATTACTCCAATAACTATACTAATAATATCTATTACACTCTCATATTCCTTTCCTCTACAATGCATTCTATTCTGTTCTCTTGTATTTATCTGCAATATCTATTCTATTATGACCGAATTCTGGAAAACCTATCTACAAAAATCTATTTTCTTGTTTCTCTCCACAATGTTTGTTTTAAAATGAGATAAACCTTGAAGTCTGTGTAAAGGCAATTCTGAGATATCTTTCAAAACACATAAGATATGTTGGAAAATAGTTGCTGAAAACACATGAAAAGACTTTGAAGGATATATAAATGAAATGTGGAGTTAGAGGTTAAAACAGTTTTTTTTTTTTAGGATTTTGTGGGCGGTCCTTAAAGGGTGGCTCGATGACACGCTGAGGCCACCCTGAGTATTCCCTACAGCCCTTTCTATTCTATTATATTTCTCTACAATGTCTATTATTTCACATTCTCTTCTGTTTCTTTGTTCCAGTCTGTTCTATTTTGTTCATTTACCATTTTTTTATACTTCCTGTCTATTCTTTTCTATTTTCCTACAACACACACCCTCACACTCACTCGCCCATGTCACGTGAAAACATATCAGTGCTTGTACTTTACACATGTAGCATGCGCACACACATGTGCGCCCCCTTCGCATTGTTGAGCCCATCACTCAGCCTCCTCCTCCGTGAGCGATTCTCAAACAGGGAGCAGAGGAAGAGGCGAGCTTCCTGCGGGGCTAAAAATACTGCTGCCTCTGATCCTGCAGGACCGAAGAGGAGAAGGAGAGAGGAGCACGACCTGAGGGGGAAAGGATAGATGGACTTTGGAGCACTTACAACTTGGATTTGCCCCGCCACCGCCTTAAGAACCCGGCCCCAGAAATGCAGGTCAATCCCCTCGGAGTTACTGTCCAGAACTTGAGGCATCTGGGGGGCGAAAAAAAGTCACAAGACGCATCATTAAGAGATCAAAATAGATAAAATAAAGGATTAAACACAATTTACTCTTTGTGCTTTTACAGGATGTGATCATCACCTCTTTTTATATCATGCCCCGTGATAGCCTTAGACAAATAAACACATTCATACCCAGCAAGAAAGCAGTCGAGCAGAAACCTGGAAAAGCACTTCTAAGAAATGTTTGCCTCTAACAGGAAACCATTTTCTTCACCCAGACTTCACATTGAGGGCAACCAGCAACCTGCTGGGGAAAACCACATCACACTTTCCATTCAGCCTTCCTTTTTTTTTTTGTCATGCACTTTTAGTTTGTGTTCATGGAGGAACTGACCCTGTACAAACCCTGAAATCCATCAGTTGTTCAATATACGGAAACTCTCTAACATCATTCCCTTCAAGCTCCTTCAGAGACTTTATCTTCTTGAGAAACCATTAGCGGTAGGTGTTAGAAAATGCCTGGTCAGGGCAGAGTGCTGCTGAGGGCGATGGAAAAGACAAACACACACACACACATGTGATATCCTTCCTCTCGCATTCCTCGTACTTGCATTTCAATGAACGAAGGAAGGAGGGAGAGGCTGTGCGAGGGAATGGGAAGGGAGGGTGTTGAGAGGTGGATGGCAGGAGGGAGTCAGGAGCGTAATGACGGGAGTAAAATTGACAAGGCAGAGGTCACTGTGGTAATGAGCTTTCAACTTAACAGAGTTAATAGGTTAGAGGTACAGATCCCCAACTAAGATGCTACTGTACTACTAATGCGAGCTGTATGTACGCTTATAGATGAGTCAAGAGTCATATTTCTCTGATTTTCACTGAAAAAGCACAGTGAGCAGCTGACAATAATTGAATCCAATAAAACAATATTACGACGTACAGCCTCAGACTGCACCTACATGACGGGCTGCTGTACTACATTACATCATACTGTGATCTAAAGCAAGGTGTGCGCCAATCTGAGTTCAGCAATATTTTGTTTTTTGCACTCTTGAAATATAATACGTATAATACAGACTCTAGGCTGTCATGATGATGCAAATAATAAACAGGTATAGAGGGTGGATGGATGCATTGATGGTAAGTAAACTGCAAATTGATAAAGTTTTATTAAACAAAACTAAAGTTTAATTTGTTAGCTAACGAGCTAAAAACATGAAGCTCCCTTTCAACATAGATGGGTTAGCATGTTGCATGGATGGATATTTATTGCATTTAAAGGTCCAGTGTGTAACATTTAAGGGGGTCCTCTTCCACTGAGCCTGCCGTGTTGAACCACTATTTTTCTCTACATCAGCCCAGAAGGGACAAACCGGAGTGTGACGTGAGGGATATTCAGTTGGTTGCAATCCTCAATTTCATCATTCAATTATACACACTTGACCTTTAAAGAGAGGAAAGACAAAACATAAAAACGCAGATAAAATAATCTCACCAAGGTTTTTGTTTTTTAGAGATCACGTACTAAAAACATTAAAAATAAATAACTTCATCAAGATAATAAAATGATCAGTCTGTTGATTTGATTGGGATTTATTCTGTGAGGTTCTATTTAAATATCTGTCTCTAACATCTACTCAATCTTCTTAATCCTGCAGTCCTGTCCTGCTCTTTACTGTGTTAGTCCTACGGCCAAGTTTTCTAGCAACAACCAGGTGTGCTGGCAGCTATGTTGACTGAACTCTTTAGAGTGGCACATGCTGGTAATGTATTTATACAGGACACAGCTTCACGTCTTACAGCGTTCCTCGCAGGCTGTAGGTGGGTGCTAGCTAAACCCATTAGAGAAACAGGCCAAGAGGGATAATGACAACACGCTGAGCCAGTCACCTGACTCACTCAGGCTGAACCTGAGGAGGGCGTTGAGGGGGAAATGTTTAAATATAGTACAGTTTGTTGATGTATCTGCTTTCTTTAAATACTATGATTATCTTCTGTATTATAAGGTAAAATATGCTGATCTACTCCACAATATTCCACAAATATATTCAGATAAATAACAAATAAGATGATGTTGTGTTGTATGATCTGTGACTTGTGGTTGTTCTGCCTCCTCAGTGTTTATTGCTTTAAGTAAATGGAGTGTGCGGTTTATTCCAAGACTCAAAATAAAGTCAGTGAACAGGTCTGGCAGAGTCTCCTACAAGCTACTGCAGGCCTCCAGTCCTCACATGGCATCCTGGCATTACCGCCAGCTTTACATAGGACTAACTGATATCATGCAAATTCACTATTCTAGCAGCACAGACACATCTTAATGTAATCATATCAATGCAGAATGTTACGTTACGGTTCATCGACAGAACCAATATAACAGTGTTAACTTGATCCAGCTAACAGAATTAACAGGCTAATTGCACTGGACAGTACATCCATCAGCATTCTCTCCTCAAATATTTCAAAATTTTCACACAGAATATTAAAAAATATGAAGGGAGAACCTCTGTCAGCTTCCTGTGTAAGTTCGACTAGGTCGCAAACGCAACCAAATATTGAAAATGATGAAGCGATATGGAGCAAACCATTAGCTAACAAGCTAACTAACAACTGACGTAAAATAGCTAGCTGGTTTGCTAATATTATCTGTTGACTGATGTAACAAGCTCTTTAATTAGTGTTTTGCTCAGTAGCAAACCTCTAGCTTACTAGCTAGCAAATGACTGATATAGATATATAAATTGATAAACATTATTTAGTTAACAAGATAACTAACAACATAGATGGGCTAGCATGTTGCACAGTGGGATGCCTGGTGGTCCATTTTCTAATTCACAGTAAGTAAAGTAAACTGATTTACACAGGGACTTTTTTAATTATTTAAACTGAATGTTCAGTGATGTCTGTTATGTGGGAAGTTACATATTAGCATATCAGGCTGCTGCAACTGGATTAGAAGACAACAAATGTCAAAAGCTGAAAACAACGATGTGTTGTTGGACAGATACATTTTCACCAATCCTAGACCACTTAATTTAATTCTTTAATTTACCAAATGATAACTACTGTATTCAAGGCTGCTAATATCAGGTCAAATCGTGCTAGCTTTAGTGCAGCACCACATGAAAAGAGAAGATACAACTTAAAATAATTTTTTTCTGCCACACCAACAATCCTAATGTTTATTCATTTTATATGATAGATATTATTGTTTGTTTATTAAATTGCTACTAGCCTCTTGTTACAGACTTAGCGTGTCTAAGTACACGAAAGGTTCTCAGTTTATTTTTATTGGAGCACATAGGAAAAAATAAAAGGCCTGGGTTAATTGGAGCTCCATTGCACTGGGTGAATCTTCATTCATTGCTGTAAACACACATGGAAACTGTAGTTCATTTCGACTGTCAAGCTGATAAGCTGATGCTATAACACCAAAATTCAATCAACAGGAACTAGTGGGGCTTCGAGCTAAGTGCTACTGACTCAGACATGGAAGTCATAAAGTCATAAGCTCATTGTTTTGATGTTTTTTATGAGATTGTGGACAATGAGAAATAAAGAATAACCATTCTTATCCTTTAAGATGGTGTGATAGAAAAATGTCCCAGGGGATGTCCCCACTCACTCGCTGGCTGGCATCATCCTCAAAGCTGAATTTGAACATCTGTGATACAACTTCCGCATAATTGTCAATTCTGTGAAAAGAGTGAATTTACTGTAAACAAATGAGACAGTAAGACTGCTAGTTCCTGTGGGCATCATTGCCAGGACAGGAAGAAAGACGTTTTCCAGCGAGCGCAGCCTTCAGAAGATCTCTCAGTGGAAATAATAAGAAAGAAAAGAGCAAATACAGGGAAGAAAGGATGGATGTAAGGATCCATGTCCACTTCACAGCAGGATGCAATGAAGCTCATCATACAGTGTAAGAGTGGGAAGTTTGAGACGTTTATGATGTGAATGAATTATGCACCACTGCTGTGCTTTCAGCTCACCACTTTCAAGATTTTGTAGAAGTCCAGGTTAGCATAGAGGACGTCCTCTATCCTCTGCAGCTTCTGCTGGCTGAGGGCGCACATGGCATTACGGAGCCCGTGGAGCCCCATGCGAGTGGGAAAGATGATGAAGCGCTCCAGCAGGGCCTGACTGCAGGCTATGTCTTTGAGCTGCAGGTCCGGGATACCGAAGGCGAACTGGAGAACATGAAAACGAAGGGAAAAGGTTGGTTTATGGTGGGATATGTCCAAAAGAATCATCAAATATCATTGCAATGGCCTGAAAATATATAGTAAAGATCCAGACTGCACCTGTTCTAGTCGTATTCTTGCATTGACGAACTGGTAAACTAAAGATTCAGAAAGAGGGACGTCTCGCAAGAGGAACGCTGTGAAAACTTCGTCATCCTTTAGCATATCATCTATCTTCAGCCCACGGCCTAGATAGAAAATTCAAGAGCAGATAGTGCGAAAAGGTTAGACAGTATTGACCCGACCAGCGCTGGACTACACAGAGGAAATGATTCATGGCAAGGCACGTTGGCAGGGATCTAATATTTGCTCACTGGGAAAGTCCAGGGAGCAAGAGGATGTGTGTTTTATACGCACATTCCTGCTAACAGGTCGAGTTAATTTCGTTGGAAGTAATATGAAGATGAACATTTTTATAGGTGCCTTCAGGCCATGAACAGTTCTGTGCAATTATATACCACCAATCTAGATAAATCTTTCTGTAGCTGTCTTGTGCTTTTTTTTTAATATGGAGAAGTGATTACCCAAAGATGGGCACACACTCCTTCCTATCTTTAAAGGTTACCAATAATGAGAGTTTTCATCCACCAGTTGGTCGAGAAATAAAAATGAAACTGAACAACTCTGAAAAGAAAGTGAGAAGGTGTTATGATGGACAAAACACCTTCGGAAAGAGGATGTGCAGATGACAGCATTGTTGTGAAAGATCATTGTGTTGCCAGTGTTTCCTGTAAATTACATCCAAACCTTGATTTTACAGCTTGTCCAGAAAGCTCCAATCAAACATAGCTGACTTGTGTTGAGTTTTTAAGTGCTACTGCCTGAACCATTTCCTCATATCTGACCTTTACCTGCGACCATAAATGGGTTGTTGCGTAACGTGTCCATGAAGTTTGAGAAGGATGACATTTCACGCCAAACACGACCCAGCTGCTGGACCTCTGTCTCGTTGAGCAGAAGCTCTTGGACGTCGACATAGAACCGCGCCAAACTGGAACAAGCCAAAAAACACCCAAAATGAGTCGAATTCATGAACTTTTATAGGTTAGTAAATGATCGAGCTACGGTGGATGTTGAAGGCTTACACAGAGTTGTTATAGTTGGAGACGACACCTGGAGACTCGCCTCTGGTTGGGTATCTGAAGCAGGGGTTGTTGGCGTTGCAGAAGATGCCCTGGATCCATGGCAAAATCCCAGCTGAAGGCATGGCCTTGTTGGGGAAATGACCTAACAGACCAAACATTTGAGGCCATGTGAGGGCTTTTTAAGTGATTTTTTTTAAACAGTTGCCAAAGGGTCAATGTCCCAATGACTTCAGTACTTCAGACATTAATACTGCCTTGAAGAATTTCAATAAAGAGATCACTTAAAAGTTATTTCTTACATTCATGTTGTTGATAGAGTGGGTTGGCCTTCCTCAGCCACACCAGACCTATGAATAACAACACTGGCCAGCAGATCTCAACAAGGAAGCGGACCTGAGCACAAACAAGTACAATGTGAGTTATACACAGTGAATCATATTCAGCTTCTGTTGGGACTCTATCAGAGAGCCGTTGGAAGTTGTGGTACTACTGGTTTGGTCTAACTTCATTGACATTAAGGGTAGCACCTTCTGTCTCTTGCGGAGAGTCCAGTTCTTCCACAGTAACAGGCGGATTTGCGAGCCTGTATTCATTGCTCCGCAGCTTTACCCCTGGACGGGGTCATCAGACTGTGGCAAACCTGCAGATACACGACTCCATCAGTGATGACACTGTTGTTGTTAATCTCTAACAAAGACAGTGGATTATTGAGCCATGTGGGCATAAAGGACCCGGGACTCCAGGTTCTTGGGTCTGGATTTAAGACCACTTGTGCTGGATTGAATTCTGTTATATCTGAAACATTTAAATATATACTTCACCCGACGTGTGTTTGGTTTGTTTAGTCAATCTCTAAACAAACTTTCCACTATCTATGGACAACTGTATCTGGCTTGTAGCTTTAACTTTTATTTGTTTGAGGTGATGACTTGACTACAGCCTTGGACAGACCATCCTTCAAACCACTTTTTGGAAAGCAAAATTCTGCTGCTTCCAGCTTTAAGGTGCGCTGTGGCGCACATGGTGGCAAAATTAGGGGAATGTATGGCCCAAACATGAAGGGACACGTGTATGCACATAAATCAGCGCATCTGACTCATAAATGCTGCTTGTGCCTACACTATCGTACAGAGAAATTAATTTTGGAGCTGAGCAGTGAGAAAAAAAAACAACCCTGAAATGCGAATCACATATACAGGTTGGGTGCAAATGACCTCAGAGAATATCGGACACGAAGAGTAATTTGTTCAGTGACATGTCCAATAGATTACTGGCAGACTGAGAGTGGAGGCAGGTAAACAGTTTGTCCAGAAAAACAAGAAGGCGAACACTGAACAACAAGAGTAGAAACTGTCACCGCGTCTGACTTCTCTGAAATCACCTTATTACCCAAACAGTAATTACACATGACAGCACTTCCTTCCGCAAGATTGACAGTAACCTGTAGCTGTTTTTGTGGCTCATCATAAAAAGAAAACTGCCGCATGTTTGAAGTAAGAATCCATAAAGGTTAAAAAAAAACATGTTTAAAAGGCATCCACATGTCATCATTATGTTTCCATTAGAAAAACTAAAACAGTAATTAGCCACCACGCACCTGTCAGCTCATACATGATCTTACAGCACATCCTATTTTGCCAACAGACGAACAGAGCAGTTAATTTTGATGCTTACCTCTTACGGAAAGATAAAAAAGTCGTACGACATCTAGGGAAACGTCTTCACAAACAAGCTGAACTAATGGAAAATATTAACCAAGGTAGAAGAGCTCCGTACGACTGAGCTGACCACTCTCTCTCTCTCTCTCTCTCTCTCTCTCCCCCCAATGCCTGCAGGTCAGCAGCACTCCTAATCTGATCTGCTCTAATCTCCCAGCTCAACATGGGCAGGCAGAAAAAAGACAACAGTCATCCATTTTAAGGCAGAATTAGGGGGGATACGTGCTGGAGAGGGCACTGGTCGAGTTCAAGGGAAAGATTGCCCTTTGCCAGAAGGACGGGAAACACACAACAAAGTGTCCACGAGCAAAATCCACCTGCACACTTCCTGTCCCTGTGCAATAGAGTGTTTCACTTTAACAGCTAGGAAATAAACCGGTCTTGACTTAGTTACACAGCAGAGGCAGCAGCCGAGTCTGGCAGACTCACAGGTGAAATGTTTGTTGTTGCCTTTGTGTCGCACACGTCTGAAATGACTCACTCCTCTGAGCGGCTCGACGAGGTGGAGCAGGTGACATGGGTGATTAGGTTTGGAGAATGTGAGGACAGCAACGACTTGAACCTGCTGTGAACTACAGACACAGCTTACCATAAAACTGAGGTAAATTCAAAGGCTTAAGCCCGCGCGACATCCTGGTGGCTCAGGAAGCTCAGTGTCACACTAACCCGGCATCTCTGATTTGATCAAATACAGACATTTTTTTTTCAAAAAATCTGAGGTTGAAATACAAAACAGGATGTGATGTCACAGGTAGTATAAATAATAGACATTAATTAAACTTTTAGAACAAGTCTGGTTCTCTGTGGCACTGAGCAAACAGCGGCCTAGAGCTGAAACAACAGAACAACAAAAAATTGTTGCCGACTATGTTTTTTTTTTCTGCTTTTCTCTGAGTTTTAGCTCAAACTGTAGCTAATTTTCTACAACTTTCTCTCATTTTATAGACTAAAACATTCATAGATAATGAAAATAATTAGTAGCCCTCGATCTGATACCATTCCACTGTCTCTCTCTGATTTGTCCTGTACAATAAATCACAGCCACAAATCTGACTGTCCACGTGTGTGAAATGCACGACGGACACACATATTTGTCTTCATTCAAACATGATGCCTGTTCTCTGAAAAAAATAAACTGGAGCAGAAGTTTAACAGTTTAAACTACATTTTTAATTTTGCAGCAAACACTGTTGCATGTCATTTTTTCTTTTTGTATAGTCACAAATAAAAAAAAATGCGATGAGACAAACTTACTGTGACGAACATGCAGTATGTATGAATGAATATTAAAAAACAAAAACGTAAACAGATACATAAGGCTTACATACTGAGAAGAAGATGTACCAATCACATCACCACTACAAGTGGACAAATTTGAACCATGCTGAACTTAAAAATACTTCCATCTGTTCCTTGTGGAATAAAATACATAAATTTAAAAGCACATTTTTAACATTAAAAGGCAACATTAGAATTGTAACCTGCATTAAGTGCATTTTGTGATTACATTAAAATATAATTTTGTTACAAACATGAACGTAACTTCAGTTCAAACAAGGAAAATGAGACAATTCTTTACAGATGCGTCAATTTGTGGTTGGCAACTTTTCTTGGACATAAAAATAAAAATAGACCATTCGCGTGTGTGTGTGTGTTTGCGACACAAAACATTCAACGTTGCATCAGTATTTGCTTGTTTTGAATGCTCGGGAGACTTGAACATGTAAAATACAATATATTAGTACTTATAACACTTTCACGGTTTATTTTCACAGGCCTACATTTTCTCCCACCCTCAGCCTTTATGATAAAAATGTTTCCCCCTGTATACACTATGGCACAGATACATTAATATTTACAGATATAACGTGTGTTCTTTTTTATTTTTGGCGTCAGACAAAATGAGCCTCTCTGTGCTCGAGCTCCTGCAGCCGCCGAGGTCGCAGTCTTTGGTAGATGGGTTTATTCTCGCTGGGGCTGAGGTCTTCGGGGCTGTTTGGGGTTGAAAGATTAGAAGAGGTCGAGCCCCCCGGGTCAATGGCGCTGTCGGTGGAGTCCTGTGTCTGGAGCCGTGTCTGTGGGGGGCTTGTAAGGGCGGGGGACGGCGTGACTACCTCTGCGGGTTTGATGGGGGCGAGCGATGAGGCGGTGGTGGCGGCGGTGGTGGTGGTGATGGTGGTCACAGTAGTAGTCCAGTTTGGAAGCGTCCTAGCTCTGCTGTTAATGGAAGGAGGGGGCTTGTAGAAAGTTCCGGGAGGGGGCTGCAGAGTTCTCGGTGCCCTGAGCGTTAGAGGAGGGTTTGACAAGCTTCTGGCCTCACTGACTGAGTTGTCTGTGTCATTTTCCCTTTTAGAAGTCCAGACAGGCTTCACAGACACTGTATAAGGGCTGTTGGAGAATATGGTGCTCACACTACTCGTAGTAGTGAGCACAGAGCCAGTTGTTACCGCTGTGCTAACTGTGACCGGCATCGCTGCCTTTACAGGTTGTACTCCAGAGCTGGCGGGTGGCAGGTTGGCCACAATCATCGCAGTTCTTGGTGTAACATCATAGTGCTTGTACTTCCTGTCCCACGTTCTCCTCTGCATTGTCTGCGTGTCAATGAACGGAGTGATGTAGTAGGTGCTAAGCCTGGATGAGCCGCTCTGACGGGCCTTTTCGGTCTCTGGTATCTCCTGTATAGTTTCAGAGACGGGGTCCCGCTCAGCGGAGCTCGTGTCCGCGTTAGCAGCAGTGTTGCGGTTATTCCTCTCGCTGATCTGGACGGGGTTGGGCAGGCGTTCCAGCGGCATGCTGATCGGCCGAGACGCATGTCTGATACGCTGGTTGCGTAGTTGGACTTTTGGTGCCACGGTGGTGGTGGCGGAGGCGGTGGTGGCGCTGGGACGGCCAAACACTAAGGTTGACCTCTGGACTTCTTCTCCACCAGACGTCTGGATCCCGTTGAGTTTGTCCAGGGCTGAGACCTCTGTTCTGTCAGCTCCTGGCTGGACCTCCTGGACCTCATCCAGGATGTGTGAGGACGGGATTACTGATGAGTATCTTTTGTACACTTTGGCACTCTGGAGGGACGAAAGAAACAATCTGATTACCTTCTGTTCATCACATATCAATTATTACTTCTTAAAAGAGCACTCTACCAATTTAGCATTTGCACCCCTATCACTAACACTAACACTGCCTCATTGTTGACTCACAATGGACAAGATGGGAAGAACCAGAGATATCTTTTTTTTTTTGGTTATTCCATGGATTCATCTTGGATTTTCACCAACAGTTAGTCATGACTAGATTAATCGTACCCAGTTTGCATAAGTGAAGTTTGTCATTAGCCAGAAAGCTGCTGTTCATGACCAAAACTCAACATTAACTTCTAACCAAACCATTTTTAACAAAACAAGGTGTTTCAAAAAAAACAAAAAACAATAATAACTAATAAAGAAAAAAGCAAAAAAAAATAAATCAATGAAAATAAAAAGCAAAAATTAACTTTTGGTTTTAAAGTGGAAACAAGAATAAAAGTCCTGTGTGTGATCACTCATCCATCCTTAAGATCTTTTTATCGACACATTACTAATCAAACAAACTTGCATCACTTTGACACAAAAAGAGAACATGCTCGGTGGTCCGCCCCCGCTGCAAGCCCAGCAGAGCCCCCCTCCGTCCTCACCTCTTTGATGTCCATCAGGGAGGTGGAGTGTCTGCTGAGGCGTTGCACCTTCTCTTGTGGGGTGAGTCTGGGGGACGCCTGGCCTGTCGTGGTGATTTCCGAGCTGGGGAGAAGCGATACGTCGAAGATCGTTTTGAAGTGTCGCACCAGCAGCTCGACCATCAGTGCCTGGTAGGGGTAGTCCACCAGGGAGGACAGGGACACCTCGGCGTCCGTCTGCCGTGGTTTGATCAGCGTGGGGCCAAAGATAATGCCCAGGTTACTCGCCGTCATCTTGTTCTCCTCTGCCTGCTCAGTCACTCTGTGGAAGTAAAGCGTTTCATGTATATAAGACAGATTTCAGGTGTTGTTTATTTTGATCTGGGTTGTAAGAGACTGACATCCTACAGACTAATATTGGTCTGTTTATAACATTTTAAAATTAGCCCCTCAGTGTTTCCCCTGGTGACATGAGTAAATCATTGAGTAAGTTTCTGGCAACAGTCTTAAAAAAAACTAAATAAAAATCACCCAGATCACGTTTCTGTCATATGATAATCCAAACGCCTCTGCAGTCACCTCTGAACATCCAAATAAAAACACCAAATCGGGGCCAGAAAGTCTTCAGATTTAAATATAAATATGAGCTCATATTATCTAAAAATACTGGTGCTGTCAGATTAGAAAAACAAATAAACCAAATGAGAGCGTGTGTTTTATGCATTCTGTGTCACTTCCTCTGTGCTATAGGGAAGTTTTTGTTTCCCTTTATGTCTTATGAGGAAGTGTGTGTGTGTGTGTGTGTGTGTGTGTGTGCAGAAAAGGACAGACAGATATCTTTACAGCGAACGAGCTCTGGGTGTTTGTTTGCGTCTCTTACCTGTTAAGGTGCGCTACGAGGAAGCGCAGAGTTCTGTAGTTGGCCGGAGGCAGCTGCTGCAGAAAGTCTCTGATCTTGAAGATGACCCTGTTGAGCTGGACGCTCGGCCCGCTTTTCTCTCCCGTCTGAGGGCTCTGAGGTTTGTCAGCCTCCTCCACAATCACTCTCTGGCACTCTTTGGCCAAGCCGATGAATTCATTGTAGTATCGATATAGAATCAACGGCTCTGGCAACTGGAAGCAGACGGGAAACAGTGAAACTACCAGTGCATGCACACTAAATAAAATGTTTACCAATACGTAACAGTATGCACCCGCTAATTTTCAGTTGCTCAGTAATAATTTAGGCCTACCTGTCTCAGATAGAGTTTGAGGACATTGCTGATGTCGTGAGGTGAGAGATCAGACAGCTCGACCAAGTCCTTCCCGTTTTCAAACGCCTGACAGAGCTTCTCCACGCGGGATTTGGCTCCATTCACACGATAGATCCCCTGTGAGGAAAAACATTTTTACTGTAATCATGACACATCGCAGGCCCTTTGCTGTTTAAGGCAGGATAAAAGCACAAGCGATAAAGATTAACCACAAGCTTACCTTGATGTTGAGCGCTCGACTCTCGATCTCAGACGTGCACTTCTTGATGATAAAAGGGATGCCATCTGGGCTGTTTTTCGCTGCTTGGGCAAAGTCGATACCAAACAGTTGGAGCCTGCCTTGCAGCTTTTTATGGCCACACTGGATAGCGAGCGTCTCCAGACACTTCTTATGACAGGCCAGGGAGCACTAGTGGAGGAAATGAGGCAGTTAAATAAAGAAATGAGTGGCTGATTTATCGACACTTCAACATAAAAACAACTTCTTAGACAAGTCAGCAGCCAAATGGCAACACACAGCGGCTGTCAGCAACATTTAGGACTGAGTGCTTTACCTCCTCACACTCGGCTCCGTGGAAAACCACCAGACTATCGCACTCTCTGCATTTAGATGGAGCTCGTAGTTTTCTCAGCTTGTGGGTTTGAGCAGCCTTCGACATCTGGGCGTTTCGGAAAGGACCGGGAGAACTGGCCGTCTCCGTCACCATCTCTGCCAGACCTGAAAATCAGAGCCGCTCGTGAGGGGAACTCAGTCGACAGGTGACTTCCTGCTTTTAAGCAGGACAATAAAAACTGAACCTCGGTGAGGCAAATAAAAAAGTCGTTGTTGATTAGCATGTAAACGGTAACTTGGAGCTCCTGGTGGTAAACACTACATTGAGAGCAACATTGAGAGCAACGATTCAGTTAAGATATGATAATTAGCATAAAATATAAAACTAACTGCATGCCTCTGGGCAGTTTAATGGTCAAATTATGTCATAAAACTACAGAAAGGTGTTATTCTAATATTTGACTGCCTGCTCATGCAGTTTAGCACGCAATTACATGTCAACTCACGTGAATTTCCCCCCAGAAAATATGGTCAAACAGAAGAGCTGCTCTGCTGCTACAATCCACAATGAGAAAATAAACAGACACGCTGACCGGGACAGCTCAGCATAGATACAGGAAGTGTAAGCTGAGGCCATACGCCAAAACTAACATGACTCCCATCTGTGCAGCTCCATCCATTGCAAAAACATTACATGTAAGCGAAATTCACCACAGTGCCGGACCCATAAAAAAGCTCTAAATGAAGCGTGCAGAAGTCTCTAACTAGTTCACCCTGCCTTCCTCGAGTCCCCTGTCACATAAATGAACAGCACACTCAAGCCCAGAATTGGTATAGACATTAGCATGTCTGAGAGGAGCACACATAAAATGGTCATAAAGGCACAACACACACATGCGCCGGCTTACCGTTATCTGAGGGTGATGGTGGCTCTCTCTCGTCCAGGTCATCAGCAGAGGACATGGTCCCGGTGGAGGGAGTCCTCGGCAGCCGTCGTTTGAAGTCTCCTGCACATATAGGAGTCGTGAGTTTCGCCGCTCAGCGACGGATTGTAAACATAAAAAGGACATCATCCCGGGGCAGCACCGAGAACAGATAAGCCACAGAGCGCTACATGTGTGCATTTAGTGCTGAATAGCTTTGCACAGCGTGATAAGTAGTTTGAGCTGTAGAGGGAAGTGCACCAAGAGATGAGTAGTGTGTGGGTCTGGTGTACAATGAGGAAGCTGAAGTAAGAAGTTTATTATAGAAAGAAATACATAATGAGCTCGTCTTCTTCTGGTTGTGATTTGAGTGTCAAAATCAAGATTTCGCTTCTTCTTTTCTCCAAATGTTTCATTTAAATCTTCTTACCTGGACTGGCGGTCGGGGAGTCCATGGACCTCGACTCGCTGCTGCCTCCAGCGCTCTCCGAGTCACTGCACATCCCGCCCTGGCTCCCCTGACTACTGGAAGCCCAGGCTCTCAGCGTGGCCTGATTTCTGAGCGCTGCGAGAAAACACACAGACCACCGGTCACGTACAGAAAACAACAACAACAAAGAAATACAGTCGCATTTCTGGGGGGGAAATTTACAGTGACATTTCCCGTTTGGTGATATTGTTAGTGTCAGTTTTGGTGGTCACCCAAATATTCCAGTCTTGTGAGAAGCAAGTGAGACACAACTCAAACTGTTATGACTTTAGTTTTGAGAACATTTCCATGACTCAGTGCACAGGGAAAATCCCACGTAAAGATACAGCTATCTCCAGGCTGATCCAGCCTGCAGATAGCAACACACACGCACAATTATCCACGTCTGGAATAATGTTATTTTTATGAGTAACAGATATACTTAATGTCACTATGTGGCTACTGACTGTGTCCTGGGTTAATAACTGAGCGGGCACCTTGTATGTCTGTGCTGCTGTTGGACCTCCGCTCGCTGATCTTCGCAGGCCGGTGTAGGGGACTGTCCACTTCGTCCCCGCTCAGCACGTCGCAGGACGTGATGGATGCTTGCGACAGGTTGCCGTGGGAGGAGTGAGTGCTGCCCACTGATCTTTTGTTGAACACAAACCTGTGTGGGTGGAATGAGGTCAGCATTTAAGTTTAGGTGTGATGAATTCACCAGTGAGACAGAGCTCTGTTGTCCCAAAGCTCAGTGCTATTGTGTCACACAGTGTGTGTGTGTGTGGGTCTGTGAGAATTGCTGTTCAACACCAGTGACTAAAAAAAAAAAATGACATCACCAAGCTTTCAGTTGCTGGCACGTAATCTGTTTTGGTAACACCGACCACCAAAAGTCCAACAGTCTGGTAGAGTGTTATGAATAAGCTTGACACACTTCAATCTGTTGTGCCTAACCCTGCATTATATCACCTCTTCACTACACACACCTGTGGGATGAGCTGTATTGAGCTCTGTGGAGACCACTCGACGTTTTTAAAATCTCGTAGTTGCAAACAGATGTTGATAAAAGTCATTTAGTCAGAACTGTGCTGATTTTTTATGAGTTGTCTCAAATGAATTTCTGAAAAATAGACATGACTGTAAGACGGAGAGTGAGGATTAGGAACTGAAACTGAAATGTCGGCCAGCAGACCACCACAATATATGTCACGTTAAACACATGCACGGGCCAATAACGCAAGTGCAAACTAGTTTCAAGCACTAAATGAAGCCACAGTTTTTCAGTCACTGTCAACATCTTTGATTTACGCCTTTCTGTAGCTACAAAAACATCATTACTCCTGCCATTAACCTACTGCTAAGAAACTGAGGTTATCCAGCATTGCTTATTTTCTTAGTGGTAGTGAGTATGTGTGTGTAGGAAGCTGATTCTGACATTGCTTTGACAATCTAAGTCGAGTCTTAGGGACAGAGCCAAACTCTCACGCTCACAATCTCCCCTGCTGCATTCTGCCTGCGCCACAGATATTTCCTGAGGAAGGGCAACAAATTCAACATGCATTCTGTCTCTCCTTCACTCTCCCCGTGCTCCACCCCCACCCCCCTCGTCTCACTCCCTTCCTCCCACTCTGACTCACAGTTACCTTTGCTGAAAGAAGAACTAGGCAATGAAGAACTTCTAAAAAAAAAAAGGGGGCTAGGAGTGACTTAAAGGTATTTTGAAACACTCTCTTCTAAAACTAAAGTATAATCGAAAACCAAACTCAAGCTGCTTCATATCACAGTCACGTGAGCAACAATCTGCCATGAAAGGCCATTTAAACGACAGTAAACCAATAAAACAAGTGTAGCAAGCAGATCTCAGATGAGGAGTTTCAGTCCGAGTCTGAGGGTGTTCTTGCCCCATTTGAGACCATTTCCAGAATTTTAGTGTGAATCCATAGTTTCTTTGGTACCTGGTGCTGTCAGAGGAGATGGAGTCCGAGTGCACGCGCTGTTTAGGCAGATTTCTGGGCAGGTTCCTGACGAACTCAGCGTAGCATTCACCTGGTTCGTACAACTTGGCGCTCTCGCTCATGGCCTGGTAGTGAGCGGGGAGGGACACAGTCTGCGCCTGCTGCATCTGAAACCAGTTCACTGTCACCTGAAGAACGAGAGATGATTCAAGGAAGTTGAATCAAATGATTGTAAATCGTTCAAAATTATGAATTATATTCACTTATGAATAGTTATTTTTCCTATAAAGATTTCTGAAATTCTGTTCTCAACAGTAATTTAAGCACTCCCTTAAAAATACATTCTGAACTTGTTATGGCTTGAAGCATACACAGCAGTACAAGTAACACTTAAGGCTATGTAGCTTCTTCATCATAAATATTTGTACATATTTGTGCTCATTATGGTGGAATTTAGACCATGTAAATCACATGAGAACATTCAAAACATATTTATTGTTGTTTAGTGTCCTAAACTAAAGAGAGAACGTTTCAGACTCATTTGTTTACTGTGCCAAAAAAACTAAGTATTACTGGACAGTCCAGTTTCTTCCGTCATTTATGATGTCATTATGATGTATGTGTACTGTGCACTCACAGCTTTGAGTGTGAGGTCACACTGGAAGACCATCTCTCGGATCTGTGCGAGGATGGTGCTCTTCGCGTTGGCCAGATCCATCTTCCTGACGCCTGCGTCAGCCATGCAGATCTGGTACTGGTCCTGGGCCTCCTCCGCCTGACCACAACAATGCGCACAGAGAATAGTGTGAGGGTGTGGATGAAATGCTTAATTACAAAGTGTGCTTGAAACTGAACTGCAAAGCACTGCTATTACTTTGACAGCTAACAGGATGACAGAGCTGGCACACGCAGACATGCTAATATAAATTGCTCTGTTGTGGTGAACCCCACCTCTCAGATGATGTCATGTTTAATTAATAGAAGATGCTATTCATTATTTCCCTCTGTCATCGTCCCCCCTGCCTACCTTCTGCAGAGCCTCCTCCTCCAGCTTCCTCTTCTTCTCCAGCTGTTTGTTACCAGCATTAGGCTGCTCCTCCTGGGAGCGGTTGGTTGACGAGTGGGCTTTCTGGTACTCCTCTCTCCTCTGGGCCTTCAGCGCTCGAGCCTTGCGCAAGGTTGCATCTGCCTCTTGCTGCCAAAAACACATGGATCAACCACAAACAGACATGAGATTTAAATATACGAGTGAGCACAACACTTATCATTAATATAATCAGACACACCTCTGTGGTCGATTAATCTCGCGTGCAAGGTTCTAGTAAAGTTTGTAAACAGCCGGAGCTTTGAGAAAGTAGCGAAATTATTCATCCATGAAACAAACACTGCCCACAGAGTTAAATATTAAAACAACTCTTATTTCTCACACTGATGATGCAAATGTAAAACCTATTTTGTGTTTTTGCAGAATTGTTTGTCATGAATTAAATCTGACAAACTCCTGTCCGGCTGACAACATTTTAACATCTACTGTGGAATGCAGCCTTGTGTGTAATGCAAGAAGGAAGACAGGTGGACACAAGCGAGAAACAGGCATCTCATAGTATGCATCTGGGCAACAGGGACGTGTTACGTACCATTTTCTTTTGCTCCCTCTGCCACTGCTCCTTCAGGTCTTTCCTCAACTTGTCCAGTTCATTCTTACGGGCCAGGAGGGGCTGAGAAAAGTCAACAATTACACCGAGGTACACAGTTTCATGAGACCTTTTTCTGAATTACATTATTCTCAAAAGTTTTGCGCTGAAGATATGAAATGAAGGTATTAACTACGGGAAAAATGTTTGTGTCCTGATCGGCAAATACAGATTACTGACGGGAATGTGGCATCACAGTGTTAAAAATTGTGCCTCGTACTTCAAGAGTGATACATTTTGCACAGAAAGCAGGCACAGTCATGCAGGCTGTCTTTTTTTTCCTTTTTCTTTTTTTTTGAGTGAATTTCACAATCCAACAAAAAGAAGATTTCACCCAACGGACTTGAAGGTAACACACTCGAGTGCCTTACCTGTATGAACTTATTCGTCTGAAGAGCCATGGCGGTTTGAATGAGCAGCTGTTTGTACTCAATGTCGTTCTTGAATGTGGAAACGTAGATGTCACTGAAGGGCATGTAATCCTTGGAGAAACGAAATAAAGAAATGAACACGTGAATAAGAATTCCATACAAATATTTACATGAAGACATCAGGTAAAAAATATATTCTAATTAAAATATAAAAAGGCTCTTCAGTTACCTGTTGACTGGCCAGTGTCTTGGCAGACTCTGCCATTTTGGCATAATTTTTGGCATACTCAATATCTGAAAGAAAAATAGGTACAAAATGATAAGAAATCATGAGAATTAGCAGAAAGGGGAACTCACTCTGGTTGTTATACTGCACTTTACAGTATATTACATGTCTTGCACAGTGTGTGAAGCTCTATTCCTGACTGACTGAGCTGACTTCCTTCTTGAAGGCCACGTTTCCATGACAAAGTGGTTGTAAAGTGCTCATTAACTGTTCCGTCACTTCTGAACTCTAACCACAATTAATAGCGAACAAGCTTTTAAAGGCTTAAGAGTCTATTTGTCAAATAAAATGTACAGATAACTCTTTTTGCATAATTCTACTTCAGAATGAATCATCACATCCAGTATATATAATAGCTGTTTGAGAGTAGCGCACTAGCTTGCGGTGTCTCACCCATAGCCACTCGTTTCTCCATCCAGGCCAGAAGGTCTTTGATATACTTGGACCAGGCTTTGGCGTAGAGTAGAGCAGACTCCACCCCGCTGTCATTCTTCAGCAGGGTCAAGTCGACTTCTTCCTCCCGTGACAACGGCACCTCTGGGCCTGGAGGGAGGTACGCATATGAAAACAAAGTGAATCGAAACATATGGCGTCAACAAAATAGTTGGAAGCGCTTGGATTGATGGGTCTCAGTTTTACTATCCCAACAGACGTGTGTGTGGGAGATAGATGAGGAAAAAAAACACACTGGGGTTAAAGTTGAGAGTGTGGGAGGATATGAAAGTGCAGGGGATCTTTTAAAATAGTCCAACAGTATTATTTTCTTTTTACTGCTTACACTGTGATGCACCTCTCCCAGCCGCCTGCCATCTGATTTAACACAAACCCCATGTGTTTCCCATCCCACACGGAACTACTCCTAAACAGGCAAGGAATGTCAGATATGTAGACGGAGAGGGGAAAACGGGCAGCTCGTATGAAAAAAGCAGCAGAAATAACAGGGGTGGAAGCAGAGGTTTAAGGCGGGTCTACCTCAGGCATTCAAGAGTCCAAATCACTCAAGCTAACTCAAAAGCTGACACTCCAGGGAGCCCCGGGCTACAAAGCAACCATTAAATGCTTTGTAAAGCAGCCGTTAATAGCTATTACGTTTCGGGATTCATTTATTTTGCTCGGAGGTAAATAACAGAATGTGAATAACACTTACCCACAAGGTCACTCTTCTCTGAGACATATCCCTCGGGATCCACGGAGAGATTGTCAAAAGACTGTGAATGAGACGTTTCAGATTATACAAAGGGGAGAGCAGACATGCAATCAAAGTTAGACATCAGAAGCAAGCCGGGTTTTTAACACCCCAATTAAGCACCGAAAGCAAGTCTTTGAGGCTTTTTTTAAAAAGGGGGGAGGGTAAAAATGACAGCCTTTTGGAAATGCTCATGTTTAAAAACAAAGCTTTGGGAAAAAGAAAGATGGTGTCTCACCCTGCTTCTTCTGGTCTGGGGTATCCCCAACCCTGAGCCGCTGTCCACATCTCCCATAAGGAAGTCAGAAACTCTGATGGACAGATGAGATGCAGATACGTTAAAACTACAGTTTGATGTGGTTGAAACTGCAACTAATCACTGATAAAAAGGGCTCCGAGAAATCTGAACACTTGTTAGCTCTGATTAAAAAAAAAAAAACAATTCACAGATGATTTAAAGGTTTTAAGATTGGCTGAGGTCAGCCCAGCTTTTGTTGGCAGTTACACAAAAAAAAAGTCATAAAAATCCGGTGGTGCTGAAAAGGTATACAAACGCTGTACTCACACATTGCCGAATGTGAATGCCAAAGTGTCAATGGATGTGTGTATCTCGCCAAATATAGCTTTTGTGTTCTCTGGGTTCACTTCCTTGAAGTTAACGCCTGTGGAGAGTGATAAAAAGAAGAACTTTAGCCAAAGGAAAAATCAACGCTCAGAACAAAAACTAAAAGTACTTAAACAAAGAAGCCTGTAAGGAAGCAGTATGGAAATCACGAGGGATAGATACATACGTTTTTATTTTGAAACTAACTATGTATTAAATGCAAATTAAACGTGCAATTTGCCCCAAGCATCTTCTTGTTTTGTTTTTTTTTTCTCGTGCAACTGTAATTAATATAGGCCGGTGTTAAACGTCTGGCTTTCGTGGGGAGTGGTTTATCACCTCTACAAGTTGTTTCAGGTTAGTGTTGACATTCCCTTCGACGACAGACAAAAAAAGTCAACGTCCTGAGTGGTTACGCGGGGTCAAAAGTTGCAAACAGCTTTGAAAAACCACAACCGTTACAGCAGAAGCAGGCAATAACATGTCAGCAGCTTCCTACCAAATCAAATGGCTTCTTCTGAACAGCTTTGAGGACCTTCGAGGTTGGATATTCAAAGAACAATCCCAGAGTTTCCCTTCTGCCTTCCATTGTGTTACAATCCCGTAAGCCACGCTCCATGTTGATCATGCACAGTAGAGGCAATCAGTGATACACATTATTTACTTTGAGATCTACCGACAGCAAGACGTCCACCGATTTCAGAACCGCAAGGCAGTCAAAGTTTGACAAATCTTCGAGAACGTGTGCACGGATCTCTCGTCAGGAAACGGTTTAGTCAGCAAGAACACATTTGCAGAAAGCAATCAGAGGAACCAAAAGACACAGGCAGTGAAATCCGACGAAGCGGAGTACTTCCTGTCTGCCCGCGACAGGAAACACTCACACAGCTTGAGTTCTGTGACATATAACACTATATTCGACCGCAACAACACTTACCTTTTCTCTCTGTAACCTGGCATCTTAGTTGAGAAACTTCGATCCAACGTGAACCATTGAGGGAAAAAAAAACAGAAACAACTCTACACCAGCACAGTTCCAGTTGCCAGACTGCTTTCTAGCTTTTGTGCTTCCATTTTCTCTTCATGAGAGTGAATTCGATCCATGTCACAGGTGGTTGGGTAATTGTAAATTCCCAACCTATGATGAAGCAGAGAAGGGTCATGGCATCCTGAGTTTGGGGGGGAGGCAAACCCCACGTTCTAGGGATAACTCTTGAGGAGACACAGTGGTGTGAGCCTCCCTGCCGTGCACCTCCCTGGCCCTGAATGCTAGCGTACAACTCTGCACTGACTTCTTCCTCAGGACATCCTGTGGGTCTCATAACAATGATTCCAGAGCTCTGCCCCCCCCCCCCCCCCCCCCCCCCCCCCTTCACGATTGAAATATGGAAACTGCATCACTCGAGTGCTCGGGCTATTGTTTTCTCACGGCTGAGCTGTAACTGGAAAAATTAGCCCCTGAAAAAGAGCTTTTAGTGAGTTAAAGAATGTCTGATCATTTTCTGGTACGTCTGACTTGACATAAGTTGATCTTGAATCGGTGTGACAGTTCATTCACGAGGTCACGAACAAAAACACAATAGCTCTACTGGTGAGGCAACATTTATATTTAACTGCAAAGAGTGTTCATGATTACACTTTTCTTAGATTGATTAAATAAATCTGCAAACGGTTTATCTGCGTAGGGACAGAAAAATGCCTCTGACAAGCACATACAAGATTGATTGCAGTAAACAAATACAGCTGCCAACATCTTCCCTAGGCAAAAGGGGACACAGAGCAGGGAAAGAATTTCAATAAGTTGTTGAAGTTGACACTTTTATTGCAGCGTCCTGCAGTTTTTCAGTAGGAGGGGAAAATGAACGCCGTCTCAAAATGTGACCAGGAAAAGAAACATTGTCTGGGTCTCAGTGTGAGCCAATGAGAGTCTGAGAAAAGATCATATCTTTGATGACACACACAAACAGAAGGAGTACGGGCCATAAAACAATAGGCATCTCTGTCTCGCTTTGTTTTGTAGGTCAGGAGTGAAGCTGAACACGAGTCCCAACATTTTCAGCTTGATTAGAATTTGCACACAGTGACAGCTGAAAACAATAGTGAGAGAACGCTTTGAGTGGGATCACCTCTACATGTAAATGGCATTTGAAACTGGTTGGGCGAGCATGTGTTTGGAGAGGGAGGGACGGGGACTTATTTTTCCAGTAAATTCTGGCAGCTGTCCAAGTGCCCCAGGTGTCATGACCAAACATCAAAGAAACAACAAGGATGAGGAGACGACACACGCTGAAGACAGCGAGGCGCGCGAGGCCTGTTATCATCCAAACCTTTGAGTCCTCATCTCTGATGTCTCACTGATTCATTCCTCTTTCAGCCTCTCCTTTTCAGCCCTCCTCCGGCTCGCCGACTGTGGCGGTATTGTGTTACCTACTGGCCATTAGGGACAGTCCAGTCGGGTAGTGTTGTGATGTAAGGCACCCCCTTGTGGACAGGCAAATGTCCAAGATGCACTTTTCATGTGGATACGCAAAACTGCTACTAAGTAGTAAAGAACAGGGCTTTCCTGCAAAAAACACCACGATCTTTATTGTGGTGTTTTTTGCATATTTTATGTGCAAGTTTAGAATCAAATATAACAGATATCTTGGTAATACTCTTCTCTGAAAGTGATATTGTCAATGTAATAACACATTGGGCTTAAAACTTTGAGTGCACCTTTTATATCTTAATGCCAGTTCAGACCTCAGGTTGTCTGCTCATACAAGCACCGATCTGAAACAAGCGCTCTGTGCGCCTCTTTCACTGCACATAACTCATTATAGCCCTTTTAATATGAGTTAAGATTAGGTCAGGGATTACTGTGACACTTAAAAATAAATAGATGTAACTGAATGGATGTGATAGCGGAAAAACTCTCAAAAGAAACCAGTGCCCAGTCCTCTTAGTAAGGTCAATGTGAGGGCTGATATTCATCTGGTGTATTGGACAGGTGAGCGAAAAGTCTCTTTTTTTTGTTGTTTAGGTAACACATTAAGTTTATTACTGGGTGGCATAGAAACTGTAGTCTTCACTCGTGTTTTATAAATGATAAGAAATCTTGAGTCATTGGTCACGGTGCCGTTTTTCGTTTCGATAGTCTGTCCTATCATCAAAGTCTCAACAATGCTAATAATCCTTTGGCTGAGCTAATACTGGGCCTTCTTTGTTTCCTTTGTGCACTCACACATTTTGCATTCTAAACATTGTCGGCGCACCACTCAGCACAGCACATATGCGCACATGCATTCTTAAGGAGTAGGTCACAAATCAGATATCAAGATAGGGCAGGTGAGCTCTCAGACAACACACACACACACACACCTCAGGACAAAGAGGAAAAGAATGAAGAAACGTGGATGTGCCTGACTGACAAGCGGCCTGCCAAGGGGCCTCCGCGGTCACTGAAATATGGAATGCAAATTACAGCCGCGTAGTCTCCACGGTGCAGATTCTTGTGTGCGAGTCAAGTGAAGAAATACCCTCGCAGTGAATCACGTTTCGAGCGGATTGAACTCGTGAGCTGAGATTCTTTTTTGTTTGTGTTCATTAAGGAGACGGGAAATGGATCTGCTGCTGAAGGAATAATAACTTCTCACACTGTGACCTTTTAAAAACAAATCTCAAAGCCAAACTCTACCCAAGCGGAGAGATATAAAATATTCCTGTAGGGCATTTCCCACACTGATGCGGAAATACAACAATGAGATTACATGCTGTGATATCTGAGCATCATCTCGGCACCTGTGTGCATTTACTCATGTGTCTGCGTGCATCCATGCATGCTAATAACTAGTTACTGACCTTTGACCTTGGCAATGACCGTTCCGGCTGCTCCCAGGATGTCCACAGAGTTGAGGGTCTGGTGTTTGCCGATGACAGCCTTGAGGACGCGGACTAACTCCGCCAAACGCTCCTGCACCACCACCTGAAGATCTTCCAGATTCTCTGTGAAAAGACGGTAAAAGTAAATCAAGTCATGTCAGTATCAAGACCGTGACAAGCATAACTAATTAACTTAATTAAATCTAAAACCCAAAAGCAATTTGCACCAATCTTTGTCCATTAGTCAAGGTCACCACCATCACGACGACATCACGTTCTGAATCACAGGTTTGTCGGTGACAAATTAATTCTTGGCATTCCTTTTCTCTGCCACACACATTACCTGGCAAATACTCATTCTGTAACTCCAGACGAAACACCTCGGGGCAAATAGCACAACACGCGCTCTTTTATCTGAGTGCCTCCAAACGACAAGTGTGAGATGGCTGTGGGTGAATGACAGTGACTAACGCTCATGTTGCGGCATAAAACCTACTGTGATGAAACTTCTTCTGTGCTTCCTCCAGGCACAGAGTGACACAGAGTACGCCGGAAAAGGCACGTATCTATGTAAACAGGTCACACTGTCGCACTTATAAGATTCCCAGACAGGTGAAGATGATGAACATCGAGATGATGACGTGCTTTTTTTTTGTGCTTTTGTGGTGACGAGTGAGGCAGAGTCAATGGTGCGCTTTAAAGAAAAGCCACAGATGGTATCTGCATAGCTGCGTATTTCAGCGCTGACGGAGTGACAGTGACGGCTAACTGTAAGCTCGATTTATTGGACTTTTCAATGCACAAACACTCAATAAACACAACTCTGGTGCAGTGTTTTATATTCAATAAAAGTATGAAGAAAGTGAATTTTAGAGGTGACTGAAGCGGCACACGTGGTAACTATTACGCAGGCATATTTTCACTCCAGCGATCAGCCGACAGTGTGAGCAGGGAAATAAAGTTGAGGAAGATTTCTCTCTGTGAGGTTTCAGAAGATGATACTTGTGGAGGAAAAGAATGTACAAAATGCATTCAGATTACATCTCTCCCCGTATTTCACTAACCATCAGTCATGCTGCTATGAGAGGCATGCCTCTTCTGTAGAAGGCAGGCAAAGCAGTGAAGTGTGGGACGCCATTAATCTGTATTTTACGTGTTATCAGAGGTTTTCCTGACCATGAACGCTCTCCCTCAGCGTGTGCGTCCTCTGTTTTGATTCTTTTACAGCACCTATCAGCGGCACAGCGTGTTTTACAAACAAGAAAGCCAAAAAAGAAAAAAAAAATCCACGCGTGGTCAAATCTTGTCCAAACAAAAGCAGAGGAAGGTCTGTCTCCTGCGCTGTTTCAGGCTAATCAGCGGAGACGTTGCGAGTTGGCACCAGACAATAGGTGAGTTCATGTCTAACTCGCTGTTTTGGAAGAAGCCGGGACACCGGCGGGAAACAGAAAAGTCATCTGTTTTTCATCATGGGCCACCACACCATGCGGCGGGGGTGAGATGAGAGACCGAATTTATTGGAACGTTAAAAGGAATTACAGAGGGTGAGAAAATGAGAGCCTGCGCGAGTGTGTGTGTGTGTTACCAATTTACTCATCTCTGATTCAAACACACGCGCTAATTCAATTGGCTGGTGTAAAACATGGTAGGAGAGACATAATCTGCAGCTGAGACTTAAGCCCTGACCATCTGTGACACCATTTCACAAGAATGACAGGAGAGACGTTAATACAGACGCCGGGCGAGGAAAGATTTTGACAATAAATCTCTGGAGGACGTAACACAAAGACGACTTGAAGACACGGTACAAAAAAAAAATTGAAGGAAATAAACAACATCAGGGTCCGGCTTGCTCGTCTGAAGCTAAGTAATCCCTGCCTCTAGCTTCAACTTCCCCTTCGGCAGGATTAGAGAAAAAGTGTCGGGTGGAGGAGGGGGGCTAACCTGCTCACCTGCCCCAAGGCGATTGGCTCCTGACCCTGCAACACACACTTTAAATGTCCCCCTCCCTGTTGATGCTGACAATAGACCTTCATTAGGCACCCTCCCCTTCCTTTTAAAACATCCCTCTCAGTTGTGGTCATCTGGGTATTTCTGGTCGGCTCAGTGGCGTTTGAAGATTTTCTTATCAGAGACGTGTGGTTTGCACATTAGCATGTGAAGATCGGCCCCCGAAGAGGGGCACACCTGAGAATTTGTTTTATTTAGCATGACACAAGTGGAGCATGACTGCTGGAATCACGGCAGCGACGTCGGTGAGGACTCGTTTCCCCTTCCCTCTGAAGAGAAAACAATTTAATTAGACCGATCTGTCCGCCATACAAATGGCAAGGAAACAACAATGGCAGTGATGTTGTGGCAACAAAGACCGAGGGACGTCAGAAGCCAATCTGCTGGATTGGAACTGAAGCCAATCAGGGCTTTTTTTTTTTTAAAGGATCAGTATTGGCTGTATCTTTTGTTTACTGTCACTCACTGCAGCTGTCAAAGACGCTCCGCTGTGCAGAGTTAATACACTGTAATAGAATGGCAAACAAACAGATAGCAGCCAGCACTTTTAATTTATGAGGCAGGCACTGACAGAGAACATACTAATGAGAGCAGAGCTGCTTTGGAGGGTAAAAACACGGCCTATCGTGCATCGACTGCAATGTTTGGCACCACGCCTCAAAAGCAGAGGACAAAAGCGTCTGTCCAGACTCTACGTTTCATGCAAGTTGTGATTTATTATGCAGCGCTGTCAAACAAATTGAATGTGCTTTCTTAGTTCTTGGCCTTATGCAGGCCGACTTTGGGCTTAACATGCACTTTAATGCTGCTATATGCTCCTAAAGATAAAGGCTTCAATGTCATGCACTGAACATGAAATTAAATCAAAGATTTTAAAAAACAGATTAAAATATGACCTCACTGTCGAATGTCAAGTGTGCGCGTGGCTTAACGTCCGCATTGTGTGAAGTCTGTGTTCAATCAGGCTACTTCAATCGTTCATTCTTCACCCCAAAAGCCCGATAAAGGATCCAAACAAAGGAATTCGATTTAACAATCAGAAATGGGAATAAAGTTATCAAAACAAGGTCGAATCTTGTGTGACAGCTCATACTGATCAACGCCATTGTTGCCCTTTGAATGGTGTGAGAGGATCTGTGCTCACTGCAGCATGAGACAGCTGAGAGAAAGCCGGCTAAAAAAAAAATAAAATAAAGAAAATCAGCCGTGAGTGGTTTTGTCACAACAATGGCATCAAAAAGCGCACTGGAAATTCGCAGCCTGATTGTGTGGGGGGCCATGCCATTGTTTAGGTAGAGATAACAGCGCTGAGGCATAGAGCTGGGTCGTATTGTTTAAAGGAGGACCCCCTACAAACGCCAACGCAGCTCAAGATGAGCTGGTGTCCCGGCCACGCTTCATGCTCGGCCTGTTTCGATTATTTCCTACAAGCTCGAGACCTCCCTCTATTTTCTGCAAAAATAAATGCACAATGAAAAATAGTTCTAGGAGTCTGAAACCTCGACGCTGCTACGCAACGATACGCAATAATATACAACCACAAAAATTAAGTATGCAAGAACATTTCTTTCAAAACGTGCTTTCTGTGGATGTTTTCAGCGCTGTTCCATGATGTAACTGCAAAAGCAATACCACTAACCACAACATCTGTAGCACTTGTCGACTACCGTACAGCTTGCAATGCAACATGAATAACACGACCAAAACGTGAGGGGTGATGCAACGCGTGCTGCCTGCGCATATAACTTTGAAATATTCGTTTGAATCCACACAAGGCTCAAAATTAAGCTAGTTAACTCCAAGGGTAAACCAGAAAATCAACTATATATTAATTAATATATTACTTGTGTTCTTGAGATAAAACCTATGATTTTGCACAGATTCTCCAAAGTGACCTGAAGTCTATCAACGTCCAGCCCCTGCAGACTTTAAAGGCGGATATAAAAAGATGGAAGTCACGTTGTTTACACTCAATTTCACAGGAAACTGAACAGAAACTTCTCAAAGCGCTCATCCAGAATAATCCACTTCCCTGCTGTCTGTGTCTGCATCCTCAGAGTGTTGCAAACATTCATACTTTTGCCAAAATATTGCTAAATACTCATATTGTGCTTGGAGTATTGTTGTTGAACAGGTTTAAGAGGTGACTCAACTTTAGCGCGATACAGTAGCTCAAACATCAGTCTTTTAAATTAATGTCTACTAATACATTGCCGTGTGTGGGAGTCCCATTGTGCCTGACAATGCTCATTGTGTGTGAGTGTGGCGCAGAGACTGACCAATCTAATCTGACCCTTCAGGTGGCCTGACAGAGGTTACAGCCTCTTCTCCCCCCACTGATAACAACAGGCAATCAACTGGCCTGTCTGGACACGCGATCAGCTCGACGTGAAACAAGCCTCGGCAGCTCTGGTGACACAGTGCTGCTTGGGAAACAGCCGCAGGGATTTACCGCAAGGCTAAGGAGGGCCTCGTTTCCCCATCAGCATCCCGCCTCCTTCGAGAGAAGAGGAGGGACGATGGGGGTTGACGGATTTACACCCAACGGCGGCAGATGATTTTCAGGTTTTCTTCTTTCAGATGTGTATCCGTCTGCCTCATTCCTGGATGGTGATGCATCGCTCCCTGCGATGACTCAGTCATCACCCCAGATGCCACCCCCTCCACATGGGATCAGCCACTTTTTTTTTGTGCTTCCCCAAAGAAAACCCGGACTAATACGCTACACGGAGTCTCTTCAATTACGAACTGCAAGGCCAGAAAACTGTTATATACTACCTGTATCAGACTACGCTCACATTGCTGAGGTGCCTGCAACCTGATCCACGACAGGTGGAATTGTTTGGGCAGGATTCCATCTCCAAACACTAATTCCCCACCATTCCACCCCCCCCACCCCTCCAAACAAACGCAGCATTGCTTGGGTGCCTCTCCGGCGTTTCCCATGCCTTGTTTGGAGACAGAGCGGGGCCCCAGACATCACAGAGACAGTAAACAGCAGGCACTCCATAAACAGCTACCTGCTCTATTAGTGAACTACACTCTGTGAGGTCCTGGGGCCTCACAGTCAGGCTAATTCTTTGACACTTTGGTACATGTTTGGTGGCGGGCGGGGGGGGGGGGACTATACGGCAGCTGCACAACAAGACTGCATTCTTGAATCAAGACACACAGCTCGTTGAGTACAAAGGAACGGCTGAGACAGAGCTGAAAAGTAAAACAGGAAATAAAAGCTTGTACACATTAACCACAGCTTAAATATTCCAGTCCAAACCACAGAGTTTGAGACCATCGTGAAGCTACCTGATCTACTTTGTAGGCTTCTTTTAGTGTGTACTAATTGGACTACAACTAATGGTGATTCATGTGTTAATCAGTTTCGCGATTATTCAATTTGTGTGTACAAAAGCCGAGGTGACATTCAGAATGTCCAACAAACAGTCTACAACCTTAAAATATTAAAGTCTTTCTAACATATAAGATGAGGAAAAGCAAAGCGACTTCTCATGTTGGAGAAACAGGAATCACGTGGTGTTTGTAATGCAGGAACAAGGAAAGGCTGGTGTTGTTAGAGTTTTATTCCACTCATACAGATGTCTGGGGATGACTTCACCTTCTGCAGAAACTGCTAGCACAACACTGTGCGAGTGAATCACTTATGACAGTACGGGAATGTGTGCTGGAGAGTATTGGGTAAGAGAAATTCTCGGGTAAAGTCTTTATTGTGTCTCCTAATTCAAAGCTGAGCAAACATAACATAATCTGTTCTTGATATTGGACGCAAAACAGCATCACAAGCCTCAGCCCCACGATCCACAGCTGTAAACTTTGAGCAGGTCTGCCCCAAATGCCGGCAGTGACGTCCCCCTTTTGCTTAGCAGGAGCTCCACTGGTCAATCCACCCCTCGCCATGACCAATCTCCTACACAAACATCCAGAGCCCATAACCATAAATCCCACCCCAGGAAACACACCCCAACCACAAGCTTGCACAAAAACATCCTTCACCATCACAGGGGAAAGTTACTGCCCAACAAATCTCTCCCTTTCTTCCTCCTAAGAGCAGCGTCCCATTAAACCATTATGTGCTAGAATTTGGCTTTTCTCTCGATTGAAGGCGCCACCCGCAAGTGGCCACTTCAGTTGGCACAGGGGCACTTTTGTGTGAAGGGGAGATATTCGTGGTAGCTATTGCTGGATATGTTTTTTAAAGAGTGGCGGTGGCTTTTATGGCCAGTAAACAGGGTGTAAAACTGGTAAAAAATGTAATATAATGCCACCACTGACCGTAATAGAGGGATTTTTATCATTTTTAACTGACCCCACAAAACTTTTCTAGTTTTTCACAAGTAAACAACTATGATCCGAAAGGCAAATGTCCCTGTAAGATACAGCCAAACACTTTCTGAACATTTTAATACACGCTGCCCTTCTGATAACACAGATACAGACTGTGAAACACACAACAATGCAGTTTAACTGGACAGCCAGATCTTATCGTGGTGTCATGATGACACCAGCAATTAAAAAAACAAAAAGACTTGCAAGTCAGCGAGGCATCTTCCTCCTGAGTTAAAAGACTTTTTTTTTTGCATCTTCCTCTACAGCCCTGCACTGTACGATGAGCGTTTCCTGCAGCGCGGTGGGAGGTGACGTCTTTCAGAGTTTATCCGTGGTAAACAGGCTTTCAACCTCATGCTCCTCAACTATGCTGTGAGATGTTTGCTCTGCCCCGAAGCTGGCGCGCCGCGCTGTTTTTCTGTTCCACCTGAGGCGGAAAAAAGGCTAAAATAGGGAACCCAAACTCTCTTGAGCAAAGTAACCTGCAAGGAAATAGAATTTCAGATAATGTCCTGATGGTATCTGTAAAAGTTAAAACCTCATCCTTTCCAGCCCCGCTGGCCTGTACGCTATCCATAACTTCCACCACCACATTTCTCAACACACATTCCTAAACCTTTTTTTGGCTTGTAAAAGAGGGCAAACCACATTTTGTTTTGCTTTGTTTCAGCACATTTGTTAAAAAAAAAGGAAAAGTGAAATTTTGAGTTATTATGTTGCTGTGTGGTTACAAGAAAACAAAACAAGGATGTAAGATGATGAAGAAACTTGCGTTTGGTACATATATATGACCTTGTGCAACAGTGGCTTTTTGTAAAATGACACTGCAGAGCTGCCAAAGTGAAAGATCGAATTCTTAGAAGTAAGAGTTTCGCAACATACAGGTTGTGATTCCCCTGAGGACCCGTCAGTTCATGAATCGATACATTGGTATGTTTAATCTACAACTGCTCCCTTGAGACATTTCTTTTCGATTCCATGAAAAGACGCATAGATTTTCCACTTTTCCTACCCAGAAATGTCGGAAACAAAAGACAACCTCGACTATACATCCTCCTGTGAGTTACATCTAAGCCCACATATTGAAGCTGAATCATTTTTAACAGAGTTTTCAGAGTCAATCTGCCTCACACCTAACATTAGTCTATTGAAGGCACTATAGCTACAAGTGAACATTTGTTCTAAAGGAATGCAGAGTATGCAGGAGAGTGGGGGGATGGGAGGGGGACAGCAGCCCGGCTGTGTGTAGAGGACTCCTTTTTCATCCTGATTAAAACCATTAACCGAGCCGTCTTCTGCAAAGAAACACACAGACTCAAATCATAACCACAGAACGAAGAAACCATCCCGACATTTTTATTACACTTCTTTTTTTTATCATTATGTTGGCCCTGAAATGCCGTACAATGACTAGTCTTGTACTATTACGCTACTATAACGCTTGTAATGTTGACATTGGGAGAATTTAAGCCCTTTGCGTGGCCCTGTGTGTGGCTTGAGGCAAGACGTATTCTGACATGAGAAAAAGAGTGACTTCTCCGTTTACAGCAATTACACAGTGATGCCACAAGAATTTATTGAGAGGTTGGTGCAGCATTCAATATTTCATATTTTGACAGAAGACTCTGTGAAAACTGTGAGTCCATTTTGTGAGTACAAGCTGCGTACTCGTACTGTATGCCTGCTGTTTCCTAATGACGGTTTATGCGACCCCACCTGTTGACTTGTTAAAAGTTTGTTATTTAAAAATGTAGGTCAGTTTAACTGAACCGTTATGATACAGATGTGTGATACGGCGAGGTGAAAGGTTAAGGTTGAGGATGGGGACAGCAGTCTCCCATTCAGTCAAAAGCTCGTGCAGCCTCACATTCTTTGTTTGAGTTACATTGTTTGACAGCTTGTTGGGCAACAATTCTCGCAAAGCAGGGTGGCTGAGGGTCCGCTTATGAGAGAAAGTGTAAATCTACACCACAATCTGACCCTGGGGAATCTTAAAGTGTGAAGTTGTGGGCGTGAACGTAGAGGGTCTGGTTAACTCGAGCTCACGGTCCCTGGTGAGGAGTTCCCCAGCGGGTTTCCGACAACCAAACACACTGCGTGCATGTGCCTCCAGCTAAAAACTGGCGGGTGGCCCGACTGGAAAAATAAGCATCTTCCAGGCTAAACTATGTAAAGTTTTCTCTGTAAAGGGAGCGATGAGACACATACACACGCACGCACGCAGAGTCAAACCTGCCACTCTGCAATGGGAATACAAACCAACCAGATCACAACAGGGCACATGCCTATCGGGAGCAAAAGCATCGTGTGGGTTTCACACAGTCCTCCAGTGACAGAGTCACAGACCTTTCCGAATATGAAAAGAATAACAGAAGAACTGGCATGTGCCTCGCTAACCTCCTCCCCACTTCCCTCACGGCCTTGTTCCTGCAGATTTTCTCAACCACACGGAGACCTGTTGCTGTCAGCTTGTTTATCTTCTGGAGCAAAAAGCTAACACATGCTGCACACACACACACACAACTATAGCACTGAGATGTAGCAATGCATAACCCTGCCTTAACTCAGTTTGGCAACCCTATGAGGAAATACAGTTTACAGCTCCATTAATAACCCTGAAAAGTCACTGTAGGAGGAAGAACAATGCTGGTAGTCAGCTGTAGCTGTAAATACTGCTGTCAAGAAAATGGAACAACAATTCTTAGACACTTAATTGTAACTGCCAAACATCTCTGACATTTTTAATTCAATTTACGAGGAAGAAACTTTCACTTCTTTCAATTATAGAGGCAGCCATGTTGAGACACCATGTTTCTACAGTAGCCCAGAACAGACAAACTAAATACTGACTCTAGACAGAGCCTTTCAAGTGCTGTTTCTCCTTTACACTAGGTAGGCAAGGGTGATGTGAGGAGACTGCAATGCACCAATTACACCACTAGATGCAACAAAATTCTACATACTGGACCTTTAAATTAAGAAAACACTCAAAAATACAAACTCTGGAACATTGGAATACTTTCTATATGATTACAAAGACTTTTGACATGGTTATATAAAACTCCCTGCTGATAATCAGTCTGTCTGACATACCCAGCATTGCTCATCTACAGTATCTACAGTGTACGGGGGTTCTGGAAACTCCTCAAAAAGTTAAGAATGTGTGCTCAAAATCTCAAATCTCATGCTAGCTTTCTGGTTTGCTGTCATTGGCAGCCTTGGATCACAGTGTATACAGTATAAAATACATCTGAATTGAACTGTGATCATCTCCCATCATTCTTTGTTTTACCAATCAGCACTGACAATGACTCAATGTTTACTTTTGGCTCAACAGCAAACCGCATTATTGTAGCAGCATCTTACACGAGTTGTTCCAGCAAACCGCCTGAGTCCTCGAGAAGAAGAAAAATAATAACAGAAATAAACAACAGAAAATAAACCACTAATCCAAACGGCAAATAGCTGAATGACATTATAGGGTCATATGCTATGATTTCATACCCACCTGCTGAATAAGAGCTGTTGTTAACTGGGAGGAAAATATCCCAAATGTTTTTGTGATGGCTCAGAGCAACACTCAGCACGACGCAAGCCAAGGCTCACTCACAGAGGCCTCACTCCTCCAGCCAGAGGAATGGCTAAACAACTCACTCCCACTGCCAGACCTGCAGTTGGACCCCAGCATGTGTGTGTGTGTGTGTGTAGGTATGTGTCTTTTAGCTGAACGGTAGGAGTAGTAGTAGTTGTAGTAATAGCTGCAAATTATTGATTCCACAGAAGGAAATTTAGTGAAGCAACTGGAGCAATACACACATCAAAAATCCAAATTAGAGGTCTGTTCATGAGGAATATAGAATATAATACAACAAATAAATATGTAAAATATTGTGTTAAAATCTTTAAGTGCTCATTTGTACAAAACAAGGAAACTTGTGGAAACTTAAAATCCTTAATTTTGTTCAAATTTATAAAGTAAATGATTAGTAAATAAATAAATAATGAGCACAAATAATGAAAGTAATATACAACATGATCACATTAATTATCTATTAGTGGATGTGTTACACCAAAACTTCATTAAACTTGACGCTTGTGTGGGTCTGCAAACAAGCGAAGATGAGCAGAGTCATCAAAACCGAGTGAGAAAAACTGAAAGAAAGCGAGTAACCTGTGTCTGTACAGTGTGTTTGTGTGTGGCTGTAACATTGCAGGCGAGCCTGTTATCACACTTTAAACTGACACTCCGCAGGTGGCGGTTCAGGCTGTCTGTTGTGACTTTCGGGTCTCAGTTATCTCTTCGTAACATTACCGACAAAACACATACACACACAGTGTCTTCCTGTGCATTTAATCCATAACACTTATCGGTGCAACTATACTGTGTGGGTGTTGGCACGTGAGGCATCAAAGCAGAATGGGAACAGTGCGTGTTACACTACCCGTGAGTCAAAGAAAACAATGTTAACGCTGTTAAAAAAGCAAGTTAGCAACTGTGATTTCTGTGGGCATCTTGCCAGTACATCCCCAGTGTATCTACAGTGGAATTTGCTGGAAGGGAACTTTAGCATCATCTGTAAAGATCAGGTTAATGTCTCAGTCCAGTCCAAAGGGCCCCTTTCCAAGCGGTCAGCAAAAAAAAAAAAAAAGAAGGTCGACATATTTTCTCCACAGAGAGCAGCTCCTTCAGACCAAAATTCAAACAGAAACATCTTTGATTAAAGGTCTTACTCAAGTGAAAGGAACTTTCTTGCTCTTATCCTGCTACAAACGCTGATCTGTAAACCTACAGTATTACCTGAATGCAACACATTCCTCACCACTATCTGAGGTTTGTTGAAAATTTAAGATATTCCAGCTGAAGTAGGAGTAGGCAAGTGCAACAGTGACGCACACAAAGAAAGCACTTTATCAGAATGTGGCCCATACACAGCTGAACGTGCAACACTGACGATGGTCAACAAGTACCCAGAGATGGATTTTCTTGTCATTTTACAGTGTTCCACTTCACTGACCTCCACAGCTCCTGCACAAACACCTCCGCATTCCAGCTCCCCGCTGAACTCACCTTTACAATGGAAAGCCTCCTTGAGGTTGAGCAACACGTCTGCGAAGCACCGCACATCATTCACCAGCTGCATTACATACTCCGGGTCCACTCCTGAGGCCCCGACCAGGTGGGACGTCAGCCCCATGCTGCTCAGAGGATTGGGGTTCTTGGTGGAGTTGCGGACCATATCCCAAGTCTTGGTTGACCCGGCCGACAGAGATCCAGTGTGGGTCTTGGAGAGGTGTCGTGGCAGACTCTGGTTGTACTTAGCCCCACCAACACCACCACCACCAGCACCACAGCTGTTGCTGCTGCTGCTCTTCCGGAGCATCCCAGCTGCCACCCTTCACAGGGGGGGTACGGCAGGCCGGCTAGCCCCTGAACTCACCAAGCTGCCCTGGTCCCTGGATGGCTGAAAGACAAGAGAGAAAGATGGGTGACGATGATGATGTGTGTGTGTGTGTGTGTGTGTGTGTGTTCTCCTCTCCAAACTCATTAATCTACTGTATAACTGAATTGTTAAAGACCTTTTACACATGTATAGTAACCACTTAAACCAGAGGAGCCACTGTGAGATCAAATAAACAGCATGAAGGCACCATAAATGCAGTTATTCGCGTTGTTAGGGTGTCTCTGACACAAAGTTTAGAGTTTACATCAAACACAGCATGTTTTATGGCACTTTTTGTCACCCATAAAAGTCATTTAGGGACTTGATATGTTGTTTTTTGGTGTCGCTTTTTACCTACAGTAGTTGTAACAGAGAGCAACGCCCAGCTCGTTTGTAAAATAACGTGTCAAAAGAGATTTTCATTAAAAAACAACGCCATAAAAAGTAACCAGATGTGAAAATAAACAAAGTTAAAAAAAAAAAAACGAAGTGTGGTCACCAGAAAACTTTGAAAACCTACATAAGCTAAACCTTAACCGACCTAAACGTTACTTTTCCGGACCATGAAGTGATGCTGCTGCCCCGGTAAAACAGTCGACCCGGGTCATAAACTGCTTTGCTGGCACAGCCACACACACACAAAACGGTCTTTAAACTCACCTGCTCGACTGTTTACTGACATAATGTCCACGATATCCAAACAAATCAAACCAGCTCAATGGACCCTGTGAAAAGCCAACAGCATTTCCGTTGGAGAAAAAAAACACTCCCCAACAACGGTTGAAAGTTGTCCGCTTTGACTCAGTCACTGTACATCGAGAAGCTGCCCCACAATCAGCAGCGAGCAAGTCAATCGTAATTTACGAGTCGGTTTGTCACGTGACCTGCCCAGGCGCCGTTTTGATTGGCCGGGAACCCCCCTCAACGGACTGTGAAGTGATGCCTTCAAGTACTAGCGGACTTTTTGTATCAAAACTGAAATGAGCTGGATTGGTTTTACATTAACACGCCGGAAAAGTGTGATCTGTTTCAAATCTATACACGTTCATTTTAGCAAGACCCTCGCAACGTCACGCCTCGCTTAAACACACGTGATGTTTAAGAAGCCTCTAATGACTTTATCGTAGCATCTCAATCGATTTTGGAATGTCCCATGACCTATGAATGCGCACCAAAACAACCAATTTTAAACAATATAACGGTATCATTGAGATTTATTACAATATTAATTATTAAATATGGCATAACGGTGGCCCTTGATGAATAAACCAGCATGTCACATTTTAAAAAAATATGTATGACAAGTGTGCCACACCTTACGTGTGTTGCAATATGCAACATTGCCCAAATTGCTAAACTATGTATATAAAAAATTCCACTTTCCTTTCCTCTGTTATTATTTGTTGCAGTGGTGAAATAGTTTGACACAAACAAAGAGGAGTGAAATGTTATTATTATTATTATTATTATTAATACTGTGTCACACATTAATCCTTAGAGTATAATGGATGCAATGAGTACATTTGTTCTGCTGCTGTTCTGCAATAAATAGACTGTGACGCTTATGGAGCACAGGCGCAAGTCTTGCCACCTATATATCAGACCAGATGACATGAAAATAATAGCACTACTAATTAGAATACACTATAATAGAAAAGATCAGATCATCATTAAAGATTAAGCACACGGTTAAAGGAATAAGTGAAAATGTAATATGATGTCATCTGGATCAAAAATGTTGCATTTAATTGATTTTTGTCCTGGTAAAGGAGCGGGAATGAGTAATTAGCCTCATTACTGTGGTTTATTTACAGGTTTGATCGATGGTTATTGTCCCAGACGAGTAAAATAATAAATCAAACCGAAGAACCGGCACCACTGCTGCCATCTAGTGTACATACTATATGTAACTACAGCGCACATAGAGCATGTTAAAGGCCCTAGTAAAGAATGGTTCAGGGTTATTCAAAGAGCTTTGCATTATAAGAAAAGTATTTACAGTTTTTATTTTTGGTTTTATCAATTATAACTTGCAGACATGGATGCAAACTGAGAAAAAGGCAAAGAATGTCATTTCCATGGTTAATCAGTGTTTGTCTTTATTTTAATATACAAAAAGATGGATGTATTCTCATCTAGTTTATATTTCTAAGCATTTCAACTCACAGATAAAGTTGCCATTCATACTGTTTTTTTTAGTGAAACCGACCGACACACTCTCCCCCCCCGCCCACCCTACACATACACTCTATCACACACACACTCTTCACATAAACAGGGAAGGTCACACGATTCAGTCAAACATCCATTCACACTACAAGAAATGAACAATATGTTGACTGTAAATTTTTTTTTTTTTAAAAAGAGGATTTTGCTTTCACAGGATTCACACATGAAAAGGAAGAAACCCTTTACATTTGTCAAGTAAATATATACACGAGAATTGAGATTTTTTTTTTTTGTCTTTTTGGGTCTTTTTTTTTTTGAAGATGAGACTGACTCCATGTTAGTGTTACTAACGAGGTACTGCATGAGGTAACTGGTTTTTCTGTTCAGAAGAGCTGGGTGTAAGACAGCATTTGGAGGTAAACAACCGATCACGGCGGATTTTTGCCTTCGTGAGCGTATTATTTTTCTGGCACAATACGTGAAAGCACCTAGGTCACGTTCAGGTCACACACACAAATTTCAACCCACAGAATTTTGTGGTGGGTTTTTTTTTTTTTCTCTATCGGGAGGCTTTAAACTTGTGTCCTCATCAGAACATGATCCAGGTGTGATGAGATGGGATTTCTTATTGAACCGCAGAAGAAAACTGCCAAGTCACAGCAGAGTTTAATTACATAAACTATGATATTCAAGTTACTATTGCTGTATAATAAATATTGCTGGACCCTTGGACCACGCACATGCCACTGTTTTACAGGAATCGTAATAGGGCTGCGTCATCAATCAATCAGTCATGGTTATAGACAGGTTGATGATTTCCAAACACTGAAAACATGAACATGACATGTTCTGTATTGATGTTTTGTTTTGTTTTATATCCCACACGTTCTTTACCAAAAACTGCACAGGAGCAAGCGTTTACAGACCACTGTTTAGAAAAAAAAAACACCATCTTTTTTTCCACAGCACTAATCAAAGCACAACAGATGAGCCTGTGTGTTGTCCAACGTGGCTAAACTATCACTGAACAAGTCCGAACATCACATCAGCGGGTTAATATTGAGGTAATACTGCTCAAATGGGCATTTTCAGCAGGTGGCCAATCACAGAAGCCGCCAGCACCAAACCATCAGGGATTTTTTTTTTTTTTTTGTCGGGTTTTTGATGATATACACGCTAAACTTTCTAATGCAAGTGCTACCTACACAGCTTCTGATCCAAAGGATACCATTATTCATAGAAATCAGTAACACAATCACCATTCTTGAAAAACTGGAAAAACAAAAGTATATATCTATATATGTATATATATAATATATATACACATTAAAAAATAATAATCGCAGGGCTTAAATATGCGGAGGTGGAGCTGAGAAATCTGTTTCAGTTTCTGTGAAATGAGAACAGTAATGCCCTGATTTTGTATCTTTAAAAATCAGATCAGTGTTCGGCAACTGTGTGTGTGTGTGTACAAGTCTATTTACACGAATCGGCCTCTCTTCTTTTAGGTTTTGTACAGCATTAACACCGTGACAACTGGTCAGGCTCTATTAAAAAAAAAAAAAAAAAAAAGAAATCCACAGACAAAGAGGCCCAACCAGCAATAAAATATCTCAACTACTAAAACACAATAAAATACATAACACAACTTGATATACATGTAGAAAAAGCCTGAGGTACTTGTCAGAATATCTGAGGTCAGTCTGGAGGAGTAAGCATCTGAGAGCCTACCCAGTCAAAAAAAAACAAACAGAATATTAGCCTCACATAATATCATTAGCGTTATATTAACAAAGAATACATGTACATCTACAAATCCTTGAGTATCCTGGAATAGTCACAGCAGCATAACGGACATTCAATGTATGGTATTCATGTTATGGTACAACTATGGCATTGCATTTGAGACAAAGGCAACCATTTGAGTTCTCCTTGCATGATGTACAGTGACTGAGGTATCTGGGGACTGGTGTCCAACTGAGTCTATTGAACAAACACCCATGAAAATTAATAAAAAACAGACATGTTGCTTACTCAAGTATGGCCCTCACAAGGATGAACCCCAACTTTCTGTCCATGGTTCTTATTTTAAAAAACACTTTCTAGCCATCTCACATCATTTAGTCTTCAAATTCTCTCTCATACACACTCACACACGTACATACATACACACACTCACACAGACAGTTAAAATCAAGAATGTGTAACATTGCAACTCCAGGCAGCATACGTCAATGCCCCTGGCACTGGCAAAGGAGTAACTCTGAATTTCTACAATTAAAAAAAAAACAAAAAAACAAAAACAAATCCAGGAATATGTCCATGATAGCTAGCTGGATAGCTTGGCTCTCAACTTAGAGAAAATGTTCCAAAGAAGCCTACTGGATACCTGAGAGGTAGTTCCCCGGGCACAAGACGCTTGTCCCGAATCTTCAAGAAGTTCAAAATGTCCAATACAACTGCTCAGCTCCCCAATTTTAGCTCCTTCCCCCTGCGATAAAACAGGTGTGCTCCGATCTTTTTGAATTTTTTTTTTTTGATCTTTCTTTTTCCCATTCAGAGGCATTCACAGGTTTAAAATAAGGGAGCGCACTCGAGTTTAAAAATCGAGAAGCTTCGACCCCTGAGGAAGATGAATATATTTTGTCTAACAGTCTCAAAACGGTTCCTCCGAGGTGTGCAGCACGTCGTCCGAGGTTTGGAGCAAAGGTTCATTTGGCCGCAGACGATCATGACCAAGACAGGAAAAAAAAAAAAAAAAAAAAAAAAGACAAAGATAACAACTTATGAGGTAATAAAAATAGACTAACACAAAAGAAATACATGAGGTAATGACAACATTTAAGGTTTGACACATGGGTGTTATCAGATGTGCCCATCGCATAACTTATTACTACTTTAAAACTACAGCAGATGGATGTGTTAGTACGGATCTGACTTTAAACACTGAAAACATTAAAACAGAAAAAGAAAATACCAGTATTGGGATAAAATAGCAGCTGCATTCACGTTGCTAGTTGTTTTGTTTGTTTTTTTTATGCTTTTAAATAAAAATCGTGGAGACCCGCTGAGTTTGGATTTTGAAAAAATAAAAAAAAGTCAGGAGCTCAGGTGAAGGATGGTGTCACCCGTTCAGGTGCTGGACTCTTTGGGAGGTAGGTCCTCGTTGGTGAGAGACGTCACAATGGAGACGGGGCTGTCTGAGGTAGTGCTGCTGATCGTCCTGGCGATCTGGCTGATGCGCTCTTCGACGCAGCCGGCGGACAATCGCGCCTCTGCGTCGTGGTCCCAGCATTCTTCGATGGTCTCGCACATCTGGCTCAGACCCTGCAGACACAAAGTAGAGGTTAGGGCACAGCGAGTCTGTAGTTCTGTTTTCTTACTTTATTCAATGGGACTGAAATCTTTCTCTGTGGCAAATGTTTCAAAACAAAAACGCAGATTCAGAGAACTACAACTCATGATGATCGAGCTGTGTTCACTGGAAAAAAGGATGCATGACATCCTGGTATCGCTGTTGAACCTGCGGAAACTATTTTTCCACTGTTACTCACAGGATGTTTGAGCCAGCAGTCCTTTATGACTGGACGCATCTTCTTGTGCACGACCACATCCTGCAGATCCTCCAGGGAGGGATGCTGGCCTATTTCTTCCTCGAACGGCAGCATGTACTCGCCAACTGTACCTGCAGAGGGGCATTGAGGCCACAGGATGGAAAGCATTACACACAGATCAAGTCAAATAACTAGTGCGGCGTTCAGATGGCTTTCCCAGAACAGAAAACTAATCCTTTGTTTATGAGGTCAGCCTGAAGCTCTGTGCCCTTTCGCCTATGGGCCGGAGCGACATTCCTGCACTGTTTGACTCACCGTCCGCCTCTGTGCAGCGGGACACCAGCTCCCACAGCACCAAGCCCATAGCGTACATGTCTATCCTCAGGAAGGAGTCTCGCTGGAAGTTGATGGCTCCCTCCAGGACCTCTGGAGCCATGTAACGCCTCGTACCCACCTGGCGGGAGTCAAGCATATAACGAGTATGTGCATGAATGTATGTTTCTGAAGCATACGATGTGCAGAGCATCAAACAGCCTGGCTGGCTGCTGGGCAAACTGACTCCACTTCAGCAGCTATCACTAAAACGTATCCAAGTTACTCTGCAGCCAGAATAAACAGTTCTCTTCTCTTCATGCTGAATTATTAACACCATTCCTCAATGTCAACCCCTACGATAAGAAACAGCCTCTCTGTACTTTATTAGAAAAACACTGATGATGGTTGTGTCACTTAGAGAATAAAATGAATGTCAAGAGAGAGACTGTAACTGACTCTGATTACTCACCTAGTATAACCCTGAAACGACTGCATTAAGCCGGTGTGAACATTACAATGTGGGAATCAAACCCAGCATCGGAGTGACTCCATACCTGTCCATGAGTGTCTCCTGGAGGCTTTCCTGGTTCGAATCGTACAGCAAGCCCAAAGTCTCCAATGACTGCAGTCAAATCGTCTCTGAGCATCACATTCTTACTCTTGAAGTCCCTGTGGAATTTATTTCAGGACAAATTCGTTACAATGCTGGGATTCTACAAATGTTTCAAGCACAACCAGAAGACGGCAGGGCTAAAAAAAAATAAATAAAGGATAAGCTAAAATAAAAATTTCTGCATTTTTGACATTCATGTTTTCTCTACCTGTGTGCAATGGTTGGTTTGGGCCCCTCTCCCTTGTAGCTGGGAATGTCCTCATGCAGGTAGGCCAAGCCGCGGGACATGGTCTCTGCTAAGTAACACAGCTCACCCCAGGTCACAGTGTTACCCTTCAGGTGGTCTGTCAATGAGCCCTGCAAACACACACACACACACACAAACACATAAAAGATTCAGCAGCGAGGATTAATAACTGCACCAGAATCTAACTCTGCTGTGAGCCCGTGTACGGGGAGGTGACCGACCGGAACCCTGGAATAGATTGTTTTCGGTCCTGTGTCTCACTTCATTTGGCAGAATTACCAGAGGAGTCTATATTTGCACATTAAAGCTTGAAATATTCAAGAAACGCTGACAAAAATGGAAACATTTAACCCAAACAGATGACAAACGCGCCAATGGCACAGAGACAGTAATTGTAACTTAATATGTTTGTGCCTCTGCCAAGGTTTGAAGGTGCTACAAGGACAAGCATTGAAAGTCATTACACGTACATTAAGCTACATCTCTGGTCGTAGTAATTATTGTTTAATCCTGTGTAGATCGAATAAATACCCTTGTTGAGAGGACAAACATTTTATTTCTGCTCTTTTTGATACTGATTGTATTGGACATGAATGCTTGAATTATTTTACATGCTTAAATTGATAAAATGCTGTTTCTTAAATGTATGCAGGTCATTTTCTAAGGTACTGCAGACCTGCCATAAGTAATAAAATCCTCTTTAAACAAAGCTGCTCTTTTTGTTGAGGTAAATAAAAAAAAAGGCCTCTGCTGATATTGGAAATTGTGGTTCTGGTAAACACAGAGGGGCCTATACATCAACTGGAATTCTCTATATATGGAGGAGATGGTGCACTCACCCTCTCGTGAAACTCTGTGATGAGCCACAGCTCTGTCTCCAGGTTGGTTCCGTGCTTCTCCGCAGCGATGTAACGCAGGAGGTTTTCATGTCGCATCCCCGGCGTCATGAATATGTCCCGCTCGTTTTGCCACGACTGCTTGTCCTACATACATACACACACACACACAAACAAAGCCGTGTTTAGGTCTTGAAGATTCATACCAGCGCTTGCTGAATATAATGGGGCTCTTTGTTTATGTTACACAGAGCAGCTAGCCCGAGTCTTAACAATACATTCATGTCACAGTGCCAAGTGTCCAATTTTCCAAATACTACACGCGCGGTGCTCTTTGAAGTTCAACACACACCTCTGTTATGAAGGTATTTCTAGAACAACTAAAGACTCTTGGCTGCGTGGATGAACAAAATACACCTTCCACTGCATGACCACCAGACTTTGATCCTATTTTTCAAGCAGTGCCTCTTTTAACTAACAAAGATGGAAGCCATAAACAACAAGTCTCCCTTCTTTATCTCTAAATCATGAACCAAAACCAGTCTTGTTTGTATATATTGATGTTACTTTCCAGTGTTTTAATACAAAACTATGTTTTACTTGTATTTTACAAAAAACAGTAAGGAGGAATGGGTTTCAAATATTTTTTTGTTGTGCAGCAGACTGGATATTTATTCATCCAGATGGTCCGAAGAGTCTTTGAAGACTTTAAAGGGTCAAACTGTTATTTTAACAGAATGAGGGTTTAATAAAAAATACACAAACGCCTTGAATTAACCTTGTTGACATACCTGAACAGGGAAGACCTTTACAGCAACGTATTCGCTCATCAGCTGGGCCTTCCAAACGCAACCAAAGCGCCCCCTAGCTTTGATTTCCAACAGCTGCAGTGGTTTCAGACCCACCAAGGGTGATGGAGGAGCTGGTCCTGGATCCTGAGTAACAGACAAGGAAAAGCAGTTAACATCTATCTAAAATGTGTTAGCATTTCTCTTGGCCTTACTACAAAATATTCCAGTGGCACGACCTGAAGAACTTCATCATGAGCAGCAACAGAAGAGAAACCCGTCGTGAAAAAAAATAAAAGCATGCAGTGGAAGACTGATCGCTCAGCGGCACACATCACCGCTTTAATGGGAGTCAAACCGGGCTACGGCCTCTCTCACCTCGCTCAGGTCTACGTGGCCATAGGGAGGTTTGCGGTGGCGGTACATCCACAAGGCCAGAACGAGGGCCAGGGACAGCACGCAGAGAGGCAGCAGGGAGTACACGAGCACGTTGAGCAGGGACGGCACTCGGGGTGGAGGCCGGATTTTCACTGTCAAGGGGGAACAGAATAATTACAGCATGTCAGCTTTATGACTTGTAGGTTATCAGCAGCATCACAAGCATCCCTCACAGGTGCTGTGACCTGATTACAAAAGAGCAGAGCAACGTTTTATCTCGATGTTGATCCCCCCCCCCCCCCCCCCCCGCTCACTCACTGACTACACAGTCTGTAAAAAGCACCAAATAAAAATGTATTTCTGTCACCTTATGGACAGATTAACATCAGTACTGCAAATAAAAGATCCAGATGCTGCAAAAACAAAATGCAATGGCCTCTGTACTTTCACATTACGCAAATTGTATCATTATATAACATGTAAATTATGCATGTTTAGCATTTTAGTAGTATTTTAAAAAGGAATGAACACCATAAAGTCTGTAAAATGCATCCTACTGTGATATACATAATGTTTTGGATTTTTAATACCTCATGCAGGGCTGAGCTTCGCGCCCTCTAATCGGAGGGGGGAAAAAAGCAAAGACCTATTTTTTTGCTTATACAATACGTGGGATGTGTTCGCCACTCACCTCGGTTGCCACTGCCAATCATGTCAGGGAGGTGGGTGAATCGTTCGTTGCAATAGTTGCCCTCGCAGCAGCAGAAGAACACCTGAGGGTTTTCCTCCATGGAGACGCACTCTTGCCTAAAAAAAAAAGAATGGTAGGTGACACACACATTTATTGCGTTGCTAAACGAATGTCGAAAGCAGATACCTGTCAAACTAACGTATGATTCAAGCAGGTGAGTGTCTGACCTTTAAATGGACAAAGTAATATTTGGCTTTAACGCCTAAGCATAACCGCAGGAGTGATCTTTAACTCATCTTGGTGTTCAAACATTTGATTACTCTTCATCTCTTGTCACCATTTTTCGTCACTTTTCTCTCATATTAAACTGAAGTTACTTATCAAGGTCTCGCCATAATCCCTTTATACTTAATTACCACCAACAGCATTTCAGGCTGAAGCCATTTCCCCCGAAGCTGTCAATGAATTTGTTCCTGCGTCTGAACCTACAATTTGTGCACTTCGCCTTCCAGCCTTCTTGTTTGACTGGTGGGATAATGGTTAATTCTTCATACCTGCGCGCACATGGATGCGTCATTCAAGGCTGAATATAATTCTTCTGTTATCTGGCGCTCGCCTTCATGAACCGACAGGGCTTGTTCGGAAATGCTGCGGCCTGAATATTAACAAGGACTTGGAAGTTTGATCGAGCCACACACGGCGCTGATAAATGCTAATTTAAAATTCTCCTCCTGACTTGACAAACTCCTGAGTGGTCTGGTGTCGCCGTATCACTCTGCCATCGTCAGAGTGCGGACACCGAGCTGCACTCTGTGCTGTCGGTTTCCGGCTATCTGGTTTATTCCAAGAAGGAATAAATGTGAGGTGTGCTGGTTGCCGGGAATTATCCCAACACAATGGCGTCTTAAAATCTTAAACACAGTCTGATCTTATTACTCCAATCTCAGTCAAGCCGCTTGCTGACGTTGCAGTTTATACATTATAACATAATGAATAATTTACACCCTGCGTGTGTGTAAATGCTCGCATGTGTTGATACAGCAGGCCCCGTTTGTTTTATACATCTTGTCTACACGACGGAGCTGAAATGACTGACGGAAAATGAATCAAATGCCGTTTTAACCGTCGTTTGAGCGAGTTTCAAGGCAAATACGCTCAAGATTTTCTGGTGTCAGCTTCTTGAGTATGCAGATTTCCTGCTTCTCTGTGTTTTATGTCACTGTAAATTGAATAGCTCTGAGTTTTGGAGGTGTTGATCAGATTTTAATGTGTTATTTTGGGCTCTGGGAAGATGCAACGGCCCCTATTTCATTCCCCACAATTTTATGACAGCCATATGAATTCAGAAAAAAAAATAGATGGCAGATTAACTGATTGAGAATAATTGTGAGTTGCAGCCTCATAGAAACCTTGTTTTTTAGCCATCTATGCAATGTGTAAGTAGTATCATGTGTATGTAGGGTCTTACCAAAGCAAACAGGCCTCAGTCAATATAGGTTTGGATGTTTATAGTGCTGCAACTGATGATATCCATCTTGACTGAACCACTGGACAATATTTCTTTAAATATTCCTCTTATTGGGATATAAAAAAAGAGAGCTGATCCTCATATTTTCAGAGGATGTAGCTCGCGAATGTTTGTCACTTTTGCTTGATAAATTATTCACGTGACTTTTTTTTTTTTCCTAATTTGCTGTCAGATAATCAATGAAGCACCTTGTCTTTTCCTGGAGCTTTTATTTCTGGCCACAGGTCACACAGATAACGACGTGTTGGACTAAAATTGCAAGTACTGGAGCCAGACATTTATGTTCTACTCAGTGCCAGTCGCTCTGGGCACGAGCCATACACCTAAAATGTAAATGTAAATGAACAGTAAGTGTTGACCTCGCTCGGTGACCCGACCTGTCATAGCAGTTGAAGTCGTCCAGCCAGCAGCCTTTCTTCACCAGCTTGATGGTCCCTGAGGAGTTGAGCCAGGAGGCGTAACAGTGCAGTCGCTTGTCCTTCTCCCCCTCGCAGCGCTCGAAGCCGCTCTGGTTGGTCCTCTCCGTACGCCAGTTATCATTGTAGTACACACACTCCCGGGTCTCTGCTTCGCCCAGACTGTACCCTGAGATGGACAGAAGGCCTCAGTCAGCTCGCATCGTAATGAATTGAAAACTCAACGGCGGAAGCGCCGACATATGGCACGGGGATCCGCTGTGTGCCACGAAGAAACATCTCTGAGTAGAGCCTCTATCATCACTCTGGCAAACGGCCAAGTTTGTGAGCTCTCTGTAGTAAAAAGGGAGTTCCTCTGGGCTACGAAATTGTTGCCGAACGGTAGTTCGGCGTAATCCCATTCACTAAAAGATCTTTTCAGTGAGTAGCAACTAATAAGTAGGAAGAAATGACAGAATTTAATTAGCTACAGAAAAACAATAGCGTGCCCTGCTGTGGCATAGAAACACACCACACACCAGCATGCTACTTCTATAGATAAAGACCCGTGTATGCTGCTGGAGTGTGACACATCTGGGAAGAGAGATAAGACCTTTTTCTTTAAGGGCTTTTACTGTCAGTTAGCTGGAAATAGTTTCTCCTAACCAAGGCGAAATGTAACAATAGCTGTCAGTCTCCTGGTGTGCACAACCCCGGACTGAAGAAAGAAACAAGGTCTTTATTATTCCCCCCCCATCCCTTTTTGCAGGTTTAATATCAGACACACTCGAGCCGAGGCATGTAAGACGCGTTTTGATGAACGCAGAAGACAGATAGCACACCGTACGACGTGTCATTCACAGTGTCGCCCTGGACGTTCATGCCTAATCTTTGTTCACAGAAAAAATAGTGCATGTCTCTTTAAATCCCTGCCTATAGGAGGCTGCCCATCCCCCCATGTTACCCCCACCAACCCATTACACACCACACACACACACACACACACATACATACATTTAGTTGTCCAGCAGCGCACAATGGATTTCATTATGGCATACAGGGATGCATGCAAAGACCAAACATCATGCTCATTATTAAGGATGGAAGGAAGGAAGGTAGTGAGGGTAAAACACACATCCATGTCCACACACACACACAAACACACACATACATAGCAGAGATACTCAATGCTCCATTGAGCCGAGATGGCATTTCTGATATCTATGGTCACATGATCCAGGAGGACTTTTACTACAAGATCACCCCCCCCCCCCCCCCCCCCCCCCCCCCATCCCCCCCATCTCTTCCCTCTGTCACTTACTGGGGGCTTTACACCAACAACAACATGAATTGTGGAGAAGCAGCTTACTATATACTCCAAAGCGCTAATCTATAAACCATAAAGGCATTAAGCCACAGCCACTATTTGGCACACAGGAGACAGCTGTGCCTCGAAGAAATTTTTATCACAGCTTTGAGGAAAAGCTAAAAAATGTTTCATGGCGATGGAGGGGGAGGAGGTGCATGAGGGGGGGTGTTATTGTTTTTTTTTTTGTTTTTTTTAAAATATGTTTAGTCATAGTAAGGGGTGTGTAAGCTAAAAAAGGGGGTAAGGAAGACGAAGAAAAGCCAAAAAAACAAGCCCCTCATGCTCGATTTCACGTGGTACAAAGTCACAGAGATGTGTAACAGTAACCTCAATTCAGAACTTGAGACAAACAGCTGCTGTCTCCTTCAAATCAAACACCATTGATTTACAGAGAAAGTGTGTTTCTTCTTTCCAGAGGCTCTTGTTCGGGCTGTGACCACAAACAAGAGTGCAGACCTGAGATGTTGCCTATAAGGTTTCAGGATGTTGATGCAGCTGCTGCCTTTCTATTCCTGCCACCGGGACGCAACAGTTTTTACATTTGGGGATATTTTAAGGGGGTTTCTAAGCTTGTATTAAATGACATTTGTTAGTATTTTTAAATGTGAAAGCCAAAGCTAGTGGTTGGATTAAAAAAAAATAGCCGTGTTAAGAAAGGGAGCTAGCCGTTGGTGAAATGCTCGGATAGCGAGCACAGCTAACAAAGTTTACCCAAACAACAACAACAAAAAAAAGAAAATGTCTGCCTCGGGACGGACCACTCGATAAAAAGCCAACAATAGCAAGCCTTACCTGCGCATAAAGTTCCCAGAAGAAGTGAACAAGTCAGCCATGAAAAAGACATGTTCCGTTTTAAATAAAGAAGGGCAGAGATTTCCCCCACTTTCCGTCGCGAACATTAAAACTCTACGCTTGTCCGAAACATCAAATCCAAGGGTCAAAAAAAAAAAAAAAAAAAAAAAACCGACCACAGGCCTTCCCGGTCCCTCCGCAGCCTGAACCACCACCAACCGCCGCCACCACCACCAACCAACCGACCGAGCGACCAACCACCACAGCGCGTGTCAACCGCCGCGACGCCGCTGCAACAAATGTTGCGAGAAAAAGACGGGAGCGATTAACTGACTGCCGGAGACTCGTCCGTTAATATCCGCGGTGTTTCGCATCGGAAGCGGATCCTAAACACCAAGGGAAAAAAAAGAAAAGAAAAGGGAAGCGGTTAAATCATCCGGAGACGAGAACGCTGGGGTTTTTCTTTCCTTTCTTTTGAGGTTATCCACTTGAATAGTAGCACCGCTGCATCGGGGAGGTCGTGTCGGGGTTTACATGCATGTTACTGATCTGTGTCCAAAATGGCTTCTAAATGGGGAATGGGCTGCAAACAGGGAAACCCGGATGTGTAAACACAAAGAGGGGAATTCAGGCAGCCAAGAGAGTGACCTTAACACGACACCGTACGTTCACGTTTGAAATTACTTTATTTTTTAACGCCGCACGTCGACGTTTAATGCGTTATTTTAAACCGTAAAACGTCCAGCAGACGGGTTATGTGGGCTGTTGGTGAAATATGTGTTCCCAACGCTCGTTATTCGTCCCGCTTCCCAGCTGATATAACACTTGCACTTTCTGTGGTCAGAGTTGGTATTTTTTCTGACTCTACTTTTAGTTTCTTATCATTTAGCCCGAGGTTTAAACGATAATTCATGGACTGGTGCTCTGTATTATACTGTGTGTATGTGGATGTACGCGCTGTTTTTTAATTTTTCCACCTTTTTATCTGTTTTATTTATGTCTCCTCTTTCTTTTGTACTCCTGCACTGAAGATGGCACTAAAGATATTCTATTCTATTTTTAGCCTATACATACTCATTTAACCGCTCATATGCTACTATATGTAATTTGTATCTTCTTCTAGATACACAACACGCTTATTGAAATAATGAGTTTTAAACATTTCAGCACAAGATAGCCCATATTTTGCTTTTCCAGATTCGGTTTTCGGGTTTATTTATCACATGTAGGTTAACACAGGGTCAGCATTACAATGAAATATGTTGTGACAGCTCTAGACATAAAGGATAATAATAAGCTAAAGAAATAAAATACAATAAAACTAAGTTAAAAACTGGGCTGATATGAATAAACTATAACAAAATACAATAATAGGTGTACTATACACTGTACAAGTGTGAAAAACCTGTTACGTTTTGCAAAAATATCACTATGAATATATATAGGAACATAGTATATAAATATGATGCAACGCTATTTAAAATATATGAAAATTGAGCATTGAGAGAGTAGCAGAAGTATCAAGTCCTGGCTCAGTATAGCAGCAGTCATGGTTATTTGGAGTATGTCAACACAATTAGCCAGCAACGTACAAATTCAGACATATAAATGTATTAGCTCATACAGGATTCAAGGCATATAGAGTGTCATAATATGTGATAAATATCTCTTAAAGCTTCTCGCATAGTATGATAAATTCAGGGAAGGGTTTTGTCTATCTGAATGATCTTTTATGCATTAGCGTGAGGGCTAAAAATAGCTGACCTAATTTGGAGTAAGGGGATACAATAAATGCTATTTAAAATGTATTGGTTCTAATTACTTATTTCACAGTCAGACAGTGTTAAATATAAAGTGTATCTCGCACAGAAAAACCAAATTAGAGCCAATAATGAGTCAGTAAAACATTTTATTATTGTCACAAAACAGGAAGTGTATGGCATTAATCTTCCCCTAATCTCCAAACACAGTAGTCTTTTAATAGTATTTCTATTGATGGGTGCCAAATAATCTGTGACTCTACTTTTTTTTTTTCCTTTTGTGTCAAAGGATTGTTCAGCTTGTCCACTCATCAAGTCTCCCAGCCAACAGACGACCACCTTTTCCCTCAAAAAGAGTTCAGGTTAAGTTATTTCTTTCAGACTAATTGGGTATGCTTCTCTTTTGTAATCTCCCCTCTTAAGAAGAAACGCTAACCTCCATTACAGCAAGTAATCAAGGCTTATTTATGACATAAAATAGGTGAAAAATAAATTGCTTTGGGTTTAAGATGAGCACTTTCAAACTTGAAGTCCTTTGTGTAGAATAATAAATCCCATCATTTTAGGAAATTAGCAATGACATTGTTAAAATGCCATTAAGCCGTGCTCACAGGTCCCTCTCTTCTTTCTCGTCTTTGACATCCAGACTAATGGCATGTTGGTGACACACAGCCGATTCAAGCAGCAAATGGCTTAGGAACAAGGTTAGCCATAGGTAATCGTCCTTAAACTAGTGCTGTTGAGTGTAACTCAAGACAAAGCATTTCCTCATTAAGCTATCCCATATTGACCCTGTAACTCGATACAGGCCACGGGCGAAACCTTGTAAAGATATGTGATCTGTTGTCATGACAGTTGGAAGAGAAAGCACATGAGCGCTCATTAAAGGTCCAAAAGCCGCAGCCACGGTGTGACATTAGAGAAGAATAAGAGCATGCGGGGACATGATGCAGTGGTGCATTACAAAAAACACATGAAACTATGAGGTAATTGTGTTATAAAAGGCCATTAAATACAGCTTACACCAGTCTGTCATGACCTGTATTGTATGATATGCATACTGCATACATGCTATGTGTGTAATATGATTGAAAAACGGATATAAACTCTGAATTTAGGTGGCTAAACATTGAATGGACAACAATAATTAATATATTTGTGTTTTATGTACTTTTGTTTTCTTGTTTTATTCTACAAAGAATCCAAATAATAATAATACAGTATTTTTTTATATTTACTCTGTGTTATTGCTGTTGAGAGTCATTGTGATCACTGAGGTGAGCGTCATGACTTGACAGTAAAATAGATAAATGACACTAGGTGGTAGCAGAGCTCCCCTGAGTAGGTACGGATGCTTCGTGCAATATCTCTCTTCCACTCTTGATTTATACTTTGTACATGTAGGGTGGACACAAAGCTTCTATTGTTCACTACTGACTGCCAAACATTCAAACACACGAGGGAACAGGTTTGCTTCCTTTTGTCTTGTTTTTGAACAGACTGCACGTTTTTGTGCTATTAAAACAATTTACTTTCCCTTCTGGATAAATAAAATGCTTGTTAATCTATCTATAATCTGTCTTAGTCTCAAATGAATCACTATTTTAATAATCGGTTTGAATGACTCGTTTTGAGTCATTTTTTAATGAAAAATTTTCAAATTTGTTTCTCAAATGTGAATATTTTCTGCTGTCTTTAGTCCTCTATGACAGTGAACATAATATCTTTGACTTGTGGACAAAATAAGACATCACCTCAGGCTTTTGGTCACACTTTATGGATCAAATAATGATTTAATTAATCAGGAAAATGATCGACAGATCAATCAATAATGAAAATTACTGCTAGTTGCTGCTCTAATCACATGTAACTGGGTAATGGCTCCAGGAAAGGCACCGCACTTTAAGGTATTAGAGTTATGGCATATAACAGAAAGCAATTACCTGAATCGTAGCCTGAAGTTACTTCTACAGTGAAAAGTGATGGTTAACTTGGCAGTTTCACACTGAGTGAGCGTAAAAAGAGGGGGAAAAAATGGAAATAAGATTGAAGATATTGTAGGATCACTACTTTATTTCAGCCTTTAAGTAAGAAAGTACAAAAATAAAACCAACAAAGTCAAACATTTTCTTCATCTTTTATTATTTTACAGCCCCACAGAGTCAGCGGGGGATTACTTGACAGTGTGGTGTGTTTTTCCTCCGCGGATGATCTTGTGCCTGCAGTCGTATTGCCAATGACAGTAACATGGTTTAGAAGTAGTTCGCCACCCTACGCACAGACTGGATGTTGTGGTTCTCTGCCTGCCACTCCATGAAGTTGCAGTAGTTTCTTCTCTCGACGATGTACATGCGGCCACGGTAGTTGGGCTCCTCATACAGCACCCAGCTGTTTGGGAAAATAAAAAAATGCAATATCGAGTGCAGGTCGAAGGTTATGGCACATTTCCGACAGCATCCTAACTGATTTGACAAAATGAATATTTAGAGTTTGAGGGGGGTTTGTTCAAATCATAAAAACATTTTCTTAATTAACTCTTGTGCTCTCTAAGAAAAAAAAAACTCTTTTCAGGGTATTTTATGTTCTCAATAAATTATTGAGGGCAGAGAGATGCAAAACATGACATCTGAGATTCCTTACGCCGCCCCAGCTCAACGTGGTTAAGTGAAATGTTGTTTGTGGCGCTAAAAGCGCTGAAAGATTACATTTATATCCCTGTTTTTTTCTGGATAATCCACAGACCTTGTAGTGTCTCTACAAGGCAACAGTAAAAACGGTGTGTTCAATGACTTATCCAAAGTAGCAAGGACACTGTCACAAACCACAATTTTCATATTAATCTTATTGCAGTGATGGCCAAAATACGACTGTGTCATATCCTTGACTAAAGCGACCAACAAAAAAATGAACAACTACAAGTGGAAAGTGTGAAAATTGGCTTTTTTGTGGGGCTTTCTTTTCATGGTAATGGAGGGTTAGTCTGGCCAAGGACTTTGTTGCACATCATCCTGCCTCATGTTTCCTATCCTGATTACAGTCTCCTGTCCATAAAGGATACAATTTCAAAGAAAATGAAAGAATAAATATTTCAATTTGGGATTACTTATTGATGTACACCTGTAAACCTTGTGGAAAATAAAATAAATTAAGTATTGATCAGAAAAAAGTAATTCATTTGTTTGAGCTGACCCCCAGAACTCATTAAGCAGTGCAGTAAATACAGTTAACACATGTTAAATCAAACACTGTAGAGATACGTACGCTCCATCTCCATAAACCCTGATGGAGTTGACGCAGTTGTTGGTCAGGCCTCGTGCCTGCAGGAACGGACAGTCGTCGCACACCTCCACGCACTGGCCACTGAAGTTATCAGCCTCGAACAGCTCCATCCTGTAGTGCTCTCCATGCTGGGGGGGGACAGAATAATGGCATGCCCTCTTATTGCATCATAGCAACAATGTTCACCCTCACTTCACACTGCAAACTGCCTCCTCCTCCTCCTCCTGCTCCTTCTCCTTCTCTTCCTCCTCCTTTATGTGGCTTGGACTATACTGGGTGCGCAAACACACCTATAGAAATCTAAAGGTTACATTTACATGTGGAGGATTATATGTATAGCCCTCAGTCTATATCTCAAGTGCACTTGTGATGTGTGACTTTCTTTCAGCTGAAGGTTAATAATTACGAGACTAATGTGAATTGTGTACTGCGCAGACTAATATACCCACTTGGATTTATTTAAAAAACAGATGTGCACAAATGAGGCCACACATATGCCAGTTAACAACCAAATATTTGTCTGTCCCTAGGGTCTCACACACACACACACACACACAGACACACACACAGTCCTACCATCCTGATTGGCCTGCAGGACCCCATGTGATCATTATGGGCATTCCAGCGCTGGAATTCAGGGTACTCTCCGTGCTCCAGAATATACTGTTGGCCCTTGAAGTCCGGATGGTCGTAGCAGACGAAGGCCCCGCTCTCCACGCGGATAGAGTTGACCCTGTTCATGAAGCCGCGATCCTGGAAGTTGTCGCAGTCGCTGAAGATCTCCAGCTTCCTCCCAGTGAAGCATTTCCCCTCATAGAACACGATCTGTTTGGTTTTTTTTGTTTGTTTGGCCACAAACAAACAGCGAACAACAGATAGATAGATGTACATAACAGTGCTATGATATCTGAATCCTGGGTCAGTCATCTACATTATTTGTGGTTTGTTTGTGACACACATGCATAAGTTTGGGTCTTTCATCACACTCCCTTGTTGGGATACTCACCTTTCCTGAGTACTGAGACATTTTCCACTGTTTGCTGTTTCCAAACTAGTCACACAGTATAACAGTGGAAAAATTTGGACACCCAGATATATATGGCCGACAGAGAGTGCAATAGTATCGCGAGGCCGAGGCAACAAAGGCACAACAATGGGGGGTTTACACATTTTGCCACATGGACAGTTTCCCTTACATGTGCCAGTGCTGATATTGGAGTTTGGCTCTGGAGGGCGAAACAATAGAGGGGGAGATTTTGCTTTGATTGAGCTTTGGGAGGGATGTTAGACTGAGTTGAAGGGGTGGGCGGGTGGATGGGGGGTGCAGAGTAATATTTGGGTTGTGTCCAGATGTGAGGGGGGGGAAACAAATGGAGAGAGAAAGAGAGGAGAAGAAATGTGTCTTCTGACACGTTGACAACGCGCAAGGAAACAATGAGGCGTTGTCCCAGTCCATTTTCGGGCTATTTAACCAGCTCTGAGTTCTGATGGCGCCACAGCAGCAGATTTTTTTCTTCTCCCCTCTGATCCCTCTCTGTGGTTGTCTCTCTGACGCTGATAACGAATTTGGGAGGAGACTCACGGTGGCAACATCAAAAGACCACCAGGTTTAATGTTAGTTAGGCAGGTGGAGCCGGATACAGAACAGATAAAAAACTGTTTTTAATGAACTGCATGACAGCCACCCTCCTCTCTCTGTGTCTCTTTATCTCCAGTAAAAGAGATAAAACACACAATTTCAGATGATTTATTGCACTTAGTTTTATTTATTTATTTTTTTTTTTTTTTGAGGCTGGAAAGTACAACAAGGTTTGGGATTCCAGTCATTCAGAGCCATAATTGGTGGAAAACATTTGCCTCAGGCACGTAGATGTCAGTCCATTCGGTCACCAGTTGGCCTCTGTGAGGTTTGAAATAGAGTCTTAACATTTTGTTTCACACTCATGATGTATTAAATGAAATAGCGGAGGTATTTTTCATCCCGCTATTGAATAGAGTGAATAGAGTGCCATTCTTTCAGACCTTTTATGGTATGTATGAGTCATATCATGTCTGGTTCCTATATGGAGCACTGAGCAAAAGGTATTACACCTTATCCGGGTCAGACAGATTACAGCTAATGCAAACATACCGTACCTTTGGCTAATATCCCCCTAGACCCTTAAGGTGGAAATCCAACTAATAGAAATCTTTATTTGAGTCTGTGACAAATGCATACATTAATATTTGCAGGACTCTCATAAATTAAACACCTCGGTGGACAAAGGGTGGACAGCTCTTGCATAATTCAGGATTTTTCTGAGCATTGGGAAACTGTAACCTCTGGACAGAGTGTACACAGGGGGGAGCGAGGTGCTAAGTATATAGACTTAACGGCGATACACCACTTAATGGGACGTTACCATGACAGGACGAAATATGAACGGGTATAAAAAGCGAGCAAGTCGATGAGTACGACTCAGTCATCAGCAGGAACAGAGACAAGGCGAGTCAAGAAGGTATGTAAACACAAAATAATGTGTAGAGTCTTGTAGGATTATTTGTTAAATAGCAATATAAAATCAGCAGTAGCTTGACATTTTTGCTTTTTTCTATCAAATGTCACTGTGCAAGGATTCTGACTCAGACTTGAGACTGTATAATTTAAAATTATCAACCCTATAAAAACAATATTCAGTGGGACACATGCCATGAAATCTGGCAGCAGAGCATTGTACAAACTGTATTATAAAATCTGTGCTTTATCTCTCCTAGGCTGCAGCATTAAACCCGAACAATGAAGTTGTTGGTCTTGGCTTTATCCGTCGCCCTGCTGTTTACAGCTGGTGAGTCTGTCACTGATTCTCCACTGAATAAACACAACCTCTGCTGCTGTGCAACAGGGACGTCTGCGATCTCTGTTAGTCTTCAGTGAACAGTCTCAGCAGACCTGTCAGACACTCACAGGCAGTGTTTTCATTTTGCGACAGATTGTAGGGACTCAGCTCGAACAAATCATAGTAATTATGTAAAAAAGCGACTGATTTAGCTCCCGTGTGGCTTCATGCACACATTTTGCATCTATTTACTCACCCAGATCCTACCAATAGCTTGCAAATATTGTCCTGGGACTCGTAAAGAAGAAGGAGAAGGTCACAGAGAAAGAAAAACAAAGACTGAAATATTTATTTTGTTGTTTCTTTTCAGGTGAAACCCTGAACTGCCACCGGTGTGTCTCCCAAAGGGCTGGGGGAGAGTGTTTGCTCACTGAAGAGAATTGCAAACCAGAGAAGAACGGCTGTGCTGCTGCCAAGTTCCTCAGAGCACCATGTGAGTTTTTCCAACACACTCTAATCCTTAACACATGAGAGAATGGCAGTGCACGAACCACAATAAAATATAACTATCACCTGTGCTGTGAAGCTACGTTTGCATGCATACCATTGCAACAGAATTAGAGGGCTTAATGCATCTTTTTAACCTCAAAGAGAGAGGAAACAGTAGCTGAACAGTTTGAGGCAAGGGGACATGCTGCATGTCAAATACCTGAATCTGTCTGAGTCATGTAAATATGTCAAAATACGCTGGCTTTACCGGTGACAGCACATTTTTTGTTTAAAAATCAACCTTTTGTCCTTTTTTTTTCTTTCTTAGATGGCCAGTACCAGAAATGCATGGCTCTGTCAGACTGTGAAATGCTGAAGATGAACAACTACATCGATATAAAGTGCTGTAGCGACGACTTCTGCAACACCTTTTAAGGTTCGGTGTTCTACAAAAAAATGACAATGTATCGGGGTATAAAGGCATTTAAACCCAATGACTCCTGCAGACTGCAGATGCTGCAGGTGGCTCCCAACTGTGAAGACGTGACGCAGCTTCACAGAACAACAAAATTTGCTCTATCACTCATTTCCCCTGATGAATAAAAAAAAAGTCTGACAAAGTACAAGTGCCTGTTATCATTTTTTATGTCTAGAAAGGAGTTCTCTCATTACTTTTTGACAGCCACATCAATTCAAAACTAAGTCTGCCTACCTAAAAAATACTGAGAATTATTGGATTCGTGTTCAGGCAAAAGTTATCTGAGCTATCCGAGCTTTCATTTCCAGCAGGCTGGATTATTGCAATGGTCTTTTTCTCAAGTGTCCTCAAAAAGTTCAGACAACTTTCAGCTCGTTCAGAACACTGCTGCTGCTGTGAGACACCTATCAAAGATGGACAAAAGCATATCACACCAAGTTCTAATTCATCTGCACTGACCTCTGGCTTCATTTTTATAGAACATTGAAGGGCCTGTGTGTAAGATTTAGCTGCATCGAGCGGTGTAGTTGCTGATTGCAACCCCCTCGCCTCACCCTATGATGCCTGGCATGAAGGAGAAACTACAGGGGTCATGATAAGTAAAGAAAACACCAGTCACTAGATTCAAAGCCTCACAGGTCGGTCCTCGAACCCTGCGGTACTTCAGCAAGGACCGAGCCTCTGAACATGGGGCGCACAATCTACCAGGTGAGCTCATCAGTGCCCCAGAAATCTAAAAATCATTCATGTGAAACAGCTGAAATAACAAATAAGTCATGAAGAACACTCTGCGTCCGTGTAAGGTTATTTGATGAGCTTAAAAAGCTCACTGAAAAATAGATTTCACGGTCTTTAAAATCCACCCGATTGTCTATAAATTTACCATCAATAGAGAAGCAAAATATCTCTAAGGAACGTGGAGAAGTAATATCTATTATGCATTGCACTGATCAATGAGTGAACTCGTCATGTTCTCTGTTGCTTTGGACTGAATCTTAAATATTTAGATTATCCTACATCACCCTGCACCCTCATCAATGTATTTCACCGTTTTAAAGGTAGGTATCTCTTCTTATGAAAGCGCTTGAACTCTCTTCGAAAGATAATAAATGCCTCCAACAAACGTACAATAATCCACACTTGAAGCAGGGCGCATTACATAACCACTTTTTGCTTTAATGATTACAATCAAAAACATTTGTACAACATTTTCAACATTAGAAAATGGATGCAGATTTTTTATTGACTTTTTCTTTTCTTTTCTTTTTTTTTTTTTGGCTGACAGTAACTGCTATGAAAACAAACCGAGGGACAAAGAAGTGGGTGCTGCGTGGAGATGAAGTAGAAAAAGAGCGGAATATTGGAGGGACCAAACAGCTGGTGATGTATCAGAAGAAACGTCCATGTTTACTTATCCGTTTTCAGAGCGTATGCATGGCAGACATGACATTTCTCTTATCTCTTGTTATTTAAACAGAGAAGGTCTCGTAGCCTATATGAGAGCTGCATAATGAGAAGCGAAGATGCATCAAGCCATTACTATCTCGGCCTTAGTTATTGTCGTCATTGTCGAGCACAGGAAAACATTTTTTCTGATACACCCAAACGATGTTCTGTGTTTTGCATCAGTGCCGAGCACAGACATGGAGGAGAGGTGGATTGTGGGGAAATAGAAGACAAGGGAACCACCACTCATCCTTTTTTTTTAATCACACACACAAAGAAAAACAAGGATGACAAAAGGGAATACTGATAAATAACAGTGGAATCAGAGCCATAAATAGACAGTGTCGGATATTTAGGACCCTGGAGGGGTGGAGTCAGCTGAGGTGGAGGAGAACTGGCAGCTAGCCTTCAAGTAACGGGATATCCCAGTGCAGTGTCCTGTGTGTTGATTGGGCGGCTCTACATCATGGAGCAGGACGTTTTTCCTGGCTGCACGCCGCCGTCCATCTTCTCTGCCTCCAGGATCATCCTCCGGAAAACCTCCACGGCCGTCTGGGGAGAGACAGAACGAGACACACACACGCAGGACGCTGTCACATGCCTCAGTCACACCACTTTGAATTTTCCAGCAGCACACACTGCACCCAGTGGAGCCTCACTGGCTTTGGGCACATAACAGAGGTGGCGTTGTTGTTGTTTGCTAACTTGATTTGAAGCGGATAAACAGACTTCCTGGCTATGTGACTGGGCTGCGTTGGGAAATACATCCACCAGAAAATGGGAGGAAGGTTACAAACATTGATTCCTGTTGCACGTTTGTTGTTTCCTCTTAGCTCATGTCGAAAATGAAGATAATCTAAAGACTAGTGCAAAGAACACACAGTGTCTAGGAGGCTGTGGTGGATGAACATTTGGACCCGCGTGAGATGATTTTTTGCCCACATGGGGGCAGCGCAGTGATCTATCTATCTATCTAATGAACCAGAAGAAGAGCAACGTCATCTTCCTCATCACACCCAAACAACCAGTTTTCTTTTTTTGGGTGCGCATTTATAATCCAGGGCATAGAAGGCGGACTCTGCCGCTGATGGGATTATTTTATATTTATAGAAGACATTACACAACTGTCCACAAGCTCTTCCCCCATAATACGTACTGATGAGACGAGTTCCCCTCTCTAACTTTAAATGAGCTTTTTGTCAGACAGATCACACGTCTTTATAGCCTTATAATAAAAAACAGATTGGTAAATAGGCCCTGTCATGTAAACAACTCTCTGCTGTGCATGAGCTCTGAAACCTTGGCTCTTTACCTGGTTCTCTTTAGCTGAGGACTCCATGAAGGCAGCGTTCCAGGATTCGGCTAATGCTTTTCCTTCTTCACAACTGATTACTCTAAAGAAAAACAAAAACACACACACACACGGTCACAGCAGGCCAGTCATTTGCTTAGAATAAAACACATAAATATTTAAAAGTAAGGCCGCCGTGTCGACTTCTAACTAACCCACAGGGTTCAATTCATGAGAAATCTGCTTGTATAAATGCTTCCAGTAAAAAGGTATCCTTGCAGGGATACACAAACACACAGACTGGATTGTTACTACAGTATGCTTGCATCGTACAAATGGCTCCCCCCTTCTTCCAGCGTCATCTGTGAACCAGATATCAACACCTGCTCTGTATTTCTGTTTGTGTGTCATGTGTCTGACATGTTTAGTCTTGAATTTCTGCCACAGAGAGCCCCAAAAAATGATGGGAAATGATACAGAAATAATAACTAAATCCAGAGAGCACTATTCCCTAAGTGTATACGTATATGTATGTGACCTAATGTACGATTTAGGTGTGTGTGTCAGGACGTACCGCTCCATATGTAGGTCGTTCTTGTTTCCAACGAGCATAATTGGTACTCTGCAATAGAGGGAAAAGTCAACAGTACTTTGTCATTTAAGCATGATATATTACGTCTTGGAATGCCCTGCACACCAAAAGAAAAGTACTTACTGAACTTTTCCCACCATGTCCAATAGTTTTTCATGGATAACTTGTACAACTTCAAAGCTGCAAGAAAACGAGGGCAAAGTTCCTTTTTCAGCATTCACGAAGCGTACGCAGCTCAGACATTTGTTTGCTTTTAAAAAAAGGGGAGCAGTACCTTTTATTAGATGTGACTGAATAAACCAGAATGTAACCGTTGATATCTATGGAGTACGTCTGTGGGAAGATGGAGTACTCATCCTGCAGAGACGGAGATTGTATGAGTATGTAATGTATGCATTAAATGCAGTATTCACTCTTGTTTAGCTGTGGTTCACTCTGCACCAACTCCTGAGGTAAATAGCTGGTTCTTTAGCTGCTGAATGCTAAATGTTCACCAGCTAGACGTTAACAGTGTCTGAGCCCAGTTTGGACTTGTACAACTCGTAAGTTTATAGAGCTTTTTCTCTGAAAAAAAGAGCCCAGAGAATGAATCAAAACAGAAACTGCAGGTAACTAAACCAAAACAATGAGCTGAAAGACACTAAAATGCTTTACCCGTGTTTAGTGGAACTTCAAATTTGTTTAAATAATAAAGTTTGTCTTGAAATTACACATGCAAGCACAGCCAGCACTGTCAGACATGATTATCATTAATATGTTAAGTTACAGGTTTGGATTAGAGAGACTTAAAAGTAACTAATGAAGTAGAATTAACACCAAACTATGAAAGAATGTGATCATAACAACAAATACATAAAAAAAACATATACCATACCTGTCCTGCTGTGTCTACCAGCTGAAGATGGTACTCTTGTCCATTTATTGTGATCATTTTAGTAAACGCTGTAGTTAAAAGAAAAGACAAATTAGAAATGAACCTATGGAAACGAGAAATTAGACATTTTAATGTATGGAGAGCAAGAAATAACGCTGATAATACACATAATATAACACCGGAGTACATCTCCACTATATAGTACACTACACCCGACTGTACTGTATCTTCATTAGTGTGCAGGTCTCGAGATACACAAGATGCAACCCAGTTATAGATCCATTTTGGTACCAGTGAGTTCATTCAGCACAGAAATGTCAATATGTGCCTGGAGATGGGTCATGTAATCTACAGCAGGACTGAGGGATCGTACTGCCTGCAGCATCTCGCTGATAACGCTGACACTTCACTTTACGTTAACCATCCGGAGATTATTTATAGAAACAGACCACATACGGTACAGCTCGAGAAACGCAGGGTGTGAGTGAACATGTCGGGTAAAAGAGAAACAGCCTGAAGGGAAAGTTTAGATGCAAATCTCTGGAGTGTCTGGGAATATGTGTGCTTAGGAGGTTGATGAATTGCTGTATGTTCTCTCCTTCGGCGAAACGTCTCGTTAGAAGTACATTCAGGCAAGGTTCCCTCCGTCCAGGGTTCTAAACCAAACACCAACACCAGCTGAGTCCTCGAAAGTTCCTCAAACGAAAGTTTCCCTTTTTCTTTCTGGGTGTGAACTCGGGTGAAATCAGCTGGTGTAGTGTTTGGACACATTGGTTTGTTGAGGGAACATTACACCCCGCTGGTAAATCAGTGTTATTATCTTCTTATGTTGTAGAGTCACCAGGATGCACATTTCAGATGATAAATGCAACGTTTATGTGAAAACACAAAGAGAAATATCGTATAATAACATAAAAACTTAAAGGAAGATTATTTCACTTCTGCATCGCTCCATTATTAAGTGTAAAATGAGTAAAATATGAAACCCGAGCTAGGCTACGTAATAACAAACTGATATGATGATACTGCAGAGCTACAAGCGCCATCAATCAGTTTATCGACCAAAAATTTTGATCATTTTTGTAATTTTTTAAGCACAGCTGCTCAAAGTGTGTTAAAAGGACGTTTTGCCTCGCCACTGTCGCCAAGTTCTAGTTAATGTTGGGAACTGTTGAGCCTCCGTACATGATATTATATATTTGGCGCTACATAAATAAAACTGAATTAAATTGCTAAAGATTCTCGAGTTACAGCTTCTCAAATGTGATGTGTTTTTTTCTCTCTTTTACATCACTGTGAATGAAATATTATTAAGTTATGACAACGTCAGCGAGGACTCTGCGAGAAATGTGACGCCCATTTTTTTGTGTTGCACCAAACAAACACTGGGGGAAAATAATCAGTAGATTAATCAAGAGTGAAAATAATTATTAGTTGCAGCCGTACAGTTTATGTTGCACGGTATACGACCGCTTGTTATCGTATGATCACAACTTAACCGTCTCCATGGCAACTGAGTGACTCCATCCACTGAGGAAGGCCACAAGATGGAGCTGAAAGCTTTGGAAGCAATAAGTACGCAGAGTTTGTAATGAGATAAAAAATAATATTGATTATTCGTGTGTCTTTTTCTTCAGCATCGTTCTGAATTTGTGCTCTATGACAACAACTGGACTTGACTTTGTCCAACTAGGAGCCTGATTTTGTTTTTTTCCCCCCCACGTGAATCACACACAAGAGAAAACTCTGGGCACAGGAGGTGAAGTGTTAAAAGGATAATAACGCCTATTCCTCACAACAAAGACATGTATTGCACACTCAGGGTTTCCCCACAGTGTTTCACAGCAGAGGTGGGCCACCTTGTCTGAACACCACCTCTGCTGAGGTCATAAAAAATACATACACTTTTATAAAATACACCATGAGGAGGGGGGGGGGGACACAGAGATGCTATTAAAACAGTCATCTAAGCAAGAAGATGCATCAGGATCTGAGCGGCTGACCGTTTCCACTACGCAGTTTCCTGCGGGGAGGAAACCCAGTTTGTGTATCGGGGTTTAAATCTCCACTTACTGTTCTCTATTGTTGGATCATAGGAGTCGACAAACTGGCCTTCCACAAACTGAATTGTCAAGGAGGACTTTCCTGAAAAATACAAAGGACACAAACGTTGTTTATACTGTATATACTATCACATCCACCTACCTCCTGTGCGTACCATGTTTATTTCATCATCCTTTGTCCTCTGCGTCATATTATTCTTATATATTGTTACATATATACATATTTATATCCATACATGGCAATTTGAGGTTTGCTTTTAGGTTTATTCATGTATATATCTGTGTGCCTACATTGAGATATTCCTTGTTTGCGCAATAAAAGTGATTCTGATTGTGAAAAGGCTTCACAAGTTAACCAAATATCGGTTTGCACTAGTGCTGATCACACGTGCTGCTTGTGAAACTGAATTAGTGGCTGATGAACACGTTTCCATTATGAAATAATCGTTAAAATAACGGAAATACTAGAAGAAAAAAAAACTGTGACACAACGCAGCCTCCCTGTAGTAGCACTGTAGGGGATGCTTACTCTATATCAGCTCGTTTGGAGTAGCCAGCCATGAACACAATCAAAGTATGGGGAATATCAGATGAGGGTTTGGTGCTGGGCCTTCGGCAGCGCTATCCGTGTGTGCCATCTTGCCCATCCTCAACATCCCTTTTCACCGCATACACAAAAAATTGCGCTCCTTTGGTTTCTAGATGCGATCGAATACAAACTGCACAGTAATGCGTCAAATCCTGAGCTCCTCCAGGCCTTCGCGCAGGAAGCATGGCCACACACTAACGCAGGGTTAGGGATCACCATCAATATGGAGTATTAAAAATATCTATCTTTAGCACATTATTGGAGGCCTCATGTGCTAAAAAAAAAAAAAAAAAAAAAGAGGCCGAGTCTCACCTGGCAGCGCTTTGAGATGTTGCGTGTCAGATCCTACTCCCTATAATTTAAGTCTATTATAGGAGGCGTAAACCGCTCTTATAATGGGGTTTAAACTGACCCGAAAAGGCCGCAGATATTTAGCATCAGTGTCTCATCCGAGGCCCACATGTCTGCGTGTCTTCAGGTCTGAACTCACCTACGGATCTGTACCCGAGGATGGCGATTTTTCGTGATTTCGGCTGCGGCATATCTCGTTCTGGTTATCGCATCTAGTCCTCGGGGTGTACCGCAACCTCCAACCGGAATGGCATCCAAATTCAGGGGGCGCAGAGATTCGACATACAGCCTCCAGATGCCAGCGGGAATCCCTCTTTCTCCTTTGAGCCGCCTGTGGGTGAATTTACGTCCGCGGAGCGTACATAAAACGTTATTTCAGGTCATATAAAGAAAGCATGGAGTATCTGTAGATCTACAATAACTGCGTCACTCCCCTTTGCGATGTAATGAATTAGTAATTACTGCTGCGTCCTGATTGGACGCGCGCGGGGTGAAGGCGGGCGTCCGTGCCTGTTGTAAAACTCTTATTGGAGGAGACGGCTGTCCGTCACGCGATAGTGCCAGCTCCCTGGAACGTGATTGGCTGCGGCAGGCATTATGACGTGCTGGGTGGTCGAGTGCAGTGTCATTCATATGTATAGGGTCAGAGAGCAGAGGCTGACTGCAGCACACACACACACACACACACACACAACACACGCAATTTTGCACTAATGGAAATTATTTTAAAATATTTTTATTATCTAAATTCATATTTATTATAATTATTTTATTTTACCTGGAGACACGTGATTGTTATGACCTCTATAAATAAATAATATTGTAAAATAAAATAGTATTCATCATACAGTTCTCACAGTGGTATGTACTATATAAAATTACTATGGAGATGACTCTTAAGATCACTATAAACCCATTATTTAGTACCAACGATACATTAGAAGACTTGCATGATGGGTATAAACCTTATTTACAACCCTACTGTACAGGAAGTACAGAAGTAGTAGTCATCATGTGACATTTACAGGCAGTAATGGAAGAAGTACTCAGGTCTTTTTACTTCAGTGAAGTAACAATACCACACAGTGCAGAAACAAGAAGAAGTCCTGCATTTAAAGGGCCAGTGTGTAAGACTGAGGGCATAACATTCATAACTATGTTTTCATGTTTAATCACCCGGAAATAAGAATCTGTGTGTTACTTTAAAATGATCTTTTTATATCTACAGTGAGAACAGGTCCTCTTTCATGGAGACTGCCATGTTGAAACACTGTGTTACTACAGAAGCCGAGAAGGAGACTGCAATGCAGAGATTACTACTATCTACTTAAAGAACCAAATATACTGGAATATGTGTATAGGATTGTAATTATTGATGCATTCATGTGTACATCACTTTAATATTACAGTAAGAGGGGAGCTCATTTTTTTTATTTATTTATTTGTATATATACTGTGTACTACTTTGTATACTAGTAGGTAAAATGTTAATGATGTAATAAATTATTATATATATTATATAATAAATAAATTTGTATTCATATTTTTTGTCAAATAATTTGGGGGCATTAATCTTAATCTACAGAATAATTAAATTCATTAATAAATTTTGGCTGTCCAATCAAATAAAGCAATAAAAAATAAATGAAATAAATCAATAAATGTGGTGAAATAAAAAGTATTTGCCTGTTAACTGAAGTGAAGTAGAAATATGAAGTAGCAGAAAATGGAAATACTCAAATAAAGTACAGTACTTGAGTAAATGTATAGTTACCACTGATTACAGGCAACAGTATAAGGGATCAAAATAATAATTAATACCACATACATCAACAGTACATTTTCATTTTACAATTTTATTCTGTTTCTTTTTATATTTTATTCTATAATGCTGTTGTATCTCTGCCATGAGATCATGCACAAAGATCTACTATCATTCTTACTGTAAATCCAATATTACTGTACTTCACCCGATGATTTGAATAAACAGGCTACAGTGGAAACCTACTATCACTGTCCAGCAGATGTCCCCATAACACCACTTATATCTCACACAGCAGCCTCCTCCAGTACCAGCAATGTCAGTGCTAAATAACTATAGAAACATCACCGTCTAATTAATGTTTATTTCCATGTTTTGTTTTTGGTTCAAACGGTTTCTCGAGCTGAGCATTGCAAGCTGTACCTCAACAACCTCACGCATAAATCAGCCTGCGCACATCCCTGATTATCTGAGCTGATAGTGCCCTCCATTATAGATGTTAAAATACCCAGGTCTTAATATAACTGTGGCCTTAAACCAAACCACAGGCATGCAACAATACCATAGGAACTCAGGCCACAATTAGTGGGTTAAGCCCATAGGCAGACGCTGGAATTCAAGGCAGGCGTGGCGAAGGTGGTGAGATGAGAGAGTCCTTTTTTTGGTTTTTAAACTGCAGTTTGTCAATCACTTCTTAGGATGCATGTCTGCAAAACTAAGTTTTCTAATGATTTTTTAGACGCAGTTCGAATGCCAGTTGTGAGAGTTTTGCTGCAAAACTCTTGAAATAATTACACACTCCCTCAAAAATAGCCTATGCACCCATGGGTGTGCAGTTTTTATTGCCCTGTGACCAACGAAATCCCCTGTTTCCCCATCACGTCCTGGGCCATTACTACTTAATCACAGAACTGTCCAACTCCCCGTCAGTAAGACCCGAATGTTTTGCCTCCACACACACTTCTCAGCACTGGAGACAAAAAAAAAAAAAATCACTGGTGTCAGCAATAGGCGATTTGTTCTGCATGACATTGGGTGTCAAAAAAAAAAAGTAAAGCTCAACTGAAATGGCTGAAGGGTGCCTGCAATCACCGGATACGCACACACAAATACACACTCATACGCATGAACGCTGTCACTTTCTCTGCAACTTACAGACACACACACACACACACACACAGAGGAAATTATGATGACCAAGAATAGGTCACATTGCTAATACAGCCATGTTCTAGCCAGGGATTACAGTGTGCTGACATAGGCCAACAATAAATACCCCCATGCAAGAACAACAGGTGTCTGACAAGATTGTTTCACTTTAATAAAAGGCTTACACAAGCCTCAGAGAAATGATACATTAAGCTCTTTTAGACATGTTGGCCTTTTACTGTTTCATCCCTCATGATTGGAAAATATCTTTTTTCCCCCACCCCAACAATTAATCTCACACAAACGAGAGGGAGATGTGATTAAGGTGGCGGCGATGTGTCATGAGATTCATATTCTTGTCACGAACTGTGTTGCAGGTTTAAAAAAAAAAAAAAAATCACTTTAGATTTCCAGTCTCTAATTTCTTTAGCAGTGGACCTGCAGCTGGAGCTCGTGTTTCTGAACCCTGGGTGTGTGTGTGTGTGTGTGTGTGTATGTGTGTGGCACCAGCGCCAGCCTCTTTCAACTCACTGTGAAAGCACCCCTGGCTCTGTTAGTATGCCAGCCTGAGCGCCAAGCAGAGCGAGTCAGCCACATCCTCCAGCTGGGTCTGTGCCACCAACGGGCACCTGGACCCACTCGCAAAAACCTCATGAAACGGAATGCATATAACTCAGGAGGAGTGCATCCGCGTTGCATCTTTCAGCAGCGATTCTTTATGCCCGCCCGATACCCAGAGGACGCCCGTTGCACCTGTATTTCACTCATCTCTGAGACTTTTATCCGCCTATCGGATGCAAAGGGGCCTTTTTTAGCTGACAGATCCACACTTCAGGCTGTGCCTCAGCTGTTGGACCGTGTCCAGAGTCACACAGGCCTGAAAGACAGCCATCGTTATCCAACTCTCACAAGGTGTCATTGTGGGGATCCAATGATTACCATATCAGCACCACATGAAACATTTATGGCTTGCTGGCAGTGGTGGCCTGGCAAGCATCCTAATTTCCAGAACAGAGCTTGTCAGATCCCATTGTTTCAAGGTCTGGTGACATGAACAGAACTTGTTATGAAACTGTGCTGTCACTTGGGGTCAAAATAAAAACTTTCTCCACCAGGCCATCAAACTTCAGCTCAAGTAGACAACTCACTTCAACATATACACACGGCAGCCTTTGCAATGAGGCGGCCTGTTGAAACTACCCGTGCTCCAGCCTCACTTTTATCCTGCTGTTTGCAAACCCCCTCATGCAAGCATAGTGCTGCTACAACTTATAATATCTAACAAGCATGCTGGACTGTAAACAGTCTGATCACGGTGCTCCGAGATTAGTTTGCTAAACAGACTATGTTTAATTTACTTTTCAAGTTGCTGAGGCAGAAATGAAGTTATCTAGAAGCAGGCGTCAAAGCCGATTCCGGACTCTATTTTCTGGTTGTATCGGTGTGAGTCAAGCCACAAGCCAGTGTCCTAACTGTGTTGTCTGGACTTTGGGAACTTGCCCCAAAGTTAATGCTTCACTCTCTACATTGATGACTCATTGTTTTCTGAGTTTTTTCTTTATCCAATTTAAGTCTAAGGGGTTTGTAAAAACCCCCTTGAGGCAAATTTGTGATTTGTGATATCGGGCTATATAAATAAAATTGACTTGAATCACAGCCTCACTTCACCAAGCTGTTCGCAGCCTGTGCTGTGCATATTATGAGACGATGTCTTGGGTGTCTTCAATCTGTGTGTTTGCGTGCTTGGCAACGGCAATTAGCTTTTAGGCTAGCTATGCCAGATCTGCTTGTAGGCGATGTCTTGGCGTCATCTACGTGCTTTTAGTTGCAGTGATCCATCCTCTAACTTTCCTGTAACGGGTGAGCTCATTTACCCACCTAACCCTAACCACTTAGGCTCCATGCCTAACCCTCAACCGCCTAATCTTTGGCTGACCACATCTCATCCATATACCAGCTCAACATGATGCCTCCCAGATGGTTATCCTAACCTCAACCACTCTGGCTTCTCGCCTAAACTGAACCACCGCATCGGGACAATAAACCAACTCACCTCCTGCTCTCTTGTACGCGGTGACAGTACACTTGATCAGGTTGATTGAGAGTTAATGTGATAACCCATAATCATAATCCTAAACCGAACCCTGACCCTAACCCTTGTGTTTTCCTGGTGCTTCCCCTCCATTTGTCTTAATGTCTGTCTCTCTCTCCGTTGTGTAGGGTGCTGGGTTTGGCCTCCAGTTTTACTCTCACCTCCCCACCTCACCACCTGTGCTTCATCTACCATTCGACTTCCACTGCATGAAGCACCGGTTCAACCTTCCAGTCTGTGCCAGATTGTTCAGTCTCCCTCATTGTAACAATGCTACAGCCAGCCCTGTACTTCTTCTTGTACCTTTTCTCTTTCGTGAACTCCTCGTGCTCCAGTTAAAACCTCTCTGCCATCTCCCTGCCACATCCAGCTCTGTATCGTCTCCGCACCTGCACGCTTGGATTCCAGCCACCGCCAGCCCTGCACCACCCAGGACACCCTGTCACTGGTTCCCCCACCTGCACTGCACGTTCCCTTTGTGAAACCAAATGTGATTTAGTCTCCGGTTGTTGTTTGCCCCACTGAATGCTCTACAGTCCTCTTTAACATTATCAGTGTTGGATTGAGCAGGATATTTCTCCCTGGGTCATTGCTACTCCTTCCGAACAATCTCAGGTCTGAAATTAATTGATTAGTTAATTATTTCAAAATAAAAGCTCTTTTTACTTTGTAATCTGCAAACTTAGTTCATAAACTCCAACAAATGAGCAAACCCTGACAATAAGACGAGTTATTTCCACAGTAAAGAACAAATCACGCTGAGTTTTTTTCTCCTGCAGATTCGATCTGCTTTGTTTTTCTTGTCTCTGATTGCATTTGATTGTTTTATATTGCTCTGAGGGCTACATGCATCCAACTCAACCCTGCACGTGTTACGTTATATTCCCCTCAATGGTTGTGGGGGTGATTCATCATGCATGCAGGAATTTATCATGCACGTTTCATTCATTTGATTCTGCATTCCCTTGGTGGGATGAAGCGCCTCACAGGGGAATAGTGGCTGGTGCCTGGCCCACACGCAGTATAGATACCTCACATATAACAGGAATCTAGTTGGGTTCCCAGAAAGTAGGCTGTAGGTATAATCCTGCTGACTGTTTCAGTCAGAATTCTCCTCCCTTATCTTCTGACACTATTTTGCAGGGGCATTATCGCTGCAGCCTCGGCTCAGGAAGATTGCGATTGGTTTAAAGGGGTACAAGCCAGCCTCCAGCATGATAATGGTTTGACTATGGGAGGCGTCAGACTCTGCAGAAGTTTATTACTGTCACTGCACAGTCTCTGCTGAGCTTCCATGGAGCGACGAGGTCAGAGCCTCAACTCCAAATAAATCAGCCGATCTCATTGCCTTTGCCACTCCCAAAGCATTGACAGTTTATCTCCTCGTCATCGTCATCATCATCAGTCTACAACCATGCTCACTGTATTGTTTTTGTTTAGCACTCAGTAGCCTGTAGTAGTGGCAGTGAGCAGGTGAGACCCAGATAGTCCGCTCGATGGTACTTCATCACCCCGCTTGTTGTTGTCACAGCCACAATTGGTTTGTACTCCCCATCTGCTGCATCAGCAGAGTCAGGACTGATTTGGTCACTTTGGAGCCCAGTTAGCTTTGCTCACTGCACTTCCCCGTTGATTCCAGCCATCATTACAAATGGTATCTTTATGCGGTGGAGTTAACCCGGATAGTACTCTCCCCTGGGTGCCTTTATTATCTATTCATCATGTTGTCCCAGTTTATCCCAAGATGAATCTGGCTGCTTCACCGCAGATCTAACTACAGATACCTGGCATGTGGCCTGGGGAGAGAGATTAGGAGATTACAAGATGCTCAGCGGAGGTGCTTCAGTTAGGGTTGATAAGGAGGTGAAAAATATTCTAAGAAGACGTAGAATGGTTATGAATTTGTGTTTGTGATCTTTAAGTACCAATTTGTCTTCAAAGGAGGCTCGAATGTGCGATAATTACCATGGCGACAATTTGCACAACCTGCCAGGGGGACAGCCTCAGCGTGTCCAATCAGGTAAATAAATGAACATTCGAAACATCGAACTGGAATGCTCTTGGACTCGTATCCAGACTTGTTGGACACTCCCTCAAATTTCCTCCCTGTTATTTGCATCGCCGAGTAGTAATCCTTTGTGTCACCTGGAGCTTTGGGAGGAGCGGCGATGCAAGCCAGTTTCCAGATGGTTATTCTAACGTGTGACATAACCTCTAATTTTGACAAAAAAAAAAAAAAAAAAAAGCACTTCCACTTCCATGGACTCCATTAGCTGTGCCGGTGTGTACGCGTGCACAAATGGAAAGTGGAAAGTGTCCAGTGGTGTGAATATTCACATCTGCACCTGCTGAATAATAGACGATTATCAGCTCAGGTGGCTCGCCATCCAACCCTTATTCACATGCTCTTTTCCATTTCATGCTGCTAATTTTGTCTGGAGGACTCAATAGGCTTGCAAAATGCATATTTCTTGTCTCTCAGACCCGATCTTGTCTTGTATTCTGTCTAAAGAGGGAACATATTCTTCAATAAGAGTGCTGGCTTCAGGGAGTAATGTGTCTGCAATATAGACTCTAAAGAGCCTCGGGTCTTGGCAGGTACTCCTTACATTTCACCAGGACAGAGACACCTACGGCAGATTCTGTGGCAGCGAGGCCATACATCATCTGTCATCGCCAGAAGCCTCTACAGTAATGAACAAGTAATAATGGTATATATCTTGAACTTGAGTCTCTAAAGGTAGCTCATCCAGAGTCATTATTGTGCAACATAACCAGATGAGCTTTCTCAAATGAGATCATTTTTGTCACCCTGAGGACTGGAGGGTGTAACTGTTCTCTGAGTGAATAACTCATCCTCATTTGGTGCTAATGGGACTCTGTATTAAGGTGTTGCGCGAATGCAAGAGGAATGGCAAATCCCATTTTCTTGTAATTTGAATCTCAAGCTGTTTCCACACATCTGTTCCTCTGGTACACAGGAAGAGTCATTTGGGGGAGGCGAAGAAAAAAAAAAGCATGCACGGGATATAAAAAAAAAAAATAGCCCTAGGATTTAATGAAGATTCATACCTCACCAGATTATGACGAAGTGTTAGGCGATGGTGTGTTATGGAGAAGTATGTCATGATGACATCTCTCTGTCACAGAAATGAGCACTACTCCCTCTGTCCATTCATCCACCTACCGTTCTAGCTTCTATCCCACCCCCTCCCTCCATCTGTCCATCCATCTCAGCTTTTTCCAGGTATTTCAATGCTACAGTTAACCCATAATGAGGGATATGCATATTGAAGCCGGCGGTTTTTCTGCATATTTGACAGCATGTGTTCTGTGCCTCTTCGGGGGGCCCATGGTGGAGGGGGTGGGGGTGGGGGGGGACTCTGACGGTTACGGCTGAGGTGTCATTTCTCATGTAAATAGACGGTGGCAGGATATAGCAATCCTGCTGTTTGTGAAATCAGCCGCGGTACACATATGCACAAGATCAGCATTACAGATCTCCTCCTAAACACCGAGGGCAATATAAAGACATCGTCTTGGACCAGTCACCCAGGAAAACACAGCTTCCAGACAGACTTACAGCAATATGAAGCTGTCCACATTTACTAAACAATGTCTTGCTGCACAAGCAAGGCTGCCTGAACGGGCAATGCACACCCCAACAGCCCAGTGTCTCCTGTGTCCAATTCAGCAAACACATGATTCAACCTGTCATTCATAAGTGCTGATGTAGCCGTGCTCACAGCACAGCCACCGAGTCCCCAGAGTTGGATATCACTGCTAACTGTCATCCGAGTACTTTGATTACTGGACTGGGAGAAGAATGATGACTAAGGCCACTCTAAGTCCTGGTCAGACTCTGTAATGCTGTCGAGGAAAGTGGATCAAGTCCAAGGTCCCATTTACACCCCGTACGTTTATATAACGTGTTCCTGGCTCGTGAATGTAGACGTCTCCTGTTGCAGAAATAATGTTAATCACTTGAGTGACACCGTTTAGAGAATGATTAGTGCCGCAAGAGAAACATGGATGAAAATAGTGTTTATTTTCAAAGGCAAAAGACAATTACTGTCCTTTTTTTGACCAAATAAATGTAAAAAAGTATGATATGAGGATACAGATATGAGGTATTTTGTGTTTTTCAAGTGTTCCTGTGAAGCATCTATCACTATAAGCTGGTATAACAATATAATATAGCCCAGTTATAATTATAGTAAGTATGTCTTCATACTTGCACAGTGTCCACTATTTATAAATGCTAAGTAGATAGATGGGAAAGAGTTTCTTTCTTCCCACAGGCAGACAAAGTGTTAACAACAGCAAAACATAAAAACAATCTGCATATTGCACATATATCCATGCACACTTTCCACCTTTTATCTCTGCCGCTACTGAACCTCATTCAATATCTACCTCTCTACTTCACACACCCACTATAGTCACTGTATATATCCATATGTAGCATATGCACATAGGCCTCCAGGTCTGTTGCACTCTGTCTGCGTGTTTATTGTCAGATAGCACTGTCTAAACGTACTGCACTTTATGTGTTTGTGTTTTGTGTGTGCACTTTATATTAGTCCTGTCTGTGCTATGTTTTATGTTTCATGTAGCACCGTGGTCCTCTGCAAAAACACTGTCTCGTTTCACCCTGTGCTGCGTATATCAGGACGAGAATCACCTTTATTGGCCAGGAGGAATTTGACTCCGGTTACACGATGCTCTCAGCGTACGTACTTAGACGTAAATACATGTAGACAAAAACAAGGAGCTAAACAATCATGAAAGAAATGTATCTGTATATATCAACAGACAGTATGTACAGCAAGTATGGTTTATACAGCAGGCGGTGTCATGTACATGAGGTAGATATTTCAGTATACATTATATATATTACGGTATACAGAGTATGTATGGCATGAACAGGTTGCTTGTGAATAATGATATTTACATATTAAAAGACCAAAAACTAAATGTAAACAATGAGAATAATAACTTATAATATACACACGTTGCACAGAGATCGTTCCTGAAAATAAAACTCATTTGACTCAAGGTAAATAGACAGAAATCACCAAAAAACAATAAAGAACTAGACCAAAATAGACAAAATAAAGTGTAAAATAGAAAATGGAGGACAGTACTGTAACAGTAAAAAGGTTGAATTAAAGTGTTTAACAATCTGAGGTATGGTTGCACTCAGCAGCTCAGCGTACACGCTGTACCGTACATTCTGTACATCTACTGCATGTCTGTCCTGTAAGAGGAGTCTCTCCCTGGTTAATCTTCCCGAAGTCTTTCATAGCTTTCTTCCCTGCAAAAAGTCAAATCAAGTCAATTTTTCATACACACAGCGGGCTTTACAGTCTGTACAGAACACCTTCCAGCGTGACCCTTCAATGGGGAAAAATGGAAGAAAGGTGGCGCAGTCAGCTTGAAGGATGTGTTGTGGAGCCTCTGTTACGTGGACTGATGCTCTAAGGGGAGAAGGTGTCACATGCTGTACAGACTGTAAAGGCGTCTGGGACAAACTTGTGATTCAGGGCTTGACCTCAGTCAAGTCACTCAAGCATTGTTACATAACACACTATTGGATTATTATTACGGATGCAACTGCTGAAGTTGGACAAGGGGGAGTTCCACATCTTATGTTTTGTCTGTAAAACCTTAATCTGTTTGGTAATTTGCAATTAAGGATGGGAATTAATCTAAAAAGTATATTATCTTTCTCTGAACTGTAAAGTACTGTAGAACTATTCAAATGTGAGCTAACTACAAGGAAGTCAAGGAAGTAGAACAAACAGCTCTAGTGAATGTTGAAACATACTCACAGAACTCTCTTAAGAACATTTTACCTCAGTGTTTAGGTTGCTGGGGGGAGAAAGACAAAGTCAAAAATGTAAATGAACACACAGTATAGGCTTTTACATAAAGAGAGCTCCCGCCCCTCGGGGGGGCCGCATGAATGAGTTTTTGAACAGCTGAGTTTTCTAGGAACATACTGGAATGTTCCATGTCATTTTGCACTTGAGATTAAACCGACACATGTCAGTGCATAGGTTCCACTAATACCTCTAAGAACTGTTACTTTTTTGAGAGATGATTCACTGGTTTCACGGCTGCCAACTCGGTGCCGTATCTAAGTTGAGACGAGAGATCAGGCACAAAGGCGCAAGGGGCCGACGCGAGGAGGGGAAAAAAAAAAAGTGTGAAGAGATTATAGTCAGCCCGGGGATGGCATGTGAAATATTTGAATTATTTTAAATGCAAAATACAGTACAAAAGAGAGCAGGTGTAGCTAACAAAACAAACATGCTTGTGTTCCATGTCAGGGTTCATGAGCACCGGTGTATTTCTGTGTGTTAGGGTATGAGATCATGGCAGTGACCTCAGCCTGATTGAGCTTACACAGCATCCTATCCCCTGTCCAGTCCTGCCCTCCTGTAGTGGGTGGAGCAGGAGCGGCGGAGCTATCTGTGGACTTGTAAAGTGACAGGACCAGCTGGGGCATGAAATACAGTAAGACAGGCAGTTGGTCTGGACGACGCGCACCACGAGCCACCACAGTGCTCAGTTTACAGCAGCCCGCAACTTAACTCAGCGAGGAAAAGCTCCAAGCCAAGATTCAGTGAAGCTGCTGCCAAACATCAGGAGTTCTACATCAACCTGTAGAACTGATCATGTTCTGCGTGGCTCATTCAAGAACCCCGGAGACCAATCAACAGCCATTATCCTCAGCGATCGCCCCGATGTTGGTGATTCAGCTAATCGCACGCTGACATCTTGTTACAGGCGACAAAATCAACACTACTGCGAGGACGATGGGTGGGAAGCAGTCTCGCAGTTTCTCCAACAAGGAGTTGAATGAGGTGAGTGTGAGCCAAAGGAGGAAGAGCGCTATAAGAGACGATCAGCCCAGCCTGTCCTCGGCCGCTGAGAGGATCCGCAGACACACCACAGTTCACTTTGGCTACAGCACTCTCAGCCTGGCCATGCGGGGGCTGGATGGGACCCCTACGGAGCTGTGGGAACTCAGAGAAGTGCAGAAGCTAAACCTGTCCATGAACTGCCTGTGCTCTCTGCCCCCTGCCCTGGGCACTCTGGACAATTTGGTGGTGCTAAACCTGTGGGGTAACAACCTGACCAGCCTCCCGCCGGAGATCGGCCTACTGAAGAAGCTGCGCGTGCTTTTCGCCTGCCGTAACCGCCTGAGCGAGGTCCCGGAGGAGCTGGGGTCCTGCACCTGTCTGGAGGTGCTCAGCCTGGCCAACAATCAGATCACAGGCCTCCCCGGCAGCATGGCAACCATGCACAATCTGACCAAACTCAACCTCAGCCACAACCGCATCGTTCACATCCCCACCTGCGTCTACAGCATGAAGGGCCTGGTCTTTCTCCACCTGGCTTGCAACCGTCTGGAGACGATCGCGGACCAGATCCAGGACTTGGTTAACCTGAAGATCCTCATCGTGGAGGGAAACAGTATCCACACGCTGCCTAAGACGCTGTGCTTCCTCAAGTCCTTAGAACTCCTCAATGTTGACTTCAATGACCTGCAAAATGTGCCGGTGGAATTGTACCTACTGAGCAGGCTCGGGAGGTTGGCCTGCCACCCGCTGGATAAGGGGCTTCATATTATTCACAACCCCCTCCTTAAGCCTATCCAGGAGGTCCTGCAGGGAGGACTCAGTGCCCTCTACAACTACCTCAAACCCACGTGAGGGACTACCAGTGTGTGTGTGTGTGTGTGTGTGTGTGTGTGTGTGTGCGTGCGTTTAAAAGAGTGTGTCATAATGGGACAGTTGCACGAACCTGGCATGCGGCAGTCATGCTGCGAGCGCTAGCTGTTACCACTGATGACATGAAGATACGAACGGCCGCGACTCAGCGTTGCTATTTATACTTCCTGTTTTTTATGTAATGTAAAAAGTTAAAAATAAACAAGTAAGTGTTGTGTCATGTCTAAACGTTCTGTTATTCCACGGCGAGGAGGTCACGAGGAGGTCGCTCAGCTCACGCAAAAATTCACAGGTCCACATTTGGGGTTTGAGTACTGGCCAGTCGATCTTGTTTGGCCTGCGGTGGTAAGTTCAGCTGGAGATCACCACCCCTCTCTGCTGCATTCAGGTCATGAGGATCAGGTGTGTAAAGTCAGTGGAAAGTATGGTGGAGGGAGCGAGGGAGCGAGGGGGCTTGAAGATCTGCAAAAAAATAAAAATAAATAAAAGAAAACAAAGCTCAACAGGGACTTACGCTCTGATTAAATGTTGTTCCACTCCATCAGATCAGAGCTGGGCTGCTCAGTGGCAGCTCCTCTGAGGTTGTCGGGTGTTGTGACACCAGTGATTTGAAGCGATGGAAAAAAAAAAAAAAAACTTACAGCGCATAATGTGACTGAAAAATGCTTTTTCAAAATAAAGTGAACGCGGAACTAATGCATTTAATCACATTCAATAAATCTGTTGTACTAACTGAGATCGAAAACATGCGAGTTCTGTTACATGTGTAGTCACTGTACATCTACTGCCAGTTATCACATCTAAAGCCAAAGGAGGCTGAACAAGCGGACCCTTTAACTGAACAATCATTTTCCATGAAGCTTGAAGGTCCAGTGTGTAACATTAAATTCATTGGCAACTGGCATTTTAATTTTACTGGCAAAAGTGGAATATAATACGCATAACTATGTTTTCATTTGTGTATCTTAACCTGACGATAAGAAAAATGTTTTTATTCATCTAGAATGAGCCCTTTATGCCTACAGAGGAAGCCTAATGGACACACTAAACATTGGCTCTAGTAAGGACTTCTTCAGGAGGGTTACACCCAAACCTCACCGGGCCCGTACACGGCGCGTTGTGCGAGTGTTGCATTATCAAACTCCACCGGCTCCTCCGTGCTCCATTTCAGAAATGTTAAAGTTATGTTTAAGTTAAAAATTTTACTTTTGCATTATTGAAAATGTAGCTTTTGTCAGTGGTAATATTTAAGTTATGTTCTTCTATATAAAGTAACATTTTGGCTTGTGACTAAAGACTAAATATGAGAATTTAAAAAAATTTAAATTGTTTGAACTGAATCCAAATTTTTAAATGTATTTTTACATAATTACTAAAATTAGATAAATGTGATGAGTTTATTCTGAAGTAAAACATATACTTGGATGTAATCGTAAATATTATGTTTTCCAAAACTGAAACATTTAAGTTGTAACAAAGTATAAATAGTGTATGGTCTGTATAATAATCTTTTAACTTTGTGTGACATATTTTGATTTATATATTATAGAAACACTAATAAATTTAGCTGTAACAAACTAGAGTTAGTCAGTTGATCCAAAGTATTTTTTCAGTGTGGTTAAACACCTGCACACACACTCCTCTTTGTACTCTTACAGCTAACATCAAGCTCGTGTGACATTATCTTGCAGCAGCTCCGTGACTGTGATGACTGGGTAAATGTATGCGTCCAGCTAAACCCTGTTAGCATGCCGCCGGGTTTCTCTCTCCTGTAAATCAAACAGGAGTTTGTGTCAACTTGGCTGCTCGGCTATTAATGAGGTTTGGATGTCACCACATTTTAGAAGGTCACACACATTTTTTAAAAACCGGCTCACAGTGAAGATTGAAAGTGCTCAAGACAGAGGAGACAGAAAAGTGACCTCTGTTGGCGTGTGCCGGTTACTACATTAGTCAAAGTGAACGCTGAGCTACCCACTCACCCTCTCTGTCTCTCAGTGCACACTACTACTACTACTAGACACACACACACACACTCATGATAGATGAGCCCCTCCTGAATAAGTCTTTGTCCTAGATAGTAATCATGGGACATGCTGTCAAATAAAGCACCTATAAAGATATTGCATCGATGTGAGTCAGATGACCTGAATTCAGTGCATCACTGTTGTGTGCTGATGTTACTATTCTAGTGCTAAAACAATACATAACGACTTCAACTGCTCATGTCACTTTGTTTAACATCGACGTGTGCACGGGGAAGGCCGCTTCAAATCTGATAACCAAACTAACGTCGAGCATACACAAACACTCTTCGGTGTCCAGTCAAGTACAGCACGGCCGTGACAATTAATTAAAATGATCCGTTGCAGTCTGGCAATCAACCTCGCTCACTAGCGGTCAGCTGTACACCAGGGAACACCCCATGACTGCAGCGAGCGGGCTTTGTAAGATTTGCTGATCCCGTCTAATTGCCGCGTGCTCCGATAACTTTGCTTTATAATGAGACACGGCGCGAGATATAACAACTGGGCGAGCACAGATTGCCACCCGCGTTCCCCACTCGAAGGTGTTTTGCATGCGCAAAGCCGGAACTTTGCAAAACAGTTTAGCATCACCAGCAGCAGCCAGTGACTTCCCATAATGAAGGACAGCTAATCAATCTTGTATTGAGCTTTTGACAATCAAGGCGCGGGATAATCACAATGGAATTAAATGACAAAATCACTGTTGTCTGGCAGCCGCATGAGGAGAGGCTTAATAAGTCTTTCTTTGGAGTGCAGTTTAAGTTCTGTGATTTATTCAGTGACGCCGAGACTCCTCACACGGGGCGAGGTGACTGGCATTTATTGACAAACAGCATTATACTCACCACTTATGTCAATTACTACAAAGTGTTATTTAGCTCGTCGCTCTTATGTTTAACTGATTTAAACTGTTCCTGCGGAGAGAAATATGAAGGAGAATAGATTTGCTGAAGGCCAACAGGTTCGTCCCTGGCTGGTGACGGCGCTCCATGATGAAATGTCAATATCTCCTATTCAGTAGCCCAGGATGTTGTTTAGAAATCATCAACAGTGAGTCACTGAAACAGTAGGCCATGTCACAACCTTTGAGGCCTAAATATGGAATCTTTTGATCCCGGGCCTGGCATCAATTTTGGAGCCGCTTCCTTTCCGTCCAATCAGTGTGATGTCACGGCTTTTCTGTGTCTTGCTTTGAGAGCGTGATGAAAGAAAGCTTGTGAAAGGTTACTGAGAAAAAAGAAAAACAGTGGCAGGCCAACATGCAGTGTGTGTGGGCTTGTCACTGCAAATGGAGTAATGATCATTAAAAAATGTGTGAAAGTAGTTAGCGAGGCAGGAAAAGAGTCGAAATCATTAAGAATGTATAAAAAGTTTAAATAGACGAGTCAAAATAACAGGAAATGGTTCACTTAGATCGCTACAAGTAGAGTAAAAGAAATGGACGGACATTGAAACAGTTAAACTAAAAACTAAAAGTAATGATCAAGATTTTGAAATATTTAGAATAGTGTAGCTAAAAATATGCTGACAATAAATGGCAGTGATCCTATAATTAACAGATAAATGATAGTCGTTCAGGCCAGTGCCTGAAAGGTGTTGGTTAGCTCAGCTTGGTTGAGGATCCGCCCCACGTACGAAGGCTCGGTCCTTGCCACAGCGGCCCGACCTGTGTCACTCTTTCAGCTGTCTCTGTCATAAAAAGCTTTAAAAGGCCAAAAAAAATCTTTAAATGCATCAATAATTGAAATAGTTACCAATAGCTGTGAGTCATGGCTTGACATTGAAACAGGCAGCTAAATTAACAGAGAAAATGTTGAAACAGTTGTGATGGAATGACAGTGAACTTGTTAAAGAAATGGATAAATGGTTGTTAGTTAGATAAAAGTAACATTTTGAAGAAGTTAGCTAGAAACATTCTAATTGATTATTCAAGCCTCATAAATGATGAATAAATGGTTCACAGTTGTCTATAAGTTGGCTGATGGATTAGTTGAAATAGTTAGTTAGATAATAAGGTATTAATGAATGTTAAATAGCTAGCTTCTGACGCTGTATGATCGGTACGCAGACTCACCAAAACATAAAGAAATTCAATATAAAGATTTTATATGAAAAAATAACATCACAAATGCTGCTTGGTTCATGTGACGAGGCCGTGGACGCACAGGAAAAGCAGGATATCACCGTTGTTGTTATTATTGGCATCTTTTGTTCCACGACTTACACGGACTGTGTTTATGGAGAACCACTGAAAAACATCCCTCAGTCACACACACTCACACTCAGCCTGTTTGCATTCATCACAACAATGATGCTATCCATTCACTCCTCCGTCCAATCGGAGGAGTTTACATTCTCATCAATTCCCATGACAGCTCTGCTCAGTCTGGTATTCATGCATTCCTGGCTACATAACTGTTGCAGCCGAGACAATAAAGACCACAAAAGACATGTTGGGTGCTCCTGTGAAATGCTTCAGTCATTGTCATGTAGAAAAACAACCGGAGCCATATATCCTTGACAACACGAGGTCATTTTGAGACTAAATGTAGACTCATGTCAATCTGGCTGCATTTTAATTAGCCACGAAAAACTGCTGGTACAAGTGAAATCGCCATGTGTGTTTATGCATGCAAAAACAATAAGGCAATGACATTGGTGTCGACTTTGCCATTAGTTGCCTCTGTTTGATACTGCTGTGAGTTTACCCGGACGTTATTTGCACTTCCCAGATAAGACTCTGAAGATTTTCCACAAATATTTGCACATGTGAAAGTAAGGCGTCATCAAATGTCCATCAAAAATGTGCGTCCCGTTTCCTCAGGTCAACCGATCATAAGCGATCCCTCTAACAGGATCAATGAGTGAGTCTGATCACGAAGGACACGCAAGGTGAACCATGATTAAGAATCCGGCTGGCAAAGATTTGGACGAAATATTAAAGTTAATAAATGGAGGTGTCAAGTTGAGCATGAAAAAGGCTTGTAGAGCACATTTGGTGTTGTGATTTACTGGTGATCAATGAAATATGAAATTATGCATTACAGCCTGGAAACTATTTCATCACAAGGTCCATTTAGTGACTCATCACGTCGCATGATCTTCATCAGTTTGCTCAAATCGTTGTGGAATAGATTTTCATTGTTCATGGGTTTGAAAACCGAGGTTTAAATTTGGTATTCTTTAATTAATCTGTCATCAAACTTGATACATATAAAAAAAAAGGCCAAAGGTTCATGTACAGCCTTCATAATAAGTGATGGCAGCTACTTAATAGCATTTGATTACCTTAATGAGAATTGCTTATAATGATGATGATCATTTTTGAACTGAAGATATATTTTAAAAGTCTGCTACAGAAGATGACATTTATAAAATCAGGTTACAGTGAATGGATTTTCACATCTGTGACTGCCACTGACAGTTTTGAAATTATTTTTCAAATAAGTCTACTTGATTTTCTGTTATTAGCGTTTTAGACATTTTCAGTTTCATATTGAGGTTAACACAGGGTCAACAGAACAACACAATACAGCACGACACACCGATGTGATCCAACAGCTCTGCCATAAACTTGACTTTCATGACACTATCAGAGAGATATTCATTAAGCTATTATGTTTATTATTGAGGCTGCAGCTTGCAGTAGAGTTAAACCGGAGTTCTGCATTGTACTGAAAGGTGTTTCAAATATTTCAGCCACCCTATTTTCATACACAAGAGGGCCAAAATATTAGAAACACCTTCCTCCTGTACACTCCAGCACTGACTACGACCTCAGAATTAAACATAAAGTAGAATTATCACTTCTCTGACAATGTCAACAAAAACTGAAACATTATAAACTGTAAAAGTCAAATTTGTTGTGTTGGATCACGTTGGATTGCACACGTGCACCTAATGAAGTGGCCCGGTTGGTTACTTTATGATAATCACAGTTGATAACTGTTAATTTTTAAATACCACCTTAAATGAATGATAATTTAAGAGTCCACAGGTTCCTGATTGTTCCTCCTTACCTCTACTAACTTCTGCGTCCACACCTGCTCCAAACGAGCGTCAATGGAGTCACGTTCACGAGGAGGAGGAAGAGGAGGGAGAGGAGGAGGGGACACCTTCGCCTGTCCTCTCACCCACAGGCGGGGGCCCATACGCGCCCTCTACCGGGCAGATAGCGCGCACACAGCCGCCGCTGCTCTCTTGGAGCTGCTGGACCACTCAATCCACGCGTAATTCAGGAATCGGGACTCACTCACACATTCCTCCTCCAAGTGTGGAGCAAGCCGGCAAGGAGCAGCCGTGTCGGCGACAGTGCCCTCTCTCTCTCTCTCTCACACACACACACACCTCCGACAAGCAAGCCAAGAGACGGAGGGAAGGGAGAAGGCACTTTTAGATTTAACACTCCCAAAAGTCTAGGTAGGATTCAAGTTGCAATAAAGAAAGAAGAGTTGCCAGTTAACCCCGCGGCTGGGGGGTTAACGCTACGACGGCGCTGTCGACATGGATAAAGTTATCAATTGCTTGTTTGCTGCAATAACCCTGCTGTTGTCCGCCCGAGGGGAAGTTTTTAAAGGTAAGGAGGATTACCTGGAGATGTTTGCACGTACAGAACATATGCGCAGTCCTGTTTGGTGGCACAGCCGGGTGACGAAGTAGTGGAGCTGGGGCTGGAAAGGACACTTAAACTCAGTTTGCGCACCGTGTTTTAAGGCTTAAAACTGTTTTTTTTTTGTGTGTGAAATGACGCATGTGTGGCGCAGCGAAAGTCGCGCAAGTTACATGATGTTGGCATTGTGTCGGCAACATCTTTAAAACATGTGCTGTACAGTGAAAGAGAGTGTCACATTATAGCCGATTCAAACGCTGGACATTCATCAGTAGTTTGTTGTCACCTTTTTTTTTGCGCCGCTGAGCGCGACGAGCAGGTGCGCTACGGGCACTCGAGCAACTCAATGCCGCGATTTACACGAGTGATAAGGCGTTCATTGTTAGTCTTGATAACTTGCTGTCTAATGTGATTAACCCGAGAGGACCCACGCCACAAAGTGGCACTGGCATGCGCGGTGTTTGGCTGTGTACGGCGAGGCGAAGCCGAACGACACCTCGTTTCACTGTGAACTCCGTGTGAACTTCATTTCCAGCGTCTCGGAGACCGTGTTGGCATGCGTTGCAGCCACTTTAACGTGTAAAATGCCCAATGTGGGTTATATTCGGTGCATTCTGTTCATCCCAGGTGTTTGTTTTTTCATCTAAAGTGCAAAAACAATCCAGCTTCTGTGCGTAATGTCATATTAGAAATGTCATACACCTCTATTGTAGTTTATGTGTGACATTTTCAATTTCCCTGTGCCCTAAAATAACAGAGTAGAGTTCATAGTGACACTGTTTGTGTGCACACATCTATTCCATTAAATGGACTTGTAAAAAGTGGATTTGTTTGAACAGTTTTCCTTGTTTGTAAAGAGAATAGCTGCATCTGGACGTCTCTGAAAAGTGTCATTCTTTTTTGGAGCTGCACTTTAAATTTGATGGCTGTGTTCTGTCTCACTGTCAGACTGATTTTTGTTGACGCAAAACCATAGTTGTGCATCCAAACACAGCAATCCCCCCTCCTCCTCAAATGAATGGCATTCGCACATCTGCAACTTCAGAGTCTATTCAAAGCTTTGTGTGGAGAAGTTCAGGGATTAGTACCAGATAGTGATTTGACTTATTAGAATCACTGAAATAACAGTGCAGACTTTCACTGTCAGTGTAATGGCCGCGGATTGCTCAAGGGGGACTTCACATTCAGAGTCTAATTTAGCCCCTAAAGAGGTCATTTCTGCTGTCTCCACAATGGAATTGTCTATGTGGGAAAAGGCACATTAGCCTATATTCATGCCAATCAATGTACAGACAATGAGCGTCCAGTCTGAGGGTGATCCATACTGCCAATGCAATTAGAGCTGCATTTAGAAACTTCATAAAAATCCAGAGCTCCACGCGTGGGTGCGTTTGTGACTTCACGCCCTGTGCTCTCTCTGCGGGGTGAAGTTGTGTAGTGCGATGTGTGGCTTCAGTCCTGCCTGGATGCTGTAGGATTCAACAGACGGCTGATGATTTTTTTTTTTCCAAGAGCCTGTTGGGGGCAGCATGGTACACATATAATATGATACCCACATGATGAAGTCAAGCTGCTCAGCTTGGAGGACCCGGCGAGAGTCAGACGCATAGATCAGGATTCAGATGAACTTTGGAAACGATCTGTGTCTGTGCTGTGACACACTTTGAGCTTGACCAGAGCTCTCATTCGATAAAAACAGCTCAGCTGCTAAATAAATTGCATTTTTTTGTTGTTGTTGTTTTGTCTTATAAATGTGCCTCCACTTTCTTTAAACTGGTCCTATTCACATCAGAAAATAAGTGGCCTCTTCAGATACCCAGGGGAGATGTATTAAAACGCTTTATGATAAGTAAACAGTTTTTTATGAAGCAGTATGAACACCAGGGTTCAATTTTAGTGACTGAGAACTCTCCTGCCCTGAAGCTCAAAGTAGTCCCAGTCCATTTTTGTGTGAGGTTCATCAGTCTTGCCCGCTGGCAACCTGAGGACCAGGAGATTTATCGGAGTGGGCTGCACTGCGGGGGCTCCCAGTGGTGTCGAAACCATCGATAAATGTGCTCCTAATTGCGTGTGTGTGTGTGTGTGTGTGTGTGTAAATATGTAAACCAGGAAGAAATCAATTGGATGTGTGTTCCTCTCTCTGGCTAGGTGACGGATTAGCCACACACGGATGGAGAGGCAGAGGCTAAATATGAGCCCGTTCACATTTGTTATGGAGAATATGTGATAACAGCTCATGTGATAATTAGATCACTGAGGTAACCGGAGTCTACTTCGGTGCACAGCATCAGCACCTTGTGACTGTGCAGCTTCAATTCGATCAGAGTCCTTTTTTTTTTTTGCAAGTCTTTTAATTTACCCATTAAAAAAAAGGACTCCATAATCAGGATGGCACTGTATCAGTTTCATCTCCTCCCTTTGTGAACTTGTTTATGCACCTGGATATCTGCTCTCAGTAGCACGGTGGAGATGAACTGCTCTTTTGTTGTTTTCTTTCACCCCCCCTTCCTGTTGCATTCACAATGCCCACTGGATGCTCTAGGTTCAGAGAGAAAGCAAAAAAAACAACACTATAAATCACTTGTTGTGTATGGCCGGTGCTTCTGTTTTCTACGTTATGAGGACAGCTTTTTTTTTTTTCTTTCTTTCTAGAAGGCCTGGCCTTTGATATCTATACTCTGTCTTTTGACCGAGCACATTAAATTCCAGCGAGCTGTGTGCTTTGTTATGTTTACCACCCTTTTTTTTTCTCCCGCCATAAAACCTGCCTCGTTTTCTGATAGGGGTGAGCCGCGTGTGTCGAGAATAATGCCCATGCTTGGAGTGGTAGAGCCGTAGTTTGTCATTGCAGAGTGACTGCTGCTGCTGCTGCTGCTGATGGTGTCCTGGTTGACCGATCCTGATTGCCCATCCAAGCTGTGACTAAAAGGAGTAAAACAACACATTGGCTGCTTGGGATGATAAACAGCACTTCATTTGAAGCCTGGCAATAATTTAGATAGTTTTCTCACTTATGAAATGTTTCTTCCCCCCCCCTCCTTTCTCCCAGCTGACTCTGATTTAATAGAGACTTTTCCAAAAGGTGTCCTGAAGGGTGGCAGTTTCCTTTGTGTGAGCCAGTGGAGAATGAAATTAAATATGCATGTGATTTTTTTTTTTTTTTTTTTTTTTTTTTTGATGGCTTCAACCAGAGTTGGAGGAGGGGAAAAAAAAGCTCCATGGTGATTGATGATAGTACAAAGCAGAAAGTGAGGTGTCTACATTCTTCTGTAACTTTGCTTTTCAGGCACTTATATTATGATGATAATGAAGGCGGTGGAAACACATGGATTTACTGAAGCTGTTCAAACACTGCGGGTACATGCGCGACTCCCTCGAAAAGGGTCTGCTGAGTTTGTGAGCAGGGCTGTCTTAAGACTGGTAGACACTGGGGGTGGCTGCTGGTTGATGGCGGGGGGGGGGGGGTGGGGGGGGGGGGGGGGGGGTGGGGGTAGTGTCACTTTTAAAAACGAAATTTTAAGAACTTGTAATATTAAGTGGCGTTGTACAGAGTCAGACCATCCGTTTGACAGTATCACCCAGTTTTCTTCGGGATAGAGGGTCTAACACCGATTCCTAACGTGTCTTGGTACAAGTGCCTTAATTTACATAGGAGCTTACCTGTCAGCATCTGTGCATATCAGCTTTAAACTGCAACACCTAAAGGAGAATCACAGCCTAAAGGGAGCGCCAACCTCAGTGGCCGTGAAGTGAAGCTGAAAGTGGAAGTGCCAAAAACTGCAGTTCCTCAAACGTCCACTTGAGGCTGGCTGCAGAAGTGAGTCAGTCTCCATAAGCACCCATGTTAAAATGTCCAACTTCACAGCAGAAATAAACAGCCTGGTACAAAAAACAGATAGCTAAAGCTAATTTCCCCGTTCATGACAACTGTACTGAGGGTAAATTTTTATAGAATTCACCTGTTCAAATAATATTAATGATTAAAGTTATAAATAATTAACAGCATGGCCACTTACATAACATAACAGATGGCTCGTTTGTGCAGGTGGAAGGCAGGAGATGCCAACATGGCGGCGGGCAGCACCGATTTTGAGTTTCAGGAACATTTGGGTGATGTCAGTGGCCTAAACATGAACCACTAGGTCTGCTATCATATGCAAGTCCTTCGGTTTCTTAAAATCAGACTAAAAACATTTTTGTAGATAAATCCATCATAAGAGGAAGATATCTACTATTTTGCTATCCTCATTAGACTTATTATATCAGAATAACGAAACATGTTGCATTCTGAGTAAAGGGCACACAGCTTGACACATTATTCAGCTTAGTTTCACTGGGAAAAGTCAGCATCTGTTCAGTGGTAGATGCCACGTGGCGTTCTTGGAAATGTGATAAACCAGTAAGAGAAATAATAGATAAGGGAGGTTGAAGAAAAAGTCACTGTGAGAAAGTAAACAACACTTCATCACTTCATCCAACCAAGTGTGGACTTTTCCATCAATTTAGGCAGCAGGTAACAACCAAGTGCAGAGACTGAATCAGGGGAGAATCCGTCCTATTCAAACTTTTATTACTGGCATACTTGTGACGCTTTAAATGGGACATAAGCCAGTTTGTTAGGTGTTTAGTTACACAACTTTATCCACACAGGACTCAATAATGAAATGTTTGTGCTTTCATCAATGTTTAAGATGAAGGGTGTTCTCAGTTTCTTCACATCGTCACTGTGTTTTTCACTCTTACATAAATTGTATTTAACTTCCGTCAAAACAAACTACAACATTAATAAAAGTGGTATTATAGGTTGGCTTAAGAAGGGAGTGGAAAGATCATCGTGTTTGCGCAGTGACACATTGTTGTGTTGTCTCTGTGCTCGAGCACGGAGTCCTGATGCTCAGCTGCAATGTGGAGGTTTTTAAATCAGGTGAACGGGGCACAAAGTGCAACCCTTTTAAGACGTAGACACATTTTAAGATACAGAACGGATGCTCTTGAAGATTTGTCATTTCATCATGCGCAGAATCATGTCAGTATCTGGTGAACTGTATTTATAGTAGCAGGTGTGATGGATCTGTTTCACCATTTCAAAAAAACTGGTTATAATTGAATTTACCCGACTGAATTAAGACGCGTAGTCCAGCTGCATCCTAAATAGCTGCTCAGTAAAACAATTATATTTTGAGTTTATTGGTTTCCCGCACCTTTGTCCCGCACCTTCACTTGTTGAACGAGCGAGGAGAAGCGCGCTGCTGATGCCAGTCGGCAGGCTGGATAGATGGTTAGCCAGTGAGCTGCAGCTTTTTAAACAGCTTATAAATGTACCTGCAAATGTCACTTTGTTCTGGTTGGATGCTGGCGTGGTTCTTGCTTTGTGGTCCAACTAACAACGCACTGCGTCTGCCCATCAGCAGTGTAGCGCAGGGCATAAACACACGCTTAGCACAGCATTAGCTCTGATGCATGCACTCCAGCCGTGCCCTGCAAGCTGAATTTCTTTTCCCTTGGATGGCGAAGGCGTGCCATGGTGGTCCGGCCTTCATGAGTTAAGAATAAAGGACTATCTCACTCAAAATGCATAATTATGTGCTTTATGTGGGCCAGTATTTGTTGCAAAAATCTGCACCTCTTCCATGGCTTTTGTTTATTTCATACTGATCCTCACTCCCTGAAGTCAAACAGCTGAATTTAAGTGATAATGTGCAAATAGCTGTGTCCCGTTTTTGGGTTGAGCTAAACACGCAAGAGTAGTCTTGCATATCTATAACACAGGGTGTTCATCCTTTACTGGACAGAAAATTTGAGGCATAAATTAAAAGTATACCCACTTCTTCAGGCACCACTGATGCCCATGACTTGTAGCTACAAGTTTACTTTCTCTCTCGGTCCCTCGCGGTGTACCACTAGCAGCGCGGCAGCCTGCCAGCTGCTGTCAGTAATATAGAGACACGCCCCTCCAGCTATTTCTATTTCCCCAAAGAACATTTGTCTTCCCTCATTATCATACTATTAACAACACATTTAAAGGACATCATTTTAGGCTGCAAAAAGGGGAGACTTCAGATGGACTTTACAAGAAATCATCGGCCTAAGAATATATATAATATATATATTTTTTCTGTCGTCGTATTTAATATTTTGGTGTTGAATCCGACCCCCCAGACATCAGCTGACACTTCAGTAACCTTCGGTCTTCAGCGAGGGACACGCATGATAATTTGGAGTCAGATGACTGACCTGGGCAGTCACTTACATTCCACCGTTGACCATAAAAAGCTCTTTGGGTGCTTTCACTGTATGTTTAGGGTCATTGTCCTGCTGCACTGTCATGAGACAGAGGGACGTTTAAAGTTCAATGTCAGCCTTGGAGCTGAAATTAAAGCTGAAAGCACCTTTTTGAAACAAAACAATGTATACAACTATAAGGTCTAAGTGATGGAGTGCAGAGCCAACTTAACAACAAACATGTGACACTCGTGGACTGCGCTGGAAGGGTGCATTCAGACAGGATCAGGCGCTGTGGTGAACCACCACAGGTTTGTCTGCTGGTTTGTGGGTGTTAGGTTGGAGCCTGCTGGGGGTGTGTGTCTATCTATCTAGTGTAATCGCTGTGAAACAATCGGGATATAACTTTTTTAAAATTATAATTTATTATTTTATTTAGCTGATTAACCGCTTTATCGATGCTGACGCTCGCTCACTCTCATTCACTGTCTTTGTCTCTCAGCCAACGCTCCAGGAAACTTCTTTGTGTCACTATTTTGCAGATTTAGAAGCTGGGTATATGAAATAGGCAGAGTATCAGAGTTTAGTCCATGAATTCACCTGGATAGTCTCAGTTTCAGAGACGTTTCAGGCTGACTGTGGAGACTTTGACTGGTCTTAGTGCCTGATTTGCAGCTGCAGCGTGACCTCGGGCTGCGATTTACCAAAAAGTTGGATCCGGCTCAACTTCTTGCTGCGTTTTCTGGCGGACACCGCTGCAGCCAGAACGCGCTACCTCACTCAAATGAATGGGGAAGAACCTGCAGATTCTGTCTGTAGTGCCGGCCTATTCACAAGCAAAGTCTACCAGTGTGATCATCATCTTCACATCTCTGGAGTGCCACTCCACATTCAATCATTAGCTGTTGATTTGCAAGTGATTTTATTTACATTCTTGAGAGGCAGTAATAGTTTGAAGTTCATTCTCATGGCGGCTGATGTGGCTATGTTATCTGGGAGCTCTGCGGCGGAATGATAATTGGCCTTGAGATGTGACTGTGTGAAGGATGCTGGACAAACAGAGCTGCTCTAATTATACACAGCTCCTTCTTCAAATGAAGAGGATAAAAGCTAATGAATCGCACACAGGCCAGCACAGGGGCTGCCTAATGAAGAGAGAGTGAGAGACAGAGAGGAGAGTGTTTATGAGAGAGAGAAAGAGGGAGAGAAAGTGTTTGTGTCTGAGGCATGCTCGAACAATTCTGTGATCTCATCACCATGCCTAAAAAAAAACACGCTAGAAAAACAACAACTTACTATGCAGCGGATCATGTTTACAGAAGTCTGCACTCGTTGTAGGTGGCTCAGAGAGTCCAGGCACTAATTAATGCTCCAAGGGTCTCAATTGTTATTAATGGTGACGGGGAAAGGGGGGAGGAGTAGGAAAAGCAGTTTAAATCAGGACTTTACAGCGTGCCGACTCTATTGACGACGCAGGCGTTCTCTCGGCTCGCTTTTATACAAAAATATTTTTAAAAAGCCTCTTTTTATATGTGTCCTGCTGTCTTAAGTATTAACTCTATCGGTGAGCAACGCCTGGCAGCTTCACAGATGGTTTTACACTCAGATTGAATTGACCCTGACCCTGGCACATTTCTCACTTATCTTCAAAACCCGCTGCTCAATCAGCTGGTTTCTATTCAGCATCGTCGCCAATAACCCAAAGGTTATTATGTGCACTGAAATTGATTCTGATAGAGCACACTTCTGTTTCTTTTTTTTTTTTTTGATATTTGGATCAGGTGGACGTATATAGCCTCGACCTGAAGCCTGAAGCTTAATTTCAAAGTCTGTCAAATGGAAACTCACGCACGCCGCCACCGTCGCCGCCGCTCGCTTTTGACGCCGGAGTCACGTAGTTTGGGAAGGTGCAAAAAGTTTCTTCTGTAATTTCATGAATAAGTCAAGCTGCCTCCTTCACAGGACAAGTGCACTTTCTAACTTGGAGGAGACTCCGTTTCATGCCAAAAAGCTGTCCGCGTGGGCTTGATGCTCCTCACACAACTGGTGGTAGTGTAGATGGAGGAGGGGGGGAGCTGCTGCTGCTGCTGCTGCTGCTGTTTCACCTTGTCTCCTGTTATTTATTAGGCTTCTGTCAAGGCTCAGGCAGTAGGCAGGTGTACGTCCCTCCTCCTCCTCTCCCCATCCGGGCCTTATGAGTATAACCAGGGGCAAAATTCTCCATTACTGTCAGTCTGAATCTGTTGCCGTCACATTAGCGCACGTCATGCAGTCATTAATGCATTAGGCCTTGTTTGAGTGCCAGTTATTTGCATTGGCTTTTACACTGTCTATTTGCCCTTGTGCTAAAAGCTGCCTTGGCTGAACCTATTGACCATTTAACTGTTCAATAATGAAGCGATCCCTGAGGATAAATTGGGCCTCGGCGGTCCTGTTGAATACTGGTTATTAGGACGTGAAAAAAACAACATTTAATACATTTTCACGGCCTGTTGGGGAGGATGTGTAGCAACTTTTATGTAGCCGCTGTATGTTTTTAATGCAGGCGGATCCCTCTAGTGCATGATCTCACCGCAAACAGTCGAGTACACTATTATCCACCCTTATCCTCCACTTCTTCCACCCAAAGCAAAATGTACCTGATTATACTCCTATCGGTCACACTCTGGCGCCTATTTGGAGGCTGTTATCTGTTTGCGGTGAGACTCCTCTGGGAAGCATGCAGCCGATAAGAGACTGTTGTTCTGTAAACAGCCCTATGACCTCCTCAGGCTTGGCTCGGCTCCTTTTTCAAATGGGTCTTCTTTTGTATTTGGGCCCCTCAGCTCAAACCTCCCCGTGACTGATTCCCAAGGGGGAGGTTTTAATGGCATTACTGTACACACCACGCAGGGTGGCCACTCCGGGAGCTTTCAGGGCTTGACGGAGGTGTCCATGCCTTCAGAAACAGAGAATAAGATGGCGGAAACTCCTCAGAAAAGGACGATAACGTGATTCATGCCTCTAAACTGAAAGCAGCATGTAGGAGTGGAGCTGTGTGATGATAGCAGTGCTGTTTTCCTTCAGTGTCAATCACCATTTTAGTTTTCAACCATGTGGCAAACCTCTCATCACAACGCAAATGATATTCTCACTTGTGCCTGTCCCTGCGACGGTCTGTTAACTCACTGATATCTGACATGAGACAAGCGCGTTAATGGCTCTTGTGGGGACAACTTGGCAAACTCCTGGACAGTGCACCATCAAGGACGATCCGTCAGCTCCACCGACGTCCACTCAGTTTCCAACACATTCTTTGTTTAATTGGCCGATGTGTCTAAGCAAACGATGCAATGAAAATCCGTAGCCATGGGCTGCACTGAAACAAACTGTTGTACTAAATCACTTTTGGTGTTAAACACTGCTTCATCGACACGGCTATTGAGACGCACAGCTGCGGGGTCCATGTTAAAGACAGAGCAAACACAAAACAATAACTGAAAGATGATGCTTGGCTTGAAGCTTGACTCCCACCCTGTAATCAGAGTTTGCCACGCTAAAGAAATTACAGGGCGCAGGAGTCATTAGAAGTGTGGGTGCAGCTCGGCATTGCAAACGGAAACAAAGTTGAAAACACATGTTTTTGGAATAATGCACATCTGAATAAACAAACCGGTGAAAATCTGACAAGTTGATTGTAATGATAGTACGCCGCCGGCCGGGAGGATAAATTCAGTTGAATGCGATGTCTCGGAGACGTATTGGTATCAGGGCAAAAGGAGTAATTAATGTGGAAAGCCTCTGGCATCAGTTGGTTTTTCAGCAACGTTATCATCAGTCCACTGCCTCAGCTTCACATATCATGATGAATAACACTCTACTTAAAAACAATTAGCTTAACATGCTTATTATATTTCTTAGAAAGTGTCTTACTTTGTTTGATCTTTACTTTTCCAGCGGTCTTTCTGCATTCAGTACCCTCAAGAACTACTAAGACTAAAAATGCTCTGAACGGTAATGTGAATATTTTTCTCTAGTGTGAATATCATTATCCGCTGCTGAAGCTATGGTTTGACTAAAATGCAAACACATCTTTTCCCTTGTCCTTCTAAGTCTTTGAGCAAGTCCCAAGGCTAACGGAGGATTTCCCGAGTGCCATTCCCAGATCTCTAAATGGGGCATTATTCATAATAGGATCCCAGCTGATAGTAGGCAGTAGAGACATTTATATAAAGCGGCAGCAAGGGACAAGGAAAAAAATCTGAGCGACTGGATTCACACCAGAAGCATACTGTATTTCAGTTTTCTAGTTTTGCACACAGGTTTGTTTAACCAAATTTAAATATGTCCTCGTCTACCTTGTTCATCACGGCTGGGGTGCCACTTTTACTTGCTATCGGTTAGCTTGATGCTAACATAAATAAAACAAAAGAGAGACAGTAAGGCAAACAAGAGGGCATTGAATTAATAACACTAGATATTTCTTTCTTTCTGTGCTTCAAATGTGCAGCTAATTTCAGGAAGGAAAGTCTGCTAGATGCCAATTAGCAAGTGGCTAACTGTCATACAAAAGAAACAGAAATAAAGACAAATGAGAGCCTAAAAAGTACTAAAACTAATTATTAAGTAATTCTTTTCAACTGTACTGCTATTTTTAATTTGCCATCAACTTTCTGCAAATTGTGTAACTAGTTAAAATTGTTAGCTTAGCTAGCTGCCAGTTAGCGTGTTGCTAGCTATTAACAAAAAGAAAGAAAAGAAAAACACGACCTACAATTTAATAACATGCTATTTGACAATATACCAGGTCAAAAGCAAAGCTAATGTCATTGTTAACTTCAACCACACACAAAATAGCCATTATGTTATTGCTAAGTAGCTTTCAATATCTGATTTCAACAGCAAACATGAAGCCATTTCAGGTTAGGCTTGTTTTGTTCTGCGTTGAAGAGTTCGGCACATCTTTTATGCTAACTGGCTAAGTATTCCTAAGGCAGACAATTGTGGATTTGTCAGATTTTCTGATTCTATATCACATTAAAGCAAGCAGACCTTTTTAACAGCAGTTAATGAAATCAATGTGTCACATTCCTCATTTATTTTGTCACATGGGGTTATATATTTCAGGTAATTTAACACATTTGACAGCAGGCACTGTTCTGTATCGCATTTGTTGAAGCCAGAATGAACCTGAAAGTGAGTAATTTCAGTGCCAAAACTTATATTCAACCTATTCATGTCCGTGTCAGCCTAATGACTTAATTAAATATTTTTAATTTTAATTAAATCATTTCATGTCTACAGTCAAGAATGGCACAATACTGAAGGTTTTCTCTCAACTTCTTTCTTCAGACTTTCTTCAGAGCAAACAGTAGGAAAAAAAACTTAATTTAACATGATCGTGAGCAGAATTAAGTGTGGGCATTGGTGAATTTTTGATATGACACCTATGCCTTCCTTGGACAGGCTCAACTTTGGAGCAGCTCCACAGCCTTATTTAGTCACCGGAAAAAGTTGCAGCAGCATCAAACATTGCAGATCAGGCTTGCAGTAGCCCGGTGAGGCAGAGTCACACAGGTTTGGTTCAGAAGATGAATAATTCACTCCCATGAGCCCAGACTGCTTGCCGTGAGACTAATATTCAACAGCACCTGTGTGTCTGAAAATCTCCCCCCTTCAACCCACCAGGTTCCTTTCCCTGGGGAAAACCTTACCCCGGCATCACCCCAGCTGTGCTTTCTCCATATTGTCAGAATAGCACTGCCGTTCGTTGAAATGACAGAAATGTACAGAGGCAACCAAGTTCAATGTACATTAAGCTGCTGTGTGACTGGACTCAGAGAAAGTTTGAACATAATTAGGGCTGTGTATCAAACACCAGTACTTTTTTTTTTTTTTGGTACTGACAGAAATGTGTTTGTAGCACCGAGCTCCAAAAAACAAGTCAAGAACTGAGCTGGCATTGAGTTTCCGCTCAGATTTGTTATCTTGTTGCTTATTCTTTAATTATATTCCTTGATTTTTTAAAATCAAGATTTTGCCAGATGACGATATAATCTCACCACAGTGTCCATTTAGCGGCTGTTGAGTAGCATCTAATCATACAAAATGGTCGTCGTCAGCACATTTTGCACAGTCATCATTGAATTGTAGATGTTCATTTTTCCATTTTTTCATGAGCACTCGTCTGTGTCAACTGAAAAGGCGAGGTTGCATCTTGTTTCCGATCTATGAACGTCATTAATTTCCCAACCATAACATTTCTAGTTCTTGTACAACCGTTTGTGTTTATTATTCAAACGATCACCTGGCTGTGTAAAGCTAATACAGAAGAGCTAGAAACTGCACTTCCTCAAATGTCCACTTGAGGCTGGCTGTAGAAGTGAGTCAGTCTCCATAAGTCCCCATGTTCAAATGTCCAACTTCACAGCAGAAATAAACATGTTTACAGCCTGGTACAAAAAACAGTTTTGGTCTCTATAGCTGATTTTCCCCGTTCATGACAACTGTACTGGGGGTGAATTTATATATAACTCATCCATTAAAATTATATTAAGGCTTAAAGTTATGCAGAATTAACAGCATGGCCGCTGTCATTGGCATTTGGGTGCCATTACAGGTGGCTTGTTTGAACAACCAGGTGTCATTCGGCTCACCTCAGGTCCACTGAGGTCCTCAGGTCAGTCTTTGCATGATGCGGAAGAAGCAGGCCCGCCAAGATGGCGGCAGCCAGAGCCTTTCAGCTTTTCATAGACCTACGGGTGACGTATGTGTACGCCGCCCAGTAATATTATTTCAGTATTGGTACCATTTGGCATTAGCACAGAATATTCTGAAACAGTGTATGTAGGGCAAACACTGCTGCTGATCACCTCCAGGTTGAGTTTTCAGATATCTTTTATGTTCTGGGTTTTGTAGTCAGGTGTCATATTTTTGTGTCATAATGCCATCGCTGTGTCGACTTTGGTCTGAGATCAACACGCTGAATTTTCTTCCAGTTTTTTCCCCCCTCTCTCATTCTGCGTTTCATCATTCAGCCTTCATTTCTATAATTATCTGAACAAAAGACGCTCAAGCGCTGACAGATCGACTGTATCCAAGCATGCGTGTGTGTAGGCGTTTGTGCACATAAACACATAGACCGTGTTTATAGCGCGTGTGTCTGACAGTGGCTACTTTCCACAAGTGTGCACTTGGATTTGTGTCACCGTGCATGGCCTGTGTTTATATCTTGATGTCTGCGAGCCGTGTGTGCGCTGTTTTCCTCCACATCTCTGTGTCAGGTAGCGCACCCATCGCAGGCTTATTATCAGGGATGTGACAGAAGGCGGCAGGCAGCAGCCGCGATGCCTTAATGAAACCTGGGCCCTGGCTAATTGGTGACACCACGGCGTGAGGGAATGAGAGAGGCAGTAACCAGACTGGCAGGACGAAAGGAGAGGACAGCGGGTCCAGCCCTCACACCAGTGAATTAAACCTGTCATGTTCATTTGTAGAACACACAGAAGGAGAGAACACCTACACTCTTCTCATCAAAATCCTGCAAATGTAAAAATCCCTGCTGGTCCACGACCAAAGATAGCCTTGGAAACCACGTTTTCTACTGAGCAGAGCTTTTCCTTTTCAATCTTCTCCCTTTCATTAGACCATGTCACGCCATTTCTCTGTTGCTCTCGCTTTCAAAGAGGTTTGGCTGGACTGAACCTTGGCACCTTTCCCTTTTTAGTTGTTGGTTTAATCATGAATCAGTGTGAGTTTTAGTGAAAAACCCAAAATGATCTGTGTTTCTAACAAATGCGCTTTGAAACAAAAAAAAGTCAATCTCAATTTAATACATACAGGATTTTAGTTAAATGGCAACCTCCATGACTGTGAAATGAAGCCAGTGTGCAAGTGCAAAGAACTGCAGTTCCTCAAACGGCCACTGGAGCCTGGCTACAAAATGAGTCAATCTCCATAAGTACCCATATTAAAATGTGCAAATATATAGCAGAAACATGTTCGCAGCCTGGTACAAAAAACACTTTTGTTGTCCGTTCATGATAACTGTACTGACGTGAACGCTGCAGAAATATCTGAACAGGGTGAATTAATGTTTTTTTTCTTTGTAATCTGGATTAACCAACCCTTTTAGCTTGGTCTGGATAGTCATGCATAGGTTGTCTGATGTGTGGTCTTCCTGCCTTGCCCTGGGCTGACTGTCTGACCCTTCTGCCTTCACAGTAAGCCAGTTTGGCTTCCTTATGTCCACGAGAGCTCGAGGGCTCCTTCCAGGTTGTCAGAGCTGACCTTTCTCTGTTAGTAGGAGGAGCAACGTACCATCGGCCTCTATCTGTCATGCCCCTAGCTGTGGTTAAGCCTCAGAAAGGACCACAGGGGCCTACTCCGGTGTTATGTTTGAGTAATAGCTAATGAGGTACAGTTTGAGTTGTGTTGCTCAGCTGGTTTCATACTGATACTAATGGCTGCTACTTGCCCCATTTATTTCCAGCACCAATCATTATCTGTCATTGAAATTTAGAATTATATAAGCCATTTAAAAGTTCATTATGAAAAATGACTAACTCCAACATATAGCCAGCAGTTCATTAAGTTAAAGAACTGTGTAAAGGAGTGATTGCATTGCAGCTTAAGAAAGATTAATCCAGAGCCTGAAAGGTGTTCAAATCCCCGCCTATCCTCCATCTTCACTGCTTCACTTCTGAGGCTAAGCTTGTTTGTTCCATAAGATCACGATGAAAGATCGGGGCGGTTTGACCATGTTGTTTTAGACCCCAACATGAAATGACCTGATCAAACATCCTCTGTGCTCATGGGCTCGACAAACAACACAACAAATCAGATTTCCTTCCACTTCACTTCTCTCCCTCTGAGTCAAGTGACAGATCTAGCCCGAGTCTGTGATCTGGCTGTCCTCGACTACATGCGGAGATCAAAGAAGGCAAAAACATTTACATAAAAGATTATGTATGAGTTGTAATTAGTGCCTGCTGCGGCAGTGACAACAGAAAAATATGTGATTTTTGGCTGGGAGATGAAACGAAGGTGGATTTATAATAACCAGGTTTGAGCTTTAATGTCACGTTTTTAATTGAAGAAATCCCCAAAGATTGTCCACCTTTTTTCAGGAGCACCTCAACTAAAAAAAAAAAAAAAAAGATAAATTAGGATTAGTCTTATTAATTTTTGTTAATGCATTCTTGCACATTCATTTTCTCCGAGATAATTACGTGTTTTACTTTGATGGCTCCTAATTTCATATGCCGAAGTGTACCGCTGTAACCCCGGCAGTGCAAATCTCTTAAACACACACTCCTGTCCTGTAAAAATGAGGTTATTTCACTCTCCAAATTCTATTCAAAATCATGTGTAGTTGTCATATTACATCAAGGTACTACAGCGTGATTTAGAGTGAATGATGCAAGATTATTGCTGTGGGCAAAATGGATTTTTTTTTTTTTTTTTTTTTGCAACACTCTCTCTGGTGTAGTGGGTTGCCATATTTATTGCATGTGGAGAATTTATTTATTTATTTATTTTTCTGAAGATGTGTCAATTGGCAAAGCTGTAAGAGAAATCTTGTTAATGCGTCAGTGCTACAGCATGTCATTAGAGGCAATTTCCCTGCCACAAAGAGGGTCAGCGGAGGGGGTCACATTGTTTTGTGTGCCCATCGGACTATTATCTCGAATTGTGGAAGAAGACAATTTTTGAAATTTCAATCTAATCGTTATAAGTAGCTCGCTAAGGTGGAAGTTCATCTCGCGCACTTGTAAAAGGGTACAATTCCCAGAAATTAAATAGGACGTCCTCGGATGTGTGCGCCTTATCTAATACTAATACACTGGTGCACACACACTATAGAGCAGTGACAGTGGCGAGGCGTAGAGGCTTATCCTCCTGTGGGAGGAGCTGACATTTACTCTGAAAATTCACCTTTGGTTTCTGCCTCTGGTTTTATGATATCACTCTTATCTAGATTCCATCACAATTTTTCATTACCGTCGTACTCGCACCCGTGTGTAAACTTTCCGTCACGGCTTGCAAGATTTGCCCTCGGAGAGTAAAGATTGAGCTGTCTGAATAGTTCGGTCTTGCATGGCTGATGTTTCTTTAAAATGTGCCGTATGTAATCATCGCGAAGATATGCATTGGCATTTTAGATGTGTGAGTCAGGCCTGCATCGGAGGCCTCTTGCGATGGATGTTGGACCGGATGCCAGACAATCCGCTGGCTGCAGTGGTTGAACGTTCAAACCCTGCGCTTAATTAATGTTTCGGCCGAGTTGCTCCAATTCCGTCAATCCCTAATTCCAGGAGGGATATTATCCTTTGCCCGTTAATAAGTTTTTAAACATCTTTTCAATTTACTTGGGAATATGTTGAGATTTGCTTAACATGTTTAATATATCTACACCATTGCTCTCCGAGGAGAGAGTCAACAGCAGCTGTCTTGAAGGCATGATTTTTTTTTTCTTGGGAAAAAAACAGTGAAGCTGTGAATTTTCGTCCTTTTTTTCCTCTTGAATCAGAAATAAGAATAAGAGCTCTGTCCTTGGATGTAAGTGGTGCCTGAATCAGAGGATGTAATTACAACTTTGAGTTGCAACTTAGATTCACAACAGTCTGAAAGCACTTTTGCTGCAAAAACCAATCACCTGACTTAACTCTAGGTTGTCCAATCTCTGCAATGAATATCTCCCACTCTGGGTCCAGAGACAGGCACTGAATTCCACCTCAGTGAGCATGCATGATCTTAATGCTCCCTAATATTTGGCAGCACACACTCTGATTCTCAGTATAATGAGGAAAACACTTGAAACATAGATAATTCCTCCAAACATGCATGCTCTATTGGACAGATCGCATTTCATTATTGTGAGGTCTGGACTGAACCGGGGATTTTTGGTGCCAATGAAGGTCTTGTAATGATACCAGGCACAGCAAACAAGCAGCAATAATCCTATATCTTCGGTACTTGCTGCATACAGCTTTCACTGCAGGCGTGGACTGTACTTTAAGACAGTTGGTCCACCCGGTCGGCAACTTTTGCAGGCTGCCTTTGTCAGTGGCGGCTCTTTTAACTCTCTTGGTTAGTAAGATGGTGGAATTGGTTTGTAGTTTTAAGAATCCGTCCCTTTAACCACTCGAGAAGCAGCAGAGGTACCAACAGTGCTTGTAAGAACTGTGCCATTTGTTTTTTAAATGACTTTGTAACCCAGAATTGGAACCCAGTAGAATTAATTTGGCGATTTCAGGTCAAGTTAATTAATTTTCATACTGTGTGCAACATATGACAACCTCTAAAACATAGTTTGAAAGACGTTTAAGTCAAAATCTGATTGAAAAGTTAATATTTTTTGTCTATATCTCAACGTGAAACAGTCCCAACTCCTTTTGAGAAAATAAATATTGAACTTTTGCATTTCTAAATGTATTTTGACCTGCAAATCTCCATGTAAATTCTCCCTGTGAAGTGGTAAGTCGTGCCTGTGATGTCAACAGGGCAGAGAACACCAGTCGAGGCCCACCCGTGTTCTCCTCACGCTAATGTCGCCACATGGCCTGAGGGCATGGCGTTTGCCTCCGGAGGCATGGTATCTCCGGAGCAGCTACAGATCTGCAGAGACAGGGAACCTGGGAAGACGGATACCTCAGCCAGGCGCCTGCTGCCATTTAAGAGCGTCACCCTGCTCTGAACTGACATTTCTGTTTTACCATCTCCCGTCCGGCTCATCGCCCCGGCTCCGCCGCTGTCGCTGTAAACTTGTGTACAGAAAAAAACATGGGGGATCTAGATGTGATAGCAGAGACGGGAAAGCTTATTCCCAAGCACAAACAGGACCCGTAGTCTCATATGTCTTTGAATTGTCCTTCTTCTGCAGTCAGCCAGACTTGGGGATGCTGCGGAAAGTGCGATGCAGCCTCGCTCCCAAGAGAGAACAGTGAGCCTGATGAGCTCCCCGTGGCCAGGCCAGGTGCTTCTTTTGGAGTCACAGGGGCAGCGCAGATCCGCAGTACCATGGGAGGGAGGATTGACATGATAACATAGCCTACCGACTCTCCCCGCGCCACCCGGCAGCACGGCCACACAGCTTAATCCTCTCTCCATGAGGGCAGAGCTGAAACACTCGTTCCCCTCCTCGCTCAATCCTCTGTCAAAACAAGGGGGTTTTGTCAGCCATGAGGGGTGTTGCATCCCTCTCAGTCCCTGCCAACGGAAGCGCTATTGCTGCCTGCCAATGCCCTGGGAAAAAAAAAGAATACCCAATATGCATATTATTCTAATACCAGCCGTCAGTCCCTGGAATTACTCGGCATGATAGCATAATGAATGCAGTGCCTTGTAGGTTTCTACATAAAGCTGTTTTGCCACTTGGATGAATAATTCATACTAGCCCAGAGGCAATGAATCAACCAGGCAAGAACTAAGAAAATTAGCCACCAATTAGTGTTTATTTATGGGGATAGTGTGTTTTGCTCTCAGTCTTAGTGCCAAAAAAATATGTATGCAAAGTAAAGTTTAGGTGACCCCTCCGACCTTGGGAATACAAATGAGCAGACGGGGTGGAGAGCGAAGGAAGGCTTGACTGTCGGATGAATCAGATGACCCCCTTCCATGTCTCCGCTGCCCCCTCCCATCCTCTTCTGCCTACCCTGTCTCAGCCGGCCTCCGGACATACAGTATCAGAGTCAGCCTCTCAGAGCAGATTGAATCAATCTCTGTGCACATGATATGTAAGGTGCTTTGTTGACTGAGGCGGATGTGATGTGAGGTTTTAATGCTGCCACATGTGAGCTAAACCTCTGTCTCCTTGGAGCGTGCAGCCCCCTCCCCACCTCCTCTTCCTCCATCCCCCCCCAGCCGCTCCTAGCCGGCGCGCTGGCAGCTTGCCCAGATACATTGGTAGTCGTTAGTTGTTACTGGAACGATGTGACACGTCGCTCTGATTCGCGGGGACTGTTGTTGAAAGTGATCGTTCCTGCCAAGGAGAAGCCCTCACCACGGATAAATGGACACTGAACAGCATGTGAACAGAGAGATAAAAATGGCAGGGAGAAAATAAACTAGTCAGCCTCGGAGTCTAGCCTGGATTTCTCAAAACCAGAATCTTTGGGGCTGGTTAGCTCTGCAGAGGGTTTTTCAGAGAAAGACAGTTTGTACGTCTTCCTTTTTTTCATTACTGACTTTCCATTTATTTATCCTTCATTTAAAAAAAAAAAAAGAAAAAAAAGGAAAAAAAGATTTACGTAAAGTTTAAAGCTTCAGTCTTGTGAAAAACTCTTAGTTTGTTTCTCAAGGTCAATGAGTGGAGAAGATATCTCCAGCCAATTCAATGAAAGACAAACAGACACACGGTGAAGGATGGGTTTTATAAGAATCAGACAAGCTGTCGACAGGAGGATAAAGACAAAAAAAAAAAACCCAAAAAACCTGCCAGATATTCATGAGGATAACTCTCCAGCGTTTGCGCTCTCCTTTTCTTTCTTTGTAAAGCTTTGATTGTTAGGAAATATGCTGCTGTGGATGTCTCGTCCTTTTCATGAGCTCCAAATGTGGAGTTTTCAGAGCTGCAGTGAGTCAGACATTGTGTTGGCCAGAAGATAAGGGAGGCCAGGTGACAGACAATGTTTCAGCTCCGTCTGACTCGTGGGATAAGCACTCTTCATGTCAACCCATTTGCTTTAGTTTTTACGTGAATAGGCCGAAAAGAATTGAGACTAATTTAAAGCTCTTAAGCACTTAGACAAAATGCGGTCGGGAGAATTGGATTTTTCTTTACGTACAGTACATACCAACCTAACAGTTGGTCTTCAGTGAACGCTGGCTATAAATGTGGATGGAAATATTGAGTCTGCTGGTCCCTTTGCTCTGTATCAGGGGCTGTGTTGTCTACATAACAGGTGTCATAATACTTTGTAAGCTGTCAGATACTATATTTACACGCAGACAACCAAGTTACTTGAGTAATCTGTTTTTCGGATCAATATTATTTAGCTTTAACTTGGTTAGAATAACCCGGTTAAGCTCCAGTTCTGAGAATGACGAGAAAAGTGGTTGCAGATGACATTATGGTCTTTTACTTCCATGTTAGAGGCAGTGTAATGGACAAGGTAGTCGACACCCAGCTAGCATCTCGAGGTCGATATTTATAGTCTTAAAGCAACATTGCGTCGAAATTGGTGTTGCCGCCCCAGAGTAATACCACTGTCGTCAATATGGACAGCTGTACACATGTTTTATTATGATTACATTACTCATGATCAAAAACTAGTGAGCCTACAACCTTGCTATCAGCCAGAGCCAGCTTCTTACTAGTCCGACAGCATCAGCCCAGCTCGGCGTCTGTCTTTCAGCCTTTTATTTCACCAAGCTCTCGCAAACGACTAAAAGTCAGTCCCAGATTTACTCTTGTCTGGTGACTTGGTCACGCTCTTATTTTCTCTTCTAAGTTTCCTCCATGAACATCACCTTTAGTCTTGGCTGCTGAGCCCAGTTACACTGCCCGCCGGCCCCAGCTCCTGTTCTGGCACTACACCGGCTAATAAACTGAGCTAACAGCAGCTATAGTTCGCAGCAGTTTGATTTACTGCCCATCAGGAAGCGTTGATGCAGAGCAGCTGGAGGACATTTGAGGGAAAGCAGAAAACATTTTCTCCGTGGCGTGTGTGACCTCACCTTCCACTAAATCAGCCTTTAGTAGAAAACCTACGCAACTAATGACATTCACAGCTGTGCTTTGGGTTTTTGCTTAATAGCAAATGTTTGCATTCAACAATAAGATGTTGAATTTGGTAAACATTATATCTGCTAAACATCATGTCATGGGCTCTTAGAAATTGGAATACAAAAATAAAAACTCACTTCTGCACCTTTAACAGGAATGATACAATATTTGTGATGCTGGATGTAATTCAAATGACAATTTTGGAAGAGCTACTGCCAATTAAACTTCACACACAGATTAAAATGTTTTTCGTGTTTGTTTGTTTTTTTCAAAGATTTTTTTTTTCTTTTTTCACGATTGTTTCGGAGCCATTTCACCAGCTTGCACAGTTTATTTTAATTTCTTCAGCTGTGAGCTGCTCCCCCATTTCCTTTGTGCATTGCATTGCGGGAGACTCAACACTCTCAAAAATCAGCTGTCAGGTTTGAGTACATTTTTATTTTGCATAAATATTTGTGTCTAATATTTGACCGCCAAAATAAAATATAAACACATGTACAACTTATATTTGTATATTGAGGAATTTGCCACAAGCACTTCAGCTCCAGCATTTAAGGTTACATTATATTATTATGTATATCATATCTGTATTTGAGTTGAAGGTGTGAAGATGGCTGTACAAATTATAAAGTGTTTGAGACCACATTGTGATGTTAGCTTATAGACCCAGTTTCTTGGTATCAAAGCCTTGTGTAAACAGCTTAACTCATAAGACTTTAACGGCTCTGTGGCGCCCAGCCAGGTTGCGCCGTGCATGTTAGCATAACCACTATGCTGCAGCAGCCGCACCACCACCGCGACAAATTACTGTGGATTTCTTGGACGTGGTGATTAAAATAATTTGCAAAAATTCGACTTCTTGTAAAGCAGTCCTCCTGTTTTTAGCTGGTGGCTGTCAGATCTGCTCTTTCAGTTGAGCTCTAGTAAACTTGTCAACTTATTTCAGTGTCCCTGTGTCATCTTCCGTGCTATGGAGATGATGTGATTCTGTTATGAGTCATGAATCACTGTGCTATCATGTCTTCTCCTGAAACTCCAGGGAGGACAGCTCTTGTCACAAGCCATTGTGGTTTGTTCCATCAGGCTGATGTCTAAGTGCCTATGTTGTGTTCTCAGCCAGTAATTAGCCACAGCCCTACAACCCCAATAACACAATTATATCTGGGGCTGCTACTTTCCTCCACACCCACAGCAATAATGAATGAACTACAGGTTAATGAAATGTGTGTGTGAAATGGAAGACGCCTCTTGAAAAGTTTCACACATCTAATTCATTAAGAGCCCAAGCCGGAGGCACAATCCAACAAAAATGATCCAGCGCTAAATTTACCGCTTACATCACAACTTCTCACCTTAATCATTAGAAAATGAAAGCTTGTGAATGTCAAAATGAGGCACAGCTTGTTAATTTTATGCACAAAATGGATAATGCATTTAGGCTCATATCTTTTTGGAAACGCAGCTGAATTTTCACATTTCCTTTTTTTAAAAAGGAGCGAACGCTTCCCAGGCGCCAGTTATCATCAGATTCAGATTTGTCACGTAGAAGCTTTGGGAGGTTTGCCAACTTTCAATCTGCTGGATAAGTTTGTGCTTTGTGCATTGTTTGTTTGTGCGTGCATATGGTTTCCCCCAAGTGCCTGGGTGTTAGTTAAAAGTTTCCATTGTTTGTGCTTCACAGAATTTACGTTTGTATTTGGAATAAGTGCAGTTTTAATTGCTGGAGATGCAAATTCAGACGCTTTGGAAGCCGACAGACGTTTTCTCCCCCCATAGCATCAGGTCAGCGCTACAGATGGTTGCGGTCTAAAGTTCTTTGTCAGTTTTTCACTTAAACATCTGGATGTTGGAGTTAATATTCACTGAGAGTCTCTCTGACCACATTCATGTAATCACACCATGTTCTTTCCCAGATTATTTTTGCCATATGGGAGTGGGCTACACGAGGTTAACTAAAAAAGTTTCTGTAGTCACAAGTGGGGGAAACAACTTGCTGGTTTTCTTCCAGTTTCCATCTGAAGAGTAAAAATCATTGTTAGAATTACACATCCTCGCATCGTGTACGGACCTCTATGAATGTGAGGCCGTCTGATGACTGCTGCGATGTGCCTACGAGAGGGACACAGCAGTACCATCTGTACGCCTCTGCTGCTTTCGGTGTGCGATAGTCTGTACCAGACTTTGAGAAAGACAAACTGACGTGGACGACCTCCAAATTGCATCGAGTGGAATAAAAGCAAAGGGACAGATGACGGCTGCTGATCTACAGATGGGTGACAAATTAAAAGGAAAGCCAACATGAAGTGTCTTAGTAAGGTGTTGGGCCGAGGCCAGTTTGTACCTCCTCTGTATTGTCATTACATTCCAGTCACACTATTAAGCAACAGATTTCCTCATTGATTTTTGAACAAAGGAGACAGTCGTTCAGTGAAGGTATTTCCAGAATCCGTGCGGGTGAAAATTCAAACCTTTAATTCATTTCACAAATTGAATTTCTCTGTTTCTTAATACAGGTAGGTGGAAAACTGTTGGAACCATCTATTGGACTAATTATCAGAAAGAAACCTCAATATTCACATGTAAAATTACATTTCTTTTTGTACAAATTTTTTTTAAAAATGGAAACAGAAAACAGGTTAGAAATCTTTTTTGATCTTTGATGGTCAGAAAAATCTTTGAAGATTCTGATTCGGGCTAATATTGTTACCAATACCAGAACTTTTAAAGTTATACTCATACAAGCTGCGTACTTTGTTCAATTTTTGGCATAAGAGAAACCATTGGCCTTGCGAATTTGATCCGCCTTGATGTTCTGTCCATGCTTTATCATGTTATTTGTATTCCCAGTTCATAATATCTAATAATCCTTCAGTTTTTAATTAAGTTAAAGTGGCAACCTCCGTAGCTGAGAAATGAAATTTGTTTCAATACTAAATTTTTTCTTTAAAAGGGATTGAGTACCAATACACAGACTTAAAGAAAATATAGATTCAGTGTCGTCTTCTGTTTTTTGGGGATGGGGAATCATTTTTTACCAAATACAGAACGTTTGGCTACCACAAGCCTCCAGCAAAGTTTCAGTGCTGCTTTGCATCAATCATATCATTTTAAAACTCATTAAACCGGGGCGCCCTGGCAGCTCAACTCGTAGAGCGCAAGCCCCCATATAAGAAAATACTACAGCGGCCCGGGTTTGACTCCTCTCCTCCCTGTCTTTGACTGTCCTATCAGATAATCAGATGTATATAAGTATGATAATATATCGTAGCATTTTTCCACACTCTTATTTTATTATTTTCTTGAGCTTTGGTTAAGACGTTTTTTTTTTGCGTCTTGGTATTAGCATTAAGGATGATACCCTGTGGTTGCGGTCGATCCTCTAGTTCCCCTGAAGCTAGCAGCTTTTGGCGAAATCAACCTACTCCCACCCTCAGCCACTGTCTTTCTCCCTCTCTCTCTTCTTCCTCCCGCTCTCCCGCTAATCCCACATTGCCTGGAGGAACTTTTCTATGTTTTGGTTCAATTTGTTGATCTGTGCTGCGGTGAAATTCCATCAAAGGGATGCGTTTCTTCCACTATCCTGGATTATAGTCGCTTTTGATGTAAACTTGACTGAACCTGGTGTTGTAAAGAAAATTTCATATAAGATGAAACTTTCCTGGCGGTTAATGCTTTTGCCATAAATGAGTCATTAAGACGTTTTAATAGTTTCTTTGATCCAAGCGTCATTAAATATTTTATCATCTCTTATCTTTTAAGAGCTTCTGTCTTCTCCGTTTCCATCTTCTCGTGGCCGTATTCGTGACAGCCACAAGCCCTGCAGCGTTCGCCTGCTGTCCCCGCTGATGCCTGTGACATCTCTGAAACCATGTCAGAATAGCCTAAACATGGCAGTGATTGCCGCATTGTTAGGGTGTGAAGGAAGGCTTTGGCAGCTCTCCTTGTTTTATGATTGATTTAGCTCTTCTGGCCAAACCAATATAGGCCGAAAGGCCTGTGGGATGGTCAAGCAGAGCAGACAGCTCAGAGTGATGTTTGACTGGATGAGACATTTTCCTCTAACATAAAAGTATAGTGAGCACCGTGACCTTTGCGGGTCGTTCAGATGATGACAGTTTTGAGGAAAGACCTGAGGGATCAGATAGACAAATTGACAGATGTCACTGTTTTTTTTTTGTTTTTTTTTACCAATCGACTGGCCTCAAGATACCTCAAATCAAAAACTTTTGAGTCCAACTACTTTAGCATATTTCACAAAGCTCAACCGTTGAGAGACTCAGATACTGTTCTGGAAAATAACAGTGCGTTCACCAAATTACACAAGTGACATTTCGAGCTGAGACAATATAAAGTGACTGATGACTAACATCTTTTATTTTGCTACTTTAATTAAGGGCTATAGTTGCTTTGCCTGCAGAGATGTATTAAAGCCGGCCGCTCGACTATATGCAGCATATACAGCAGCATGTAATTATGGATACTCAGTCCTACGGTGTCTTTATTCACAGAGCCACAGTGTCTGTGATGTATTGACCAGGAACCCTCTTCACAATGCCACATTAAAATGAAGGAAATATAAATGTCACGGAAATATTTCTGAAATCTGTCCGAGGAAGCTTTAAACAAACAGCACATCATTCAAAATGCAGGAACACGTTCACTGACCAAGCCCAGAAGACGGAAACGCACATTATGTCTATTTTTAAGTCTCTTTGTCGCTTCAGTTTCTTACGCTCAAGCCTCTGTTATTGGCTTTCAAATTCCTCTGTGAATTAGAGCTTCAGTACGTCATTGGAGTATTTTAGGGTTCGTACCGTAGTGTGTTCCTTTTAGACTTTTCACAGGCTTGACTAAGACCTGTAGGGTAGTGGTTTTTGTGTGATTAGAGCACTCAGGGCATCACACTTTCAAGGCACTGGACACTTCAAACCAAAATATTGACACATAACCCTTTTGATTGAGTGTTAATATAGTTAATAATACTAATTTGACTTTTCCAGTCCACCACGAATCTCAATGTACAGTACAGTAATGCACAGAGACAAACACAAAATTGTCTCTAGCTGAGGATTCAACCACCATAGTTTCTTCATGCTAGGAAGGAAATGGTGAGTCAACAATCAGCAGCAACTACACCGCTCGATACCAATAAATCGTACACCCCGGGACTTAAAACACCTTTTTTAAAATGTCATTTTAAAGAAGAAAGTAAAACAATTATTAGTTAGTTATTTTCACTTAATGTGTGCAAATAATGTGTCAGATATTTTCTCAGTCATTATGTAATATTAAAATAATTTCTTCTTCTGGCCATGACAGATCAGAAGAGTAAAAAAATGTCTAAAATCAGTATTTTCCAAAGCTCATGGTGACCAGCAGCCCAGAACACAAAGCAGAAAAAATGAACTTAAGGATTATCAAAAGAAACACTTTTGCTAATTGGCTTCAAACTTCAGCTATAATTCTAAACACTGAGGAGAGGACAAAATATACTGAAGGTTATTTTTACTTAATTTTATTGCTGCAGTTTTTCTGCTTCTTTATTATCACAATCAGATTATTTTGCTTCAATCTGCACATTTGCTCTCTCCGCTGGACTCGGCTTCACATTGGCCCTCTTCCATTGTTCAGTCCAGCTCGAATGTGCTTGCACTACGACTTTATACGGACGTTTGTCACACTGTTAATGAAAAAACCTGCAGTGCAACGAAATCAGCAAGGTGCCGTGCTTCAGAAGTTTGTGTGCTCTGGACTAATACCTGTGATCATTCACCTGCATGGTACAGTGGCTGGATCGTAATATTCTCCTGCAGGGGACTCGACAGAAGGCGACTGAGATTGGACGACCAAAGTCTCCCGGAGGAGCCACCCTGGAGGAGCTGGATAACCATCTGAAACCGCAAATGTTTCTCTGCTCTCTGTGATGTGTTGCGGTTTTGATGGGGCACTTAAATCGGAAAATAGGTCACGAGCCGTCATGCAATAATTGGATTTAAAAATTAATAACATTAATGAGAGTCGCGGAATTCCTTTGTTTCCTTGACTTATTCATCTCACTCGATTGTCTGACTCGAACAAACCAGCTGGAAAAGTCTACTTGTCTCACGGCTTTCTGTCACTCACTGCATAAAGGTGACCTGAGCATACATTATCATATTAAAAGTGTGTTAGCCGCACCGAGTTGTAAAGAAAACAGACATTAGTAGATTGGAAAATCAGTGTGAACTAGCAACAAAAAGCAGCCACACCTTGTATACTTTTTTTTTTTTTTTGGATTAGTTCGGGGGTGAAAGCAATTGTTGCTTGTGGATGATTAAACAACATCACACGAGAGGGACTGCAGCCTCGTGCCGACGACTGAATCACAGCCATGCTGATATTCAGTATAACAGCACGACCTCAAGAGTTATATTGCTTTTAAACAACAGTTCTGCAAGCACCATTTATTAGTTTACAGTAATTAGTGACAACAGGTTATGATTTGTATATTTAATCATTTATTTGTCTCTGCCAAGACAAATAGTTCCACGACCGGGCTGGGACTGCACTGTCGCCAAGCAATACATCAATGTTTTCCTGAATAGCCCAGTCACTGTAATTATTTGAGACTTATCCAAGTCTGAAAGCAGTTAAAAACCTGTGTTGTTAGCCACGCTTTTGCGCTTTTAAATTTCTCCATGTCATGTGAGTGCACCTGGAGGTTTGTGCTGAAGTAACCAGGCTTCTTTCTTTCCCTTTGTCCTCTTCTTCAGACAGCCCTTCATACTTTAAGTCAGATGTAATTTGAGGGCCAGTGTTCATCAAGTTCAGGATTGAAATTTGTTTCATTAACGGTTGGTTGTGAAGCTGATGATACATGATACATGTAGTTAAAAGTCTTTATGATGTTGTGCTCCGTATCATGTCTCCTGTCTAAACTACTTTGTTGGATCATCTCAGTCACTGTTAAGACTCAGTGTTTCTGAATCTCACTCATGGAGACATTTTGGGAAACAAGCTTATTCACTTTGTTGCTGAGAGTTATATGAGAAGATCGATGCCACCCTCAGCTTCGTATGGTAAACATGATACTGGAGCCTGTAGCCAGTTAGCTTAGATTAGCATAAAGAGTGGAAACCGGGCGAACGGCCTGCCTGGTTCTACCCAAAGGTTACAAAATCTGCCTATCAGCACGTCTAAAGCTGACTGATTAACATGTTATAGCTCGCTTGTTTAATCTGTACATTTAAAAAAATAAAAATAAAAATGTGTGGTTGCTAGGCAACCAGCTGAGACTCGGAGAAATGGCTGCTCTTTGCCAATAAATACTACAGCACATATTGTATTTACACTTTGTTTATTTGTACAAGATATAATGTGTTAATTAGTGAGAAGCATGTGGACCAGGCTAGCTGTTTCCCCTTGTTTTCAGTCTTTATGCTAAGCTAAGCTAACAGGCTGCTAGCTCCAGAAGGGAGTGTTATTCTCAACTTTTTAGCAACTCAGATCTCTTCTCACTTTGGCTATAACGGCAGGAGAGTGTGCATGCATGGACCAAACAACAACAACAACAACAAAAAAAACTAAATATATAAAGCCAATATAACACCTGACAGGAATGCACATATGCCTTTTGGCCTCTGGACTGTGCAGCCCTAATTGGAATCAGACTGGGTATACTGGGCAGCATTTCTACAGTGGAACTGTGCGGTAATGTCATTTTTAGAAATGGCTTTAGGCTACAGTGACAATATCATGTGCATGATATTGTGAGGTGTGCTGTTGGTGATTTTTTTTTTAATTTTTTTTTATTTTTTTATTGACAATTTATCTACATTGTCTTATAAGAACTGAGGCTGTAGTTAAACACGGTAAGACGAGATTCACACTGACCGGTCTGCAAGCTCTCCCGTTGCCAAGCACAATAAGAGCTCGGCACAAGCACTAAATTTGAAACGGGGGCTCATATGCCTCATGCTTTCCACATTGGCTCCCCCCTGACCCAGGAGGATTAAGCCTGTCCACGGGGTTTTTCTTTCAGGTAGCTGATTTATGGGGCTTCAGCAGAGAAACAAAAAGGGTCTGAATGTGTTTGAAGTCATCAGGTGAAGACCCTAAGACGGCACTTTGAAAAAAAAAAAAAAAAAAAAGCTCCCACTGGGATTGAAATCTCTTCAGCCACGCCTGTCAAAGGCAACGCTCAGATCCAGACTGTAACCTTTCACCTGGGCAGAGATCCAGCTTCCACCTGTGCACTGGCTGACGAAGTGTTAGTCAGGCTTTCCAAGCTTGCGTGTGGCGGCGGGGATTAAACTCACTCGCATATGTGATTGACGATATGTCGTGACACAAAGGCAAAGGAACGATATTTCATCGAGTTGATAATTCTGCCTGGATGCTCGAGCTTTGCCTTGTGGCCTAGATTTTCTCCCCTTCTCAAGAGGGATTGATTCAACCTTTCTTCTATTCTTCTACATTTTCTAATTAGCTTTAGTGATTTCCTAATTCTTTGACATTCAACCTTGAATTATTCCCTCCTCCACACATAAAAACAAGCATTTGTTCCACTTCTGGAAAACCAACAAAGCATGTTAATGTTCTTGTTTATTCCATGATCAAACATAATCATTCTCTTCTCTGGAGGAAACCTCCCTTTGGGCTAATTTCTGGCATTGTTACTTGCATGTTTGACAAATTAGGGAAACTCTGAGAGAAGACGAGGGGAAAGCTAGTGATACTGACATTAGCATTACATCCCTTCTTTGTTACACTTTTCGGGCATAATTCAAAGGTTTGTTGACTTAGCAGGTTTTTGGAGGATTGAAGGGGTTCAGCCTGAAGGGTCATCCTCTGTGGGATGGGAATGATGTTGGTGTGAGCCCGGGAGGTGTTTAGCATTGAGCACAGACTGTGCTGCCATTCCTTTTTCTCTTCAAGAAAGCTTCCTGTCGAGGTGTTGACTTGTTTTTCCATCGGAAAGCGTGGAGTTTACTCGTCTCTCCTACTGTCTTTCATTGATTAAAGCTCAGGCCAGTGTCCCATCACACCTGGATCAAATGTGAAACCATGCTGGAGCAAGTTTTAATTTCAAGCCTTATGGTATTGAGCTACTACTATACTGTGAATCAATGCAGTGGGTTAATTCCACCTTAAGCCGTCTTCACGGGTTGATTCGGCAGCACAGTACGTACATCAACAACATCGGGGCATTCAGACGCGGCGGGATGTTTCTTTGTATTTATTAAAAATATTCAGCAGTCTCCGCTTTTTCTCACCTCGCTGATCAAAAACCATCTTCTCCTCGCTGCTGTTTTTAACTTGTGCGGCAAATAAACGACTTTTATGCTCAGTCACCGTATCATTTCTGGGGGCATGTTGAACACAGGAAAATGGGGAGCCAAACAAGCCTATTTCACTCTGCTATTCAGTGTATCAACAGGCATTAAGCTGAATAGGAAACAGCCTTATTTTCTCTCTCTGGAGGGCAGAGGCACTGAGACAGACTGTCGCTCCCCCTCTCTGTGGATAGAGACAAGAATGAGGATGCTGGCAACAATAGAAGAAGAAGCCATTGTTAACCAGCCTCGTTGCTGTCAAGTCGGAGTCAGGATGCGCCTAAGCCACCTCTCCGAAAAACTAAACACAGAGCAGAGCAGAGCAGGTGGTTGTCCTCCTCCTCCTTTTTTTTAAGTGTGAATGAGCACGTTTTATTTGACCTCAACCTCCCCCGAAAAGTTACGATTCAAAATGAACTTCCACTCCAGAAAAAGAATTAGCATATTTTTTGGTGTTGTCGTGACAGGATACTTCTGTGCAGTCAGACCTGAAGTACTCATTTTTATTGCTTAGAGAAAAATGACAATAAAGATCTTCCATGTCTGTGAGTTAGATTCCATATTCATCTTAATTGGTGCCTGGCAGGTTGTACAGAATGGAGATGGATTTGAAGTCATTTACTGGAAGTTCTTGACAGGCTCAGTGGAAGAGAACGTCAAGCCCTGTTCTGGCACACATAGCTTGAAAATCATCTGTCAAAATTTAGCATATCTAAGGAGAAGGCTGCCTGTCATCTTCGATGTACATCTGTCCGTGCACAAGGGTGGATTTGATCAGGAACTATGTTGTACTCCTGATGTAAAGCACATTCATCAAGTTGATATTTGGTTGACAAGTCAAAAAAAAAGAAGAAAAAAAAAGCTCTGGAAAGTCAAAGAGGTTTTTATAATGAGATGCTTTTGAGCTACACATAGTGCCAGAGGCTTTTTTTTTAAATAATGAATTTGTGCACAATATTTTTAAATCAAAATATTCACAGCGTTGTACATCATCAGACACATTTTACCGTCTTAACTTACAAATGCGATGTTCTCCTTTTTTTTTTTGTCCTGATTTTTGTTCCGGCACACTCGGCGTGATTTGTCGGTTTTGTTTTGCGAAACATTGCTGACAAGTGCATGGCTCAGCCAGGCAGATTATCAGTGGAAATCTCCACTCCAACTTCTTTATTTCCCCTCAAATCGATGTGGTGAACAGCGAGACGTGATTGATAATGATATTGAGATTGATTGTCTAAATCCCATCCCACAGTTCAAAGTCCCCAAACAGATAGTATATATACATGCAATTCAGTGCAGAGATAGGACTTGGCAGGAGCTGCCAATAGATAAGTGAAATAGGGCCAGAGTGAAAAGGCCTATCAGTCCCTAAGGGGCTTAGCTGCAGGATTCTGGAGCTCTAAACTGGCGGTGGTGGAGGGAGATAGTCGACATTGGTTTTAAATTACCCAAGATTGCCTTGTGGTTTCAGTCTGCGGGGACGCCAGCAGACAAGATGTTTGTTAAAACAAGTGCAGACATTGAGGCAGATTGGGGCAAAGAGCAGACCTGTGATTTCCTAGCCAGACAGAGCAGGTTGGAAGGCTGGTAATTGCAGAATTGGCAGAGGGGCTAAGGAGGTCTTGCAGCAATGATATCTGCCACTGGGACTTGAAGCGGTGGTGATACTGGAAAAGGGCTCAGTTTCCTTCCTGGGAGGATATTGTGTCTGATGCCATACAAGCTACAGTATACACGGCACTAATGGCACCATTGTTCATTTGCTTGCTTTGTAACATGGCATACTGTATGTAACTCTGTAAAAATTACTGGGTAGAAAATGACCAATAATTATGCAGTAGCTAGTAATTATCAACCAGGTGCTCACCATGTTCTGTAGCTACAGAAGTCCTGAGTTCATGCCCTGCATGGAAACTTTTCAGTCTTCTCTCTCTACATTAAAGCCACAAAATATAAGGAATAATTCAACATTTTGAAATATTTATTCGCTTGGTATATGAGTGAAAATGTCACTGCGTCCAAGAAACCTCAACTTTTTATTTCTGCACTTCAGATTTTGAACAAATGAAATGAACAAGATAAATCGTGAGCTTTAGAGATGCTGATTGAACAGAGCCGCACTAGCCGTTTACCCACTGACAGTGTGAATCATTGGACAGCTTGAGTGTGACATCACCCAGAGATGTTGTACAGCACAGTGTTGCAGCTCTGGCCACCGCCATCTTGGCAGTCCTGTGTTTTCTGCTTTCCAGCTAATCTAAAAATCAGCAAAGATGGACCATGAGCAGAGCCGAGGCACGCTGAATGAAGCCTGGTTGTTCAAACAAGCCATCTGTAATGACACCCACCTGTCAATCAAAGCGGTCATAATTCTGTATAACTTTAAGTCTTAATATAATTTGAACAGGTGAGTTGGGAAGTTGGGTGAGGGAAATCACCTGTAGAGACCAAAACTTTTTTGTACCAGGCTGTAAACATGTTTTTCTGCTGTGAGGACATTTTAACATGGGGACTTATGGAGACTGACTCATTTCTGTAGCCAGCCTCAAGTGGACGTTTGAGGAACTGCAGTTTTTGGCACTTCTGCATTGGCTTTACTTCACTATCACTTGGGCTGCTTGTGTTTACTCCGTGTTTTCAACATGTTTTTATGCTCAAGCTTCATATTGAACCAGCAGTTATGAGACTGTATCGATTTTCTCATTTAACTCTTAGTAATAAAAGAAAATGTGTATTTTCCAAAATATGGAACTATGAAAGTCTCTAAATAAAGTTGAATGAAATTATTCACAGGACGGTCAGATCAGTGTCTTAAATTTGATGAAAAATAATTCTATTTTTCTTTAAAACCTGAGTAAAATCTAGAAAAAGTAAAAGAGCTTCACAAACGTGGTAATTTAAAATGAACAGAAATGCTTCAAACCAGAAAAGAGCAATGTCAACATCACCAAGCAGAAGTTTTTTTTTTTTTTTTTTTCTGAATGTGTTCAAAAACACTTTATCTTTAATTTAAGGCTTGTCACAGCTCTATATTCCATTTCTACACTCACAATCTTCCCCACTATTGTTCACAGAGTGGACCGTGTGTGCATAACACTTCACGCTACTGTAGCAAACTTTCATACACACACACACATGCAGCTTTTAATGCTTAAAGTTTACTTTTGTTACAGGTGCAATAACAAAAGGCCTTTTAAGTCTGACTTGAAAATCTTTAGGAGAAATTGGCTCCAGCATTGAGGGGTTGAAGTATTGATTCTGGCCTCTGGCTCAGTCCAGGAAAAGATGGATAGATTTCTTTGAAATGCACTCTGCGTGAGAATATAAAGACTATTGTGTTTTTCTCACTCAGGAATAAATTGTTTCATGACATATCTAGGGCCACCTTTTTAGCTTCAAGCTGCCTGGTTCTCTTGAAAGGGGAATGTTGACAGGGTGGAGCACATTCATCTGTAGTCCCAGACTACCCACACCTCAAAGAAGCTTTTATTGAAAGTTAAATCTCCTTCGGAGAGTTGGCAGCCTCTCGTTGGGATATCTATTTCAGCAGCTGTCGAGGCTGATTATATGAGGGTTGTGCCACACACTGGCAGCGATATAAACCTCCTACGGAGAGAAGGACCATTATGATGCTATTGATTGATGCTTTGATCTGCATGCATGTGTACACTCTCTTGACTCAGAAGCAGCAGTTTGTGATGACGGCATGCAACATGTGATCTGCGATAGATTTCAGTTCCTGGCACTCACAGTGGTGAAGTCACACATATAAATAAAAACCTATGATGACATGCTGTTTCTGCAGAACAACATGCTTTAATGTTTACCCCAGGACTTTAGCCATCCTACAGAGGATCGATAACAAGTTGGAGGCGTTATAGGAGAATTTCCCAATACTGAAGTCTGATACCAAGAGGCCTGTGCACCAATCAAACCAATGCAAATTGATTTATTTGTTGTTCACACCCTGTTGCCCCGTCTTAATGGTCAGACTAGTTCAGCTAAAGCAATGAATGTGGATGGTACTTCAGTGTTGTCAATGAAAAGGCGGTGTGGGTTGGTTCCACCCACTGTTTTTAGATCTATAGAGAATCAATAAGAGAACATAGTTACCAGGAGACTATACAATGTAATTTGGGTTATAATGACTACCTCCTCATTTAGTATTGGGTTTTAATTACTCTGCTTAAAGTCTTTTAATTGTCACTGTATCGACCTCTGGCCTCACATACATACACAAAAGAGATTACAGCTTGAACTGCTGTTAGCCAGTGGAAACCGTATTAGTGATTCGAGCAGTATATATTTTGTCAACTTCCTATAATGTCTTCTGAGCAACAAGTAAGTCTTGATAATGTCTTTTAAAGGATGAAGTTTCAAACTGAGACTCATACTCACATTCTTGATTTATTATTAAACAGAGGTGACATTTAAACCCCCCCCAAAAACACTCAAATTAATCGAGCAGTGGGATCTGCGTAGTGCGTTTTCTTTTTGGTGGCTTTTTTTTTTCCTTCTCTTCGTTTCGAAATTCTCCCATCACCCACTGACTCAGAATACATTTCACTCCTCGCCAATGCCATCAACTTGAATATCAAACATCAATAAAAGCCACCTCTTTGGGTTTGTTTGAGCACCGCCATGCTGTGAGAGGATGGTGGGCGGCGCAGGGGCAAAGGATCTTGGAACTATTGAGTCAAAATATTGATGGAACGGAGCCAGTCCTCGTGACGCTGTAGCCAAAGACTCATGTTAATCTTCTCCAAGTTACATCTTGGCATCACACAGACATTTTTATTTATTCAAAGAGCAAGATGACTGAGCATGAAGCACATGCTCTTTTTCAGCACCGCCTTCGTACTCCTGGAGTTTCACACAGTCACTCCAGGGAGGTGGAGGACAACCACAGTTTCCTACCGTTGGCCACAGAACAGCTCCAACTGTACGGTTGGGGGTTAAGAGCCTTGTTTAAGGGCATGTCGATGGTGATTCACAAGGGTTTCTTACCCAGATTCTCTGTTAGCCTTGGGGACTATGTTTTTAGGCCACTCGTTACACGTTTAATCAACAATTAACATTACAGTTTGTACAGGCTGTGTTACTACGCTGCCATAGGTGGATCCATTGCTTAACTGCCTCCACAGAATAATGAACTAACTTGCACCCAATTATACAGTGGCAGTTAACAGCTGTTAAAAAAAGCTAATGAGTTTAGCATAATAGCTTGGAGGGAGAAATCAGTGTATATGAAGATAAGCATTTTGTGAGGAAAATGCAAGAATGTTATCATAATTTCAACATGCGGTGTAGAAATATACTGGATAAAATAATAGTTTTAAGACTCTGCACATCCTTCCTTCTTCATACTTCAGAACTGAGTTGTAAAGGAAGAAGTCAGATCTTGTACTTGGGTAAAAGTACAGTACATTACAAAGTAATACAAAGTGCAATTAACAAATTAACCAGTTAAACAGATAATAACTTCATTTATATAGCTTTGCTTAAAAACAAGTTACAATGTACAAAAAACAAGAGTAACAATAATAAAAATACAACTGGTACTGTGGTAACGACATGAGCAATGGCAATGAGTAAGGTATACATTTTCCTTGGCACTGTCGCCAAGTGCTTGCTCATGGTGGGACTTGTTAAGTCTCTGTAAATTCTATATAGAAATAACTTCTGTTCTGTTTTTTTGTTTTGGTGCTATATAAATAATACACAGACAAAATGTTTTGTATTGGAGTAAAAAATAGAAAAAACATTTATCCCTGAAATGTAGAAGTAGCATTGAAGTACACTAAAAACAAGGGTTTTAATACTTATATTAAGATGCCTCCTTTCTATTAAAGTATCCCAGTAATCCATGACAACCATCATTAATTTTATTATTTACACCTGTGCTTTTTCTGCTGTGACAAAGACCCATTGTATGCTAATGAGCTTCAAATGCTTTACAATTCATAGCTATCTAGCTTGCTGAGAACAGATACTTAGCAGTTAGTGTCCCACCATTTAATTTATGTGTAGTGGTTAGTGAATTATAATGACCGGTGTTAAGGGAATTAAATAGTAAATTTACTGTAGAGGTATTATGATTCACCTGAAGCTAAATTAAGCAGCTTTAGACCGCAAGACAGAGCAGAGCAAGCAAACGTAGCACGGTTAGCTTTTAGCTTCTGGCTAACATGTTCGCAAACACGTCTAAGTTGATATTAGCCTAAAAAGAGCATCTATTTTGAAGTCTGAATCAGTCTTATCATGATTTGGTGGGATAACTCTTGTAAATATCTATGTACTGTATGTTTAATATATATTTCACACTCAGCAGGGGGACCTAACATGTCACTTTATTTGTTAGCTAGAGGAGGCAATGAATTCCCGGACAAGCTCTCAACAATTGCTCAACCTTTTACCTGTGATACTTTGGCAGTCACTGCCTTTTCTATGTCCACCCCCTCAAAAAACAGACAAAGCAGCAAATATATCATTAGCAGCTGCCCTGTGGAGCTGGATATTAATTATCCTGTGTTCTCCTCGTTTGGCCACTCATTTGCACGTGTACTGTAAATGTCACCGGAGAGATAAATGGGAAAACAAAAACCCCAGCTCGTAGCCTTTATGCAGCAGAATGTCAGGGGGAGCTTGTAAGAGATGAGATATTGGTTTTGGCCTGGCATAGATTCTGGCTCAAAGGACATTGCAAGATGCAATAAAATTTGTATGTCAACTGTGTTTAGAAACTTATTAGCAATGTGCAAGCAAACGTTTCCAGATTCAACATTTGGATTGTGCAGACAGGATAATATACCGTACATCTGCTATCAGCAGAGGACCAGCGTAATCATATATCTGAAGCTGCGTGATATCATTTTATCCAAAAGTCGTCTGCCTTCCCTGAAAACGACCTCTCGCTGTGTAAAAGCCACCTTTACTTTTCACATTTTTTAACTCCGTATGAACTCCTTTCCAGCCACACATTGTTCTGACTATGCTTTTTTTTTTTTGTAGATTTATGAGTGTATTGAAAGGCACTTTGGGGCAAAAAAAAGGGCTCAACTCACATTCTCTGCGTGGCCTTTAAGGTGCGAGGAATAAAGGGGCATTTGTATTAATCGATCACACGCCAAGCCTGGTTGAAGCCTGGGCCTAATGGTTGCTTGCTGTCATTTTGCAAGCAGCTTGTAAAAAGGATTAGAGTGGCTCTGTGGAGTAAGGGCGCATGAACAGCAAAGTTCTGTGGCCAGCAAGGAAAATAAATCAATTTATCCCTGATGGTGGTGCAGTTTTGGAACATAATGCCTAACGATGATGGAGTTTGGACACTTCATACTTGTCATTGTGAAATTGGACTGCCGTGTTGCTAATGATGGTAATGTATGTTGTGCCTCGCCTACTACAGTAATCCTTCACTCTGTCTCACTTAAATGCATCTCATTGTCTGGCATATTGCATTATGAATACCGCTGGGGAAAAGAGAAAAAAAAAGTAGGATATAATTTATATATTCATTCATTTGAGCAGCAAGTTAATGGAAAAACTGTATAACCATATAAATTTCTTCCTTTTGTCACAGGCGATTGTAACTTTGAGAAGCCGCTGGCAGCGTGTGGGTATAGTCAAGGCAGAGATGATGACCTTGACTGGGAGCAGGCCAATACCAGAGAGAAACCTTCATCAGATCCATGGATGCCCTCAGGTAAGGACAGTGACACTGCCTCATGAAGAGGAGAAATGATGAAACCATCACCATACCGAGAATACATCATTGCAATAGACTGTGCATTGGACAGTCTGTTTAGTGTAAGAGGCAGTATTCTGCTTCTTTTTACATAGAAAAATATTATTTATAATATTAATTTTAATGGGGTGAATGCACTGGGGATTCAAGACACTGGAGAAAAAGATATTCAGTTTTTTTAAAAAGTCAGATTTTCACCCAATCATACACCATAGTGGCTCCATTTAGAAAGAGCATGACACTATGCCTGTGTCATGCTCAGGCTGTAGCGACTCCGCCCTGTGGTCGACGGACACCTTTGCTGTGTGTCGTTCCCCCACTACCAGAGAAATCTTAAATTCCCCATGATCAGATCAGATCAAAGCAGGTCCAGCTCTACATCCCCGTCTCCTTCTCCTCACTTCGGCACAGAGAGCATGCTAGCGTTGCCTTGCGCTAACACCTATCCTTGAGTCTAAACGAGAGCCTTGGCTTGTCTTTGAGAGGGTCACCCGATGTATTCATGAAGTAACAGGAAAAAAAGGCAAATCACTAATCTCCATAGAGTCCACGTTTGCGCACAAAACTGACAGTTTGGTGAAGAAAAAACACAAAAGGTACTAAAAACACAGAAGATTAGAGTTACTTTAATTCGCTGCCACCCACGCACCGCCATTGCAACAGAAAAACGGATTACTAAGAAGAGAAGATGAACCATCCATGATTAAGAGTATCCTTGAAAATAGTAAACATTATTGGCTCAAGTGGACAAACTCTGGTCATTAATATTCCAGATATGTAAGTAATATGACATGAACATTTACATGACAAATTTTTATCTGCTGTTTTTTTTTTTGTTTTTTTTTTTTTTTCCACGAGATGAAATTTATCTCTGCAAATGACCAGTTCAGTCTGATGATTTAGGTGTTTACATGAGACATTTTTCTGATGAGGCTACAAGTCTGACTTATAATTGGCGTATACTGTAAGGCTGCATGTAAACAACTTGGCGTCGGAGACTGAAAAATATTGATTATACGTTCACGTAGTACTATTTGAGGTTAAACTTTAAAGAGAACTTCTTCTTTTTCTTTGACTTTGTTATTTTCTTTTGTTATCAATCTCATATGAGGATCAGGATCTTTGGGAAAGTCACGTGAACTGAGACAAAAGCGACATTTGATATAAAAATACTCTGATCCATTTTAATTAAAGACGTCTTTTTGTCAGCCGCATATTGAAATTCATTAAAATGCTTTCCCTGCATTTTGTGTCTGTCGCACACAATTTGTCTCTTTAATGTTCCATTGATCGCTTTTCATTTGATTTGAAATGCAGAGATATCACCGCCACTGAGCAGAAGGCACCTAAGGAATTAGACTAATGGAATGACTTCCCCCCCCCAACCCCCTCCATGTTATAACAAAGGTAGCGTTGCAAACTAATGGATATTGTTTTCCCCTCCTATCTGACGCCTAATCTCACAAAGGCTGCATCACAGATAGATTGCACTGGGCCCCCCCGGTGACAGAGGGGGAATTAATTAGCAGGCCCTCACTAATTTTAAGCAGCCAGTGCCCAGACCTGTTTGTGCGTACATCAGGATGATGTGTGTTGAACTGCCCCGGAGAAATTAGTTTCCATGGAGGGGGAAGTGTCGACTTTTTCTATCGCAATTGATTAATGTTGGGACACATGGAGGCTGGGCAAAGGTCACAGCGAAATCTGGAAAAGCCTTAACCTACAAATTAACACCTCGCGCACGGTCTAAATTTAACATATCTGATTAAAATCCCATGTCTGGTTAAGAGGTGTCCCTGATTGTTCTTTCCAGCCTGAGTACACTTCAGACAGGCTTGTTTTCTACCCGTGCATCTTGAATTGTGCGTAATTAACAGGTTGCGGCTCTTTCTCCATTTCTCAGTGTGAGCACTCAACTTGCCGTGCGAAATTGTCCTGTCTCCTCTTTGACCGCATTGAAAGGGATGTGAAATGTAGTGTACTTGACGCCTGAAATTGTTTTAGGGCTACTGGAAGAGAGGGTTGATGGGTAGAAATGCATTTATGTGAAAGCCGCAAAAGCTATCTCACCTCTGATTGCTGTCTCAACTCTCAACCTGTACTTATGAATCTTCACAAGACGACCTCACCGTGCTCACAGAACTGACTGTTCCGAACAGTGGGCATTGCTACCTCAGATGAAATGAGATGTAGACAGTGTGTGTCCAAATAGGGGTGCTCTCTTAATGTCAATATGAATGCATGATTTAAATGATGATTCAAACTTTCTCCTCTGCTGAGTTTTCAGAGCGAATCATCAATCATCCTTATAGAGGTTTAAACATCTAGCTCTCATGGAAACTCATCCCTTGGAATTGTGGGTGATTCTACACCTTTATAATTTACATCCATAGCCAATGTGGAGTGTCATATTGGAAGTAGTTTGCCCTTAATTAAGTGAGGTCTGAAGCAAAGGCCAAAGGGCATGTCAATGTCTAGTCAGTGTTTTAACAAACCCAACCAGAGGCCCTGTGGTCCAGTTCAGAAGCAGCTCTCCGCGCTGCTTCGTGTGAGCAACCCGAGCAGCTTGATCTGGCCGGGAAGTGAGACACAGAGAATCCGTTACGTTTTTTTAAAATAAAGCCCTTCCGATCATAAAAACAGTCAAAAGAGAAACAATTAATATACGTAGCATAGTATAGGCCAAATACTCCCCGTAGGGTTTGAAGTCGCGTGGAAAACCACGACCAAAACAGCGTTGCAGCAGCGACATGACAGAGATGTGTTGCAGAAGTTGGATATTCTATCACAGACCTCTTTTATTAAGTAACAACCATTTTTCTTAACCGTAATCAAGTTAGTTTTAGTTGTCTAACCCTAACCACACGTAAAATGTTCTTTCCCAACCATAACAATAGCTGACCTTGGTGTAGATTGTATGTAAGAATAAAAAAGGTCCTTAAAAGTGATCTTGTTTTTTTTACCTTCTTGTCAGTCATATTTAACCTCCATTATTTCTAATTATTCCCAGAGAAGTTGAAAATATTGAACTGGACCTGAGGTCATATAAAAAAAAGAAGAGTTCATTGTGCAATAATATGATTTCTTGTTGTTATTATTAAAGCTTAAAACCAATCAAACCTGAATCTTTTATCTGCTTGCAAAAACATAACTCAAAGGCTTGTGAAATCAATAGGAAACAGACTGAATTAAGGTGCTGTGTCAGTGTGGTAAGTGTAGAGAACACACTCATGAGAGACCTCGTGCAGCCCGCTGAGGACTCTCTTTTATCATGCGATGCGAGGACTGCAACCAAAGACCAAACTGGCCCTGTTCCACCCCAACATGTAAATAAAGGAGTACCAAAACGGAAAAGTGAAATGAAACGCAACAAGCCCTCTGGTCACACGAAGAAGAGGCGAGCAGCGCTTGAAACTCTTGGTTGTTTACGACAATCCGCTCCCTACCTAATTGCTACGTCTGGACGGAGAGTAGTCTTGTTTATCCCTCCGCGCAGCACTGATTGCATGCTTTGGCTCCTTTAGGGTGGCTCAGCCCATTTCTGAGGCTCTGCATGTCTGCTTGGGCACTCCCCAGTGTGTTCCTTCTCCCAAGCCAACTGGAGAAACCCCCGGCAGAACTGTCACTGTCAGTCCTATTATTATCAACAAGCCTCATCTGTCCTGGACAATGATAATAAAACCATCTCAGCCAAGTCGACACGCACTCAGCCTTGGAGAATGGAGCTGGACACGCTTCTGTCAGAGTTGGATGTTGGCGTGGATTTATGAGGAGAAAATTACCACACTTTAATCAAAGACATTTGCATCATCTATTAAAAAAAAGATGATTTCTCTAGTTTCCATGCTACCCCCTGTTGTTATAAGTTCTCCAACATGGAGTGCTTGTCTCAAAGAAGAATGGATGAAGCCGACTCGGTGAGGAAGTTTGCAGTGTGGCGCTGCGAGGGGTGTCCAGATGCCATTAAGAAGGAAGTTGTTTTTAGTGAGCCCCAGCTGGTGCAGAGGCTGCCTCCTCTCTGATGGTGTCATGGATGTTGCCAACAGTAGGCTGCTGCTCCCTGACTCTCCCCTGAGACTCGTTCTGGGAAATAATGGCAAGAGGAGGAGGAGGAGGAGAAAGAAGGTCCTCTAACTGAGATTAATTAGAGTTTTTCTATTATGCTAGGCACAATAGCGAATGCAGCTCTGGCTAAATGACTTATTGTTGCATTTTTAATGTCTGCTCTAAATATGTTGTGGGAGAGAAATTGAATGTTTTTGTCTCTGTGTTGCACAAGGTCTTTGTTTTGATAGCATGCCCTTGGTCCATAATGACACCTCAGTGATGGTGGAGGATCGGTAGATTGAGGTTCTTCAGAGGGTAACGGTGATCTTCCCTCCTTCTAGTTTTCTCTGGTCGGGTTCCTAATGCTTTCATGCAAATGCAGCTCACTCTTGAACCCAGAAGGGTGCCTTTCTTTAGAGTTCGTCTACTGCATATGGATAAGACGGATCAGTTTAAAAGCCAGTTCACCTTTTTGACCATTTCAATCAGGAGGTAATGAATTGACAAAGCCCCTCCGCCTTACCTGGACAACCAGTGTTGTTTACAGGGCTTTATGCGCTGTTCAAATGGAAGAGGAGAAAGAGAGCCACTTAAAACATGAGAGGAGAGAACACCCACCGACTGAAGGACGTCAGAAATTTAATCAGAATTTAAATCACATCAGCAAAAGATGGGATTTGCCGTTGACGAGGGACGGGCCCTTTCTCGTGAAAATAAGCTAATTGCCTTGGAGCCATTCACAACTTTGTGTGAAAATCACACCTTGCACGGTGTTGGCAAGGTCGCGAGGTTAAGGAGAAAGCCCATTATATGATTAGAGGATGAAACGGAACAGCAAATTACGACGTCTGATCAATTCGTGAATTAATTCCTGGGAATAACAGAGTTGAGGTTTTCAATTTTGCATGTTTGTGGGGTTACGGAGTGCACCGCGGTCTGAGCAAGCGGGATGGCATCCATTACTATAAACAGGATTATGACAGCATGCTGTACTGTCATGATGGAGGACATATTTGCATACTGTACCTTTTCCCATTAGTGTGCATGGTATGTACAATTAAGGCTAATGATGCAGCTAGGTGACACGTGAACACTCTCCGTTGTGTAATGGGTTTGTATCAGGCAAATGGGCTATTATATGACCCATTTATTGCAGCGGAGCGCCAGCAGTGCGTGGTGCATATTAAGATGACATATTAAGCCATTGAGATTTGCTGTTGATTGACACGCAGCAACAAAGGATGCTGCCATGGAACATAATAAGGGTCAGCTGTTGCACCTGATTAAAATGACAGGCCTGAAACGTGTTGCGCATGATGGATGGTTTTGGGTGAATCTGTTTGACACCGTCAAAGAAACCTGGCAGGTGCTTCATATGGAGAGCCCAAACTTATTCGGTATTACTTTATCAGGACTCTTTCATGTTTCAAAGGACATGGGGAAAGTTCTGGAAAATTGAGTGGAGGCCACGGCTGTTCACATTAACAGCCTAACCCTCACAGCGAGAGCATTTTTGATTGGTGGCAGACAGTGAGAATAGCCCTGTCTTCATTGACATTTCCGAAGCGGCAGCCGTGCTTTTCTGCGGTGGTGACCTCTGTGAATTTTATTAGCAAATGAGACCTGGAGGGTTTGGGTTTAAAGAGCGCCCCTTCATTCTGATTTCCCCCACATAATGATTTTCACAGAGTTCAGGACCTGAATGGAGGAGAAATAATGAGCGCGAGTCATTACTGCAAATTATATCCTCTGCTCAGACCATCACTCAACTCATAATTAATCTAAATACCTTCAACCTATAGACTTTGATGATTAGGATTAGACAGTACCCTATTTCTAAGAACTAAATCATATCAGATTGTTTTCCCCTTAAGAAGAGTGAAGACGGAGCTGAGGAGGAAAAGAGAATGTACAAATGAAGCTTCTGCTTCTGCTGGTTAGTCTTTTTGGAGTAGCGTCTCTTTTACATTCAAACAAGGAGGCACGAATGCAATAGAAAAGGGTTAATAGGATTCATCTGACATTTGTCTAAGGTCACTATTCTGTCTACTCCTCCAGCACCCTGAACCACCTCCTGCTTTCCACAACGATTACAAAATAGACAGACCCTAACGATATGGGACTTGCAGGAAACGAGGAAATTAGGAAGCGGTTTTGTCACATTGTTGTAATCCTGAAAAGCTGTCATTTCTAAATCGAGTTTGGATTTGTCACAAAAGCGGTCGTTCACAATGTATATCACTTCGATGGATTATGGTCATTATTTTTTTTTTGCCTGTTTCCTCAAGATAATGTCAGAGTCGAAACTCTTTAATACAGCGGACCCAGTGCTTTGATAGAAAGTCGTGGTGGTCACCAAAAAGGTCTTTCTTTGGATGATTAGGTGTTAGAAAACTATCAAATTAAAGTACTTGGCTCCTTCTAATTTGTCACCAGCTTCTGCTCTTAGCTGAAGGAACTTGTTTTTCCATATGGACTGACACAAGCTGTGACTTCTCCGTCAGTGTGGGTGAGCTGACAGGTCAAAGGATTAACCTGATGGAAGACTTGGCTCTGGATTGTGTCCATGTTTCATTTAGGCTGTTCGTGTGGATTGTTTCATTTGAACATTCATGGGTTTACACTTGCTTGAAAAGTCCTTATCAGAGTGGAAAACACTTCACTGGTGCTCGCCAGATATTCAGCTTGTAATACTGCCTGCCTCATAATGGCTTAATTAATGAAGTTTTGAGTGTTGTTAAGTTTTTCAGAGGAGCGTTAGAAAGCTTCCTGACTTGAAACATTATCGGCATGGCTTGTGTGCGGCCCAGGACCAGAGGGCTCTGCAGTGAGTTATTGAAGCCGCCCAGAACATCATTAGTACCCATCTACCGAGCAGCAGTGATACCTGTGAGGTGTCTAAACCCAACCCGACGGATACAGAAAGACAGAACCCACTCCAGCCCCTGCCTTTACTGCCTCATGCCAATTGTCCGCTGCCGTACCAACAGACTACAGAGCAGCTTCTTTCCTCAGACTGTGGGACTCCTCAGTTCATCCTCTGCACTCCACCATAAATAAAGAATCATTTATTAATAATTCATTATTTCTTCATGCATATATATTTAATGTTAGTTTTGCGAGTAGAATAAAGGGATTACACCTTTTGAAGATTTAATAATTAAGATTAATAAATGAACCCTGTACCTATGGAGACTGATTCGTTCTGTAGCCAGCCTCAAGTGGCCGTCCAAGGAGCTGCAGTTTTTGGCACTTCTGCATTGGCTTCATTTCACAGACGCAGCTTTTCTGTTACGCGCAATTGGTCAGCAGTCCGGGTGTTGTAGCCGCTGTTGTAACAGCAGCCGAGCTCACTACTTTTCAACTCCACACCTCCAGATTTTCACATTTGTAGTCTTCAGCCCCAACCGATGAAGACTTATGTGACTTCATTCGAGGCAATCATGCAGCTTCCTCCTTTATGTAACTCCTTCCACATACCGTATGCAGTAGTATTCCATCGATTTCACAAACTGGTGGAGTTCCTATTTAATCACAACAAAAACACTTAAGTAAGGACGGAAATTCACTGAAGTCCGTCTAAGAGATTGTTTGGGCCGCAACCAAATGTTGAGCCGCCTTTGTGGCACCTCCTCATTTAGGGCCTCTGATAACAGATTGTCTGATAATCAATAATGTTTTCTGTGTACGCCCTCATCCAGGAACAGTGTCCTTGTTAAAAATGTCTAAAATATCTTAGTTTAATGAATGTCATACATTTCTATTTCAGCGGCGTGCCCTTCATTTCAAGTGTTCCTGCTGCAAATACTACATACATTCATCTTTCACTAATTCATTTTTCATACCAGCCTCCATGTTCAGCCATCATTGTAATGGAAGGTGAAGGTGGCCTACATTGGAATAATAATAAATCTGTTCCTCTGAATACCTTAGACAATAGGCGAGCTCTGGCCTTTACAGAGTTGCAGAGACAGGCCTTGAGTGTGCCGAGAGCTCTCCATTTTTAATTGGTCTCGAACACGCCATTGTTAAGGCAAAAGAGATAGAGAACGAAGAAGAGAGGGAGAGAAAACACCCTTGTGCATCACTAGCACATTAGCACAGCACTAACACAGTGTCATTATAATTTGCTCTTAGTCTCGCTGGCTAATTAGCTTGTCATGGTGCAGCAGGTCCTGCAGAGTATGTGGTCATTAGGCACCAAGAGCATAGAAACTGAATGACAATCAGTGTTTTTTTCTGTCATCTTCCTCGCTTCTGTTAGACAGCGAGACTGGCAGCAGGATGAGGTGGCGCACTGCCACTCAAAACGCTGCATTCTTATGTTTTAGGGAGGTCAATAACGAGGAAGGGACCGACTTTTTACGCCCTGTTGTGTTTGGGTCCGCTGACTCGAATTGAGACGATTTGTGCGGCCTCAAATCTGGTGACAGAAATTTCACGTCCTCATTGCTACAGCTCTGCAACCTGCCCGATAGTGAGCCCTTATGCTAAGATGTATTTTTTTTTTTAATCAAATAATCGCACTTGGTTGCACTCACAGCCACTGCATTAAGCTTTGTTAAACAAGAAGCGACTGCTTACAAAGGGTACCTATTGTTTTATTAATATTACATTAACGTGGTAGTGAAAAATGTACAAATGCCGCTTGAGGGATCTGATATTTTCATCTCTAATTACCAACAAAGAGCACTGCTGTGCATAAATCTCCTGTGCAACACTGTCACAACTTGGCTGTTTGAAATGAAAGGTAAACAGTCTGTTTTAATCATAGAGGCACCGGCATCTTTGTCTTTGTAACATGAGCTACAACTGAACAATTCATCAACTGATTATTAGTGCTGGTTCGCATCACACCGAGGGTTACTGATGCCTCAAAGGGAGAAAAACAACAGCAAAAAAAAAGGGTTCTGGGCACCTGAGCAGATGGCTGAATGTTATTAAAGAGACCTCAAAGCCCTTGCAGAGAGGCACCTGATTGAGGCTGGACAAACGAGTGTCTCAAAGTCAACTCCTCTCCTGCCCTTCTACACGCACCTTACACATCTTCTTGCATAGCCTCGGAAATAATTAGCCTCACCGTATGAATCTGAGGCGAACTGAATGTGAATGGTACGTTGCAAAGCTTTGGGAAAACAGCAGTGTGCTGTTGACGATGGCGAATCACAACAGAGCGAACATGCTGTGCGTGAAAATCCATAACGCAGGAAGGCCACAGTCATAAATAGCTAATCATGACTTGATTAGCACTTAATAAAACAGTTCCTTTTATCACAGTGAACGAAAGAAGATATTATAAAGCCTGTATGAACTCAAACTTTCACTTTAAACTCACACTGACGGTGAAGTTTAAGCCGTACGTGGCGTGGTTTCTCTGCTCCATGTTCATATTTAAGATGTTAGGCTCCTGACCCAGACCACGTCAAAATCCTTTAAAACAACATCTTGCTACAACCTGACAAACAAAGCCGAGGAGGCTGACTCGGTGTCATCACAACTCACTGCTCCTCCTCCTCCTCCTCCTGTGCTCCCTCTCCTCCTGTTTCATTGTGTAAACATGACAGAAGCCTAACTCGTTATCTGAAAGCTGGAGACAGATGGAATTGGTGAGCGTTACAAGTGCAGCACAACAAGACGAGTGGGCAACCTCGAGTCGTTGATGGAGCAAATAGGGCTTTGTTGAGCGGCTGATTGGCTGACACACTCCGGGACCGAAGCCCGTTGATTTAGTCGACGTTATTCACCCATTTTTAACACCATATCTGAGTGAATCTCCAGATGTTAAATTTAATGACAAAGAATCACACCCATTGCGGTTCAGCTCTGCCTCACAAGCGGGAGAGAGCAAAGCTAACAGGTTGTTTGTCTCACCTCCAAGCAAAATGTGCCTTCCAATCATTACCAGACTTCCAAAAAAAAAGATGTATTTCAACATAAACGGAGTCTTTTTGGCTGAGTCTCAAATGCTGTTACGATTTGTGCCATCTCATTACCGAGCCAAGCTAAATAGGATGATGACAAATAGAATGTGTTCTGCATCTCCTTGAAAGTTTGCCAATATAATAATTCTCACTTGTGTTTTATTGGCAAGAGGGGAGAGAATTAGATTAACCTTTAATATTGAACCAAAGCGATAAAATCTAAATGGGACTTGGTTGGCAAATAGATTTTAACTTATTGATTTCTCATCATTTCCCTTCTCTCTGTCATTGAGGGGGAAAACACTTGTCTCAAACATCTAGCATTTGTAGGATTAGCCTTGTTTTTTTTGTCTTTTCTATTTTGATGAATGACAATAATTAGAGTTTCTGTCAATCCAAAGATGAGAGCGTTTTCTCATTAATGCTAGAATGCACAGTGCTAATAGGAAAGGTCTCAGCACAGTCGTTTACCTGCTTCCTGTAAACTCTGATAAGATTAGGCTTTTTATTTAGTTACCGTTAAACCTCAGGACCTTGTTGCTACCGCAGTAATAATATGATTCTTGTCTTGGAGATCTTTCTGTTGTGTTAATAAGCATCAGCCTCTAAACACCAACAGATCCGAGTTATATTTCCATGTTGCCAGGGTAATACACAATTGCATACATTAAGATAGCCATCACTACAATGTTTTATGTAAATATTTTAGTGCTCATACAATACCACATTAATCTTTGGCATTTTATGTTAAAGATTACATGAGTTTGTTATTTTGCCCCTACCCTCATTGTTGTTGAACGCAGTCAAGTTTCAGCACATAATCACTTAATAGAAACAAGTTTCGAATTTATACAAGGCTCCTTTGTCTTGTTGTTGAAAGGTGTTATACAAATAGACCTGCCTTGCGTCTTTCGGAAAATCTGTGGGTGTTCAATGCAACGCGACAGTCAAAGGAGAGCGTCAAGCACGCAGTGATGTGGAATTTGACACTCAAAGAAGAAAAAAAAGTATGACAGCGATGTGTTTTCTAAAACATCAACTTAGAAAGCATAGAAACATCATCTACAAGTGTTTGGGGGCTTGTTGTACACAGACACGTTTCCTTTAGTGTCCTAGCAGCGATCTGACATGCTAACGCGCATGCTCGCACTGACAATGCGAGTATGTTTAAATTCAGTGTAACGTTAGAATAAATGTGTTCTGAGTTTGTCAGACCAAAGAAGGAAGTGTTATTAACCACCCAGCCAAATTTGAAGGATTAATATTTGATTAATTTGAATATATAAAAATATATGTTCGTTATAATACATAAGTTTATTAAATTAGGTGTCAAAATCAGGTGAAAATGAGCAGTATTCTATGCTCAGGGTGGCCTTAGCGTGTCATGGAGCTACCCTTTAGGACCGGCCAAAAAATCCTGGACTGAAGTGATATATCACTACTGTTATCAATACAACAGCTTCTTTGAAATATTATTTCCATAGTTTATTTTATGGTTTGTACATAGGACACTGGATGACTATGATAAGACTTTTGACTATGAAGATTAGTTTTCCTGCCAATGCTTGAACTGCTGGTTGGATAAAACTCTTGTCCATGTTTCAGGATCAACCTTCATGATGGTGAACACATCAGGACGTTTCGCCGGACAGAAGGCCTTACTGCTGACACCGCAGCTGCGGGAGAACGACACCCACTGCGTTACCTTCCACTACTACATAGGAGGCAGAGACAACAGCCACCCGGGTCATCTAAATGTGTATATCAAAGAAAACAACAGTCCCATGGGAATGCCTGTTTGGAACGTGTCCGGTCCAGCCACTCGTTCCTGGGGACAGATAGAGCTGGCCATCAGCACCTACTGGCCCAACTTCTACCAGGTGAGGAAGTGTGGTTTGAATCCAGCTCTCTTCTTTTTCATAATGTCTCATCAGAAAAAAATAGGTTCCTTATTGTAAGCAGCCAAAGTCATTAAATCCTGTTCAAAGGGTTGAACAAGACACATTTATTATTTGAGTAGGTGCAAACAATCGCACAATAGCCTATTCAAAACACCTAAGATTATTGATTTCTGGGGCTATCTCGGTATCCATGGTAATCTGTCCTCTCTCCTTTCCATCTCAGCCAGTTCTCTTTTTCCAATTCTGAAAAACTCATTTTCACTTACCAATGCACATGACTGCTGGCCGGGGCAAGGTGATTTCACACTTGCCTGGCTATTAGTCTTCACCAGGCTTGTTCCACGAGTACACCAAATGTTAATTGATGCAGAGAGACCCCTTAACCTCCCAAAGGGAGACAGTCCCTTGGTGAATTATTTCATTATGGCCTGGCGGTGCCGGTCCACGGTGGAGCTGAGGGGAGTCCTTCTGCCTGCTCATCATAGCAACCCTGATAACTTAGTTAACAAGGGACACCGCTGAGTTTCTCACTGCTGAATGCGAAGATAGGAGCCTTAATGAGAGGCACACGGACAAAAGAAAGGGAGAAGAAGGCAACAGTTGAGATGGACAGAATATGCTGCAGCCACCACTAATAGTCACTGCTCGCCGTTGACAGGATGGTGACCCTTGTGTGACATAATGATGTGAAAGCTAGTCTGGGCAAATGTTTCTAGTTTGGCTCAACACACTTAAAGACTGAAGGAGTCTGGCTGTAGTAGAGGCACAGTTTGTTGTGTTTGGATTCTTCCTACATGCAGAATTCTCGAAGAGCCGATTCGGAAAACAAATCATGATCTATGGCGAAAAGAAAACACCTCCCCGTTCATCTGGATGCGGGATATGGATTATTTCATGTACCCAGTTTTGAAGTTTGTCTGAATTGCAGTTTATGCTGCAATATAGCAACACAGAGGAGTTTCTTTGTTTGGTTTGCGTACATCTGGTTGAGCAACATAGAGGATGAGTGAAGAGAGGCAGTGAGAAAGCCGAGAACAGCTATTAAGCACAAATGGCACATACTGACTGCAACACCTGATTTAGCCCCAATACAGTCTAAGAGCTAAACATCGATTGTCTGGAAATTCACTAAGTTCAAACCCCTTTTTTGACCTCGGTTGCTTCTTTAATGTGATATGCGCCTTTTGAATTCTAAGTCTAGTTTGCGGAGTCATGATGTATTTCAGCAAATCTCTGCACGTAGGGTGAGCGTCACCCAAATGCCCCAAATGACATATTATGCTTTCCTGTGTGTTCAGGGAAAATCCCAGCATCTGTTGCCTTTCAAACCCCAGCAGAAGGTCTGTCTCTGTTTGTAATTGTTCCAGACCCAAACTGACAACATGGGTAAATGCGAGGATGCTAATGATCTTAGCGCCACTCTCAGTCAAGAAAAGAGACCAATGCTTAAAATTGTCACTAATTAACAACATGGCACTAATTATAGGTATCTTTAATTGCATACTAACCTACGCAGTTGTCAAAGGGAAGCCACCTGATACTTGGAAATTATTTTTTAATTACCGGTAAGGCTTGTAGTCATCATGAGCCTTTCAGCCTTTTGATAATTACTCTTCTGTCAGGTCATCCCTAAAACTTTTAATTGAGATTGTCATGCATCACTTGAACGTTGTGTAAAATATAGAAAATATAGTGCACAGTCTGAATACGTTTTACACATACCACTCAAAATATGCACTCGCTGTGCATGAGATGAACGCTCTCATATTTATCCTGATATGCAGCAGTGCACCAATGAGAGAGAGAGAGAGAGAGAGAAACCCAAATGTCCTCATCTATCTTGATTTCTATACAGTGGAACGTATGGCAGAGCTAATCAATCCTGCTGTAATGTAGTACTTAGCTCAGTCCCTTAGGAATAGCCGGTGTGGTGATGTAGACGTTGAATGTTGGGTTCACTGTCTGTCTCTTTGACAAATGAGAATGGTGAACTTTCCCGTGACATCAACAGCATTCGTCCCATGTGAATATTTTCACTCTGCGGGTCAGGCCCAATTATGCACTGCACTATCATTGATGTTGGAATCAATTATATCACAGCTATTAGGCAGGCTGACTGATGTCTGTTGCACAAACAAAGGATTTCAATTAGAGAGTGGGGGCTAGTTCATTTGTCTGGTGGCGATATATGGAGTGGTTGGCCTTTTAATTTCCTTTAAATTAGCCTGTAATGAGGCCATAATTGGCACCCAAGATATTCACTTTCATATTTCATGAGACAAAAAAAGAAATTTATAATTAGACAGCCTTATCTGAAGGCATCCTGCCTCCCAGATGACAATGGTAACTATCTCCGCCTCCACATTCCTAGGCTACAAAAGGAATCTCAGACATGTACGTGTGAGCAGCCTAGCTACAGTACGACTGGCCGGACACAACTTTCTGCGTGACAGCATATACGGAACATGCCCCATTCATAAATATACCTTTCACTGGAAGATATCTGCTTATATTTAGGGAATAACGGCATGCAAAACATGTGCAGTGTGAGTGTGTGTGGTGTAATGGGTCTCTGCACCACACCCTGGGTTTGGGAAGGGACTGGCATTCTGTTTCCCTTTTTATCACACTGCAGACCAGCGAGTACATAACTGACATTCTGCTGGGACACGCCCTCTGTCAGAGCTTAGGCCCATTTGTTTTGCAGGAGAGGCTCTGCCCCTTAAAATAGGGCCACGTTAGTCATACACAGCACAGTTGTGCTTGATTTCAGACTTTCTGCACGCAGAGATAGTAACAAACATGTCAGCAAGCGAGTAACACTAGACACACAACAACTGTGAAATGCAACGACAGCCCCTCGGGGAAGTGTTGCTATTTAAATTTGCATTAAAGGGTTGGCTCTCTTAAGTTATGTAAAAACATATGTTCACACTTACCTCTGGTGGCGTCTATTCGTGCTGCTATTTTTGGTTTCAGTTTTCTCAGGTTTTGAGATATTCAAATCTCAGTTCTTCTACACAGATCAATACTTTTTTATTGAGATTACATCTTTAATGTGAAGCAATGCCAGCAGTACTGGAAGTCTGTCCAAGTGATCTAAAAGTAGTAAACAGTAGCTCTGCACAAGATGTTCCTAAGTTTAAATTAGCCTAATTATAATCTAAGTGTTGATTGCACCACGCAGGCTCATTATTATGTAGAGATTACAGTAGTTATTACTAAATATTAACAACCAGTAAAAGGTCAAATGTTTAAGAATGAAGTAAACAAACCAGCCAAGCATGCATTGGATATAATAATAACGTGATTAGATGAAACAGTAAAAGTAACAGAGTATGGTCGATACATCTGACCTGACAGTTGATCAAAATTAAGTCAAGTATGCCCCAAATTACGATTTAAATATTACTGGTTGGGTTAGTAAAAGCTCATTGTACATAAATACTACTGATGCTGAAACTCTGATGTTTCTCCAGTGTCTTCATGTAGAAGTCACACTTGGGCTGTCGTTCATGTTTACGCTATTTGGCCTCCAAAAACTATTATGTTTGGAAGTTACTGTATGTCACAGCTTGTGATGCTGCAGTGTCTTCCTGTTTACATATTTTGTTTGATTGCTTTGGATTTGACAGCGCCACAGATGCTTCCAAGCAACAGATTCACAAATGACTAAAGTCTGTACCAGCTAAGACATTTCCTTTTATTTCCGCTCCTGTTGAATTTGCATGTCATTCCTCAAAGCACAAACAAAATTCAGTGCACACGCGTTGTTTTTCGTGGAGAGAGGGCAGCACCTGGATGGGTAAAAACAAAAGATTTCTCAGGTGAAATCTGGGTGAACTGACTCGTTAAATATTGCTGTGATGTAACGATGTCCCACACCCCCGTTCACTATGAGCTTGTGTGCTAATCGTCTCAAGGCTCCAACTTAATTTAACACTTGCATGTCATAACACCTATCGACTGTGACATATTGTGGAAATAATGTCAGTGGCCTGCAGCTGTGTGACCAGCTGCAGCCCTGCTAAGAGTAGATCGCATTAGCGGGAGCTGGACTTTTCTCCGTGCACACAGGCAGCCTCACTCAAGTGCCATTTGAAGACATGTGGCCATTTATCATTGGTGTTATGAGTCTCCTCTCTCCCTCCTCAGATTGTGTTTGAAGCCGTAACCTCAGGGCAGCGTGGCTTGCTGGCCATCAAAGACGTCGTGGTCCAGGGCCACCAGTGCAGTAAGTCCTTTTTCCCCTTCACCATAAAAGAATATCATCAAAGAGTCATTGTCCTTTCCATGACACCCTCCCAAACACCTGTATAGTTGTTCCAGCCAAGGCCTCCCAGTCAAACAAAAGGCCTTCAAAGTGTACACTACAGTTATTCCAATGTGTAAACCTCCCTCATCCCGGCTCCCAGAAGATTTATGTGCATACAGTTGACATGCTGAAGTGTGCTTGAGATTTAATGTCGGAGTGGCTCTGTTAAATCTATCCTTTGTGAGATGGGGGAGAAATACTGCAACAAAAAAAAAAAACCCAACAAATCCCTTCATACAGTGTGCTGCTGCCTATGTGAGGGTTCCACTTCGCTTCCCTTAAGGATATTCAATAAAGCATCTCATCTCTCAGATGTTCCGATTTCTGCTACCCTCGCCGAATACAAGTACAAGCACTTCAGAGTGCACTGCGGAGCTAATGAACATGTAATCACTGGCATATTTAGAAATTTTCTGCTCCGGCTTTTGGGACAGGCTGCTGCCGTGGGAGCACAAGGATGAGGGCTCTTCAGGGTTCCTCATTGCTATGCTTTTGACTACTGATGTTAGTCCATATGGCCCTCTTTAAGTTGATACAGAGGTTTTCACACTCGACAGTCTAAGTCTAAATCAATACCACACGAGTTTTCATCAATTGATTTATACTTTACTCTACCTCTCATAGCTGAAGTATCAAGGTCTGATTGTAAGGCGCTAATGACCTGGTAACCATTTGAAAGCAGCTGAATTCCTACAAATGTTATGTCAATAAGATGGATTTATATAGCGATAGGCGTTGCATATAAATGTATCTGAGTAAATCAATGAGACCTTGCGACGTGATCAATGTTTAAATGCGTAAAAGTATGAGCGGATCGATACCCACTCAGTGGCAATTGGGTTTCTTTGAGTGATAAGCAAAGTGATCAGAGCGACTCTTCAGCGGAGCACAGCCAATTCATTTTCTATTTATACGACCATGTGGAATATCTAGCACAAAGGTGTGATTATGCCACCGGGTGGTCTGCCTCTCCTTCCATCATTAAAGAAGACATTAGCGATGAGAAAAATAGATTTGTCTTTTTTGGCGCTGGATGGATTGACAGGACAAAGTTATAAAGGAGGTGTAGTTCAAAGACGAGGTTATAAAATATTAAGTAGAAGTGAAAGTCTTGATGATGAAAGTGATAGAATTAGCTTTTGCCAAGTCTTTAGAGATTTGGTTATGTTTCGAATCAAGGTCGCTCCGCTGAATTGCCCTATTTTTCTATGCAGAGTAGCGCTACTAATCAAAAATGTTCTACATAAGTTATTTTCCGTGGACTATCCCAGTAAGTGAGCATGCTGGTAATGAGCACAGTTGGAAAAGGAGAATAATAGTTAAAAAAAAAAAAAAAAAAAAAAAAAATCAATGAAAGGACGCTGTTAAGAGACGGGAGACGGGAGAAATTGGGTTTTTCGGTAGGTGCAGGATCGGCCTCTGGTGTCACATTTTAAGGATTTAGGTGGAATGTTCCTCGCGAAGCGCCGCTGGCCTTTGGCACTGATGAGTATCAAATAGTGTAATAAAGAGCAGTAACCATTCAAGGCGATTTCTCTCAGTTGTCCAATTTTACATACAGATCTTGGCACAAGAGTTACAAAGTGGGTAAAAGTGAAATTGGTGTTGGCACAGTGCTAATGCAGGCAGCTACTCCATCACCCAGTTCTGGTGATTAATTCTCAAGTACGAGCCCATTTCGGAGAACCCTCTCACTCTGCGTCTCAGCGTGTAATCCTGTATAACTCTTTTGTTTCATAGTGAACACACCTCACTTCCTGACTATAAAGGGCGTGGAGGTCAACGCTGGACAGACTGCATCTTTTCACTGCACCGTCAATGGACGCAAGAGAGACAATTTCCGCCTCTGGCTTCAGGTGAGCGATCACTCTAGATCAAAGACTAGACGAGGGTGGAATCAGACTGGGCCCTCTGAATATTAATGTCAGCAGTGCTACAGGTCTAAGAAGGCTGCAGGTCTTTACATGGGGAATTAGAAATATAATAGGCTCTCTAATAAGTCATGCTAAACAAATAAGATCAGTGTCTGGTTTAAGTGCATTTAAGGAGTTTTTCATAACTGGTGAACAAAATATCAATGTCTTGTCAATCAACATCGCAGAGCAACCCAAACACTGCAGACTGACTGTGGTAGTCATGCTTGTTCAATAAATCACATGATTTGGCTGCATAAGAGAGAGGGGGTTGAAAAAAAATAGCAGAGGAGGCAGGAGTGCTCAGTTATTTTTAACATGTTTAAACCCTAATTACATGGAGCCAAATGTAAACAGTTACACCACAGCCAGGGACAGTGGGTCTTCCTGATTGGCTAGCAGATGTCCATTTAAAATGTAGTTTAACTCTAAGTCAGTTTGAAAGGTTTAATACATTATGAAATAATAATATATGAGAAAAATATAAATAAAGACGAAACCAAGTCAACTTAAATCAACATAAAATGCATGCATGCAACTTCACTACGTGACGCCGATGTAATGTGTGGTGGGGGTATAATAAGAGTCAGTGTCAGTGGGGGTCCTGGGCCATATTAATGAGGCCAGCTCCGGATGGGAAGAATATGAAGAAACAATGTGGAAGTGCCATAAGTGAAATCACACTAATGTATCATATTACACGCCTTTGTTGAATATTCAACTCTGATTGGTCGATTTCGGCGCTCCTATGGTCTGTTATTTCAGTATAGCAGACCGCTGCTATGAATAACACACAGCTGCTTTGGACACACATCTCATTATAGGGTCTGGAGGACCACAGCAGATGCAATAAAATCATATTCAAATCAATGATTTGACACAAAATAATGATTTTTTCTTTTGGATTTTTTTTTTAGTAAGTAGACGTATGATGAGGAGGATTAATCATCAGCGAGCGGGTCATTGCTGCTAAAATAAAACCCTTCAGAGTGATTCAAGACCTGCAATCACATTTGTTTGTGATGACTGACCACCTTGTCATCTACCATGCTTACACAAAGGATGGGAATAATTTATTTAGGAGTCAAGGAGGAGAGTTAATTTAGGAGCCGATGCCTGCTTTGCCAGCCTTACATTGACTTCTAAAAGTTGGCGTCCGTAAATAAAACTAGCTGCTGAAATTTACTGCGGAATCATTTGGGAAATTCAAGCCAAGACGTTCGCGCATTGCTTTATTGCGCCCTTGTGTTTGAGATTTTACCTGCTCACCAGATTTCCACAGACCTCTGTGTCTGGGAGGCAGGGGATTACAGTTGTTTCGGCTCACCGCAGTATGGTCTTAACCTATATAGATGTTGGCTCTGTGGAAACTGTGTACTATATCCGGCACAACTGAGCTGCACAGCAGTCTTGAATTGACCTTGTTCTGAGCAGCAAAGGTAGTGCATCTGGCAGACATAACCCTGCCGGCTCTGCTGCTAAGCACACTGTCACACATGTGATCAGTGGGAGCATGACGCTGGGTAAAGGTCCTCTGCCAGGTACTCCATCATTTTAACAAACACGTCCTCATTAGCACAGGAGCTGGAAAACAAACATTAAGTGAAGTCCCCCGATGACAGTAATGAAGAAATATTTCTAATGAACAAATGTCCCCCATCTGCCTGCTGTGAGGGGTGACAGCTGGGGAGAGCCCACTGTGTGTTTGTGTGTGTGTGTGCGCGCGCCTCTGTGCGTGCTTTCCGGTGTGATAAATGTACTCCTACTATCAGACACCGATGGGAATGATAGGACACAAACAAACGCGCGCAAGAACAGACAACAAGTACGCCCAACCGGAGTTTCTGTAACGCACAAGGTCAGGCCACTTTGCTTATTAAACCTTTCCATGTTGGAGGCTCACTTCTGTGTTTGTCTCTGTTCCAAACAGGGCATCGGTGGACGGGAGGCCCCGATGAAAGCCACTAAACCTTGGAACAACCGCCGCTTCATTGGCACTTTCGACGTAGAGAACACAACCAAGGGCGACTCAGGACGCTACCGCTGCATCGTCCACTCAGACAAAGGCGTCGGAGTGTCCAATTACGGGGAATTAACTATAAAACGTGAGTATTGGTCCCAGAACAGAGGGAAACACAAACGCCACCTATCTGAATGGACACAGCGCAGACGGCGGGGATGTTTTCCATCCGCGTGACCTCTATGCATACAGCAAAGTCAACAGGAGATAAACAGGAAATGCTGCAAATGTCCTCTAAGGCGATGCTAAAAATACTAGCTTTTTATGTTGATTTGTTATCCAGAGGACTTTAATACTTTGCTGTGTAAAGGCTGTCCTTGACTGAGCACAATTCCACCTAAAAGATCACAAAGGCAAGAGGCAGCAGGGTTTACAGTAACCTCACTGATATTTCACTCCTGCAGTCATTTGATATGAATTTATGGAGTCGTCTGAAACTAAATCCTGCAAGGCCTCACTTTCCTACAGCCCTATAGCCCGGTAATGGCCTTCTATATTTCTTCACCTCAATTTTCTCCCTGTGCTCTCAATTGAATTTACTGCTCCGATTTTTTTTCTTTCTTTCTTTTTTTTTTGTCTCCAAGCTTTATGTGATTGATAGGTTTAATCCTGGCTGTCCAGATCGAGGTCTGTCAATCATGCGAGAATGGCCGGGCCCAGACACAGCAGAGTGAAGAGAGAGATAAAGTCTCTCTGCCCGAGTGTATCAGTGGGTTTCAGCGGTGTACTCAAAGAAAATTTATTGACACACTGGAGGCACTCAAAACCACACTCGTGCATAAATTCAGCGACACAATCACTCGCGCATCCTCCTTGCACTTAGACATGCTCACTAGATGGCAATATTTTTGCTGATCGCCGCTTTCGGTGTTACTAGATATAGTTTTGCACGAGACAAACCATTTAGGCGTAAATTGCCTTTGTCAAAAATATTGAAATACAGTAATTTTCTAGATTTAAGTGTTCGGCGAAACTCGTTATGCATCCCACTTTCAGATTTCACACCTCGATGGCTCCGACATAAGCCAACGTTGTCCCAGGAAGAAAAGAGGCGTTTTCCCGGTTATCGGTAAGTGTCACACATAAAAAAGCTGATATCTCCTCTTATCGTACCAGTCATAAAACAAGTGCTTAACCCTCCCAGCAATGTGTCGGAGTCGTAAATCCTCCTTAAATGTGTATTCACCGCGTCCGTGACTCGTTTTTGGAGGAGTGACCACGGAGCGTTCCTGTGGATTACGAGCTCGTTACAGTCGACGCGCCAGCTCGTTCTCCCCCCACCGCTCATTACCATACATTGCCTTTTTCTTCAACATGAGGAGAGTGAATGCTTGATTATCCCAGATAATCACTTCTGCCTTTCATGCCAGCGTTCGGTCAGATTTATGTGCCTATGTGGAAGTGCGCTGCATGTACTTGCAGAATGCCCGGTGCAACCCCTTTCCTGCGCCCCCCTTGTGATGGGCTCTCCTGTAGTGCAGCCAGTGGCTCTGAAAGGGGAATAATTACTCCCTGTCCAAGTACTGGCTTCTTTCTTGGCCTGGTTAGAATCACCTGGAGCCTGCAAAGCATTTCCTGAGCTCTAACGTTCTCGCATTCTGGGCCATGTTACCAACTCAAGGCTGCCGAGGCGCAGCCACTTCAGCCCTAATGAGAATAGCCACCAGAAATCGAAGGCCGGCCAGCCAGGCTTGTCATTTTCCCGTGGCCACCTCTTCTTCTTCTATCAGAAGCAGATCAATTCTTTACTCACGGCAGCCCAATTAGGACGAGCGGACGACGTAATGAGGACCTCTTGCATCTTTGCGAGAAAGGCTCTGTGGATGTAACAGGGCGAATGAAAGAAGGATTTGTAAAGACTCAAGTCTAACTAATCTAACAACAGAGCTGACTGACCGCTCTTATTATTGCTGTCTGTGTGGTGAATGGTAAATAGCAAGGCGTGTGTGTGTGTGTGTGTGTGGCTGCAGTGATAGGTGACATTTATGTTTAACAAGCAATGTCAAGTCACCATGCTGTGTTATAGGAACTTCTGAAGAGCATCTTTCTGACAGTTTATAGACCAAAAGATGAATCAATCATTAAAAAATGGACATTAATTGATGATGACAGCAATTGTGCAGCCCTTGTCTGATGGTTCTTAGAACATCTTTGCCACTGGACATCGGGCCCACGTGTAGTGCCAGTGTGAGTTTTTTTTTTTTTTTTTCCGATGCGTGCGCTTGAGTGTGCATTTGCACGACTGCGTTCAGGCAGGCTGGCAGGTGCTGTGGTTGGAGGAGGACGCAGCTGTCGCCAGGCCGTTTGCCTGTCTGGTCAACATCATGACAACAGCTGCTCACTGACCCCCGCGTATGGCCGCCACTGTCATCTGTGCGCCGTCACCCATCTCCAGCCAGCACGGGGCTCACTTCAGAGCCCTCTTCTGCAGAGCCCTGCTGCTGCGAAGCTGCCTCGTGAGGCTTAAACAGTGGGAATTGAGTTGTTAATATCCTAAAGTGTTCCAGCACTTGAGTGTATTTCACACCGGTAATCCGTTATTTTCAGTGCGTCTGCTATGGCTGTTGAACAGAGGATTACTGCACCTACAGGAATTATTTCATCACTGTAAGCTGCTGTTGCTTTTGTGAAGCAATAACTTTCTAAAGTTAAATGAAATGCTTATTGCTATAATACGTCATGTTGCTTAGTCATATTGTTATGGAAATGGTCTCGAGTGATAAGAGGAAAAAATCGGATTGAATGGCAGCAGAGGCGTCTGCGCGTTTAATGACATTTGAAGCCCACAATCTGACACGACGTAGATAAAACCAGACGATCACAAGATGCAGTATCACGAATTTAATGGATATTAGTCAGCTGAATTTTGTGTTCAGTTTCTCCTCCTGTGAACCAGTCACGTCTGAGTCAGCAGATTTGCAAACTTTGTCATATTTTGAGGGCCATTTGGTCCAGTGCATGACAAGGTGTTATCTTGTGGATGAGTGTGTTGGCAAATCTGTCAACAAAATCTGGTAACAACCTATAATGACACGTGCCCGTTTGGTTGGAGGACTGTGTTTTTCATTAAAAATGCAGTTGTACTTTTGGTAAGTTAAGAATTTCTTAACTTGCTTCTGGTCTACTGCGTTCTCGCTTCTCTCAAACCAACATCGGAAAACCCATTTCATACATTTTAACCTTGTTTGGTATTTTAAAATATCACAAATGTCAAACACTGTAATGATACCAGTACTTTTTAATGCACCATTGTACCATGAGGGATGATATTACAGGGTGAGCTGTGCTGCTTCCTGTTGTCTAAATGAATCTGAGCATATTGCCACTTAACTCGGTTAAACCCCTTTTAAGACATAACAACAGACCATAAAAGACCATCAAAACAAGCCAGATTTTGGCTCGCCTCATTCTCCTGTCTGGCTCCGACACTCAGACTGGTGCACAGCGTGCAAGTCCAGAATACCTGCTGGATTAGCTGGTTCGCTTTAGGTGATGTTTGACAGCCACACTGGAAGCTTGGATTAGTGTGAGTTTAGGGACCTGCGACAGAGGTCACCGTGGGGTAACCATCTGCTAAGGGAGAGCCTCCAATTCTCTGTAGGACACCTCAGCACTGCTCCTAATGTGCCTGGAGTCTTCTACCTCTCCATGACAACTCCATGAGAAGCAGCCAGGCGACTAATGGCATTATTCTGTTACATGTGTGTGCTCATTACAGCTACTCACTGTGGCCTCTGGGACGTGTACCTATTGTAGTGCATGACAAGGGTAGATTCCTAAGCAGTGCCTTGGCTGTGGGTCATTGCTCTTTGTTGACAATGGCAGTGTTTTGGTCGCACTGAGAGACACCGAGAATGTGTGAATCATGAACGGCACGATGTTCAGGTAGATAACGTTGATGGTTTTGTTCTCCTTATATTTAAATGGTAGCTAGAACTTTGTTATTGTCAAAGTTGACTTTAAAAAGTGAGGATAGAAGTTTACAACTATTCTTAAAGGTGTTAGAGGTTTTAATAACACCTCTCCTCAACATCCTCCTGCCTGGTTATATAATAATGTAATCCTGAAAATATCCCAGAGTTGAAATAACTTGTCTGACATTTCTGAGGTGCCTCATTAAAAGTAGAAATGGCACAGGTTTAAGCAAGATTACGCAAATATTGGTGACATAACAGAGAAAAGGTCATGTTCAAAGTCGTCACTGAACACCGCATTTGTCTGAAAGTGATAAACTTGTATTGGAGAACTCGAGATTACATTTCCGACAACTCCAAACACATTAACGGTTCAAAGGGCCCAGAAATTGATTCATTTCCAAGTGTTATGATATTCACTTTGCTGAAAAACATCTTTACCTTTTTTAAAAAGAAAATGCGTAGACGCTGGAAATCTGGAAAGCTTCTCTCTTTGTGAAGCCAAAGACTGCGGTTTGCTATTATTCAAAGATAAATTTGTTTCCATTGTGCACCGTGTTGTGAAGGTCACCAACTTTGAAAGACGTGGACGTTTGTGCGGCGAGTCTGGTCGACACAAAGGTTGCAACACAGATGAAGCAATCCTCGCAGTGATAGCATGAAATATAACTTCTCAGTTAGCGCTTGAGTGATTTTCACATTGTTGTGGAGGGACAAGTGTGATTAGATTTGTTCAAATCAGAATAATACTTTTTGTCTACTCTTGACCTGCTTGTAAGTACTGCACTTAATTACACTCCACTATGATTTTTTTTATTCGACTACATTTATTTTACTGTTTTAGTTCACAATCTGGTAGTTACAAATTAAAGGTTGTGAATATAATTACTTTATAAAGGGAGGTGCATTGTAGATTACCCAAACTACTGAAAAGTAACCCTGGTTAGAATTAACTTCCCCATGATCAGCTAAAACATGAAAATACTGTTTTCATGTTCAGAGGTAACGTATTCCATCTAGTACTTTTGTACTGAGTACTTTTTACTCATTGGTATGTAGTACTAGTTTGCTAGTAATATTGATACTCTGCCTTTTGCTTGTATTGGAGTATAAGTATATTTCCTTTCTCGTGAAACAAAGCTGGGGTTCTTGTTCTTCATCTTGTTCTTCTTTTTCATGTTCTGGCTCTTGTTCTTGTCTTCCTCCTCCTCCTTCTTCTTCCAACCACTGAGTATTGCAGGATATCTTGGCGTGTTATTTGTAAGACATTCACTGCCAAAAATATTTAGTTGATTATTAAAATATCTGCACAACTTAAGTAATAAGAGCTTATTTGTGTTGTAACAGTAAAAGCAGTCAGTATAGCTAACACATTGCAGAGCACAGGTGTCAAACTGTTCCACCAAAGGGCCGGTGTGGCTGCCGGTTTTTGTTCCAACCAACCAAGAGCTCACAGTTTGACCAATCAACTCTCTGAAGACTGAGATCAGTTGATTAAATGAGTCAAGTCTGGTGTGCTGCTGCTTGGTCGGAAAGAAAAGCTGCAGCCACACCGGCCCTTTTGTGGAAGAAGTCATTTTCAGCTTTATATAGAAAAGCTAAATTCCACAATACTCATCACGAGTTGAGAGGCTAAACCTGAATCAGACGAGAGAGATGACGACTACAGTAGTTATTAGAGGCTTTTCCATAGACGTCCTCTGATTGAAATCAATATGTTGTTCAACAGGAGCGTAATTTGCCATGGTCTTAGTGAATTTAGTCTACTGTTGATGAGAGTCCTCACCACGCTGGAACTATTGATTGTTACGTGGCTCTTCTTAAATACCCTGATTATTGGAAAACATGAAGTTACTCTTAATATGCTTCAGAAGGTTTTTGATGTTGTTGATTTGTTTAAAAGCAGAAATTGATTTTGAGCATTTTGTTTGCTTGGTACAAGCATTTATTCGCGGTTCTTCTTGGGGGGGATGTCAGTGCTTTTTACATGAATTAAAAATACATAATTGTTTCTGCATTGTCAAGACTTTCCACAATTTCACTGTTACAGTTTGGTTAACCAACATCAATCAAAAACTTTTTGTTTCCCCAGAGCCTCCGGTGCCAATTGCACCACCTCAGCTGACTGCTGTCGGAGCCACCTACCTTTGGATCCAGCTGAACGCCAACAGCATCAATGGGGACGGCCCAATAATCGACAGAGAGGTGGAGTACCGCACAGTGTCTGGCACCATGTACGACCTGCAGCCTGTCGACAAGACCACACACAAGATCGGCCACCTGGATCCAGACACAGAGTACGAGATCAGTGTTCTGCTGACCAGACCTCTGGAGGGAGGCACCGGAGCCCCCGGACCACCACTGAGGGCCAGGACCAAATGTGCTGGTGAGGCTAAAAATACCATTATTTACAGACCACCACTGGGAATATAAGGGAATAATACATTATGTTGTTTCACAGTATCCTATGAACAGGATGAAAACACAACATACATCATATTACAAGCTTTGAAAGTGGACTAGATCGTAGGTTAGTGTTATCCAATCCAGTCAAATTACTCCTATAATAGAGCTCACTACACAACACAACAGGCGTTGGCAAGTAGCCCTCTCTCAACTCTGGCTTCATAATTAATGACTCATCAGTTACACATTAAAGATGATCCACAGGGAAGAATTGTGTTTCATATTTGATTTTGATTTTTATGTCAGAAAATAATTTGCAATTGTTAGAAAAAATCTTTGAACCAGGAAATTAAGACAATAAAATCAGAGGGAAAGCAATTACTGGTTACTGATGACATTTCGAGAACTTTTTTTTTTTTTTTTTTAAACTTTTTGAATTTGTGAAAGTGTAAAATACCCAAAACACAGAAAGGTGTTGATGGTTAAATTACGCTGTACATTCTGTAATTGGCTTGACTTAAAAGGACCACTGTGTGGGATTTAGTGGCGTCAAGCATGGAGTTGAAACTACATTGCCCACGAAACATGCAAAACAAAGCACAAAAACATGAATGGCCCTCTCTTGGGCCAAAGGTTGGTTTGTCCAATGGGCTACTGTAGAAACATGGCGGACTCTGTGGAAGAAGATATGCTGTCTGTGGATGTGGGTTCACTCTAAGATAAATACACTAATGATTGAATCCACTAATGAAAACCCAGCTATGCATATTTTATTCCTGCTATAAATCCTACACACTCGACCTTTAACTCTTATTAGTGGTGGATCTGCCGCCCGCAGACTGTGTGTGTGTTAGTTTGTGACACTGAGCTCCATCACTGTGCCAATAGGTGCTACGGATCTAAAAATAATGATAACATCTGTGTTACAGCTAACAACTGGAAAAACAGGCGAGGTTCACTTTCACTGTCAGCACTTTGCACGGTTCCAAACACAATGAATGATACGCTGATACATCAGAGGACAAAAGAGGCCCACTTGAGCACAGAGAGGAAGAGAGATATTGGAATTTGTAACACTTCTGTGAAGAGAGCGGTCAGAGCGGTTCAAGCGGTCCATTCATTCAGCAAAAAAAAAAAATATATATATATATATATTGTATTAATATTGCCTTGGGCTTGTTGTATTTCAGTTTGTACCATCTCTAATTTACTTTTACAAACAAAACATTTCAAAGAGTCTTATTTTTACAAATCACCCCCTGCATACAATAAATATCCATCAACGCTCCATTGTTGGTGGAGCCGCATTGTGTTTCTTCTAAAGCCTCACAGCACTTGAAGCATCTCATAATTGCCCAACATACATCATTGCCATTTTACTTAGGTAATTATGTTTCTGTAGTAGCCGACGCCTTTGTGTTTTCATTGTTTTCACCTATAGATCTTCATTAAGACTTCTGGCATCTGGACATAAATTGTTTCTTATCTAAGTAATGTATCCTACAGTGAGCACCTGGAACAATTAGAGCCATGCGTACTTTTTACAGCATTACATGTAACAGAAAAAAAAAAAGCTGATAACACTTATAAACCAAAGGGATAATAATAAGTTTAAATAACCTCTTTTAACTTCCGTTGTTATTTGGAACAGCTGTGTGTCACAATAATTGATATGATTTATAGTTTACTCTAAACATAGCGCTAAAGACTGCCCCGCCACATGGTTAACTTTCTAACTACTTGTTTATTCAGCCTAATTCTCACGGCAAAGTCCGCTCAGGCTTCCTAATTCATCAGCAACACAGATTGATATCATGTGTGCAGCACGGTGGCACCTTAAATTGAGATCATTACGTCGCCACCGCAATGTGAGCATTCAAACCCAAACATGTACATAAACACTCTGAGAATGCCTGATGATATTGTACAAATTGCCCTTCTCACAACATTAACCAGCTAAATTCCCATGTTGTACCCCGGTGCCAACTTCGGGGAACAAAACAAACCTAGCCTCAGCATTTTCCCAGGCTAATGCTGTTTGGTGTCCTGAGAAATGCTGATGAAAATGAGATTTTTCTCCCCTTCCCTGCCCAGGATGTAACCCCCTCTCCCCACTGTGAAGGTCATGAGCTTATTCATTTTTAGTCTGGCTGATAGGGATGAATGGCCCTACCTGCACAGCCTTCTGAGCTGGGCCCGGCTCCTGCGGGGGTCCTGCCCCCTTGGCCACCATGCCGGTCACAGTCAGGGAGATTGATGGCCCCGGCTCCTGAAGTGTGTTTGAGGAAGCAGCTCTTGATCTTGTCCGGCTCTCTGCTGGTCTTTCCTACTGACAGGCTGGGCCTCAGCAGAGCTCCTAATTGAACGGTTAAGACTCACAGGGCTGTGTGATACATCACTGTTGATACAGACAGGCCCAGAGACTCACTCCCTCTCTCCCCGCACTGCTGTCTGGAGGCGCTAATGAAAATCTGTGGCCACTTTAGAGCACTGTCTCTCACATCATTATTCATAGCCATGCTTTGGTCACTTTGCAAACTGAGCAATGTTTCTGATGACAAAGGTTGTTTTAATTCAATCTTCTGTAAAATGGGGAATGTATAATGCAAGGACGCGGCGGATTCAATACAGAAGCAAGAGGAAGAAAAGAGTTGCTTTGAAAGGTTTTCTTTCCCATGAAGCACTTCCATTACTTCTCTAGTGAACATCAAAAGAATGTCTTATCCAAGGCTCTGTGATTGCTCTAGGGGGTTATTTGTGGGTTTCAAGGGTGTGCAGAATCATTCAAACAACATTTCGCTTCTGCATATCCTCATGTCTTTGGACCATCAATGTCAAGTTTTACAACTTGTCAACATTTCTTATTTTCCCCTTTTTCCACCGGGACGAAATTACTCACCAAACATTTTTCCAAGTAAAAGACAAAAAAACATTCGGTAACTGCGCTCCCCTCTTCCTTGCGAAATTTGTGTCTGTCTGAAGTTGTTTACCACTTCAAAGTTCTCCACGCTTGGTAAGTGCTACTTGAAGGAAGACAGTGTATTATATCAGGTGGTGCCCCAGGATCACAGCAGGGTGCCCTGCATTTCAGCACTGCACTACTGAGAGACCATCTCACACAGAGAAACCATTTCCAGCCCACACTAGGAAGTCAGATAAGCAAACTTTAAACAACAACTACTCCTCTGCTGTCTGAGCGGATCTGTGTGTGGCAAGAAGAGCTTTTCAATCTTCATATCGTACACCGCTCTGGGTTAAGACAATCACAGACACATTTGTACATGGGTTTTATTCCAACTTACAAGCAAACATTTGGAACATTTTGTTCTGTCGAAGGTTATTTTTGTCACTCTAACAATGTCTGAATCAATCGGTTCTGTTAATAATTTTGAGTACATGCACGTTTTTCCACACGGCGCTTGTTTCTGATGCAGCAGAGATGATTTCATACTAGTTTCCATGGTAGAAGGAAAGTCTGTCCCGTGTGCCTCATCTCCACCCCGTGGCCTTTGCTGTCCCGCTGGCACTCGGGCGCTTTAAAAATGGCAGTACATGACGTCCATGCTGGGTCCAAACACCTGCTCAGACTCCAGCCTCTGCCAACTCCACATCTCCATCTATAAGTTGTCTCCATCTGCGCTCTGATACCACGTGGGAGTAGTCTCATCTGTTTGTTTTTACTTTGCCATTCTGTTGCACTGAGTGCTATTAAACACGGGGGAATCTGCGTTAATCAGGGATCAGCCCTCGCTTAAACATTCATTTAGAACAGTGGAGAGTAAGGAGGAGCTGCGCAATTATGCTCACCCACACCAAGGTTAGTTATTTGCATTTAGCCTCCTGGATAATTTGTGAAAGACCGGGTCTGTTCTGCTGCAAATAAGAGTGATGTCGGTGTTTGGCAACATGCAAAGGATTGGTAGTAGTAGAATTACTTTATTTGCCAAGTACAGTATTTTGTCTCAGTGACACCGGTTCAGGGACATAACAAATCTTCAAAACAAGTGTGAATAATGTTGTTGTGAAAGTAAATGTTAAGCCAAATTTTGAACACGCTCCTTCCCAAAATTCCTACAAACCTTTACATGTTTTCAGAAAATCATGTGTGCTTCAATAAAGTTTCTTGGCTTAAGTAAAACATTTCTAAAAACACGTTTTCAGTAAAAGATCCTTTTAAACTGATTATTTGTTTTTCTATTTATGCGTTCAGAAATCTGTTATTATATTTGCAGTACAAGAGCTAGCGTCTTTGTGACAACTAAAATGTAAACACTGGAACCTGTAATGGACAAAACATTACAGCAGATGTGTAGTATTATGAAATAAACACATCTTATAAAGTGTGAAAAACTGGTTTACAGACATACTTTTTGAAATAAATAAGAATAGAATCAGATGCTCCTTGCATGCTGTAAATTAAAATAAATCTTATAGATTCAAAAGTTTCTATATATATATATTAACATATATAACATATTAAATTAGATCACTTATTATTAAAAAGTTATATGTGCATAACGATACTTTTTTAATAATAAAATGGACAGAAAATATTGAACATTGACAGAATTATCAGTAAGCAAAGGTTAGAGAGGGCAGCTTTGGATAAAAGGTGTGATCGTCGCCTTTAAACCATTCTCATGTACATCACGGCACTCAGCAAAATGCATTTGGGTTGAGCTGCATAAGGAGCGAGCAGTACGGTCTTGGTGAAGTGTACCATGAGGAAGTTATTCTAAATCGAACGAGATACATGAACTCTTTATGAAAGCGCTGCTGTGCGATTCTGTACTATGTATAGAAACACTGTCTGAAGAACACCATCGCTGCCAGGCGTTGCAGCTTGTGAATCATACACGAACCTTGAATTGTTACCCTGTTACACGGGCATAGAGAGCACATTAAGAATCATATAGGCTGTGCAGTTAACAGTCTGTTGATGCCAATTAATGAAACATCAACCTTTTCTTTCATCTTTTATCCAGCCTCACAAATTAAGTTAATGTCATTTCATTTTTCTGCCATTGTTCAGCTGTCAAAGGGGCTTTGAAAAGTGCAATCTACCGTATAATGTACCGTATTGTTAATTTGTCAAGAAACCTTTTTGATAGACAAGAAGATTTAATGACCTGACATACTGTAGGGTCTCTGGTCTCTGAATATTCTTTTTCTTTTTCAAGAATTCGCGGCTAGTTTTGCTGAAACTCATGTTCAGCTCTGGAAAATTCACAGGTCGGATTTCACCTTTTTGATCTTCAATGCCTGCAAGACCCTTTGATGCCTGGACATGTTAACGCGAGGATGTGGTTGACAGAAAGAACTGGTCGTTTCTATAATTCAATCTGAAACTCTATAGGCAGAATTAAATCAGCAGATCGGGAAGGACGCCGCATTGCCGTGAGTCGAAGGACAGCTATGCAGGTCGATCCCATTCTGTTGGCTGAAAAGGTGCGTAGGGTTGTGGGATGCTATTGCGGGTCTGCTAACCTGATTGGTTCCATGTGCTTACGTTATTTTGAGAGTCTGTATATTTGGCTCTGCCTTGTTTTAACTTGACATTTTATTAACCAAGATAGCATGTTGACGGTGCAGCCTGCCTCGGCGAGGTCTAACCTTTTCATGAAGGGTTTTTATTTTCCAACAGCTCAGATTGAGCGGACCCGTCTCTGTGGGTGTGATAGTGGAAAGAAAACTCTTTGCTAGGTTTGATGTGTCTAATTAACAGTATTGTTGCCTTAAGGCATGAACAGAAAGCCACTTCACCTCACCATATCAGATAACATTGGTCTGGTTTGTCAACCACAATGGCTGGCAGTCATGTGACCTATAGGGTTTATATTGTCTGCTGCAAGGCGAATGAAAAGCGTCAGTTTGAGGCCCATTGAATTTGTGTTCTTTTGTCAGTCAGAGAAAACACGGTAGATTGAGTTTGTGGTGTGGAGGAAGGTTATAGGAGCACCACAATAAGTCTTTTTATCACAAGGCAGTTGGAAGCAGAATGGCGAATTGTGTTCTATGATATTGGCTCCACAAAAGGCAAATTGTGTTCCTCTCAAGGACACTTCAAACAACTGCTTTTGGAAAGGAGACAGACACCGGGTGAGAGAGACTCTGCATTTATAGCTGTTTATTATTATTATTATTATTATTATTATTATTATTATTATTCCCCTCATTGCCATCACTCCATCTATCTATTCCCCAAACACAAAGCAAGTGAGACTCTGAGAACAGATGTGCGCGAATGATACTCTGGTGACATCCCTGTAAACTTAGTCTCTTCTTACTGTTAGAGCTGCCTCTACAGCTCCTCACAAACAATTATCATTGAGGTTGTTTGTAACCTCAGCTCTTAAGTCTCAAGAGAATGATGAATAGCTGTACTTTTAGTCAGGCTTGGCAAGATCTTCGTTTTTTTTTTTTTTTCTGCTGTTTTTAAATTTGAACTGAAATGCTTCTCAAGGTCTTTAAATGTTTCTATTCTTCATGTTTAATTATTAACGGTCTATCTGCTGTAATTTTTGTCACAGATTTTCTCCATCCTTTTGCTGAATTATAAATGTCCTATTCCCCTTGCAAGGCGTCCAGGAAGCACTCATTCAGTCTGGTTGTATAACTCTAACTCAAGAACATTTGCGCGTCTCCTCCTCACTTAAAGGACAGGAATGTGAGGAAGGCTGCGATTTATACCCTGTATTCCCCCACCTAGATAGCTAGATCTAAGATCTCATATATCTCCTAAGTAGGTGGCTCACAAAGCCCGGCAACCATTTCACAAAGTCAAGTGCTTCACTTTGATTTACACTCTGGGTAACACCCTGAGTTGAGTGCGACACATGCAGGTTTTTGGCGACAAATGACAATGCCACGCGAGCCATCTGGGGAGTGTTGAAGTTGAAGAATCACCTTGGTAACCTCCCACTGCTCCCGTAGAGATTGCGTCCCCGTCGGTAAATGAGGGCTTGTGTTCTTCCCGTTTGTAAGCCCTAACCACAGGCGTTTTCCCCGGGAACCGTAACACAAGGAGACAAAGCCTGCTCTGATAGTGGAGATGGATGTGCGGGCATGTGTATGTGTTAAGACAGTCGTGGGAGGAGGAGGAAAGGGGTGGGGGGGGGTCAGTCCACCTGTCACTCTGACCCCAATCACCGCACAGCATATTGCTGGAAACGAAATGAAAGATTGATTTAACCAGTTCCACCTCCGCTGCCTCTCCTCTTTCCATCAACTGGCTGTCCATTTGTTTTCATCCGGTTTGGTGGACTCGCGCTTCCCTTCACCTTTTGCCCCCTGAGGCACATTTGCTAGGTTTGTTCTTTTTAATCCCTGTAAACGGTCAGTGATAGAAAATGCTGCCCACTGATATTTTACACCCTGATATTTATTGAGTTATTTATTCCATTTTCTCTTTTCTATAACATTTTTAGATGCTGCCGTTGACAGTGGCAACCTTTTATGACTTGCAACTGCAGGGGTTTGGTATCTTAAGGAGATGGAAAAGAGGTTGTTTGCTTCTTGCAGAAAAGTCTTCAGTAATATCACCTCGAGTGCTTTGCTATTGTACTCGGCAGCACAGTACTTACTTTGTCTCCTCCCCATTAAATGCTACTGTCATGATGAATAAACTGCAGGACCCCTTTTAGCTTTAGTGGGCTTTAAACTACTGCGCTGCCCTGTATGTTAAGAAACATGATGGGAGTATGTAACCATTATAAATTCATGAAATTACCGATTCCATTAAGATGTGCAGTATGTATGGATTATGAGGCATGCTAGTGGAGACACTCAAGTGTGAGGTTGAAAATAAAAGGCACTCCCTATTGTTGGATCTCACAATCATTGATAGTTAGAGCCCAAAGAGGAACTGGTAGCAGATAATGCAAGTATTTCTCAGTTTCCCCAGTGCGTATTTGCCAAAATGTTCATTTGAAACAATATAAACTTTGGCAAGAAAGAAAGGAGTGAAAAATTACAAAGGGTTCAAAGCTTTAAGCTCCGGGCTTCTTTAGAAGCGTTTGTCGGCTGGTCGAACACTTTGAGAAACTCCATTCCTCACACCCTTTCGGCGACGGATTAGGGGGTGCCTGTGTCCGACCGTTTCTGTAAACGGACCATCCAACAGTGACACTCGCTTCATGCCGTGATTGGCAGCTGTTCCGAGAGCCGGGTTTGATCTTCTCTCTGGCTCTTTTTCATTCCTGACACAACTATTTCTGTCACTTTTCATGTGAACAGCTTAGTGCAACACTGTGAGTGTCTTCCAGGAGAGCCTCTCGGAAAATGCGCACCTCTATCCTCATATTTGAACGTTATCGCATCTTCCTCGTCTCTCTATTTACTTCTTCTCATAGTTTGTTGCCGCTCAGAGCAACTATAAACACTTCATTTATGACAACCGGTTGTTGGAACTAGTTCTATTCAAGCATAACTCGACCCTTAAATGCTGTAGGCTGTAGTTCCAGCCATAAAATCACACATAATAAATGATAAACACTTCTAAATACATTTCCTCAGTCGAGCTTGTTGGCTTTCTCAGAGAGCAGCATTCAGCGGGGTGGTCGATCATGAGCACAGACAAGCACTAACTTGGTATGACTTGACAGTCTTGAGTCTTGTCGTGCATCATCCTCCTTTGCTGGTAGGGTGTATCTTACTTTCCCTCTCCCCTTTTTTATTCAGTGCTGTAAGAATGAAGGCATTCACCCATTCATCTCCACCCCCACAGCTTCGGGGGGTTCATCAGACAAGGTGGCAGCCCTGCCTGGCCCGGCGCTGGAGCTCATTCTGTGGTTTCAATTCGATCCAGAGTGTTGTAGGCCCCTCCGCCCCTCATCCTCACCCATCATGGCAGTCTCATCTATCATGAGGCCTATAAAGAAGGACTTGATAGAGTGAGGAGCGACCAGCACCATTCAATAAATCCTTGTGATTATCCACGCCTCCAAGGTGTATGGGCAAAGTGCCTGTGCGTGTGTGTGTCACGAGCACGTGGACATTTGTCTCTGACTTTGTAATGGGTGTAGAGGGCGATTTTAGAACACAAGAGGTCCGTGTACAGCATCTTTAAAGTGCTATCAATTATAACATGTGTACACGCGTCAGCCCCAAGGCCTGGTTTGACTTGTTGCATTTGATGACAACAAAAACCTTGGCACTTCTACCCTCCCCCCCCTTTTTTCCTGTCTTAGCTTTCCTTTTCCAACCCCCCCACCCCACCCACCCACCCAGCCATCCACCCACACATTGACTCCCTCCGTCTCTCCCTCTTAACCTCCCTCCCTCCCCTCTTTCTCTTCCTCCAGAGGATTGCATAGAGGAGCACTCTAGGAGGGTGATGGAGCTTTGATTGTCGGTTATCAAAAGCTATCATTACGGCTCGCTTCTGCGGGATATGAAAATGATTTCCTAAGTGTAAAACCCATGTCATTACCTCAATGGCCTCAGTGCTATCACTGAGATGTAATAGAAAGAGGCAAACAAATGTGCTGCCTCCCAGCCCGCCCAGCTCAAACAGAACAGGGTGAATAACACACAGCAATGGAGAGATAAGTGATGGCAATACCAGGCCTCACTGCCTAGAATGGAGCACTTTACATGAAAACAGCTCTCTGACCAGGATTTAATCTTCGCCGTTGTCATGTTGTTTTGGTACTGCCTACAACGAAGGCGCCTGCGTGTGACAAGCCCTGGATGACATTCTCCAGCAAGGAATTTGACAGTCTACATGCCATCCTGTGAAAGTCGAGGCATTTCTCTTTCTTTCTTTTTTTCATTTTTTTTTTCATCAAACAACAAGGCTCCCTCCTCCTCCTCCTCCTCCTCCTCCAACCTGAGCACTGTTTCATCCTGATGAGATAGCAACCAGGAGCTCAGGAGCCACATTGATTTGACGGCGGTTTCTAATCATTGGGGAAGTAGTCTTTTCTTCCCCCTCCTGGTTCTGTTTGCTGAGCAGGGAGATGGAAGTCTATGCCAGCACCGGGCTTTTCTGCTCCTAATCGATGTGGATCTGATAAAGATCCCGGCTTTCTGAATGACTTGTACGACGTGAAGCCCGAGGAAGATCTGATAAGTAAATCCTTCTTCTGTACATATAGCCGACAAGATGCTGCGGAACCAGATCCGTGCGGCTGTACGGGGCGTATGGACGCTGCTTGACTCACAGTAAACACAGAAAACACACACTGTCCCTCCTGTACACCGACACACCACACACTTGTCTCGCAGTAAAGTGGCTGCGCTCCGGACATGCCCAATTTGTTTCCTTTCATCCAGGACTAATGTCTCGCTCTACCCAGGGGCTAAGTGCACCATTTGAACACCCCCTCTAGGACAGACGGCTGCAACGTGCGGTTATTTGTTGTTTTTTTGCTCCGCGTTTTTTGGGGAAATCATGCTCTCACTTCAGCGGCAGTGGGCATGTATGCAGGGCCTGTTCGAATTAACAAGAGGCAATAATGTGATGATAATTCCTAAAAACATTATTTAAATGTCAGACTGTGATGACAAAAATCACTAATAGTTCTGTGTAAATGTCATATTCAAATTATTCAATTACATCAGCGAGTGTGGGGCAGGTGATAATTTGTCCACCGCTTGGAATACCAATCTGGCTCTCACTGGAGCTCATTCTTTGTGCCCTGGCATAAGATAGACCTCAGCAATTTCCTGCTCCAAGGGATGCTTTCATAGCCATTATTATAACTCTATTCCACTAGAAATATCTGCTATACTGGAGAGATATTGCAGTCATATTTTCAGTACTTTCACCCCAATGTCGCCCTCAGTGTGTGATAGCTTGTGAGGATTGTAAAAAAAAGAAAGAAAAAAATGGTATGGATTTCGAGAGATAGGCCTGTTATTCCTTGTTGTGATTTGTGCTTGTGCTTTTTTGATACTGAGCCTCTTACTGCTCAGTCAATAAAACTAAACTAGCAGTCACAGTAGACTGGGGTAATAGGCTCATCTCATCAGCTGTCATTCATGGGCCTATGGGCCTGTTTTGAAAATGTCTGCGCTGCCTTCATCTATAATGCACGGAAGGATTTATAAAGGATATCAGCCATTCGCCACGACCCCGGTTCAGATTAAGTGGGTGGAGGAGGGTACACAGTGTTGTTTTTTTTTCTTTTCCCTCTTTCTTCAAAGTCAACCATGACCAGGCTCGGAAACGGATGGGGCACCTTGTTGTTCATGAAAACAAATGATGTCATTCTGAGTCATGGGGTACAAGTTGTGATTGGGCGTCCGCCACAGATCGTCACATTTTACTGCCTCCCTCAGACAGCTGGCATTTGCACTGCGGGGAGCCAATGGGGCAACAAACAATTAGCCTTTTTTTCAACAAAACTCCAGGGAGAGGCTATAGAATAGTCATAAGAGCTGTTTACTAAATGTCCCTTTATGTACTTTCACCATCACTGTTGGCTGACTGGAAAAAGATATCTGTGTGTTGTTCTTATCTCGTGCCAACTGCTGAATTTTAATATCTATATCAATAAATGAGTCCTCTTATTTTATGTGTGTGACTATTTCTCCTCACAAATATCTTTTCTCACAAGTGATTCCCGTTCTTGCTGGCGTCCCTCCGTTGGCCTGAATTATTGTGCAATGGACATTATCTATGATGTCCCACAAAGATGGTAGTGTGACATTCGCCTTGAACGCTCCAGAAATGAGACTTCCCTCCAAGCCCCGCTCGTGCACGTCTGCTTGAGATTCACACTTTGGTGCATTTGTCACTTTGAGAGCATCTGGTTTAATTTGATTTCTGTGCCTGGCCACCCTGCAATTCTCTGTGCTTTTAGTGTAACCGTTGCCTACTGAGTGCGGCCAACAGATAGTTCCGCAAATAAAGGGGTTTAAACTTCTATTTTCTGGATGGCTTTTCCCAACATTGCAACCTATTCGAGGAAACCTGTTTTCCTTCGCTAGTCCTTCCCAGTTCTGTGTCAAAATCACTCTGTTTTGGTTTAAAATGGCAGATTCACTTTGTGAATTATTACTTTTGTGCATATACTTTAGTACTATGATGGAGTGGGCTTACTTGCTGTCTATTTTGCGTAATATATTTGACTGGCTTGCATACCGGTCTCCAATAAAAGTGGCTATTTTAGGTATTTTAGCCATTATTTGGAGGTCAGAGACTCAAAGGTAGTACATTTTAAAGAATACTCCTACACAGTGATGCCAAAAGGTTTTTGCAAAGGAACTTTTGTGCAAGCTACAATGCGCTCAGTGAGTCACACGTTTTCTTTAGCTATTGTTTAAACTGTTATAAAACCTGATAGACACAGACGCTCCGTCAAGGATTTCAGCAGCTTGTTGCACTCTGAAGACCTATCGTGGCAATTCCTCTTTAAAGAGAAACTAATTGCCATTTTTTCCCATTTTTCAGACATATCTTTTTTTCTTTTTTCTTTTTTCTTTTTTTGCAGTTGTAGCCCTTTGTGTGCGCTTCATGTACGGCATGCTGCACATTGATATCCCTTTCCTCATCTGTCTTCAACAGCTCTTCCTTTGGGTCCTTCTTGTGCTATTTCATCTGCTCTATGAACGCGCAGGAGAGATCACATCCGTTGTTTCTCCTTGTGAGATCTGAAAAAGTCTTCCACCTTTCATTCAACCAGCAGGCGCTTTTATTTTCTCCCGCCGTGTTTCTTTTTGCTCTCTTTTATCACCGGTACATGTTTCTGTCATTCACATGTCAGGACCTAATTTACTGGAAAAAGATTTCTCACTTTTCTTTTGTGTGGCGTCACACAAAACTATTCCATTGCTGATTATTTTTGTAGATTTTCAAAGGACTCTCAGTGAAATTGACATCATCTCTCTGCACATGTAGCTATGCACTGGGCATAGGTGCAAAAATAAAATTTGTATGCTGTCATGAAGATTCCTGCTTGTTTGGCATGCCGTTTGTGCAGCCTGTAGAAACGAACAACATGCCGGAGCTCCAGTCCAGTCTCTCCCATCCATGCACCTCCAGAATGTTAAACATGGCTGCCGTGGCTGCCTCTGAATTGCTGGACTGTGTCTCCTGGGGAACGGGGAAATTGAGCCCTGGCTCTTCCTAATAGGTGGTAAAGTGTTAAGTTCCAGAGAAATGGACTGCGAATTTAACCTGGAATGGAAATTGATCCCATTACCTCGTGCTTGGGCTGCTTTCCTCCCGTAGGTATGGGAGGCAGAGAGAGAGAGGAGGAGATGAGGAGAAAAGGGAGAGCGAGAGAGCGGGAAATAGAAATGGGGGAGTCAGAAAAGGAGAGAATAAATAGAGAGAGGGGAATGGAGGGAGAGGAGAGGAGAAAATGGAAGAGAAAAGGCAAGGAGGCACAGTGTGTATGTGATTAGAGGTGATAGGATGGCAGTGGGGGTTGCATCCTGCCTGGATTGACAGGATGGCTGACTCTGTATCAGTGTGGTGCTAATAGCTGACCGCCACTGGGCGAGATGGAAAAGGGAGAGAGAGGAAAAGGCAGAGGACAAGGTAGACGGAGCAGAGGAAACGGCACGCTCTGAAGGGATGATACACCTCCCGCTGAGGGTTTCCACCAACAGACCTGTGGTGTCTTGGTGTGTGCAGCTGCTGTGAGACCGAGTTAGCGACGGTGATGTGGCAGCGCTCGGTATCAGGCCAGGCCTTTGAAATTTTTAAATATTTTCAAGAAATATGAATTCCAAACAGAGGAAATGGTTTTTCAATATACATAAAAAAAAAAAAAAAAAACATTGACTGGTTCTCAACTGAAAAATCTCAGAGTGGATTTTCTTTGACCCAAAGGAACACCGGCTTCTTCTTTATTGAAACTGTCCAGCACTACCTGTCATTTCATCAACGCCTAATTGATTATCTCGATGTATTCTCACACTCCACTCTCTCTGTCGATCCCAACAGAGCCCATGCACGGCCCGCGAAGGCTAGAAGTCGTGGACATCCAATCCAAACAAGTGACGGTGCGCTGGGAGCCTCTGGGTTACAACGTGACCCGCTGCCATAGCTACAACCTCACCGTCCAGTACCGCTCCAGGGTGGCCGGCAAGGAGGAGACCCGGGAGGAGGTGTGCTACGACACCCAGAGCCGCGATCCTCAGCACACCATCCACAACCTGACGCCTTTCACCAATCTCAGTGTCAAGCTGGTGCTACGCAATCCGGAGGGGGTGATGGAGAGCACAGAACTGGAGGTTCAGACTGATGAGGACGGTGAGTGTGATGCGTTATCTCCAGGACGTACCAAAAACTGCAGTTCCTTAAACGTCCACTTGAAGCTGGCTACAGAATGTCTTCATAAGCCCCCACGTTAAAATTTTCATCTTCACAGCAGAAATAAACATGTTTACAGGCTGGTATTCAGCTTTTTAGAAACTTGTGGATGATGTCACAGATATGAAACTTTATTAAGTCTTTATTTCAGCTCAATTTCAGACGATCAAAAACAGAAAGCCCATGAAAAAATCTGACTTTTTCTCACGTCTTTCATTAACAGTTGCAAATCGTTTTTCCAGATGTACCTTTTCTGTTTTTTCGTGGCAGTTTAAAGGAAAATGAAGTATCTGGTCTCCAACTGCAGACTTTACTTTATTATTAAAGTTGTTTTGATCTTTAGGATGGGTGGATGATTCTCACCCGATCACGAATACCTTGCAATCAGAACAAGTTTGGGATTTTCCAAATATTTTTCAGGAGAGCACAGGAGCCAGACAACAAGCCTCTGTGTTGTATGCTTGTTTCACCTCCTTCAAAGATGAAAGATCTTCTGTGTTGCCTCAGCAGACACAGGAAATGAACTCTATAGAAGTCTCAAGGAACCCCGGCCGCCAGATAACAAACAGGCTCAGCTGACGAAAAGAGAGTCTTGTCATGTCTGGCTCAGATATCTGCGGTTGGAAACTTGAAAGTGGCAACTGTTTCTCACTCTCTGACTGCTGCATGTCTGTGGATCTGTGTGCTTAGGGTCTCATGGGAACAAGTGTACAGACAGGGTGTAGCTGCAGTTGCATACTTGAAGATAAATCTTGGAAAAAAAAACAAAAAACAGAAGACATCTCTGCATCATTCTGTTTTACTTACAGAATGAAAGCAATTCACACGAGGGGTTAAAGGACCAGTCTGTTTGGCAATATCTCGGTACAAGTAAACATAGCGGAAAGATTAAGATTCCCACCATTCCCGTGAGGTGACTAGTTCATCTTTGTGTGCAGAACGGAAGGTGTTCAGTTTTGCTGTAAAACATGTATCTGGGTGTGTGTGTGTGTGGAGTGACAAAGAGCTCAAATAATCTCACATATTCCTATTGAGATGTGTTTGACTTTGGCTCATGGCCATTTGTGTAATGTAGGTCCTTGAAAAGCTCTTTTATTGATTGCTTCATGCACGTCATAAATCATCACAGCAAGGAGGAATGGCTGTCATTCAATTTTTATCGACATTTAAACTTGACAAACATGCCCACAATTTATATCCATGGAAATTCTACCGCGTACCCTTTTTATAAACACATTTCCACCTTGAAAATTGCCACCCCGCCAACCAGTTTTGAGAAATGTGTCTGTAATCATTTCCCACAGTGCCAGGGGCGGTTCCTCTGGAGTCCATTCAGGGCAGTGCATACGAGGAGAAGATCATCCTGAAGTGGAGAGAACCAGCCCAGACCTACGGGATCATCACTCAGTACGAGGTACAACAAATAAGACTTTGATGTGATTAGCGTGGCCACTTTCTGTCCGTCTCAAATGAATTTGGGTGCAGAGAAGTTGGAAGCATGTTTGAGTGTTGTTGCATCTGGCTTTCTCTCTTTTTTTCTCCAAGTATGGTAGCATCAGGGATGACCTGTTTACTGGCAGTCGTTTTCTAAAGTGTTCCCATATAGTAATATCCTTTTATACACTCATGTTGCTTTTAATGCCTATAGATCAAAGGACAGCATTTATTGTTGCTTTTCAGCCCTCACATTCAGAGAATGTCTTAATGGTATTATTGAATTCTGGATCCATACATACGTTAATAATCGTACTTGAACTGTTGGACAATTTACCCGCACGGTTTTGCACAACATTGTCAACCTTGCACATCCTTGCTCATTGAGGATGCCCCTTTCATTGATGGCATCAAATCCAGAATGAGTGTACAAAATAATTATTTATCAGTTTGAACATTAAAGATCTTTCCATTTCACTGTGTTTGATTAAATATACAGTAGGTCGAGAGGGATTTGCAGATCACTGCATTCTGTTTATGATTTTCACAGCGTCCCAACTCTTTTAAATCAGCGCCTGTACTTCCAATAAGATTTTTTTTTCCCTCCACCTCTCTGTGGATTGTGTGCATTTCTTTCTTTGAATCCCGTTTTCCACAACAGTGATTGGCAGTAGTTGTACAGTGCTGCCAGAGAAATGCTCAAATTTTTTATCATGCGCATCACTTTGTTTTCTTGAGCTTGGGATTGGGAATTAAGCGCATCTGCTAGTTTGACAGTCCACATAACAAAGGTCTACAGTATTTTATAAAATGAGAAGTTAAACCAGACGTTATCCAGTAAATCAGGCTATTATTTATTTTTATTTATTTTTGCTCCACAAACCTGATTTAAATAAGGTTGAACAAGTGCCAGCCTCCGTTGCTGGGACATGATGTCAAAGCAGGAGTGCTAAAGACTGTAATTGCAGCGTCCACTTGAGGCTGGCTGAGTCAGTCTCCATAAGTCCCCGTGTTAAAATGTCCAACTTCACAGCAGATATATATATATAAATTTTCTTTCAGCACATTTTCTTTCAGTTTCTTTCAATATGATCATAAATCATCCTGTACAAATACATTACTCTGTTAGGCTCTGTTTTTAAACATGTTATCTAACTTTTAGCCCTGCTGATGAAGATAAAATACTAGTTTACTGACTGGACTTGAATGCAACTTGACAAGATTATTAGGGGGAGCTGACAGCAGCAAATCAGCAGGATGAGTTTAATTAGTTGTTACGCTGGATTAGCCTGAAGTTATAGTTTTGAAACCTGAATCACATCATTCATAAAAAACACCTTTTTTTTGCCTCCCTTATGAAGAACCACCCAAGTGTGTATGATCGTTTTACTTTGGTATATATTAGCTGAAAACTGCTGTCATCTTCCGTCCTTCAACACGCGCACGACCTCTAAAGAAAATACAATCTCCGAAACACACCTCCAACACATATCACGATTCAACGCCAAGCAAATGTTGACATAAGGCTTCACACAGTCCCTGCCAGCCTTGTCCTGGAGCTGCACTGAGTCTTGAATAATAGAAACAGTCTCCACACACACATACACACAAGAACGACGTATGTACACATTGATCTTAACCAGCTTAAGGTGGAAGTAATCCTCCAGCCGATCCCACAGATTGATTCTCCTCTGTTGATTCTCTGTCTTGTCGCCGTTTGCTCACGCTTGATATTTTGACTAGGTTAGCAGTCATTGACAGGGCTGTTTCTCATACAAGGAGAGCAGATTGAACAGTAAAAGCGATCCAATCAGGGTTGTTGTATCGCTCCCTCCATCCGCTGCCATGCCATCGGATGACTGAGGCGAATAAAATATGAAATAGATATTCTCGTAGAGGCACCAGGACAGTTCAATCAAAGCAGGAAAGTCCTGAAGAATCATAACAGGCCCTGTTTATTCAAGGCTATGTAGTACAGAGTCCTCTGCACTTAGAGGTGCTGGCAGAGACGTCCATAAAAAAACGCTAGCTTTACCGCACACTTAATCACTTTTAGAGCTGCATGTTTCAGTTGTTTATCTTTTTAAAATTTCATGCTACAAGTAAAAGCATTCAGAGGGAACATTGTGGTTTTGCATTGCTGCTCATATTTATGTTGAGGCAAACGTGTTTCATTTATAAAATAGCCACTCCGGGCTATTATATTTGAATGCTGCGGCTCTCTGTCTTTGTCTAGAGAGTCTTAGCGGTATAGTAATGTGGTTTTAATGTACAGTGAGGAATCATTATAGTTCCCCCAACATCGTGTAGAATAACTGGTTTTACTATAGACTAAGAAAGAATATTAATATTCATCTTAAACAGGGTGACAGATAGGGAAAATGTAGTAAGCCGGCAGCATGCTCCAGGTCGTTCCCAACTCGCTCTCTGGTTTAAGAAAGTAACCCTCAAAATATTCCACCGTTATTCCACAGAAGTTGATTCTTACAAGTCAGGACCTTTCTTTGATTTGACATTATCAAAGGACTCAAAGTGAAATACGTCTGACAAGACCTGATATCAAAGAGATTTCGGCTCCATTGCTTTTTGACCAACCTCTGTGAATGGCATCTTATTGGTCGCTTTTTCAAACAGACATGAGCCGGCATCCTTTTTAAAAATTGTCCAATTATTCTTTGTTCATCAGCCATATTTAGCAATACTAATTAATTGTGAAGCAGCATCAAAGTAAGCTGTGCATCCCATTACCTTTGAGCGGAGTAGCAACTATTATTGAAAGTAAACTGTGTTTTCAGAAAACTAAAAGTACTATTATGTAAAGCCATTTCCCTTAAAAGCCAGTATTCCTATAAAACATGCAGCCTTTTTACTCATATTTAGATTATTAATATTTACTGTAGGTCTGTCTTTGAAGGTTAAAGTCGTCCTCAAATGGCAGAATTTAGTTGGCTTTCTGTTCCAGTTCATCATTTTACTTACATGTGTGACAACTTACTTGGCTTTCTTCATTATTTCACGAATAAAGGTGTCAGAGATTATACAGAGATTTATATTTTACAACTCAGAAATTAGACCTTCAGATAGAAACTAAAAAAAGCTTAATATATCTGATCAATAATAGTTACGTAACCCCAAATTAATTGCTCAAATATTCTCTGTTTTTTTTTTTTTTCCCCCCCCCCCCCCCCCCGTCGGTTCCATTATAATTGTAAAAACTAGCCCATGTGCCCGGTGTTGACGAGTCATTTCAAATTGCTCTCCCTCTCCCTGAAATGTTATGATATAGGATTTGGCATCACAGACTCATTTCACAGACAAAGACTAAATGAGAAGGCCTCCAAGCATTTCAAAACTTGATGGACACAAATTATGCAGCACTCCTAACTCCCTTTGTGTTCCTTAATTGGAATTATAATGGAGGTTTTCCTCTACGAGCAGAGGCATTTTCTTAAAGTGGGACTTTACAGTTATTCAAAATAGATTAGCAAAAACACTCACCTTAATGCTTCCCTCCAGAGCTCCTTGTGTTTATTAATGGTGAAGGAATACATTAAGTGCATTTCCTCTCTCCTTGAAAACCGCAAGCCTGCATCAGCTTTGGAGGAAAAATATTATGTACCTCTGCTTTTACAGTTGAAGCTAACCACCGTTACGAGACAGCTCCTCTCTATAGACCTTTTGTACGTCAGTAATTTTGGAAACGCTGGCATAAAGCCTTGTTGACATAAAGACGCTCACACGTGAAGCAAGAGCATCTTTTCTCGACACTTAAACATTACTCTGCGGCATTTAGCTTAACTGAGAAGTGCAGAGAAGATGGAGAAGTCAATTTATAATCCTTTTCTGGTATTATGTCAGTTAATTCAACATGATATGGTGATATAATCATATCATATTGTACAAAAAATGTCATCCAAGTTAATATATTCCAACAAGCAATAATTAACAACACTAGGAGTCTAAAAGCAGGCTAGTACTTCTGTAAGACTGTATTGGGACATGGTTGTGACTGGGCCAAATGCTAATGTCAGCATGCTCACAGTCACATTGCAGATGTTAAATCAAGCGGCAAGCTCCGTGGCTGTGAACTGAAGCCAATGCAGAAGTCTCCAAAACTGCAGTTCCTCAAACAGCCACTTGAGGCTGGTTATAAAACGAGTCAGTCTCCGTAAGTCCCCATGTTAAAATGTTCAACTTCACAGCAGAAATAAACATGTTTACAGCCTGGTACAAAAAACTGTTTTGGTCTCTAGAGTTAATTCCCAAGCAAATTTCTCTTTAATTATAATTATTAACACTATGGCCACTGATTTACAGGTGGGTGCTGTTTCAGGCATGTTTGAGCAACCAGCCCACCTCAGGTCCATGAGCAATCCACGTCTGTGTCCGTTTAGATTAGCCGGGAGCTAGCAGATTCTCAGCTGCCAAGATGGCATACATACGATGTCCATGTTCTGTACTGTCTGCGTCCTAAACACATCAAATGTTCATGTTCACCTTCTTAGCTTAGAAGCAACACAAAGTAGAACGGCGGCTGGTGATAATGTCGTCAGTTTTGGTAATAAACCAAAATATTGGACAAATTAAACATTTTAATGGTTCAGAACTGAAAATTAAGGGACCACCAAAGATATTGCAGTTCATCCGTTGGGAGACATTATTGCCCGTGCCAAATTTGATTGCAATCCACCCAAAAGTCTAGAAATTTAATATCATGTCATTCCCACTAGCGAGGTTTTGTTCCAGTTCACCACAACATTCAAATAATTTTCCATGTAATCTTACATTATATATATTTGCCATATCATTATTCATATTGATAAAGGATAAAATATCTTTGTATTGTTGTGTCTATCCCTAACCCTCCAGAGCTATTGCAGTGGATTCCACTCAGTTGTCCAAGTATACCTAATTAAGCCCGTTATCCAGAAGCGTACACACAAAGACTTTCTTTTAAATTGTCTTGTGGCTTTTGGTATTACTGAGTAGTGCAAAGGGGGAAGAGACGGGCTAACTCTCTGCACCATGAGTGGGATAGTAAACCTCAACACTGTGAGTACAGTAAATGTTTTAGCTTTGCCGAGCCACTTGGATGCCTCAGATATAAAACGTTTTCATTGAATGAATACAAATCCTCCCCGGCAGAGGAGAGCCAAGTGCAGAGTGCCAGCGGACACTATCAGAATATTCATTTCCTTCCTTTCTAGATCTCCTACAAGGCAGTGAGCTCTTTTGACCCCGAGCTAGACCTCTCCAACCAGAGTGGGAAGGTAGTGAAGTTGGGCAACGAGACCACCCACATGTTCACAGGCCTCTACCCAGGCTCGACGTACTCCTTCACCCTGCGCGCTAGCACAGCCAAGGGCTATGGCCCCCCTGTCATCACCCAGTTCACCACCAAGATTTCAGGTCAGTGGGGTCAACGGCACGGCTAGTAAGTGCAGTGGAGATCTTCATGTCCAATTGTGTGAATGGAAACTCTACTCCGAAGTTGGATAGGACTGCTTTTACTTTACCCTTTTGTCTCAGAGGAAAACTCCTATCCATCAGCTCTCTAATACATTAAATTACATTTAAAAAAATCGCAGAATATGATCCACCACGTATGTGTGAGCTTGAATACCTTACACCAGTTATCACTGAACCAGATAGGTGGTCTCCGTAAATTGATTTCAGTGCTATTTGGTCTATCTGTCCAATCAGGGAATTTTGCTAAATCTAATGTAACAAAGACAAATTGTGCTTTTAGTTTCAATAAACCACGACTGGTCATACTTAATAAAAAACGGGTATTGATTTAAGTGAGGCTCAGGAGGCTAGCTGGCGATTCTTCTTACTGTCTACAGTTTCTTATTCTGACTTTCTTTCAGCCAGATTCTGTGAATTCTTTCGTGACGGCAGCAAATGTTTCGCTCCTCTCGTGTTACTGTAGCCAATGATTAAATTATGTTGCTATAAAGGCGAGCGGCAGTAAGTGCTGGGTAAAAAGTGAGAAAACTGCCTTTTTGTCTATTTACTGCCGAGCCGAGCGACTTTACACAAAAAAAAAAATGACTTGATGTTGACCGAATCTGAAGAGTTTTGAACTTTGCAGTGTACTAACACCTCCTCTCTGTTTCGTTTCTTCCCTTTAGCTCCTTCCATGCCGGCGTACGACCAGGAGACCTCTCTGAACCAAACAGACAGCACAGTCACTGTACTGCTTAAACCTGCCCAAAGCCGAGGCGCACCTGTGAGGTAGGCTTTTCACAATGAGGGCGCACACACTGCACAGCGTACAACAAAACAGCATATTAAAACACCGGGAGCCACAATCAGCTACAAAGAATTTTATCAAAGAGCTTGTGTTTATCAATACCCCACCGCGAAGGAATGTTGCCAGGGAATTCAGAACCTTACCGTACGTATCTCATTTTCTGAGCTTTATTTGCTTGTGGATTTTGATCCTGTGAAATAGAAGCGTAGCCTTTGAAGATGAGAACAAAACCAGGAGCAGCTGAGGCTAGCTTCAGGATCTCTGAAGTAGTATCTTTTATGTAGCGGGCTGCCCACCCCAAGTCACCACAGGCTTCTGCGGAATGAAGGAATCCTCCCCGCTTGATTCTGCATTTATTAGTGAGCTATGAGCGATGCATCATAGCCGTTCTGTTTAAATGCAAAGCAGTCGGGTAGATGCTCGATCATCTAACGCGTTAGTTTGTATGGTGCGTGTGTTTTAAATGATAGCCTTTTGTAATATCTGAAACCGACATGCAGTAAGTTATGATCTTAAGGGGACGCTAAGGGATGAAGGTACTTTATTTGCTTCAAAGTTGAAGCTACTCTGTATGTAAAGTCATCTGTTTTTGACTAATAATGTCTTCCAAAAATAGGAGCACACAGTAGATTAGATCATTGCACAGTGAGTCCAAGCAGAGACATCAAAACACAGTTGATCATCTAAACAGAGTAATGTGCATGATGTGCAGTCGGTAAAATATAGAATAAACTGTAACCGTATGAACAGTTTGATATGAGTAAACACTTAATACAGTATTAAATGTTACAGTTACAATGTGGAAAATTGGTTTGGTGGCACAGAGTAAAAGACAGGCCAAGGTTTCTTCTCCATCAAATACATTCAGCAGTGGGAAGCCAGTGAGGGATCATCTCTGAAGGGCAGTACTCGTTGGTTGGTTTTGGGCATCTGATGGAATCTGGGAGGCAAAAGTCTGATTCTTTGCCAGCTTGTGTTTACTGTGTATGATTTAGTGATATCTAGTGATGTGGTTACTGATTGCAACCACCTCACCTCACCCTCTCCTTCCTAGTGTGAAGGACAAACAACAATGGAGATGAAACGTGCGGGAAAATACAAAAGGCTGGTTGAAAATGGGTGGAGGGGCCTCTGTAGATGTTAAAGGCTCATTGTAAGGTAGCAAAAACATAATGGTTCTTATTTTCAGGTAATTATACACTAATGAAAACTCATGTTATGTTCCATTTCTGCCACGTTCTATAAATAGAGGCTTCTAAATCTTACACAGTTGTTGTGTTAGCACAGTTTTCAGCCACCGGGACCCTGAGATGTGAGAAGTACCGAACACTTCTGCCTGCTGTAAAACTCAATTTTACACTATCAACTCATCTGAGTCCTTTAAAGATTACAGCCCTGAGATCTTTAGTCAGGCTTGTCAGCTCATGTTTACCGTATGTGCAGCTGCCCAGATAAATGCCCCGGCACCGAATCGAGAGGCCTGAGCAAGAAAGACAGAGCGATCGCTTTTTAATCTTCTCTCAGGTACAATTCAGGAGGCCTTACTCAGGCTGCCATTCTTTCAGCGGGCTAATTACAGACACCTAATTATAATTAACAGAGTGTTGTGAATGGGAGCGTCCATTGATTAGCATGCTGGACTCCTCTTTTGTTTACCGCCGGAAGGCAAGTGCTCACCTTGTGACCAGATGAAAGAGATTTGTCTTTGGAGATGTAAACTTTAGTTTGAGACCTGCTTAGATCCGTTTGTCTGAGCTGAGACTAATGCTTCACAGCCTAAAATATGTTGATTGTATCCATTTAGTATGAAGTTTATTAAATAATGTGTTTTTATACAGACATTTAGTTCATATATATTTAATGAGACACTTGAGATAATCCATTAAAGAAATTCAGCAGCATTCATCAGCTCAGAGTTCAGCACGTCGCACAAATACACCTCAGCACTAATTGAGGCGTCCTTTGATCACAGCACAGCCTCTCCGGATCTAAACTTTCAGGTATACGTTTTCTTTCCCCACCTCGCCGCTTCTCTTAAATCTCGCGGGGCGTGCGGGACAGTATAGGTCCTTCACGTGTGTCAAAAAAAATATGAATTGCAAAAGAAAAGGAGGTTGGCGGAGGGCAGCAAACAGGGGAGATTATGATGCGGGTTTAAAGTGAGATGCTGGCAGGCTTTTTGAAGGTGTTTTCCCACCTCCACCTCGAGTGACACGCAATGCCTTTGAAAATCTATGGTGAAAGTAGCTTCCCATTCAGATGAGCTGAGTCTGTTGAGATCCAAAGTCTGACCAATAATGATACATTTAGTCATGTAAATATTTCATGACATCTCTAATGTCTTGTTTAAGGGCCATGGCTGACCAAAGAGAACACACAGGCTCGTGTGTTTTAATGCCGCCATACTAACCTTAATCTCACTAAAATTAAACTTGGATCCCTTTTTTATTAGTTGCTTCCCCTATCATTGTTACCGATTGATTAAAATTGTAGCGTCGTGGGGTGTGAACACTTCTCAAGCATACCTGAAGAACTTTGAGAACCACGGGGAATATGTGGTCGTGATGCATCACTGATTACATTCTGAGTTGAGACACATATAAAGAAATGTTTACTGTACTGGAAAGAGTCCCTGAAGTCCAAAAAAAACTTGGAAACATTGCGAAGCCGATCAAGTCTATTGAAGAGTTCGCATTTTGTCAACCAAAGATGTGAATTTCACACCATAGTTAGATTTAATTTTATGCTACCGCTCATGTTACAAGAGTAGCCATCACTTTTCTGGAGTGGAGGGTAGCTCATTTTGAAATTGAACACTTTATGAAATCAGCTTTTAAAGCCCCCTATGAAATAGGGATTTGACAAGGGAGAAGACTGATTCGAAGCATTACAGAGCAGAGACAGCATGAAGCTTGATTTGATAACGCAATCTCGCATGCTGATTGGGTTTGGGAGGTAATAGAGCTCCAGACATTTGAGTTTCAAACAGCAGATGTTTTGCTGTAATACAGGAAGGGGCTGGTTGGGTGGGAGGGTGGTGGGGCCCACTGGAAGATCACACGATAGCGCCGGGTTATGAAAAAATCAAGACGCAACAGACGGCGAACGTCCGTTTGACTCCGGCATCCTGCAGTCACGCTGAAGTCAAATCTTATTTCAGATGGATCTGGGCAGACATCGTCAGCGCTAAGGAAGGCAGTCAATTTTTCATATTTGTGTAATTGCTAATCAGTATAACATTTCCAACTTGGATTTGGCTCCTAATCTCTGAGGACGACACGCGTAGCCGGGAACAGTTTTTACCAGAGGGGACCACTGTTCCTTTAAGAGGATTAGTGAACTGTCTATCAGTCATGTCGTGTTTAACTAATGTTTGCAATGGCCCCTCGTCAGGGCCAGAATACGCCTCCTCACTCCGTGGCATCAAAATAAATGTTTACATGCTTCTGCAGAAATAAATGATTTGGGATGCTTTCCTTATCATTCATAGCACAAAATCAGGCCTTCTCTCTTTTCCTGCCATAACCTTTGCCTTGAGCGAGCTCACACACACACACACACACACACACACAAGCAGAAAAGGCTATAAAATACAGCAGTTTCCGGCATTGTAAGAAGCATATTGAGGAGTTCCAGTGTACTTTGTACCCTCTAGCATCAGATTATCTGTACTCAGCCATGGCCTGAAATCAGTTAAGTGATTTTCTACAGTCCTAAAATAAGCACCAACTTTCTTTGATCGCAGCATAGCAAACGCTAATAGCTGTGCCTAAACGTGACACAACTCAGTGCTTTTTACGATTTAATGGCAAATGTAATCTATGGCACCTTCTAATTTGTTTGCTTTATAGCTCTATGGACACCAGGGAAATATAAAGAGTAAGAAGACAGACACATGGAGGAGGGATGCTGGGTCAGGAGAAGTGTGTTACTTACAGCCGCTCTTAAATCAGGCATATAGGCATATAGAGCCAAGCAATTGGTGTTAGAGAGAGAGAGTGAGAGACAGTGATTGAAATGCTCCCCGTACACCTTCTCTCATCGGCTCAAACAGCCTGGAGTTCTCCTCCTATCAGCCCACATGAAAAATAAATCTGAGTTTCAGGTCACAATCCAGTCGATTCCGAGTCAATCTGCCATAATTGGTTGGCGTCACATGGCGGCAGAGCTGAAATCTATCGGGCAGCGAGGCTGGAGGAGGCCTAATTGGTGTCAGCTCAGGTTGCACCGCTGCTGCAGGAATGCCGGTCTGCCCTGCCGGCCCCTCTGGCAGACCACTTTTAACAGCTTATAGCGTTCTTCTCGTACAGCCTCATCCCTCTTTCTCTCCTTGTCTTTCCGTCTTCTGCTCAGGTAGAGAAGTTGAGCATTTCAGCACTTTTGGAATTAAGTGCAATTATGCACCTTTTTACAGGTGTGAGCTGTGAGTTTCCTCTCCTGGGGTTTCCTTTTAATCCATGAGCTGTATCTTTGTGAGCGTTTAGCTGGCTATTACCACGACTAGTAACTCACATTTGTGCGTGCATATTAATTAACTGCTGTTCTTGTCTCTCTGGCTTTAGGCATCACGTTGTTAGGCCATATAGCCAAGCTATGTAGCAAATTATCGCAGCGGCCGACTGTCTAAAGTTTCTTTAGGGGACCCGATAATTGTGATGTGGTTCATAAACGAGCAACAGACGAGGTGGAGGATGAAGGACAAGCAAGTAATACTGATGACATTTAGCTTAATGTTACGCGGCAGCCCCGTCTTCCTGGAAATGACGTTTATATGCGACTAATTTGCAACAGCAAATATGTTTTCTGGGTAATAAGTTCATATACAAACAACATTTTTTAGGAGACAGAGTTGTACGGGGGAAGCAACTATTCAAGGCAAGTGGTGATAAAAATCATTAATCTGCTTAGGTTGATGTTGACACGGTAACCAAACAGGGCCGGTGTATTTTCTCTCCGTGCCCTAATAAATGCATAATCGGTATATTAAATGTTATTTTTTGAAAATTAAACACTATTAAATAGAGTCTATGTCTTGTTTTGTAGCGGCTGCAGCGATTCCTCTGGAGACGGGTACTCTTCTATATGATATAAGTTAATTACAAACTCAGAATAGCACAATTACAGAATGCAAATGACGTGTCGTCAAAAGGGCAAAGTCCTGGAAAGTTCTTATTGTTTGCTGGGAACAGATTTACTTCAAGCCAGAACAAACAGGCAGGAAGGAATTTACTATTTTGCCACTACATTATCATTAAAACGAAGAGTAATATAGATTATGATGGAGCTTTTTTTGTCCGTTTGTTAAAATGACGGACAAACGCTAACAGAGGTCATCCATCCAAAGTGTTTGTCCTTCTACTGAAGCAACATATTAAATGCAGAACTTACCTTGCTACTTCTGCTTCAGTAAATGATCATCAGTACGAATGCGAGTAACAATTCTCTTGTTGGCATCAGATCAAATTAAACATAATCTATAAAGTTTTTTTTTTCTTTGTTTTTTTTCTTTGTTGCTGTCAAGCCATTGTTGTCCTCGTGTTGTTTGTTGTTTTTCCGTTGCTCATTCACGTCATGCTAAATCAAGAATATGACTAAATGACTCCGGTCTGTCAAACTGACTCATAATGTAAATTGTGAGCTCAGCATGTAGTGACAAGGTGTCAGCTGCTCAAAGGCACACTGACATGACAGCAGTAATTACAGAAAAAAAAAAGAAAAACCCAGAATCGTTGCATTCTTAAATTGCCATCATTAAACTCTTGAGTCAGTTTTATATTTCATAAGCAGTCGAGGTGAAAATAGTATATGTGTATAACACAGAGGAGGGGTACTTATTAAATATTTTATAGGCAAACGACAAGTTACTGCTGAAAAATGCTTCAAGTGAAACCATTTAAGTGCGTGTTATTGTCGCTATCACTTACAAAGATGAACAAAACATTTTTATTAAATTGAAAATTCATTGTGAGCTGCTCTCCTTGCTGCAGTGAATATTCAGAGGATGAGAAATAGTGATTCAGATTTCCACATTACAAACGTTCCTACCCTCGGAGCCTCATAGCCTTTGGCACTTGATATTTTGCCCGAGGATAGGAAGTCCTATTCACACTGCGTCTATCATTAAGTCATGGCACAGCCGCATCATCATATCATAAGAAGCCACGCGGGAGGGAGCCAGCTTTTGTTTTTATTTCCCTATCTGCAGATTGATTTGGAATATAAAGTGCTAATATGGCTCAGCTCTGAGATAGTGTACATTACTACAGCAAAGCAAAAACAAAGACATTATTGTGGCCATAATTTGTAACAGACATAGCTGAAAATAAAAAAAAACATCAGGAGTTTCTCCTCAAACCGTGCTAATCGTTTGTCTGTGATATGACTGACAGCAGCTCCCATCGTAGCGCTCATCAGATCTGCAGCGTTTTGGCTGAGGGCCCCTCATCACTTATTTCTCTGCAGCTCTGCAGCTACTTAAGGGGCTCCCACGTACCATCTCCACGTGCCCTTTGACCTCTGCTCTCAATAGGGGACAGTAATTAAAGGTTGATTTCTTCTGCAGACTCTCAGCAGGATTAGATATTTCATCACCTCCCAACCCAGCACTAAATGGGAGAGCCCCGAGGAATTGGGACACACCCACCAAAGAGCAAAGGGGGATTTTCTAATGACACTGCAAGCACCTTATGATAAACTGTAGGGTTAAAGAGCACATGTGTACACACAGGGGGACACTTAATCATCCAGTACCAACCGCGGGGAACAATTGATCATCTCCGGGGCTGTTTGTACTGCGACTGTACAGCTTAAGAGTACAGCCACTACAGTGCAGATTTTTTCCCCCATTTGTTGTTCTAATAATGTGAGCTAAGAAAAAAAAATCTTCAGGGTCACTTGAGCTCCATATGGTGCCATTGTCATTTTACATGGCATAGAGCAGTACAGTTAAATGAATGATTTGATAGATACGAATGCTTCGCGATGATTGAATTGTTTGATAATGATAGATAATAAATTGGAAAACTATTTTAGAAAGGACTTGAAAATAAGAATATGCTGTGTACTTGATGTATCGCCATGTTTCTACAGTAATAGCCCAGAACAGACTGCCTCTAGAGTAGATCTGCATCTGTTAATGTCAGGTGTAACTGCTTGCAGAGATCTAATGGATCAGGCAGGCTGGATCAGGCAGACCACATGTGGAGGTACTAACATACATTTACTCTGTACAACAAAAGCTGTATGTTAAGTGATTTAAAAATGAATGACATACCCAGATACCGGGTGTAAATGCATGGACTGGTTGTCACCGTATCCAGATATAGATCTGATATTAATATCATGTGTCGGGGGGGCTTATACGGTGTTTACATCCATTTCTTTTGACAGCTTACAGCCTTTTACTTCACTGAGTTGCAACCTTCAACTGCTGTTCGGTGGAATAATATTGTGCGTGTCGCCTACGTGATCATTCATATTGCAAATAAAATAAGCCGCTCTTCAAAATTTGCTCCGTAGCGCCACCAATAGTTTAAAAATTAAGCTGCCTCAACATCATTTATTTATTCATTTGTAAACATCTCATGTTAATGTAACAAAAAAAGGTGCTAAAGTCAGAAACAGTGTGCATTTCTGTCATACATTCATTCATCGAGCCGTCTTCTGTAAAAATAACTCGCTGTTTGCATGACTCTGTTGGAAATGGAACGCTACTCCCTAATCATGGCTGGTTATTCTCCGTGGCAGCTGTAAACAGACTCTTTGTCACTCAGCGACTCAATAGATTTAACAGGTGGATGCGAGATGCATACTAACGTGAACGTCTATAAGACAGTCAGTCTCCCCCTCGAGCTAAGTGGCCTGCTCGGAGACAATGTCATCTCTGTCAGAGGCACAGAGGGCTGCAGTTTTGATCCAGCTTAAACGCAAGGCTCGGACGGAGAGGAAATGGACAGAGCCGTTAACCTTTTCAGTTGTTGAATAATGAAAATGCAAATAACGTCAGGGCCTGTCCGCGTGTCACCGCTCATTTATCTTGCACTGTAGCTTTGAGCCTGTTCACTTAGATAAACAAGAGAATTTGTTGTGGAGCTTTTTATTTGGTTATTTAGGAAACGCATGTCATTAATGAGCACAGTTATTGAAATGTACCATAATGTGATTGATGTGTAACTACTTCTTCAGTGCAGTCTCTTCTGTCTTGTTACTTCATTGCTAAAAGTTTCACGCTCTTTCTCTTCCTATAACTGCTTGACCCCATGTAGCACCGCCTAAGCTGATCAATTCTAGCTTGCAGCTTGTTTTCTGCCTCTTATCCATCAAAATAAATCATGGAAAGGTTTCAAAATGTTGTGCTTTCTTTCAGATCTCTTCTAGACTCTAAAGGTTAATCTCTGTTTCTATTGACTTTATGCACACACCAGCATAAAGTCAACGCCACCAGGGACCTAAATGTTTACACACATTCAACATCATTACTTATGTATCCTGAGATGAGCGCTCATACGTGGTCGTACACCGTGCTACTTTGATTTCAAACTTTTAATGGCTGCGTGAGAAATGTATTTAAAAAATCCCTTCTATTTGGTGTCTAAATAAAGAATCATTTCTGGAGACTTGGTGTACTCTGAGATTTGGAGCTTTCAACATTCATTTCTGTGCCATTCATAAAGAGGGTTTTTTTTTTTCTCCACACTTTGTAATGCTAACAGGCAAAATAGAAAACGCCTGCATTGCCAATAGTATTCTGCGAGTGCCCGTTTGGCCCGTTGGAGTCTTTTCATTCTGTTTGTATCCTGTGTTTGCAGTGCGTACCAGGTGGTGGTGGAGGAGGAACGTCCACGCAGAGCACGAGGCACAGCAGAAATCCTGCGCTGCTACCCGGTTCCCATTCACTTCCAGAACGCCACGCTCCTGAACTCCCAGTACTACTTCACTGCTCAGTTCCCAGCAGCTGGCATCCACTCGCCACAGCCTTTCACTGTGGGAGACAACAAGACCTACAACGGCTACTGGAACGCCCCTCTGCTGCCTCAGAAAAGCTACAGTATCTACTACCAAGCTGTCAGCACAGCCAACGGGGTGGGTGTTCCTGGAGCTTTCATGCTGCTCGTGCAGTTTTTAAGTAGCAAAAGTATTTATGCGTTTCCAAATGAGACGTTATTGGAAAAATCTGTGTGATCTCTTCATGGAAAAACTAAGAATTTAACAGTTTATGCATCTATATAACTGCATTTTCAAGGGACATATAGTTAGAAATAGCTATAATACTTTACATGTAAAACGTACAATAGTACATAAGCTTATAAAAGTTGATGAGAATATGATGTGACGTTACAGATTAAACTACAAAACTGTGTAAAATAGTTTATTTAGATATAAGGCAAAATATTTGTGTACCCCCCCCTAATTCATACATCTTAAATCCAAGACTAGAATCCAAGAGTACCTTTACATAGTGGTATTAGTACTCTGTCTTCAGTAAAGGATTTTTGACTACTTCTTACACCGCCGCTCATAAAGAGAGAAAACAATTGAGTCAAACTTCCTCGAGCACACGCTGTACGTTGTGTGTTTTGTGGCGGGGTGACATTTCTTTGTTTGACAGCGCGTCTTACAGTGCTGTGCTAATAATATGTACAGTACACTGTCTCAACTCAGCAAGTAAACAATTAGATCAGCCAACTAGAGAGAATGTCAAATTTGTGTGCTTCATTTAATGAACTACAAGCACTGACATCAGTAGAAATGCATACAACGCGACGTGAGCTCATGTTTCTAGCTCTTCATAGAGGACGTACTCTTCTTCTTAAATGCCACATATTATGGTGGGTTTAATGAGAGGCTGACTGGCAGGATTGATTGACTTTGTGACTGAAAGGGACTAAAGTGGCTGAGCACAGAAATCCCTGACTCCACACAGTAGCTGTTCACACATGCAGCACAATTGCATTTGGCCTCTGGTGGGGTGCACCAACAGCACTGTCTGCACCCTTAATAGGCTACAGCAGGGTCAAGCGCGGAATGCAGAGCTCTGTGCGGTGACAGGCTCTCTCCCTCCATTACCGTTGCCCCGGTCTCCTGCCTTTTCCAATGGAGCTTCACGCCAAATGCCAGACAAGCCTTTGATCAACGGCATTTAAGGGAGGCAGTCGTCCCAGCGGCGTCTAAGTGTGGGAGGCAGGCAACAACAACAGGGTTGCCGATCGCGCAGGTCGAAGCCTCTGTCATCAAGTGGCACTTGGCGGGGCCCTCCCTCCGCGGTGCCGTGGCAGACAGCTCAATGGCGACTTCAAGAGCCCTACTGATTGTGGTCCTGAATGAGAATCACCATAAATAGCCTCCTTGAGTAACACCAGCACGTCTTTAAGGAGGCAATAGAAATCACACGTGTGGCAGGGCTGAATCCAATTAGCGAGTTTGCTCTTGAGAGTAAAGCGTTGGAGGTCTGAAACTTTCCAGAGTGGTAGGAATTGGCTGATAGCACTCTTCCCCGAGCAAACAAAATGAAAGAGTCCCCTGTTGACTCAGAATAAAGCTCCAGCTACGTGTCGGAGACATTTCTGACTTTCTCCTCTGTGTTTTGATTTACAACGGCCAAATGTACTCTCTTTCATCAAGCCATCAGCGTCAGTGGAGAGGCAGAACTGCAAGCTTTAATTAATGCCTAATTATGTTTGTTTGGGCCTCTTAAATAAAATTAGCACTTAGAAAAGGTGAGTGCCATCCATACCTAGAATTTAGTTTTAGCCTTCTATTCAAATAAAAAGCTAATCTCTCTTGTAATGTCTCCCCTCACAAAGGAGCCATCTGACAGCTTAAAAGCTGCAGTAATGTGAATACGCATGCACCTGGGATCACATTAATGCTTTTTTTTTTTTTTCTCTCCTTCTCTCTTCATTATTCCTCTCGTGGCCTCTAAACGCCGTCCCTCCCGCGCGTGCTCACTGCTCATTGGACAGCTTGGCCGGGTCAAAGACAGGGACACGGCACTCGTGTCTTTTGTGTTGTGTTACTCATTGCCTCGCTGTTCCCGTCTGTGTCCTTTTTCCTGTTCACCAGACCATTGTTGACAACAAACTTCTTTGCCAACAGCGAGAGCAGTGTTGTCGTTGTCTGTGTGTGTTTCTTTTTTTCTGCGTTGTTGAAGGCTGTTGTCAGCTGGAGCTGAAACTCCATTACATATTCAGAAAGAGGCTCCCCGACGTGTCATTTTGGAGCCCCGCATGCTGGGTTGGTGTCGCTTGTCACAGGGCTCTGCTTTCTCCACAGTGGCTGACCACCTTGAGCCGCAGGCTGCCGACAGATCGCTGCTGGCTGACAAATCAGCAGCTCAGCACCACTAATCTGTGCTGTAGGCCCTCTCGCCTAACTGCGTTTTGTGTCACAGTCATTGAGCTCAACAGATGATAGGGGACAGCGTGGAACTAGCCGAGCTGTTTTGTTGTAACCACAGCGTCTTAGATAGGTGCTGCTCCCACCATGATTGTGTCGTGTGTGTCTTTGCGTGTGTCATAATAAACTCTAATTCTCTTCTTCTTCTTCTCTTTTCCTCCTTTAATTTGTGTTTGTACAGGAAACCAAAATCGACTGTGTTCGAGTAGCAACCAAAGGTATGAAAAGATCAGATTGTGTGACTCATGATGCCTGCTGGATGTAGTTCCCACTGTAGCAGCACTCACGTGACTTCAGTTATCTAACAGACTCACTGAAGTCGACATCTTGACACTCACTCTTGAGCTTTAACGTTTAACCCTTCCTATAGTGTATATAAAAGACAAAAAAAGTGTGATACGGTCTCCACATGTTCGTAGTCAATACATTGACTAAGAACATGTGTTTTTCCATGACTGGGAGGCAGCCTATGTGCCCATTGAGGTCTGTAGGTACTTAGCTATGCTGCCTTTACGTTCTGCTCCACACATTAAAGGTGATGAAGCCTAAGCACCATTGATCCGGGAGCAGAATTGATAAGGCCGGAGGGAGCCCTAGTCACACTCCGTTCTGGGCTATGGGAGGTCCTGTCACATGCCCCGACAATCTTGTACATTGTGGAGTTTGCATGCAGCTCAGAGTTTCAGATATCTCAATCTGCGTGGCTCAATAGGCCGGAGTAAAACAGCCTGCCCTGGAAGCAGAACGATCATATGAGCAATTTCCCACCTGAAGGGATACGCTGAAATGTTCGAACGTATGAACTCGTGTGACACGACTGCTGCCGCTAACTTGGAATTGTGAAATGCTTTCTAATACTGTGACGGGTGTTTTTCTTCTGCCTCAGTGTTGCATGATGATGGGAATTGTTGGTGTGGCCTCTCTCTCTCTCTCTCTCTCTCTCTCTCTGTCTCTCTCTTTCTGTCTCTGTCTCTCTCTACTGCATGCAATCCCGGATCCACTGACTCTACTCAGCCGCCATACTCGTGACTCAGCTCACGACCCCTTACATCCGCATCGCCCCGGCGGCCGGTGACAACCAACTAACAGGTCAGACCCGAAGCTTTCTGCAGATTCTCTGACCATCTCAGCAGCCGAAAACAAACGAGTGGAATTACTGCACGTGTGTGTTTGTTTCTTGTCCTGCTATTTGCATAGAATGAGTGTGATTAAATCAAAGACTCGTCGACGTTGTCTTCCACCTTCATCTTCTCACATGAAAGACCTGTTTGAGGTGCGATTGTCATTTGATGTGTCAGTGTTGGAGGAGTTTTTTGGGCAGGAGTTAATCCCCCTTTCATGAATATTTCTCATTATTTCTGGGAGATTAAGTGTTGGTTGCCGCCGTTGTGACAACTGTAAACACGCAAAAAGAGTGCTGAAGGTGTAGATCTGGAGATGAGCGTGGAGTTTAACTATAAAAATTCTGCTCACTCGCTGTGTCTGTGCATCTCAAACTCTCCCGGGCTTTAATGGGAGGGATATTGACTCGTAGCGGCGAACATGCAAGAATCACAGCTCAAATGGGGATTTGTCACTTACAGCGTTCCTATAAGATTAGCCACTAACAGTATATTGGGACAAAATCAGCTCCATCAGTCCAGACGTGATTGTGAATCTGTCAGCGGCCTCGAAAATGCTCCGCAGCTCTGCCTTAAAGACTTATATCTAAATAAAGGGCCCGGCTGTTGAAAGAACAATATGTCACGAGCAGCCCGGGATAGATATTTACCTTTCTGATAGGAAGAGAAAATGGCCACGCTGAGGAGAGAAGGAACCACGCTCTAACAGATTTGTCTGACATAACAATTTATCATTCTAAATTTACCCCTGGTGACAAGGAATAATGGTGTTGTTCAGGTGGACAGTTGTCATTCCAGCGACGCTGCTTTCCTCAGAGTGCTTCTTATCACCTCCGAGGGGAGCACATGCTGTTAAAACAAGGCGCTTTTTTCTCTCCCCCCACCTCTCTCTCTCTCTCTCTCTCTCTCTCTCTCTCTCTCTTTGTGTCTCTCGTTGGCTATCTCCTCCCGAGCTGATATTTAATGTTTTAGTTATTTCAGGCCTTTTTATCTTCTCGGGTATTATCTTTCCCGCCCTGCATCCTACATTTTTCTCCAGCCCAGCAACCATTTTGCCCCAAACATGATTAACCAAGGGTAAAGACGGTGAGCACTTATCTCCCGCAGTGCAGCTTGATCCACAGAGCGCCGATGTCCACTAAGGACGGAGCTAGAGGTGGACGATATGGAGTCACTTATGGTCAAAATAGACATTACTCCGAGCCAGTTATTGTGTATTGATGTTTATGTTCCACGGAATATCAGTGTATTGATTAACAAAGCTCCGTCCTACGGGAGTATTGACGTGCACTCTGCTGTCTGCTTCATGTAGACTTTCTACGTTTGACCTTTATGAATTGTGATTTTTTTTTTTTTTTTTTTTTCAGGAGCAGCCACTCACAAACCTGACGCCGTGGAGCCGGAGAAACAAACGGACCACACGGTGAAGATCGCCGGGGTCATAGCCGGCATCCTCCTCTTCGTGATCATCTTCTTAGGAGTGGTACTCCTCATGAAGAAAAGGTACGCTTCTTTTGTTCTTACTCGTTGAAATACAACTTGAGGATGAACTTTTCCGAGTGTGCTCACAACTAAGTCATTTCTGTTTTATCATTTTGTATATTTCTCCCTCAAACGGTAGTATTGTCAGCGTCTTCGTAAATAATTAATTTGATTATGATGATACGCCCCATTAAGGCTGTTTACAGCCATGAGATACAGTGTGCCATGAAAAATTAATCCGTTTCCACGGCACCCTCAAACAAATGCGCAGTACTTCAATGACATTGGAACGGGAATAGGAAAAGTGTTTTTGAGGCTTGTGGTATGGAGAGAGGCGGGGAGGAGATAAGAAAGAAAATATGATGAAAGGCTCAAAAAGGAAAGAGGATGGCCACATAGCTGAGGGCTAAGTTTACATTAGCCCTGGACCCCATACTGGAGGGAGGTGCTCTGTACATACCCCGGCAATCAGGGGAGCTAAAGCTCAGCAAATATCAACCCCCTTTTGTCCACAGCAAGGCTTGAAGTAACACAATGTCAGTTTCTTGAGAGATTTCTTTAGTGGACACAAGATTGTGAAGCGCCAGGATGAATTTCCCAGTAAAACTCAGCGCGTACTTTCTCCTTTATAATGCTGGAAAGCATGCCTTAAATGAAAGAGTAAAGGTCAGCGCAGAAGATGGGGTAGACGAAGCTGAGTGGGAAGGTATAGATGTGTTTTTATATAATAATAACCATCATCTTCTGTTCTTATTTTTGACTGTAATATAAGATTCTTCATTTCCTCCAGCCGGCCTTGTTTGTGTAGCGCAGCGATCAGTGGGTGGGTGCAAAGAAAGAAAATCAGCACGCAGTAATGGAATTGTTTTCAATTAGCCTTAATCAAACCAGAGATGGAGATGACTTCGTTGGTTGAATTCTGTGCAATTTGCTGTTACCAACAGGGAATCAGAGTTGTGTTTAGGCATCCAAACCGCTCATTAAGTCTCCACCTTCAAGGTCAGATATGGTAATTCCTTTATAGGTGTATAAAATTATGTGTTCATAAAAGGGCGGGGGGGTTGGTTTAGCGAGAGGATGGTTGCCTCTGATTTGCCGTCACGTACCGTAGAGCAGCTCGATGTCACTTAGAGAGTTCCTCCTGTGCTGTACTGTACTGTACTGAGCCCCCCCACCCTACTCCCCCCGCCCCCCTCCTTGCAAAGCATGACATGACTCCAAGCGATCACCTTTGCCCTCATGATCACTAGTTTACCTCCACGTATGCCACCATATCTGATTTTGTTCATTTCTACTCTTTTTTCAAACATTAATATATTTTTACTTTTTCTTTCCTTTTCATTCCATCCCCTCCCTCCCCTCCTCCACTGCTTAAATCCTACCACCACCCCAATCGGCAGAAGAACCTATCACTCCTACACTTACTACCTGTAAGTAACCACTTTGTGTAATGTTAGTGCCATGCTTCTCACCCACACGCTGTTTTCCCATGCATGCAAAGAGCCATGTCATCCTCCTCCTGCTCAGAGCTATTACAGAGGCCCAACTGTAATCTCTGCCGGAGGAACGGAGGAACGCCGCTCCGCGACGCATCTCCGCATGACGAGCACATCATACTGTATGTCACATTGGCACGACTTCTGATGGGAGCACGCAGGCGCAGCTAACACCCCCGACGAGATGATGGTTTAAAAAAAGAAAGAAAAAAAAACTGCCACTGAAATGTAATTGCAGACATGATTTCTGCTTGAATTTTAAGGAGTTTGTTTATCATGTGATGAACTAAACTGCCTTAATGATTGTACGGCTGCCAAACTCATCTTGTGAAAGAAAGCAAAAAAAAAAAAAATCAATGCAGGAGCCTACTGCATTTTTACTGAGTGTGAATTTTTCATTTGCCTCCAATGATTTCATCTCTGTTGACTTGTCAAAGCTAGATTTTTTGAAGTGCCTATCACAGTGCATCAATGCTTTAGTTGTGCCCAGAGCATCAATGAGCTAGTCCGAATATTTCACATATTGTACACTTATGTATACACCCTGCATTTGCCCCCCCTCCCAAAAAAAATATCTAATAACACTATGTAGACACTTTTTAGAAAACATAAGCATGAGCTAACCAATTTGATACCATATGCATGTGATAATTTCAAGTCTTTCTCTGCCCCTACTCCATCCTCTCACTCCCATCAAACCATCTCAGCGCTCATGCTCTTCCTTCTCTTTTTTCTTTTTTTTTCCGAGCATGTTTTTTTGGGTTACTGCACGTCCATCCCATCGATTCTATGGTGATGGTGGAGTTGTGTCTCTAGCTGACAAGATGTTTGCATCACTACTCAACGAGCTGATGTGATCTCAGAATAACCTCCTTTCTATTTAGATGCCTTCCAACATGATAGAAACAGTAGCCGCGACGCTGCTCTATTCACTCCCAATACAAAAGATGATTTCGAATCACACCTCTGAATGGTAAAGAAGCTTATTCTGTCGCTCTGCCTTCCCTGCTGTAGCTCATAGGCTCCCTCTGTACGCCCTTTGTGACGGATGCCGACTAATCTGTCTTGAGATGGCTGTGATCAGAGGACAGAATGGAGGCTGCCTCGCATCAAAGAACATCTCCGAATACACCTGGAGATAATACTACTCCGCATGTCACTCATATAAGATCACAGCTGTCTTGAATGGAAAGCCCCGATGACTTGGAGGAGTGGTGTCATCAAAGCTGAGCGCACACATTGACCGAGCTAAGAAGGAGGAGATGAGGGATGTCAGTGAAACAATCAAAATATCAGATTTGTGTTTGTGTGTGTGTGTGTGTGTGTGTGTGTTATTTGAAGTGTTACATGCAAATCGTCGTGGATTTTCTGACATAAAGAGGAGGTGGTGGCGACTACAATTACAAGTTAATATATTAATATCCGCAAAGAAGTTAACGATTTATAGCTAATTATCAGACACGTACCTGGATGAAGAAGGGCTTGTGTGTTTGCGTTGATTGACAGTTTTTAGGTTAAAAAGGTCAAACTGGCTCCAAAAACATAAACCAAATCAGGCTTCACGAGGTCCCGTCAAAAAAAAAAAAAATCATGCATTTGTGACGTCAACAGCACTACATCCACGTTTTTTTTTTCTGCAGTCTCGTGTGTCAAAGTGAATTGTGGGGTTTACTGTTAAGATTTAAAAGGAAGGGAGCGAGTGGGCTGCGAATGTTGTGACTCCTCTCTAAAGCTGACAAGATAACAACATAATATACAGTTAGATAAGATGAAGGAATAATGATCCCCATTGGGAAATGTACCATGACAGCAGCAAATACTAATACATAATAAAACACTGAAGTCTTCATTGAAATCACAGCGATCTTTGTGGCAAGTGATACGGTCGTCTGCGCGACGTGACGCAACAGCGCCGTAACATTCCTACATGCCTATTTAAGCCGCCACGAATGTCTTGAAGGTGTAGCACATAATTTATTTAGTAATAACAACAAATTCAGTGATGATTTGATTGATTTCTCTTCACCTAGTTCCTGTGTATTGTAGATTTCTGGATCTACGGCACACTGTCAGAAGCAACGCGTCACGTACGACCTAAAGAATTCTCGATGAGGCCATTAACAGGTGCTACTGCTGTGGATCATGAGTAATTGATGTTCAAAATTATGTAGGAGCGAGTCCGGGTGCCCCATTCAATAATACAACCCCCCATCCTCCCATCTTCTCCTTAAATCTGTCTCTCGTGTCGCATGCAAGAGGCACAGGTAAGCCTGGAAGCATGTTAGCTAATTGGAAGAACTCACGACACGATTTGTTAAGGCTGAAGCTGAAAATGTTGCCGTCGCCGCAGAAGTACGTGTGCTCGTTTAGTCTTCTCGCCCTTGCAGTTATTAGTCTCAGGGTGTTTAAGCTCGGCTCATCAGAAAATAACAAATACGTTGCATATACCCAAAGTTTATATTGTCAAATGAATTATAAACTGCGTTCTTAAGACTCTCTCCTCTGGCGCATCCTCTGAAGTGCTCATCTGCACTTCTAATGACAGCCTTGTTGCCAGCCATGAGATTACAACACCTCTATGATTGATGAACCCCATTAATGCTCTCATGCATTCATCAAAGTCTTTTAAAGGCATGAGAACATCCTGCAGTCGCCAAAATATGCACTTTAGGTATATTGCCAGAGGTGACTGCGGGGGCTAGCACGCAACACAACATCAGTCAGAGTGCTCATTAGGGATGCAGTTACATGTGTGATCAAATATATTACTGTCCTTTTAATCAGGTGGCCGTGCCGGCCGCCGTGCCTGCTGCTGCTGCTGCTGGGGACAAGAAGGAGATCAATTGGCACAGGGCAAGGGTTGAGATTGGGTCTTTATTCCCAAGAGAGTTTGATTCATCCATCAAGCGGCAGGCATGTTAAATACCAAAACATGCTCACTTTCTCTTTCTGACTGATTCACCAGCACTCCCTAGCACTAATCCCTCAGTGGAAGAACTCTAAATTATAAGAAACTGCTAGACAACACTTCAGATTTAACTAGAAAAGAACAACAAATCAAATATTTGGACCACACTGCGGCACAAACAATTATAATTTTACCTTTACTGAGTAGAAGACACGTGGCTGCAAGTAAAACGAATTTAGATAAATGTCTGTCTTCTGCCGTATAACAAACCAGTGTTTACTTTGATCAAAAGCCATCAGCAGATAATAAGACGTTTCCCACATTGAAACTGCACAAATTGTGCTGCAGCTTAACTTGCATGCATTGTTACTTAAATTAATCTCTTTGTTTAAGGTTGCAGTAATTCATATTTTTAAATTTAAGAATGGATTAAAAGACTCATTTGAAAGAGGGTCACACAGGTGGAGGATTATTCCTGACATTGCAATCTACAACTTTATTGTTTTGGTGCACTCTTGCCGCTCTCAGTGTAACTTCCAGTCACGGCCGGCTGTATTGTTTCTTTTGTTTTTATATTATTGTTTCACGAGTGTAGGTGGGTGCAGAGAGAGTCTGTAACCATAACTGTATGAAAACATGCAAAAAGAACAAAGAGTGTGAACCATGAGTGGAAGTTTGATTATATCACAATGAGATTATAACAATTTAAATCATGTTTGCCTAAAATATCCGTTAATGAGTCGAGTGTTTCCCTTGATGTTTCTGCCTGGTGTTTTATTGTGTCAGCTGATGAAAAACAATTTAATTCAAGAGTGGCATGTTCCATTTCCATCTGGCAGGTGGTCACTTATATCATAAATCTCTCACGGTGTGATGAGTGGATACATTTTATTGAGTGGCCTCAATGATAAACAAACCTGTTTCAATCTGCGCCTGCTGTAATTTCCCAAACTCCTGCAGCGTCACATCCAGAAGAGAAACAGAGCACAGACTAAATAGGATGTAATTCACTTTTAATAAGTAAATGGCTTCATCTTTTAGTGAAAATACACGCAGACACATAAATTATGATCTCCTTTCTTTCCAAATCTTCCTTTTCATAATCGCCTTCGCTGCACTCACTGTGTCAGAATGGAGGGCCTACTAAACGTACCATGTATAACACAATGTGCTCAGGGCAAACACCTTCATTAAACCTTACAAGCCGAACATGCAGCAAGAATCACATTAATTGGTACAAGCCTTGCAGATTTTTGCACCTACGAGCTCTGAATGTTGATGAGGGAGCGAGCGGCTCGGGCAGAGAGGGAAGGGATGTCTTGCATGGCGAAGTTTAAATGCACACACTTGAAAATGATGCATGATTTCTGTCGCAGTTTGGTAACGGCTCTCATCGACACGTAACACGTCTTGGCACAATGCACAATCTTTATGTAAAGATCTTAAAGGTTATTTACCTTCATAGTGCAGGTCGAGACTGTTTCTTCAACAACATTATTTACAGTAAATTTAATGTTCCTAATTTGGATTCTAACTAATCATCCGCCATGTGAGAGCGCACACGGCTCTTCGTGCTGCCGTTGTTCTTTAATACAATTCATTCACGTCTTTGGGTAGACGGAAAGAAAAGCGCTGTGACAGACAATCTTTTATTGTTTGTTAAACAAAAAAAAAACATTGTTATAGAATCAATGAAGCATTCAAGGTCGCAGACATCCAACAGAATCTGAATTCAGAAGTATTGCTTATGCCGTTTCTCCTACTGGTAAATAAATAGACATAAGTTAGGATAGCTGGATATATGATGGATGGACAACCTCACAGAAGAGTGCGTTAAAGTTCGAAATGAGACTCAGTGCAAACAAGTGATGAAATGCCCCCTCTGGGTTAAATCAAAGACGCTTCTGTTGCCCCTCCCAGCTGCGTGTCAGTCATGTAACACGCACACACCCAGCGTGCCACGGCTGTGTGTGTGCGCGCGTGTGGATCGTCTAATGAAGCCTTCTTTGTCCCAGTGTTACAAGGTTTAGGCTGCTCTGGTGCTGAAATGAGGCCCGCCATGCTGAGCTTGAGGTTTTGAAGCTCCTGTTTTAGAAGTCGCGGCAGCGTCACCTCCCACAGAACAGACATTCTGGCAAACGTACGCAGACATACAACCCGCCCGTGCGGCTTCCTTTTTGTTGTCGCTGAACTCGTGGCGTTAGGAGCTCAGCTCACTAAGATCCTAGATATGCCAGGGCTGTCATGTGCTGAACTGCAGACAATCCCGCTAATGAGAGTTGCCTATTATAGTTACCTCCGATGTTTGCTCGGTCTTTACTTCTCCAAACACCTCTGCCATCTGTCTGCATCATCCCATTCATATGCACATTCAGTGCTGTTCAAGGAAATGTGTGATTTTTATTGTTGGGCATGGCTGCAAGCGATCAGTCCTAATTTTTTTTTGGGAATCTTTCCATTTGCAGCTTTACGCTATCTACGCTAACTATCAGGGGAAATGATAAATGAACACATTCATCAACACGCACAAACACTCTACTGTACACTCTTCCTCGTACTATCTCTGTCGGCATATCAGACCCTGTGATATAGTCATCTATCATTAAATTTTCCCTTCTTACAAATGAGGAGAGAATAGCATGCCAATTAATCTTCATCTAACACCCACGGTGCCTAGCAAACATCCCAGTATCGCTGGTGCTTGCCTCGTTTTGGCACTGGTGTCCTCGCAGCCTCGTTTATCTCCGACGCTCGTGCCTCAGCTGTTACGCGGGCCAGGAGAAGCGGAAATCCAAGTTGTGCAGACGCAGAAATAAGAACAGTGATACAGTATTAAAACCTGGATTATAGTGGCTCTTAATAGTCTTCTCCATGAGTGCACACAGTGCCGAATCAGTCTTAATATCGCCTGGGGCGCATACAGCCCCCTCCTCACTCCTCTCTATTACAATATGAAGCTGTTACGGAAAATGCCATTTTGTTCCCGACTCTAATTGCAGATTAAAGACAAAAAGTGGGTCCGGCAGATGAAAATGTCACTACTTTGTCACTTTGCTTTCTGAAGAACGGATCCACTATTAGCCTCACGTCGCGGCCTTCAGAGCAAATGACTGTTTGAAGGCAGCGGGGGCCTGTTGCCATATGGCACGAGACAGCGACAAAATTGAATAAACAGAGGAGATTTGCGAAAACAACGCAGCAGGAGTGCATCATTAGACAGCAGTTGTCCGTGATAGAGACTGCAATTCAAATAGGCAGAGGGGTCACACAGAGAGTAACAAAGTGTGAGGATCAGTGTGAGGGCTGCCATAGTTAATTCTTACACCGCTCGCTCCCCCTCCAGCTACGGAGCAGCGGCGTGCATATAGCTACAGTATGTTCCCACTCAAGCTGTTTGCCATCTTTCCATAGTGATGGAGGGTTAACTCCTCCGAGTGATGATGTGATGCATTATTTATCGTGGTGGGGAAAGTGTCTTGTGCGAGTGGCTCCTATCTCTGGGAGGTCGGAGGTCAGGGCAGGCCTTCAGGGATGAGTTAGGACACTTCGTCGAGGTCAGAGGTTGGTGGATGGAGCGAAACGTATTTCAACTCAAACTTTCCAAATCTTTGCAGCCAACGCTCTCCTCGCCTCGCAGTCCAACTTGTTTTAAGTTGATACAATGTTGCACATAGAGAGGAGTTCACGTGAATCACAATCAGATGCAATGCAAGGAATTAAACTTTAAAAGATGGATGGTCACGCCATGGCGTGGTTCAGCTGGTTGAGGGACAGTTAATAAAGTTATTTATTAGTATTTGCTCACCTACAATAAACCCTACCTTCAGGTTATCGTCTTTATGATTAACCTCACGATCATTTTGGCAGTCCAGGCTGCAGTTTGTGGTGCTGTTGAGTTGTGACAGACAACACAACATCAATAAAAACAGTGTTTTCATACACAGACGGTGTTTATCTCCTATAGGAAGGCTGCTGCAAAGCCTTGTAGCGTCTTGGATTTGTGTTTTGATCGGAGACGAACAGCAAACTCGGGTGACAAGACCGGAAGTGTTACCTGATATGTTCATGAATAGATCCACTGGATTGTGGGACGGCTTTATGGGTGAAAAGATTGAATCTGATCAGGTGTCTCACTCAGCACAGGTGAGGTGTGAGCTCGGCAGCTGCTTTTACATCAGTCAATCAGTCAGGGACGGACGTGTGCATACATGTGCACGTGTGCGTGAGTTTACTCCGTACACAATGCTCTAATGGTTGTTTGATCAGGAACAGATTGCTTGTAGGCTCCAGCACATCAACTCAAAGTAGGTCAATAAAAGCAGGTTGACTGTTTCAGTTCACCGTTCACAACTCTAATTCTTCCGCCCCCAAATACTATAGCTAATTTTAAATCATCAGGGCCACTGATGTATTTGGGTTAGGGTGTCACACCTTTCCACATTCTCAAAGATTTATATTTCACTGCTTGAAAAAGCATCTGGAGCCTAATAAAACCTAATGTGACCACAGCTCGGGGCACATTAGCTCAGCCATCTCATTACATCTATGAGTCATCGCTATCAGCATCATATCAGATCAATTCAAGCACAGTCATTGGTGTTTTTGTTTTTTTTTGTTTTTTCGTCTGATTATCTTTTATTTTTTCCTCCTATAAAGGAAATTGGCCAAGAAGCGTAAGGAGACGCTGAACAGCACCCGCCAGGAGATGACCGTGATGGTCAACTCCATGGACAAGAGCTACACGGAGCAAGGGACCAACTGTGACGAGGCGCTGTCCTTCATGGACACGCACAACCACACGCTGAACACCCGCAGCGAGTGCGCGCTCACGCTCAACGGCCGCAGCGAGTGCGCGCTCACGCTCAACGGCCGCAGCGAGTGCGCGCTTACTCTCAACGGCCGCAGCGAGTGCGCGCTCACTCTCAACGGCCGAGGTAAGACGGTGTAAGACGGCGCCTACTTGCCTTTTACACACACACACACACACACACTGAGCAGTTTGTTTGGTCAGGTGAGACAGGGACGACCTAAAAAGGACGGATAGACAACATTTCAAGAGCAACACTGTCCGTGTGACTTTTCTTTCTATTACCATGACAAAGATATTTTGTTTTATCATTTACCACGTCCAGATGCATAAATTAGTGTTGAAAATTGATCTAAATATCTTTGTTTTTCAGTTTCCGCCTTGTTCTGACACTTTATTGAGTCCGAGCGAATGATTTGACATTTAATTTTTGTAGCTTTTTGAAAAACAACCTTTTGTTAGCAGCGGCGGTGTTCATCAATGGGGAGCCGACCACTTTAAAACACTTCCAACAGAGTTTACTTTGATTTGATGGAAAACACTTTGGTGTGATTTTTAGGAAGATTGTTTTTTCATCTTTCTTCACAAGCCCTCGAGGGTTTGTTCTGCCCTTTTTATGGATTCCCTTTTTAAATTTGTTGAGAATTCTCTAATTATTTTTGGTTAAATGAACTAAAAGTAAAGTTAAGCAATGTTAATAATTTACTGTTGGGAGTCTGTCGTTGACACCTGCGCTTTACTCCAGTTGTTTGAAAGTGTTAATAGCCTGAAGGGGGTCTGGTGTTTCTGATCAATAATCCAGGCTGTGAAGTCTGTCGTGAGGTCTTACACTCATCACCGCACTGCCTCCAATGCACAGAGGAAACTCACAACACATACGAGATGTGCTCCGGTGCAACAGCCCGTTAATTTTCTCCGTCCCAGGTTAAACTTAATACTTTCTTGATGGACAGCTCAGCTAAATCTGCACCCAGAGCTTGACCTGGTATAATCCCAGTCAAAACCATCAGATTAAAACTCCACAGCAGCTTCTGTCTCCGCGCCCCTGCTGGGGATGAGCCCCAAAGATGCTCTGACCTTGATTAACTGTCTGTTAGTGCGGATGTTCAAATCTGGCCCTCTGTCTGCCAGCTCAAATGATTTAAATGCATTACTCTGTACTCCGCCTATCAGTGTAATGCCTCCAATACTGTACCGAAGACCTCTCACGCTCTCCCGATGACCTTATGTGACTGTCACTTGTGTCATTCTGGCTCAAAACATCATGGCTGTCAGTCTCGTAACCCAAACCCCGTTAGACAGTTAGCTGTGTTGATGTTGCGTGATGAGTCCTTAAGATGACAAACCAGCAGGGAGCTGACATTTACTCTATCCCCCATATGAATACACACTCTGAACTTATATTTACTCAAGCATGTAACCTTGATACGCTGCTTCGTACTCACACTGCTCGCTCCACATTTCAGGGGGACTGTTTTTACTCCATGTGACTCTAGTAAAACATGTTGTACCCTCATAAATTCAAACACACAACAGTATGGCGTGGTTAAAATAAGTTAATTAATTAATAACCAAAACAACTAAACAACAAAAATGCCAAAAAGCCATTCTGAATATTTGTTGGTTTTCTCTTTATCTGAATCTAATATCTTTTGGGTTATGAACTGTTGGCGACAAAACAAGATGATTAAGGTTGGAATATGTCAGTTATTTTTTTTTATATTATCATATAAAATATCATCGACCAGGGGACTATTCTTATCTTTATTATAACAAGTTATTGTCAGGTTAGTCAACAAAGATATATATATATATTATATAAGCATATTTCTTGCCACAAATGAAAAGTCAGATCTGGATGCATGGTTTGGTTCATGGTGTCTAAAAACTGAATCTGTTTGGTTCAGTCCTAAAATAAAACGCAGACACTGACACACAAATGAAAGGATCTGAAAGGTTTTCATCAAGTTTATCATTATAATTTTCAGTGATTTACAGTCATACATACACTTTCAATAAAAGAAAACATAAATATGAGCTAACATGTATTTAGACTGTATTACAGTTTATTTCCTCCCTTATTTCCAATGTTTTTTATATGTGTTAAAAATGTCTACGTATGATTGTGACTAAAGATTTGCACATATCTATAGGAGCCTGGTTCATTTTGTATATATTTATGGCTTCCTGGAAGCTTCTTACACGCAGGCAAATGGAAAGTCAGGCTTACATGCTGGAGTAAAGCGTGCAGTACCATACATGCAGGATAAGAACTGTGATAAACACAAAGAGAGCTGGAAAACATGAACTGAAAGCAACCAGAACTCCTTACCTCCCGTATGTTTGTATTTTTATTTCTCTTCAGTTCACCCACGTCACAACACATTTTCTCACCTACCTCTGTACTTTACTCTCGGAATACTCTCTTCACCATTAGGCTGCTGATTACCTTGTGTTTATGTTCTTTCTTTGCGTCTCTAGCTGGATCATCACCTTCTTCCTTCACACTGCCCAAAGCCAACACTCTCAGTAGTTCCATCCCCACCAACTCCTACTACCCAGGTAAACACACACTGTACTCCTCACGCTAATCCTGTATGTCAACAGAGAAGTGCTCACTATACAAACAGAGGAGATGTTGCGTGAAACCAGAATGTGTGAAATTCAGCCGTCGTGAAAGTGTTACGGTAAATTAATAAGACACAATGTTTTCAAACAAAGTGTTAATGAGTTTTATGTTCTATTTTACGTAAAGTACAGACTAATACTGTAATGTGCACTTTGAATTCACCTCATGAAGTTAATATGTGCTTTAGAAATTAGAAAAATGGTTTCACAAATGAGACGGTAGATAGATAAATAGACTTTCGATGGGCTTCATCTCCGGTTATAACACAAAGTTTTTTTCTATCACTTCACCGAGATGGAATTTAGCTGTTCAATTAAAACTTCTCCGAATAACATGCATAATTGTGTGTCTTATGTAATCAGATTACAGCTCATTGATTAGATGGAGTAAAGGGCAGCTAGATTTATAATCAGCTAAACTTAGTGAGTAATTAGGTTTTCTGGTTTCTTCTTGTTCTGCTGTTTGGCAAGAAACCAAAAAACTGTCCCGTGATTTTCTTTTTTTCTTTTTTTTGTGATGGTTTTTTATTTGTGGAATTATCTTTTTATTTACTGCAAACTCTCTTTCCTCCTCCAACTTCTGCACTTGTTATGGGGGTATGAGCAGATCCTTTTGTGCCAACTGCTATCTTAGGTGAGACACGTTTTCTTTTCCCATTACTGTTGATTATTTATTCTTACTTCTACACTGAAGAAAATCACGTTCATAAGATGTCTGTTTGAAGACTTAACTGTGAGGACAGAAAAAAAAAAAAGCACAGATTTTTTTTCTTCCCATTTTTGGTTTGGTTGGCTCTTTTACTAAAGATGGCTTCCTCACCTTCATACCTGCCTGCTGCTTCTCCCCCTTCTTACCCTTCCCTTCCCTCTCTCCTTCCCCCTTCCTCCTTCCTCTCCCTCTCCCCCTCCTCCTCCCCCCGTCAAACGAGGGGGGCTCTCCTGGGCTGAGGCTGGCTTCACTCCATCCCATCCGCATTGCGTGTCGTGCGTGTGATGTCACATACATGTTTGACCTCTCATATGCATGGACAGACATGTGGACTGGATGTGGGGGGAGTGTCAAAGGGGGGCAAACATGGGCGGGGGTGGGGGGGGTGGATGGGGGCAGTTGGCCCCGGCGCCAAGGCTTACAGCGTGCTGAAGCCGTAGTAGCTGCACTGAGACACAAAACAGAAATTAAACAGTGTGAGAAGGGGGGAAAAAAACACTCTCTCGTAGCCGCCCCCCCCCCCTCACCAAAAAATTTCCAAAACGGGGATGCGTTCGGTCTGAACATCTGAAGTCTTGCATTAGCTGTGCTGCCCTCCCCTCCCTCCCCTCTCTCCTCACTACGCATTTTAACTCCCCTCCCTCCCTCCAAAACAACAACCTTTTCTATTATTCTTTTTAATGTCGCTCCCCCTGCCTTTGGCTAACTGCTAGTGACCTACTTGTTTTTGTTTTGTTTTGTTTTTTTGCGAGCGTTTATTCATCCTGTTCGGTGATAAAATAGAATTATAAAAAAGCATTTTGTTCTCCTGTTAATTATTACTGGCCTTTGCGGAATATGCAGAGCAACCCAAAGTGCAGCATCTTAAACAAGCAGGCGCTTTTTTTATACCAGCGGACCACATAATGTAGCTACTAAGTGGGGCACTAGAACTGTAATAATTTAATACTCAAGGCCGAGAAGAAAGATGCAATAAGCAGCTCTGCTCCAGCTCCACCACAAGCACCCTGGCTGTATTTACAAGTACACAACTTCATGTCAGGGGCTTATATTCCTTCACATTAGTGCAACTTAAAGCAGCGTCTTTCATCATCAGTGCAGTGACAGTTGCTTATGTTAGTTCCACATCTAATGAAGCACGAAACAATTAACATGAAATTGCGGCAGCCAGAAAAGGTTACATGCTTTCGGTTGTGACACATTCAGTCACAGCATTGTCTCATCAGTCGAGGTTAATGATCAAAACTGATTAGATCGTAGAGGATTGGTGATGTTTTTGATTTCACCGCACACTCTTATTTCAAAAGAAGAAGAAGAAGAAGAGAAATGGTATAAATACAGGTGTTGCCACACCAGCTCATGCAAATATAATTATAGCAATTAGAGAGAGAAATTCTAAATGTCAGAATACTCAAAAAAATAATTGGCATCATTAAAATATGCAAGTCACAGATCTAAAACAATTACAGCTTGTTCCAGAGAATCCCAGTATTTCACCATTATTTCCTCCCTTACTATCCATGACTTCCTTGTTTCGTTCTTTTACTTTTTGTCTTGCACTGTTGAAATTGCCCCATCCATCCACTCAACATCCCCCCCCCCTCCCTTGACTAGGATTTCTATCTAGGCAGTCTGGACTGAGAAAGGCATGTGATCTTGCCCTATAGCGTAGCTCTAAAAACACACTACTGTAACAGGTTCTCATGCTGTATTGTTGCTTATCCCCTCTCTCCTCTCTCTTCTCCTCTCTTTCTCTTTACATACATAACCTCTTATGTATCTGCTATCTAAAAAGTGCCCATTAATGGTAAGTTTTCCCAAGTGGGCCCTGGGTTGGGGGAAGGAGGTGGTGTTTACTCAGAAAGCAAGCCGACAGTGAGAGGCTGCTTCTGACATGGACATTACGACATTTATTGCATGACCAGTGGACATGTTAGCATCTCACCACCCTCCGTACCGTACCACCAAGCCACCATTAGCCTAGCATGGTTAAAGTACGTACAGTGCCCCATTGGCAGCATCACCTCATGCATTCTCCTCCCATCTACGCTTCCCTCCTGTATTTTTTTTTTTTATTTTGTTGTTGTTTCTTTTTTTGTTTTTTTTTAGGTTTGATTTATTTGATTTTTTTTTTCATTTTTCGGGGGGAAGAACCGGGTGGCAGGGGTTGAATCCACGCTGTGTCTGTGTGATGCTTCTGACGGTGCCTGCTGCAACATGCTCACTGTGGCCTGCCGCACACCTCCCGCCTCCGCCCACCCCCACCCCCACCCCCCCCTCTTACATCCTCCTCCTTCATGTTTCTGGACACCCTCCATCGTCCGCTGGCTCCCCCACAGCATCTGTGCCTCATGTCTGCCACTGTCTGGATTACAGTATGAAAGAGCTGGACTGGACTCTGACTCTCAATGTGAGCCGCAGCCCAAACCAGCGTACTGTACTGCCAGCAACAACAACAAAAAAAAAAAGAAGAATAAAAAGTAAACTTGTTGTTTTACAGCATCTTCATGTGGATTTTTACAATCGCTCTACGCTGTTTCTTGCAGTCGAGGGCCACCTTTTATTCCGACAGTAGCCATATTAAATGCTAATAGTGTAAGCGCTAAAGGGCCTCGTATTTTAATGGCTATAGGCTGTCTTACAGTATAGTAGGCCTGTAATATTAAACATTTTGTAGCCACACGCTGAGACAGATGGACCTGAACCTTCCCACCACATGACTCATCCTATTACTCAATGATGTTGTGTTGTTGTGACCATCCATAACAAACAGATTACTAGTTGAGAGTTGTTTGTCAATCTGGAGGGTGGTGACATAATGCTTAACAGTAAATGAGATAATGTGCCATCTGTTAATGTGTAAGTGAGACACGAACCGGTGTGACTGACAACACCTGAGCAAATGAATCAGCTTTACATGTCGATAAATTTAGAAAACGCCGCCGCCATTTACTGCTTCAAAGCATTATGTCGCCCGTGTGTATCTCAGAAGAATATATGGCTAAATCTCCCAACGCCGGCTCCTACCTCTCCATCCTGACCTGCTCTGGCCTGTCCCCTGTCTTTGTCTCCCCCACAGACGAGAGCCAGAACATGGGCAGCGACACCAGCAGCCTGGTGCAGTCGCACACTCACTCGCTGAGGAAGCGGGAGCCGGTCGACGTGCCGTACCAGACGGGTCAGCTGCACCCGGCGATCCGCGTCGCCGACCTCCTCCAGCACATCACGCAGATGAAGTGCGCCGAGGGCTACGGCTTCAAGGAGGAGTACGAGGTAGGCAGGACGCAACCCCGGCTGTCGCCCTCCCTCGCTGTGAAGGTTGCAAACGCGTATAAAGCCTGGTGATAGACTTGTAACATCTCCACAGAGATTCTTGAAATGTTTATCAGTCTAATACAAGGCTTCATCTGTGTCAGTCCCGTGTCTCTTTCTCTGTATCTGTCTCTCTCTCTCTGTCTGTCTGTTCTGCACCGCACAGCACAACTGTTTTGCTTCTCCCCAGATGCACTTTTACGATAAATTGTTAATGCACCCCGTCTCAGTGTGTTTACGGTGTGATTCGTTTTGTTGTTCATCTGTTCCTTGTTGTTGTTTGCAGCGATTCTGCGTGTGTGTGTGTGTGTCAAATGCTGCTGTCCCAGTTCCCCTCGGAGGCTGAACCCCAACATCAAATACAAACCTCCCCTTCTCCACACACACACACAGACAGTGTAAGGAACAGCTAGTTGTGTGTTAGCCGTGCCCCCCCCCCACTTTCTCTGAATTGGGCCCGATTAGGCTCCTGCGATGGCAGCCTGATGCTCTCTTAAGACTGTTGTCACACAGCAGCGTTCATAATCTGACACCATGCCTTTCGCTGACACCAAAACAAAAGATTTTGCCCCAGAAGAGCATCACTCTCATTTCCTGTCATTAGTGCAATAGGCTGGCAGAGCTTGGCGGCCGTCCAGGCTCTCCGCTGTCCCTCAGCAGCAGCACCAGCCAGCCTCAACTCACCCCGATGCCACGCAGTAACAGACTGGCTTCAAGCTGCTGCCCCTTCTCATCTGTATAGCTTCAGTTTATCTTATCTGACGTCACGCTGGCCCTTTTCACTGATAGCATTGCCACTTTAGTCTCACATCTTTTGTCTTCATCGCCGATCCTCAATTTCTCTTTCTTAACTTGCATCCCATCTTTTCCCTTCACGCTCTGAACACTTTTCCTGCAGCTCTTCTGTCCTCTGTCTGATTTACTTATCTACATCTCCTACCTTCTTTCTCCTCATCTCCCTCCCTCCGAACTTCTACCATGTGTGAGGGCCAGATTTATCAGTAATTAACTCCCCCACTTCCCCGCTCGTGACTGCAGAAATTAAAGCAGCCTCCCGTTGCTACCTGCAGCATCGGATCATTGAGGGTCTGGACTGCTTTAGGCTGCCCTCCGGGCCTAATCCATTATGGATATAGGTGTTTTGGGTTCATGCGTCCGGCATTGGGTGGATGCATAACAGTCAGTCAAAAGGAACCAATGCCGTAACGAACAATTGGCCCCCCCGTCCCCTTACCCTGCTGTCACCTCTCCAAAAGAGATGCTTAAAGTGTGTAACGGAGCTCATTCTCACTTGGCTAGAGCGATTCATTTGTATGTTGTGTTCCACTGCTGTCTTCTCTATATCAATCTGTCTTAAGGTCAATGCCCTTTTTAACCGTTTATTTCTGATGATGAGATTGTGCGCCTAGTGCACCTCTAAACCTGTTGACTTACACTGTACTATATCTCTCTCTGACCCATGCTTCTTGTTATTCTGTACGTTAACTTTGGATCAGATAAACGAGGTAAGCCCATACTTTTGGTTATTTGTGAGTTTTTTTGTAGCTGATATCACAAACCTGACAGATTGATGGCGCCCTGTGGGATTGCGACATCTCACATCTGTGATCCAGTCTGAAAAGGGCATTTACCAACAGAAGCTATGCAGAGTTAGCAAAGCATTTGACATCAGATGAAATGTTTTTTTTGTTAATTTTTTTGTCATGTCAAGTCTTTATAACATCACTGTGAAATGTGTTTTTTTGCCCATAATAAGAACATTAAGATCCATAATATCACCACAACATGACTCTGGTGTTTTGTTATAAAGCTTTCTAGAAGCATGCCTCATCAGTCTAATTAAAAGAAACGGCCAGAATGGAAAAAGTTGGACTCAAACCAGTGATTTCTGACACTGTACAAGTTCATTTCAAATGCAGGTGTGGGTCAACAAATCCATTATTAGCCAAACCTGTCAAATACGAAAGCTAATTTGCATTTTAGACCAAGCAGATGATTTGACCACTAACTGGAAAACGCCAAAGGACTGTGCGTAACACGCCACACTTTGCATGTCGTATACTTTACCAAAGCTTTATAAACTATAACGATGCATGTCCAGATTCTTCTGCACGTCGTGAGTGAGCAAACAGTGAGCGGAAAACAAGTTCTTAAATGTGATGTTGTCGTCGTATTCCCCTTGTTTTCGGCTTGTTTTCATGTGGAGGGTCATGTTGTTGCATCTAGCCCACTGTGAGAATCCTGAAACTCTTTATGAGCTCCAACCACAAATGAACACTAGTCAATCTGAATGAGTCTCCTTTTCTCACACCGTAAATGAATTCAGAAGCACCTCGCTAAACAGTGCTGCTTCTTTCTGTCTCCATCCTGTTTTTATTTGTTTTGTTTTTTTACTTTGCTAAGGTGTGTATGTCGAGTACTCTGTTGTTGCCGTACGTTGGTTTTTCCCATGATGATTGAATACACAAAAAGTAGTATGTTTTTCACTTACAGTAAGTGGTTACAGGCAGGAGGAGAGAAAAAAAAAAACAGCATAGCAGATAAATTGGGCCGGGGACTGGAGTACAGCAGGTAGCCAGTAATTAAAAACATAGAGTTGTTGGATCTGAGCCAGCAGGCATAATTTGAGGATGGTGAAAAACTACCCGCAGATGCACTAAAGTTAAGTACAACACCGACCTTTGCTACAAAATAGTTTTTACAGGTGGAGCCATCCATTGTTTTTCAATCACTGTCTGATGAATTTTAAGGAGCTAATTATTCTCAGTATGGAAATATAGCCTTTAAATTCAGAGCCTTCATATAATCTCAGCCTCTTGGGAACTACTTTATCACCATAATTAGCCTTTTTTTTCCCCCCCTGAATTCAGGATCCAAACAGCCTAACAGAGGAGTCAGACTGTAGCACCTGAGACAGGCAGGGTCACCCAGTTTAAGAGAGAAGTGTTATAAAGTTGCCAGGTAACGCCTGTCGGCTTGAAGATGATTTGTCTCCAGATGCTTGATATTAGACCTTTATCCTTCAGAGTGACAGAGGGAACGACATTGGCCCGGTGAATTTACTCAAGACGTACTGCCACAGGAGGGAGAGGCCTATATAATCCGTCTCTGAGACATGCCTCCATCTTCTCTGGAAGGATGGGACATATTTTTAGCATATTAAAGCTGTTTCTCAGTGAAATCACTAATCCTTAGGACTTAATACAGGAATATGTCCTTGTGGCGTGTCGGAGAGACCTTTTATTTGCTAGACAAACGGCCGTGCTGCCTGCTGTAGCAACCGAGATGAATGAAACCATCAAATCCTAGAACACTGAAGACTGAAGACAAAGCGTCCCCCCCCGCTCTCTCAGACTGGCTCTCCACGCTAAAAGGAACTCGAACAATCTGTTTAACTTCCGATAAATGCCCCCGAATCTTTACTCGCAGAAGGCCTGCGTTTTAATGTATTAGCTGACTTTTCAAATGTGCATTAGCTGCCTATCAAAAAAGCCAGAACAATAACATGTTTTTGTCCAGGCTAGTCTGCTCGGAGCCAAACCCCACCCGCCCCTGCTGAACAGCGGTGGACTGGCAGTGGAGATGTATTTTCATAATTTGGCTTAATTGTGCCTGGTGTGCCATCAGAATGGAAATCTCCCCAGCGAGAGATGATAAATATTTCATGAGGGTAATCTGAGAGGAGCAGTTTTGATCTGCAGACGATGAGCTGGCTTTATTTTTCCCCGCAACGAGCTGATTGAGTCCTTCAGATGAGGCAGACAGACAG